>OY783227.1:84322712-85522712 GCA_963678685.1 Patella ulyssiponensis | reverse complement strand
ATTGGTTCCGCGCCTGAATGTTGTTGGATGAAATGCAAAAATTTAATTCACCAAATCGATGCAGAATTGTTTAAAGAAGAAGCATGTCAATTGTCGTTCGGAAATTAATTGACGGAATCCTTGTGGAGATTTCATTTCAGTCTTGGGGATCCCAAATAAATAAAGTCGGCTACATGAAAACCATATGTCATGGGGCGGTTTGTTGGTGGGGTGAAATGTGTTTACTTTGCGCGAGCGTCGAGATGAAATGAAAATGAAAATGAAAATGAAATTGGGTTTAACATCCTACTCTTCTGCACCTAACCTGGGCTAATGGAAGACGGGCATGCGCCATACAGTGTGCTATGAGGGAAATTTTGCCCGGGCAGCGGCACTAAGGCCTACTCTTATATCGAATTCCAACTGCCAAGGGATCTTTTACGTGCACTCCAATGTGTACACGGGACCTCGGTTTTTCGTCCCTTCCGAACGACTAGGCAGCCATCCTTGTCAGGCCCTCCGTTCTACATCACTGACAAAGGGGAAACCACGCTGGAAAATCGAGATGAACTTTCTCGGCCAATGCAGGGATCGAACACTCGACCTCCAGGCTAGCGAGCTAGCGCCTTACCCACTTAGCCACGTGATCACCGCGTCGAGATGAAATAAAATCTTTTAACGTCCTACTATGTTGCTCCTTACTGGGCTAATGAAGATGTGCTATGAGGGAAATTTTGCCCGGACAGCGGCACTACCTCCTACTCCAACAGTCAAGGAATCTTGTATGTACATGCCAATATGTACACAGGACCTCGGTTTTGCGTCCCACCCGAACGGCTAGACATTAATCCTTGTCAAGCAACCCGTGTCGCATCACTGGAAAGGGGAAACCACGCCGGAAAATCCGGGTGAACTTTCTCGGCCAATGAAGAGATCGAACACGCGACCTTCAGGCTAGCGGGGCAACGTATAATCCACTTAGCCACCGTGACCCCTCGAACGTAAACAATAACACGGATATAATTCTGCATCTGTAAGAAAGGTAATCGGTACGAATAAACACAAGTACGTCAATATAACGCAGGCTATAGAAATCCTATAAAATACTGAAAAATCCGGGAACGACCAGTCTCCTATTTTTATGATGTAGCAATCCTTTTTCCCATCACTATAGAAACTAATACGTACGTCTATATTACCTATATCTACCTATGTTCACCTGTAGCCACTAGTCAGTGCTGTTCAACAGAGCGTGTCATATCTTGGAGGCGTATCATATCCGGTATAACAAGGTCACCTATCGTTGACCCTTATTATAAATTTATACCAGATTCTATTGGCTGTCCAGAATCCAGATCAAATATTCAAATTACCAATAATATATTTTTTCTTGAACACGGATATATCGACTTTGTTATGATTGGCCAGCATATATTGAGCTGTTGGTATATAAGTATGAAACGTTATCATCAACTTCAACAAGATTTAAACAGTTCTATCACTGGACGAAAATTTACAAGTTGTCTTCAAGTACCTGATTAGAAGTCTTCAAGATGTCGCCACCAATCTACGATCTTCAAACTAAAGACAATAACCAAGATGTAAAGGTGAGTTCAGTTAAAGATAAGATAAGGAGTTGGCAGTTCTCACTATAATAGTTAAAAAAAGATAATGTAAAAGGAATTTGCTGAAAAGTTTATTCAAAGTTATCCACTCTAAACCGAGAATTTAGCGATTGAATTTTAGGCCAACCCTCGATCATCATTACTAAAGTCAGTACGAAATAACATTGTCTTCATACCCCATTTTTTGATTTAATCTCCAATGAGTGTTGAGCAGCAGATCGAATTCCAATCCAGGAAATATCGCAGACTAGCGATAACATCGAGGGTTGAATACGGTTTGGATAAGTTAATCAAAGTCTAATTAATAATTCAGAAAACACTTCAGGCCTAAAGAAAAACCTGCAATGGGCAGATTTAGCTCTTGCATAACATGTGTTTAAGAATAACATAGATAAAGAACAGACAGTTCAGTTCTCGCTTTAATAGTTTAAACATAGATTATGAAAAATGAATATGTGAGCAGCTCCGGCTAGGGCTGGGTAAAATATCGATATAAATCGATAGTATCGATTGGGCGGCCCAGAAAAGCACTATCGATAGCAGTGGGTTACTATCGATTATCGCTCTTCGTCTATTTTTCTTGCGTCTGAAATGTCAATGTTTTCTTTCAGTTAATCATAATACACAGCTCACTTTAATTACTATCAAGTATCAATGTAACACATAACAAAATTGTGACTGCTTATTGAACAGCCGTTTTCATAAATTCACTCTCATTGAAACGTTACTTTAGTTTTGAAGAAATTATTGTTAAATATCGCTAAATCGGATATACCCGGATGTGTAAATAAAGTTAGAGTTATTTCCCTTTGCAAGCTTCAGAATTCGTCTGTACAGTTCACTATTTCCGTACGTGTGCCTCAGTAATGAGTACCCGGTACAATAAATAGCACAGATCGACGACAAAACTCTTGTTGATTTACTTATATATGATACGAATAATGGTTCTCTATTGGCACACGAAACGACACAGAATTGTCCGCCATATTGATATTTTCGCGCGCACGTACGCAATGTTTTGAATCGGAACAAGTTCATTTTGGTTCCTTAACATAATTATTTACGATATTTCTTCATTCGGAACTCCGGCAAAACCAGGCTCTTGGTCATTTTTATGAAAATTGAGTTGTTAGCATAATTGCATAGCCTACATCCTGGGCTTTCCAAAAATGTATCTCTTTTTAAATTCGGACCAGAAATAAGAAATTTATGATATTTTGAAGTTTGCGAGTGTTTCGTAATGGGAAAAACGCCAACATGAGAAACGGACTTCAAAGTCTTGGGGCATTTTCAGAAGAAATTTCACTTAATAGTCCTTAGCAACCTTCAATTTAGATATCTAAAACCATGATTTTCTAGTAGTATAAACCAAAGACACCACCCAAGACATGGTTCCAACTCGGTTGGGACATTATTTATGATTATGACTTTTTTCTTAATGGACAAAATCAAATCCCAGATTGTTTGTCGCATTTTCGAAAAATAGCCAAACAGGGAAAAACAATCTATTCCAAACATGCTTCATTTATTTTGGATTTGAAGTCAATATAATAGCAGCAAGAAGTTGTCCTTAAATGCTTAGTACAACACATTTCTAATTAAACAAAATTAATGTGCCCATCAGGCCTGCCTTGTCTTTTTTGTGACTGACCCCCCCACCCCCACCCCAACAATTTTCGCTACGAGCGTGTCGAAGACCGCATATTTGGTAACACTTTCAAGCAATTATGTAAGGAAAAAGAGTTTGTTACATTCTTTGTTGCAGTTTGATATGTTTACGCAATTTAATATTTCCAATAAAGAGATGTAAGAAATGGAAACAGCCAAGTACAAAGCGGGGCGAACTCAATAACTATATTTTAGGTCTTTGAAGCTTTATAATTACAAATATACTGTTCATGTTTTTATATAATAAACGATATCATATTTAATATATCTCATGAAATTTTATGTAATTGACACTCAGTTGTATGCATAAGAATTGCAAAAGTAGAATCTGAACGGCCAATTATATGCAATCAAAAGATGAAAAAGACACAATTTATGTTTATATAATGATATGGCAAGCGGGTCGACGCGAACAACTTTATTAAAAATGATAATTACATGTTCATCTTCCATGTCGAGAGTCTTATTTATTTAAAAGGCCAATCTCGACTATATTTTGAAGAATAAAACTGCTTAATTTCGTGTTTAAAGTCCTTAAAATCCTGTACCCTTGGGCCAAAAAACTAACTCAATATATGATATACGTTTTCAAACAATTTAAACCGGCCAGTCTTTATCTGCAAACGGAGAACTATGTCCCAAGCAGTATTATACGGTCTCTGGATAAAACCAGACTTTTATTTATACAAAAATAACGTGTATGTGAAGTGTACCTTTCGTTATCAAGTACAGCACGTGGGTCATGTACTGTATAGATCCACAGAGGAACGACAATAGATTATCAGATCACCCAACGAAAAAAATTGAATCGAACCCCCGAAAGAGTTGCGTATACCCGGAACCCATCCGGATAAGCAATGTTGAGTCAATAACGGAAAATACAACATTCTTCTATATTTTGGCGCTTAAATTTCACACATACACTCTTGTTTCTGAGGCTGTTCAAATCCAGGATGTTCCCTTTAAATTGTAATATTGCAAGTTTATACAAAATTGACAAAAAGGGTAAATTTGGATATTAATCCGAGAGAATTTTTTATTGTAGTGAAGACAATTACACAACCGAGCCCCCCACCCCCATTGTGAACTCAACTAGGTCGCTTGTGGGAAATGTCCCAATACTTGAACATTCTATAATACCAATAACTTCATACTGCAATTTGCTTTTTGACCTTAACTAGGTCGCTTTTGGGAAATGTGACGGATAACAACTACTGAAATTTGCTGTACCAATACTAAAAATTTCTACAATACTAAAAAGTTCATAATCCTATTAGTTTTGTTCTCCCTGATTACACCTTTTGAATCCCAGGTTGGGAAACTCAGTTCTTAAACACAATGTCATGATTTTGTAATCTACTTACTGTAACCGGCCCCTTTCGTCAATGACAATAAAAACCTGTTTAATCAATGGTCATATGAAATCAGTGATTCAAATTTTAAAACTTAATTTTAACCGTTGACGAAGAGAAATTCTAGTCTAAGATTAGCTAATCTGACTTTTGAGAATACCACTATTACCGATTAAACCTAAAAACGAATTAGTTTATATATTGTTTGAAAATATAGTCCTATTTTTTTAAAAAAAGATTTTGTTTACTCCACACAACCAATATTAATTCTAATGTTCTGGGTTAACCAATATGGGGTCACTCATATATTTCTATGGGGTCACTGGCTTCAATCGTCATAATGATAAAATGACGTCATGCCGTCTCCAGTTCATTAAAGCTTCTTGGCAACGAGAAGGCCTATGGTCTATCTTGTTAATCTGACTCTGATTCGTTGCTGACAAACAATTTGCCCTTGATTTCTCCAAATATGGAAAGTTAAGTTCACGACCTTTCCATTGACGTATGGAGATTAGCATCAAGGACTGCGTGCGTTTTCAAAACATACGATTACTTTCGTTGATTTTTTCACAGAAAGACGCCATTTCATGGGCCTTTTTAATCAGGTAGGCTCATAAAAATCCCCCAAAACACCGTTTCCAGTTTTCTGATCGTCAAAATCCTTAAGTTCTTTTGTATTTCTTGATGTTCCAACCTCAATCTCAAAATCGAGAATTTAACCCAAATCCATTGTTAACAATGCTTTTGTGCCCGTAGCACAAAATGACGTCGCGCGAGAACCGCCTGGTTTCGGTAAAGCGGCTCACATATGTTGAAAATTTAGTCAAATTACTTTATTCTAATGCATTTTGTCTTAGATTTTGATCGCTACGATAGTTTAAAAATAGATACTGAAAAGGGAATAAATTTTAAAAATTCATTCTAATTACTTTATTAGGAGTGAAGTTATCAGTGTTTGAATATCATAGTCTCGATTTTCATTGCTACCATTGTTACGATAATAAACAAAGTCTCGATTATCCATTATTACAAGTCATTAAATGGCGGTATTGTTTCAATCCATTACAAATCACAAACTGTTCGATGATCTAGAGAGTTGATTATTGGCTTGTCATGTGAATAATTATGTAATTAATAATTATTATAGCATTTGAGATCCAAAGAAAGACCATCAATAAGCAGATTTAGCTCTTTAGAAGTATGGCTGCTCAATTGTAATGTTATAATTTTTCTTAGTTAAATGATATTGTCATGGTTATTTTTTCTATTTTTAGGTGGTTTTCCCTTCAGCAACTGTTATGCAACAACCAACAGTGAAGAAAAGCAATAAAAAATATTGCATAATTGCTGCCTCAGTTATCAGTGCTGCTGTGGTTATAACTATTGGTGCTCTCGGTTCTGTGGCACTTTACCAACATATGAACAGACCAGAGGTAAGATTCCTGATTTTTCTTTTGTCAGACTCAGATACTTATTAGAATATCTTCGTCTTTATCAAACTATAAACGAAACTTTCTGAGAATAAATGATGGAAAAATGGGCTTAACGTCCACCCGACACAAACTTGGTCATTTCGGGACTAACACATGGTTCAATTTTATTTCAATAATTCGCTTGTGGATACGGATTTTTAGCAGTGGGAGGAAAACCCACAATGTTGGTGAGGTGACTGGAGTATCGAAACCACACTAGTTGACTCAGTGACAGACCTTATGATACAAAGCGTACACGCTAACCACCCCCCCCCCCCCCCCACCGAATCATATATGGATTTTGTTTGGTTGGGTTCGGTAGTAAATAGACATTTTTCCACATGTGGATAGATCAGTGTGTAATTTGCATCAAAACATAAAGTTTGTGGGTTTCACAGATCCTATTTCATTTCGTGTTTTTTAGTTCCAAATTTAATTTTACTTGTCTTTACTACACTAGGATCTGGAAGAGTTATATTACCGGTGCTTTGGTTAAAGTGAGATATTGGCCAATGAAACGGTCTGTTGTAGATTAGCAGTAAAAATTGATACAGTATTTTTTACTAATCTAAATTCATTTAGAAGAGAGCCGTAAAAAGCTCCTGACGCACCTTCCGGTACAACCGGCCAGAACTTCATGTTGTAGAGGTCATAGAAGGTATAAAAACGAAACGAAATATAGATCTGTATTACAATCAGATTGAGTAATAGAAATAATAGGAGTGAAATAATTAAACAATCAAATTCATTTCAGGAATACAATACGGAAACTCTGTATAATGGACACCATATTCCTGAACATGCACGTGTAGATTATGTAAATAAAATAACTTATGTTAATAATACACAGTATGGTGAAGTGTTGGCTGGCAAAAATCTACATGATTATAACAGAGTAAGTCTACATTTTACAATGATATGTTATATAAAACGAAGTAGTAACCCCTATAACCAGTGAAAACAGGCGAGCTCCTTGTTGTTGGTAGATAAATTTATTATAAAACGTTTCGGACTATGATTTAACTGATGAAGGACACCGTAGTCCGAAACGTTTTATAATAAATTTATCTACCAACAACAAGGAACTCGTCTGTCTGCACTGGTTATAGGGGTTACTACTTTGTTTTATCTATCTACTTCCTGAACCTCTAGCGCATCGCGGAGATCCCAGACCAGATGTTCTGCGACCACTAGTCTCCAGCTACTTCAGACCTACCGTTCGAGAGTTGTCGTCGTCTCCCACCGTTGATATATAGACTAACCTAACTATACCGGGAGTAATACGATGGCTCGCTAGTCTGGAGGTCGGGTGGTCGATCCCTGCATTGGCCGAGGAAATTCATTGGGATTTTCTGACGTGGTTTCACCATATTAGTGGTGCAGGACGGCGGGCCTGACAAGGACAGCTGTCTAGTCATTCGGATGATACGAAAAATCGAGGTCCTGTGGTTGAATTGGCGTACACGTACAAGATCCCTTGGAATTCGAGAGTAGGCCATAGTGCCGCTACCCGGGCAAACTTTCGTTTATAGCACACCGCATGGCGTATGCCTGTCTTCATTAGCCAGGTAGGAGCAAAACAGTAGTTACTGTAATTTAATACGGGAAATGGGGTTTAGCGTCCACTCAACAGCACCACTTTCGAGATAATGAAATGCCAAATCTTTCGGTGGAGTTTCTAGTGCAAGGAAGAAACCTAGAAAAGATTAATTACACAAACGATTAATTACACAAAAACATCTAATTGAAACCACGACATACAAATCTATGTTAGACCTTATGATCTAAAGGATACGCATTAGACCACTTGCTAAAACCATGTTCTATATACTGAAAAATTGTGAGTATATTTTATTTGTTTTTAATTTCAGAAATTGTTAGTATTTAAAGATGTAGCTAATAAAGTTTGTTATATTGATAAATTGGAAGGAACATTTGAAGAAGGTGTAGCTCTACTTGCTCAAAAGGTAAATTTTATCTTTTGTTTCGATATCATTTAGTAACTAAAGTCAAATAATCGATCAATTATCGGTTATATCGATTTTAAAATAGTCAATTGATTATCAATTTTAATCGATGTCAATTGATTCGAAGTCAGTTGATTATCGATTTTAATCGAAGTTAATTGATTTTGATCGAAGTCAATTGATCATCGATTATAATCGAAGTCAATTGATCATCTTTTTAATCGAAGTCAATTAATTATCTTTTAGTTTTACCGGTTAATTGAGTTAATTGTGTGTAGAAGAAGAACTTAACTTGAGCAGGTAAAATCAATGCATAATTATTTTCTGTTACAGACACGCAGCACCCCAACACCAATCAAACAAGTACATGCCAGTAATGAATCCATCGATGGAGATATTTTAAGAAAATTTGCTGGGGATAATATTGCTAACCATTGTAAAGACATTCCAACATTTTGGGTTATTGATGAAATCGATGGAGGTAACTATAACATTTTACACGAGTTTCGCTATGCTTAAAAGCATCCCCTTACAGTTAGTGTGAACAACAAGAGAAGACCACTCTAACTGCAAGGGAAGGCAACTCTGTTTGGAAGGTTGACATTTTGCTTATGCAATGGCAATACGAGAGAGAAAGAGAGAGAGAGAAGAGAGAGAGAGAGAGATGAAATTTAACGTCCACTGGACACAAACTAGGTCATTTCGGGACTAACATATGGTTTAATTTTATTTCAATAATTCGCTTTGGCGTAGGGGTTTTTAGCCCACGAGATGGGAGAGGCGACCCTACTCCTTGTCACGTACAACCGGGGATTCGAAACCACGCCAGTTGACTCAATGACAGGCTTTATGATTCAGCACGCACGTGCTGACCATTCAGCCACCCAACCCACCATGGTAATACGAAAAACCATACATATCAATATACGATGTACACGGAGTGGTTGTCATTCAATGTACTTTTAAACAATGTGTGAATTTATTGATTTGAAGGCAGCCAATTCTTAAAATGAAATGAAAAGGGGTTGAAAATCCTTATGTTCTGCTCCGACTGGGCTAATGAAGACGGACATACGTCAGGCACTATGGCCTATTTCCTCCCACTGCTAAAGACCCCTACGCGCAATCGAATTATTGAAATAAAATTTAACCATATGTTAGTCCCGAAATGACCTAATTTGCGTCGAGTGGACGTTAAACCCCATTTTTTCTCTCTCTCGCCAACAGATCTTTTACGTGCACGTTAATGTGTACATTGAACATCGTACAATTTTCCGGCAGGGGGGGGGGGGAGGACGTCGGATAAATCCCCATGAACTTTCGCGGACAATGCAGGGATCGAACACGCGACCTCCAGGCTAGCGAGCCAGTGTCTTACCCTGTTAGCCACCGAGGCATCAACTTTTAAAAGAAGCACGGACCCTTTAACAAAGAATAAACAAAACCAGATATGTTCCCACGACCGTGTGATGCGTTACGATGGGATTGCCCCTATGAGTCCACGATCTTGCACGAGCAGATACGTTTGGAACGTTTCCATACGATCAACACGGTCGCTACGACTAACTTCAATATATGATAAAACATTACAGGGTCACCAAGTTTAGTCAACCATTAAAACCACGATTTCAATCGTAGAGCGAATCCCATCTAATTAAAATAGGCCTACAGATCATCTATATTTCGTTTCGTTTTTTATACTTTCGTTGGCCTACACTACTAAAGACAAATAAAACGAAATTTTGAACTATAAAAACGAAACGAAATAGGATCTGTGTTTTAATCAGATCCAAGCATTATGTCGTAGCTTTATTTGTATGGGTCTAAATGTTTTTCATCTATATTTCGTTTCGTTTTTTATACTTTCGTTGGCCTACACTAGTAAAGACAAATAAAACGAAATTTTGAACTATCAAAACGAAACGAAATAGGATCTGTGTTTTAATCAGATCCTAGCATTATGTCGTAGTTTTATTTGTATGGGTCTAAATTTATTTGTTTTTATTCCAGGTGACGGCAAGTCAGGTCACGAAATGGCAGTAGATTGTACTAACGATGCTTCTAATCCCCTCTGTAGAAATAAGAGAGCTATGCAAGCAGCAGTAATGGCTTGCCACAGAGTTATCATTATCATCAGATTTTAAAATCAGATAAAAACTCGTCTTAAGCCTGCTAAACAAAATATGAAACTATTCAGGTTTATGTCAAATATATTTTATTTGGTGATGTGGGAATGTTTTCGAATCGATGATTTAACTATATTTCGGATGGCGGCTATCGGGAATTCTAGTATTTAAGCCCTGGGCTTAATTTCGAATTTGACCATGTCAGTTATGAACCATTTCTTCGAAAATTATAATGTACACCAATTCCACGTGACTCCATCAATGCTAACACGTGGTTTGAAAATTTTAAAGGGAGACCACTCTAAAAATAAATTTTGAATTCGAAATTTAAACTCGTTATTGAGCCCATGGCTTAATAACGACAGGGCTTAAATACGAGAATTCCCGGTGTCGAGGAAATACATCTTTAAGTATTGATGCGACGTGTGCATGTTTCGTTAAATATCAAATTTCTTACGTCATAATCATCAATCAAAACAACAACGTCCGATAACCTCCCGGCTTGGATTCAGTCTGATTTAAAACAGGCCTATCAATGACAAAATGGACACGGATATAGCGTGCAGCATAGATATATTTAATTTCAATATATTCAATACATTATCTTTGCATAAATACTGCACGGAATTGAACCAGTTTTAGTAGAGATGCATCTTTTGCAATATTGTTGCTAGTAATTAGGAATTCGTGTGACGCAATGAGACTTTAAGTACATATTCTATTTTGAATAGTAAACTAAGTGGGATTCGAGTGACGCCATGACGCTTTTTTGATATCAAACTCAATACTAGGATTCGCGAGACGCCATGAGACTTTAAGTGAATATTCTATTTTAGATATTAAACCAAGTGGAATTCGTGTGATGCAATGAGACTTGTCTATTCAATTTTTGAAAATAAACTAAATAATGAGATTCACTTGACGCCATGGGACTTCAAGTTCGTTTTTTTTTTTATATATTAAACTAAATAGTTTGTATAAATATCATAAATGTTTTATATCATTCTCCACACAAGTCTCGCTCTGTGTTAGTGTGGACTGCAAGGGAAGACAACTCTGTTTGGGAGATTTGTTTTCTTTATTCATATTTGTTATTCTTTACAATTTTGTTAAACATGATATATAAATTGATGATAAATGTATTTTAGTTTTGATATAAAACGAGTGTTTGTAAATATAATAAATGTTTTTCATTAACTAATTGTTCTCATCTATATTGTTTTTGATATATAGTTAGTCGACGCCATGTTGGTTAAGTGGGTAAGACGCTGCCTCGCTAGCCGGGATGTCTGGTGTTCGATCCCTGTATTTTCCGACATGGGTTCTCCTTGTCAGTGGTGCAGGACTCAGGGCTTGACAAGGACAGGGGAAAACATACCTATTCCTTATACCATGTCCAACCCTTTCGGACACAGCCACGCTCAATTTTTGTATGCCGCATTTCTTAACAGATCCTTTTGAAACTAAGACTTGTACCCTATGGATGATCCCTATTGTATTTGGGGAATGTCCACCCACTTTTCTTTTTGTGTCTGTGTGTTGCCTACATGCAAAAATTGTAAATGCTTGGTATATACAAGTATAATATACATGTGTATTGCTTATAGCTTAAAGACGATAACTATTTATTTTGGTGCATGTGCCAACCCCCAGCGACAGAGACACGCCCAATTTTGGTGCTGATCGTATACAGGACGCAATTTTGATAGTCTCTGTCACCCAGAACCCCCTAGTCTTCAACGTAGAATATTTGTTTGGATTATAGAGACTACAATTTTGATTGAATCAGCTTGGAACTTGGCATATCTACTCCTTACAGGAGCGGATTGGGCCATCGGGCGATCCCGGTCGGACAAAAAATGAACAATGTTTTTTTTGTCCAATTCGTCTAAAAACCTTTTTCTGCTGAACATTATATTGTGTGGGGGGTGGGGATTGGATCGGCCATGGAACAATGATGATCATGTTTTATGTGACCGATGGCTTTAACGGGCTGCCACGGTCAGTAAAAAGGACCGTTCCTTATAGCCTAATGCCAGCCACTATCGATTTTGGTGCATGTCCCAACTTGTGTTAGGGCCTAAAGGCTCTAATTCTGAATGAATTATCTTTGAACTTGGTATATGTACCCCCCACCCTTTTTGTTAATATTTTGTCCATTAAATGATACACAGGTTGCAAATATTAATAGATTTGAATGCAATTCGACATGGACCATTATAGGCTTTTACCTATTTATACTGGTCCGTGTCCAAACTCATGGGGCAGAGTTACGTTCATTGATTGTGTTAATTGAATTCTGAATAGATCATTTTGGAACTTTGCAAGACAGTAACTATTGAATTTGGTACATGCCCCGATCTCCTAGGGCGGTGCCACACTCACTAATTTGATAATATTTAGTCTGTAAATTTGGCAAAACAAACCCAACGATAACCTTCTTTACCAGTGTTTGGCGGAATCTAGAGTAGTGAACTTTGATCCCATTTACACGTATTAAATTCCAACACGTTTCTCACCTTGTTATTGGAGAGAATCAGTTTCAGACGAGTTATTTGCCCCTGAGTTAGAAATTGGAATCAGACCAGTTTTTTAATAATCTAGCTTATGAACACAGGCACAACAGACTTTAGACATAATACTTAGTCATAGTTTGATGATATTTTTGTAATATGTTCCATGTTACAGGCTCCGCGCTCACTAGCAAACTCGCACTTAAGTCTCCACTCACTAACTAGAGACGGGCAGGGCCATATGTAGGATTTTAAAAGAGGGGGTGCAGGAGAGTGGTGGAATGTGTCAATATAATGCCCAAGTTACTGAGCGCGGAGACTGTCGCAATCAAAGAGAGAGAGAGGGAGAAATGGGGTTTAACGTCCACTCAACAAAACCAGGTCATTTCGGGACTAACATATGGTTTCAATTTCATTTCAATAATTCGCTTGCGCGTAGGGGTCTTTAGCCGTGGGAGGAAACCGGAGTGCCCGGAGGGAACCCACGAGGTTGAGAAGGCGCCCCTATCTCCATGCCACATACGCTCACACCAGGGCTCGAAACCACAGCCGCAAGCCAGAGGTGACCGGCCAGCTAGAGGTCGAAGCGCGGCACTCTAGACCAATAGGCCATCCCAACCCCCTGTCGCAATCAAAGTTGCTAGCAAGTAATCCCGTAGGGGGGCCTTATTTCTTGGGCGCCTTATCTTTGGGGGTGCAGTGTACCCCCTGCACCCCCGCTTAATACGGCCCTGGAGACAGGCGCAAGGTGGGATCTCCCTCTTACCTAAGTAACCAATGCTAGAACACATATCAATTGTTAAAATCGTTCGAAGCGAGTAGGATGATCAGACAATCTAATTGTTGCTGCGCGAAAAACATTTTCAAGGGTAGTCAGGAAAAAATAAGGACAGCGGGTCTTTTGGGGACAGGGGGCATTTGCATCCATAGCCCCGCCGTTCCAACGCCCCTGACTAGGCCTGTCTGAACGGATTATAAGTGCTTTGTATATAAAAATATAAATCAGTTGATTTACATGTAGGTATATACTCATTTACAATCATATCATTTGAATAGATGCTTAAAGCGAACAAAGGCCTCTGAATGCACGGACAATAAACTGACCACGCGAAAAGTTAATGTCAAACGTTTTTATTACGGCATTGTCCCTTCTTCAAAAGGTGCAACACACAGAAACATGTATCCTATGACTGCATTCGTATGTACTTATACACTATGCACAGCATAAAACCAATAAAAATGATCTTCTTAGAAAAAGTTTATTTCCTGTGTGCACTGACCCGGTCTGCGTTTATTTATTTACTCAAAAGAGAAATGTAGTCATAATTAAAACATAATTGTCGAAGCAAGTCAAGATGTGGCCATTTTTGTGGTTTATGAAACAACTAAAATGTAAGTAATTTTTGAACGCTTCTTAGAAGTTGGGACATGATTTGATACCTTTTTTTTTATATGTTGTAGACGTAACATTTTTATGTTTTTTAATGATCAGACATGAACGTTTAATGTTTTATGTTGCAGACATAACATTTTATAACGTTTTTATGTTGCAGACATAACATTTTATAACGTGTTTATGTTGCAGACATGACATTTTATAACTTTTTTATGTTGTATACATAACATTTTATAACATTTTTATGTTGCAGACTTAATATTTCATAATGTTTTTGGGTTTGGTTTTTTACTGCTCAGACATAAAAGTTTAATTTTTTTTATGTTTTAGCATAACATTTAATAGCGTTTTTATGTTGCAGACATAACATTTTAACGTTTTTATGTTGCAGACATAACATTTTATAACATCTTTATGTTGTAGACATAACATTTCATAACATTTCTTCTTTTTTGCAAAACAGTAGGATGTTAAACACCTTTTCATTTCATGTATAACGTTTTAATGGACATAACATTTTAACGTTTTTATTTTTTTTTTTCGAAACAATATTTTTATTCATTAAATCTGAATATGGATTGGGGAACAGGTTATGCCTATGTGTAACCCCTCTCTCTGATTTAGATACATGTACACATTATGAAAATATATTGCTCAGACATAAAAGTTTAATTTTTTATGTTTTAGACAACATGTTATAACGTTTTTATGTTGTATACATAACATTTTAACGTTTTTATGTTGCAGACATAACATTTTACAACATTTTTATGTTGTAGATATAACATTTTAACGTTTGTATGTTGTAGATATAAAATGAAATGAAATGGGGTTTAACGTCCTACTGTTCTGCTCCTAACCTGGGCTAATGAAGACGGGATGTAGATAAAACATTTTAACGTTTTTGTGTTGAAGAAATAACATTTTATCATGTAGATATAACGTTTTAACGTTTTTGTGTTGAAGAAATAACATTTTAACATGTTATTGTTTCATAGAAGCCATTTTACCTCTTAAATGGATTCGACATACCATTTTTAAAGTTTTATGGTTCAGACAGAACCATTCTTTTACGCTTTTTATGGATTAGACATAACATATAAACGTTTCTTGTGTCAGGAATAATTTTAAATTTCAAAAGACTTAATTGAGTTAATCTCTTTGATTAGATGCCCCTCCCCACCCCCTCTGTCATAGATGCCCAGGGCTGTTGGCCACCTGACCCCTTCATACGCACCACGGCTAAGGTCACCTAGGCGCCTGTTATAGAAACAATAAACATATACTTCAGAGAGAAAGAGAAATGGGATTTAACGTCCACTCGACACAAACTAGGTCATTTCGGGACTAACATATGGTTTAATTTTATTTCAATAATTCGCTTGTGCGTAGGGGTCTTTAGCAGTGGGAGGAAACTGGAGTGCCACATACGCTCACACCGGGTATCAAAACCACAGCCGCAAGCCAGAGGTGACCGGCCAGCTAGAGGTTGAAGCGCGGCACTCTAGACCACTAGGCCACCCCAACCACCCTTCAAGGCCATATTTATACTCATCTTTACATATTGTTTGCATAAAAATCATTGTATTAGGCTACACGACCGCATGTTTATCAATGTTATTGAATCAGAAATCACACGAAGGCCTTCATCAATCACAGACGGAACGTCTGTATATCTTTTATATCGTTTTCAGTCAACATGTGATATAATAGTCAATCCATGATATTCTGAACAGTTTCCTATAATTTGCGTAGAGAGAGAGAGAGGGAGAGAGTGAGTCAGAGGGAGAAGGGGGGGGGGGTAACGTCCACTCGACATAAACATAGACGTTATACTCCTTGTCAAGTATATTCGGGGAATAGAAACCACGCCAGTTGACTCAATGACAAACCTTCTAATCTAACGTGCACGTGTTAACCATTTTTGTTTTGATGTCTCTTTAAATGTCTTCATTTTATTTTAGTTACCTTTGATTCAGTCTGATGGGTGGGGCGGAGTGATCTAGCCCGTGCCCGCTTGGACAGGCGATCTACTCCTTGTCAAGTACTACCGGGAATACGGGAGAAGTCGAACGTTAAAGATACATTATGTAAGATTTAGATAAAGAACTAGCCATTCTTGCTATAATAGTTCGAAAGTAGATAATGTAAAATGAATAATTTGAAAATTTCATTCAAATTCCTCTATTGCAAGCGAAGATATTTGCCTTTGAGGGTTTGACAGACGTGTGGAATAATTTCAACAAACGTACTGGTTGATCGAAGCTAAGTCTCGTTCCTCCACATTTGATTAAATCAAAATATCACTGAACAGTTTTAATCTATTTAATATCGGAGAAATCTGATGCCATCGAGGGTTCATTAGGGCCTGGATCAGTTAATTAATGTCTAATTAATAATTTAGATAACATTTCAGGCCTAAAGAAAGACCTGCAATAGGCAGATTTACCTCTTGCATAATGCATGTTTAATGAATAAGTCTGTCCTATTTTTAGTACCGGTATATAAGTATAATAGTTATTAATATTTGATAAACAACAGAATACAGATAACTGGTTATTATCGGTCGTCTCTAATACCATTTTATTATATAATCCCTGGAAAATAATTAAGCCTATAATTAATTATTGACTTTGACAGGAAATAATTGACATGCTTTTCAAGATTTTTTTTCTCCTAGTAATTTATTATACAGGAGATCAATACGCCACATAACATTTTGTCTACACAGCATCTGATTTGTAATTTGTTGTATATAAAGGCACCATATGTTCGTATGATTAATTATTAAGTTAATTAGCGATATCATAGTTTACTTATGTAATTATCTCATTTCCCCAATCTCATTGTTTTACTAATTATCACTCATATCAACGAAATAAAATGGGGTTTAACGTCCTTCTGTTCTGCTCCGTACTGGGCTAATTGTGACATGTAGAGAGTCCACAAACATCTTACTGTTCTGCTCTGTGATGGGCTAATGGAGATGGACATACGCCATACAGTGTGCTATGAGGGAAAGTTTACACTAAGGCCCATTCTTATATCGAATTCAAACTGTCATTTACCTGCACGCCAATTTGTAGCCTACACGGGACCCCGGGATTTCGTCCCATCCGAACGGCTGAACAGCTGTCCTTGTCAGACCCTTCGTCATGCTTCACTGGCAAGGCGAACTTCCCTGACCCACTCGTATCAGAAACTGGAAGAATTGCCCCGTGCTGTTGTGGACAGAGGGCATTTGCACCCATAGCCCCGCCGTTCCGGTGCCACTGGTAAGTGAGCGCATGCGTCGATAAAAAAATCTCCAAACCACTAAATCTGATTTTTAAAATCAATTCAGTTTTGTTTAAACAATAAAAAGTAATATCCGCATATAATTGAAAAATATAAAATTACCGAACTCTTTGTCTTCTATGAGTAATACAATACTATGGAAACAGCACGTTCTAATTTTATCTGTCAAGAGGAACTCATTAAATATGGATGATGTTGTGATATAGATAATGCAGGTTGGACTACAGGAAATGTTTGGGTCAGCAGGGGCGGATCCAGGAATTTTTGCAGGAGGGTGTTTGCCAGGCTCCTGTTGAGAAAATTTTACATTTTGGTTAATTTCACCGACGCAAAGCATTAATTATGATATTATATACATTTTTTCGAGCTTTGAGTACCCATTCCATCCCATCATCGGATGATAAAAGATAAAGCACACGACTGAGTAGGGTGGGGTTCGGACCCCAACCCCCTCTCTGGATCCGCCCCGGGTCATGGCATTTTCAACAGAAGGCTTAATATCGCTTTATAACTCGGGAGGGGGGGGGACATGGATAGCGGCTGTGCGTTGTTTCATAAGAAAAAAAAAGAAAGAAATGGGGTTTAACGTCCACTCGCCACAACTAGGTCGTTTCGGGACTAACATATGGTTTAATTTTATTTCAATAATTCGCTTGCGCGTAGGGGTCTTTAGCAGTGGGAGGAAACCGGAGTGCCCGGAGGAAACCCACGAGGTTGAGAGGGCGCCCCTATCTCCATGCCACATACGCTCACACCAGGGCTCGAAACCACAGCCGCAAGCCAGAGGTGACCGGCCAGCTAGAGGTCAAAGCGCGGCACTCTAGACCACCCCAACCCCCCGTTTCATAAGGTCTTGTATGTGACAAGGAGTAGGATCGCCTGCCCAACCTCGTGGGTTTTTTTCTGGATCGTCCGGTGTTAAAGACCCTTTAGCACAAGCGAATTATTGAAATAAAATAGAACCATATGTTACTCCTGAAATGACCTAGTCTGTGTCGAGTGGACGTTAAAGCCCATTTCTTCCTGCTGTGAAACAGCGTCTAGTCATTCCGGTGGGACAAAAAACCTGGATGACCTGGTGTGAAAAAGCGTCTTATCGTTCGGATGGGACAAAAACCCAAGGTACAGAAAACACGCCTACGTGCATGTAAAATAGCTCTTGCCAACAATAGATTTCAGCAGCTGATACCAGAGTCATGTTTGTTTCATAATGTAATTGTCCGTATTCAGATGGCCAAGGTTAGGATTTGGTAAAGAGAGAGGGTGTGGGGCGAGTCTTTCATTGGGACAAGTGGTGCGGTTTTGATCCTATTCCAACACATGACAAGGAGTCCCACTGCAAGCAGATGCGTCACAAGACCAGTACCCCCCCCCCCCCCGCCACGGTTTGGTCTCTCTCGTTTTTAGAAAACTTCTTCTAACCGTTCGATTCGGCTTCTTGCGGTTTCAGACAGAAGTTCTTCTGCCTCTTCCGTAACATTATAAGAAGAGTCGACTGAAGACGTGGCGGCAAAGAAACAACAATTTTAAATGCAGCGAGTGTGTCAACCGAGGAATCAAAATCCCAACAGTTAACTTAACTCAATGACAGACCTTATGATACAGTGCGCATGTGCTAACCATTCTACCGAGTGTCGTTTCAATATATTACACAATGTCTTTAGCTCGAGACAATTAAACAATTTAAAATACAGACACTATCCCACACGAGCTTTTCAATGAATACGTCACGCAAGTCTAATAGTTCATATAGTATAGATAATGTACGGTTGGCAAGTTGCCCGTACATTATTTGAAATAACGGTATGCCAGTCGCCAACATCAAAGGATGACGTCACATCTGTATTTTAAATATAGCTAATCGAGCGGATGAAACAAGGAAACTGTTTAAAGATTTTGCAATTTGCAATTTGAAAGGTGTTTGAACATGTTTAAGCTTTTAAGTCTGACAATAATAATTAGGGAAGAATGTGTTCAACATAATTCACTTAAATAATTGCAGAACAAAACAAAACAAGATTATCGCCAAATGAAAAGATCAGCAATTAGGTCGCCTGCGGGGATAAATCGGCGCTTCAAATTTAGTTGTCTTTTCCGACTGTTCGTACCTTGGGCTAATGAAGGCAGGCATACGACATGGAATGACCAATATGTTGCCCTTGGGGGGGGGGGGGGGGGGCTAGTGGTCTAGAGTGCCGCGCTTCGACCTCTAGCTGGCCGGTCACCTCTGGCTTGCGGCTGTGGTTTCGAGCCGTGGTGTGAGCGTATGTGGGATGTAGATAGGGCGCCTTCTCAACCTCGTGGGTTTCCTCCGGGCACTCCGATTTCCTCCCACTGCTAAAGACCCCTACGCGCAAGCGAATTATTGAAATAAAATTAAAAACCATATGTTAGTCGCGAAATGACCTAGTTGTGTCGAGTGGACGTTAAACCCCATTTCTCTCTCTCTCTCTCTATGTTGCCCTTGACACTGACGTGTCTGCCTTTTCATCCCCGATTTTTGTGGCATTAATATTAAACATACATTATGCAAGAGCTAAATCTGCCAATTGTATGTTTTTCTCTAGGTCTGAAATATTATAAAAATTATTAATCAGACATTAATGAAATTATCCAGACCATAATCAACGCTCGATGTCATCGATAGCCTGCGATATTTACTGGATTAGAACCCGGTCTGCTGCTGCTTCTGATTAAATCAAAAAATGGATAATCAAGACTATGTTTTTTTTATCGTAACGACTTTAGTAACGATGATCGAGGCTAGACCAAAAATTAAATCCCTAAATTCTCGCTTCAGATTGGATCAATTTGCCTAGAATTTTCAGCTAATTATTTACATTATTCCGTTTTTAACTGTCATTTTCAGAACTGTCAGCTCTTTATCTAATCTCCCATAACGTATCTTTAAATAATATCGGAATCTATCGGAATCATACTAAACAACATTCATTTCTGTTAGTTTCCGATTCCAAATGGGGTTTAACGTCAAACTGTTCTGCTGCTAACCTGCGCTAATGAAGAAGGGCATACGCCAAACAGTGTGTTATGGGGGAAAATTTTGCCCGGGCAGCGGCGCTACGGCCTACTCTTATATCGAATTTCAACTGCCAAGGGATCTTTTACGTGCATGCCATTGTGTACACGGGACCTCGGTTTTTCGTCCTACCCGTACGACTAGACAGCTGTCCTTGTAAGGCGATCGGTACTGCATCATTGACAAGGGGAAACCACGCCGGAAAATCTGGATGAACCAAATAAAACAAAATATTATTTACTGTTGTTCTAAGCAACCTGATCTATGCGTGTTTTCTGCTAAAGTTATCGTGATTGCTTGATCTGCGTGTGTAACGCCTACTATGGCGTTTCAACGTTTCCAGTTGGTCATCAATATTTGATGAGAATCTGTCAAAAATCATGACGTAGTTGAAAGTAAGCAATTAATGAATTTGGTTTAATACTGGCCTGTTGCAGGGTTGTTACGAATGTTTAAATATATAGTTAATTCTGTTTATGGATTCGAATGGCTATAACAGATATTGACGTCAATAATATATGCACGTTTCACCAATCAAACGGCAGTTAATAGGATTCTGTAAGGCAATTAACAACTAAGACTTAATTCTCTTATATACGCTGGACAATCGGGCTAATTAACCGTGTTAATTCTATAAAAACTGTAGGGGTGGCAGATTAACTCGACCAACTGTGAACAACTGGCAGAACGTGAACGCTAGAATCAAGTATACCCCTCATTCTGGCTGGTGTTTCTATTCGGGGACTGTTCATCTGGCGTAACTAAGGACATCAAATTGTTGTTCCGGTTGGTGTTTGTTGGGCTTATTTCTTGTTCGTTATGATTTTTGGATTTTAAAAGAACGGAGCGTATAATATAAGTAAATCGTCTATCTTCAAATTATTTAAAAAGGTAAGAAACATTTTATTTGCTAAAAAAAAAGTAACGGAAAGAGATAGAGAAGCGCGCCCTGGACAATTCGGCATTACGTGAATATCAATTTGGAATCTGGAGAATCGAAAGACAATAAGGAACCTGTTTACGATGTATTAAAAGTGATAGCGGCGATGTATTTTAACCAAAAGCCCATTTTAATAATAAATAGAAAATGTTGATAAAAAAAATACCCCCTTCCCCCGCAAAAACAAAATAAATAAAAAAAAGATAAGTCAAAGATAATTTATTTTTTTGCTTTTTTTTTCTGTTAAAAACATAATGGAGGTTGTGCAACACCAAATTCGACCATATGAATAGAACGGAATAGTCGGGATTTATACGTTTTAAGGGTTGGTTTAAAAAGCGGATTCGATCGCTAAAAGTCGGAATATAATATGTTTAGAAATGTGAATAGCAAATCCGGATGTGCTGGTAGAGACAAATAATTAAATGATGTCCAATAGCAACAACTCATATCGTACGAATGTGGGGATCAATTTAGAGGGAATCTATGGGTCTTGCAGTAGGAATAGAAAAAAAAACGGACGCTAGATCAGAATCTGTTGGTTTTGACGGTGAATAGCAGAAATGAAAAATGTATCTGTGTTTTGAGAATGTGAGGATTAAGATACCGAATCTATTGTTTTTGGAATGGTTTACAGCCGATCTTATAAACTGGGCGACAGTATTGATTTTTTGACTCCAATAAGCAACATTTGATAAGGAACATATAAAAAGGAACTTATTAGGGTACTACGACTTTGTTAATAAACACAAACCTGAATCATTTGCTCAGATGCGCAAAACATTTTGGAACATGTAGATTGTGTTTTCAATTCCCTATTGTTATAAAAGAGGGGCAAATATCATCAGACCCCTGTCCAATCCCGAATGTAACGGTGATTCCCCTGTTACTATAACGCAGTGTGGAGGGGGGGGCGAATGATTAGCACGTGCGCGCTGTATCATAAGGCATGTTATTGAGTCAATTGGCGTGGTTTCAGATCCCCGGTTGCACGCGATAAGGAGTAGGGTCGCCTGTTCAACCTCGTGGGTTTTCTCCGGGTCCTCCGGTTTTTTCCCACTGCAAACTACCACTACGCGCAAGCGAATTTATTGAAATAAAATTCAACTATATGTTAGTCCTGAATTGACCTAGTTTGTGTCAAGTGAACGTTAAACCCCATTTCTCTCTATAACACAGTTTCCCCGGTGAATATATGCCTCTCCATTTGTACACGACTACGTATCTAAGATCAAAACTCCCGTTGATTTTCTTTTGTCTGAAAGTGTGAACCACCAACATGCGTAAATGTCGTTGATGAGCTACATAGTGTAGTCGATATAGATGGATGATTAAAATCAGATTGTGAAATACGTAATCAATTTGTGTGATAGTTTACTATTTGTAGCGGGTCTAACCTTTTGACATTAACACATGGTGATAGATCAATGTTCAGATCTCAATTACAGAGAAATGAGATGAGGTTTAACGTCCTACTTTTCTGCACCAACCGGGAAGATGTAGACGGGTATAGGTGATGCAGTGTGCTAATATATGAGGGAAATTTTACCCAATCCGCGACATTACGGCCTACTCTTAAATCGAATGCCAACTGTCTACGGTTTCTTAACGTGCACCCCAGTGTGTATACGGGTCTCGTTTATGTCCCGTCCGATTGACAAGACGTTGTACCTTGTCAGACTTTCAGTCCTGCAACACTGACGAGGAGAAACCACAGCGGAGTAATTCGAGGTATTTTCTCGGAGTTACTTCAGCAGGATTCCTTAGACATGGTAGGAAACCAGAATATCGCGACAATATCTGTGGAGTTTAGGTAGACAACCTTGTCCTCAACCGAAACGTAGATAAAGGGGCACGGACCAGGCCACTCCACCCCAACCACCAAACTGAATCAAAGGTAACTAAAATAAAAAAAAGGACATTAAGGCGTGGTTTCGATTCCCGATTGTACGTGACAAGGAGTAGGGTCGCATGTTCAACCTCGCGGGTTTTCCCCGAGCCTCCCGTTAAACTCTCTCCCTCTCTCTCTCCCTTTTTCTCTCTCTCTCCCTCGCATAAAGTGTATTGGTGATTTTATTCATGGACTCCGGGACTACGTTGCGTAAACTCAAAATGCAAAGAATTTGGGTAATTCTACATTTTTAGTTTGGGTGTAGACTTCATTGTTCAGTCAGACGTCACAATGAGCACGTGGTGATTTAAAAACAAAAACCAATCAATTGTATATTAAGGCTCTATATAGGCTATAACTATGATGACGTAATATGACGTAATATTATGCATTATTTCCCATTGTACTGGGAACATGCAATCCTATTAGGTTTCAGTCATTGATATTATTCAATCTTATAAAATATTGTTATGGACAGAGGTCATTGGCATAAGGACCCAAATAAAACACTTACACGTGTTGGTGTGGGAGGACGCTAGATGTAAGACGGTCCAGTACAAATGACGTCATATGTGGATAGTGGATATGGGTAAGGTTTAGGACTGGGTTTAGGGTTAGGGTTAGTGCTCGAGACCTTGACGAAATCTTCGGTCCCCTAACTCCAATCTTGCGTTCTCCGAGACGTAACCAGAGCCTTAACTAATAATGATATCCGATGATTCAGTGCAAAATCATAATTTGATTACAAGTTCGTTTCGTTTATATTTTCTCTTTTTATACTGCATGGTTATCTAAGAAAAGTCCCAATTAACGATGGTGCGCTAGCAAGAGTTCTGATTATATTAAATAATCATAGCCTATTTGAAACGATTATAACCACAGAGAATCATTCGCATCTACACTTCCACTGTATAATTTACCATGATACACTTTCTCATATTTACACATAAATAGTAATCTATAACAGACTCTCTAACTCATCATAATGTTTATCTTAGATAATTGTAACATTTATATTTGTGCATTCCAAATGGTTATAACTACCAAGAACCATTCCAAGATACTCTTTCGCTCTTTAATTTACCCGCCTAGACAGGCGTGCACGTAAAAGATCCCTTGGCAGTTGGAATTCGATATAGAAGTAGGCCGTAGCTCCACTGCCCAGGCAAAATTTCCCTATCACACTGTATGGAGCAGAACAGTAGGCCGTTAAACCCCATTTTATATTATTTTCTTTAATTTACCCCAATACAGAAGGCCCGAGGCTGTAGGTTCCTTAATAAATACAGATCTTTTAATTAGTCAAGGAGTTTGCGTGATCTGATCAGCGACTTGAAAAGAATTGAGTCAGATGTTACCACACCATAAAATATAATACTAGATATATTTACATCAGATTGCACAAAATAGAGAACGATTTAAGAGCAATACACATCAATAATGATAAGATGCGTGCTAGGTTTTAATTTATAGTTACTAGTAATTGAAAGAAATTTAATTCCAAACCGGTGTATTGAAAATCTGGAACGGAATTACAGACATGTGATTGTAAAATAATTTCACGCTTATTTTTGTTTAAAAAAAATAATTTCCCATCGAATTTTGGTTTAAAGAATCGAATTTTGGTGCAAAAAATGGAACGTTACACTAACTATATAATTAATTTGATTTTAAAAACCTGTTAATTCAGCACAAAACTAATACAGGCAATTTCATTGACCAATTTAGTCACGGGTCTTAAACACAGACTTTAAAAAAAATTGCACGAAGTCGATGTAATCATAGAACTAGAATACTAACGGGAACGCCCACTCGGTGACGTAGAACAGTGATGACATAATTATGTTGTACATCGCATGCGCGAGGTCAAAAGGGCACAAGTAACTTCCGGCCGTCTGTCAACATGGCTGAAGCGTACGACGTTCTGGAATTTCAAGAACTTGACAGTGTTATAGATGTAAGTTATTTCATAATTTTTTGGAATTTTATTTAAATTAGTTGTATAATATACCATCGGGGTTATAAACCATTCATATTCGGGCATTAAATTATCCCCACACGCGTGTGTCAGCATCATTTTCTACTTCTAGTCTACCACTAGACTAGTCCTCGCCGGCATCCGGTTCTAGCCTACAGACATTCACATGAGCCTGGGCCTATATTTAATAATTGTTAGCCTTTGGCTTTGGAATGCCCGTGCCGGTTTCGGCCGGTGGTTTCCCCTTGCCCTTATTTTGTTTACAACATTACATTACATTTATTTATTCTTTACAGCTTTTCTTTGCTGAAGATTTGTTTGGGACGTCTCAACATCATGAACATGTCGTTTCAGTAGCATCCGCAAGCGTAAGTTTTCTACATACGTATTATACTTGTAAGTTGTAACTTAATCACATTCATTAGTCACAGTTTTCGTAGCAAATGGACAAGTTTTGAAACTCATCATCTCAAGACACATATGTTTAACATTTTTTTTTATATCTGACGGTCACGGTTGTCTAGACCATGTCTATGATGTATTATTTTTTCCTTCTAAAACGATCAAATTGTTTCCAAACATTTCTTTTATATTGTATATAATATTTGCTTTAAAGAGCTGTATTAATTTGGTATCAAGCTCCCAATTAGACGAAATTATAAGGAAAATTAAAACATCCAACCCTTTCTTTGGTTCAAGTGTACAGATTTACAATGGTAATTTTAATTCATAGCTATTGGTTTTGTTTGTTTTTTTTAAAGTTTTTTCCATTATTTCTTTTTCTTTTTAAGGTTCAAACTAATCCAGTTAATATTAAAGGGAAAGTTCAAGTAGTTGTTATATGACAAATGATCTGATGTTCACATGATCTCAAGGGTTTGCCAAATCTCAATCGATTTAACATGGAATATTATACATCAAAACTGTTCATCAATACATGCATCTGCCTGTGCATTTTCTAGTATAAGTTTATCATCAGTTTGAACAAATAGTTAAATTACTATTCAAGATAACTAATTTAAAAAACAAAAACAACAATATGTGGTTGCAATGATCCAAGACCCATTCAAAGATATTTTATTCACATGACAGTGATGATGTTGAAGAAAACATGTGAATTTAACAGAGAATGACCATTAATAAACATTAAAGGCAAAAAGAAAACCACAAAAAATCCATAAGCTTATGATAATAATAATTAAGAATAATTTGATACAATTATAAAGCTCACACATTACAAGAAGTGCACCTGTAGAAAATATGTATAAATTTTGTTATCATTGTTATTATTTTATACTGAGATGCAATGAAAAATACACCAATTTTAAAAATGGATGAATGTAAATCTTGTACTTTTCAAGATTTGCTTTAATCTTATTATTCTGAATGTACAACCACACTTACTTACGATGATAACATGTGACAATTCTCAAACAAAAAACAAATCAAACTCGAGAAAATCAGAATGTTGAGTTTTCAACAAGGTTTTATGCAATTGTGGAAGGTGCAAAGTTATGAGATGTCATGTCAGAGGTGCTATTTCATTGCAACTCGATATATTCTGTTTACAATTATCAACCTGGCCCCAAGTTGACAAAGTATTCACCTGAGAATTTACTCAACTTTAAATCACTGTTTAAGAGAAATATCTTTGATCCAGACACACAAAAATTTGCACATAGTTTCTTATTGATGTATTTCATACATTAAAACAACAAAAGTTTTATAAAAGGCTTTATTTAGTCCAAATAAGACAAACAATTTTGAGTAAATTCTTAACTTAATTCTAAGAATGCTTTGTGAACTCACGCCTTGATTATTTTTTCATTACTTATTAACTACAATAGTAACAAGAAATAAAAAATCAGTAGAACACCACTGATTAAATTCTAGATTCAATCACATTTATTTTTTTATACTTTGAATAGAGCCAGGAAAAGTTTAGGTTAATTATACACTTTCTATTTCTTGTATGAGATTATAGTATATCATCTGTTTTTGTTTCCTTCATTGTGTGAAATACTTGCAGCAAAGTGCAGTAAATAAAATACCTGACATCATGGATCAAAGTTTAACTCTATAATTTCTCATTTGACCTCAAATCTATGTGGAGTGGAGTCAATTGGAAGAAATGATTATTTTTTATCACCTTTGCTGGTTTATATGGCAACTAAATATTATTGCTAAGCTATTTTTATACGTCCACATTCATAATGTGAAGGTATTATGCCGTCACCCCTGTCTGTGTGTATGTGTGTATGTATGTATGTATGTATGTGTTTGTGTGTGTGTGTGTGTCTGTGGGATGGCCTGGGACTGAGCCACGCCCAATGTTTGTGTTCGCCTACAGGATGCAATTCTTAATAGATCCTTTTAAAACTTTGCACACCTATTCCTTATACCCTAAGGATGACCCCAATTGTGTTTGGTGATTTCCTATCTCCCTGGGGCAGAGCCATGTCCATTTTTACTTCGTGTCTGTGTGTGTTGTCTACAGGCCATGATTCTAAATGGATCGTCTTTAAACTTGGGATATGTATTCCTTATAGCCTAAGGACGACAACTGCATGAACTCAACCTTCATTACCATGTAACGGTGATATAATCGAACGGTTTTTTAAATCGGATAATAATTCTGACCTCCAGAGGGACCACAAGCTAAAAAGGGCGATTTTTCGGACAATCAGGGGCCATAATTCAGGAAGTTACGATCCGATGGCCGCAAATATCGAAAGGAACCAAGATTTTGGGGTTATAAACATGCATGTCAAGTTTCATCACAATCGGTTCAAAATTGTGACCTCTATAGGGTCCACAAGCTAAAAACATGATATTTCGTACAATCAGGGGCCATAATCCATGAAGTTCCGATCCGATACATGCCAATATCGAAAGGAACCGAGACCTTATGGGGATAAACCTATATTTCAAGTTTCGTCAAAATCAGATAAGAATTGTGACCTGTACAGAGTCCACAAACAAATTGTGGACGGACGTCCGGACGGACAGGGGCGACGACATAATACGTCCACATGAAAATGTGAACGTATAAAAAATTGTGACATAGTGTCCACAAGCAAAATGTGAATGGACGGACAGGGGTGACAACAATATACATAACAAGAAAATGTGGGTGTATAAAAACGCAGGCTGAGGTGTTTGCATAAACATGGTGGGACTCAACAAGCTTCTGTCTATGTCTTGTGTGTTACAAGTGTATTGCGTCGCTTCTTCTTTAAAGGAGTATCGTCAATCTCTATTTCACACAGTTTGCTGCTTCTTTTGACGTTTCCATTTGGTTTTATTTGAAGAGCAAGACTTCTTTGTAAACGAAGTTTATTTTCTTGGTAACTGTAATTTAAAAATACATCATTATATTCTTGTAAAAAAACCCAGCTTGTTAATGTAGTTGCTTGACATATTATACTTTAGTCATATTTAAAATACAGATATGACGTCATCCTTTGATGTTAGCGTACCATTATTTCGCAAAATGGTATGAGCAATGTGCCAATGGTACATTATTACACTAGTTGCAATATTGGATGTGTGTGACGTATTTCATTGAAATGCACATTCTGAATAGTGTTTGTATTTTAAGTTGTTTAATGGTCTTGTGCAAGACATTGCGCAATATATCAATATTGCCCTCGTGCTATCGCACTCATACAATACTTACATATTACTTAATGTCTCGCACTTGACCATTCAACTACACATACAATACACTTGAAATGAACATTTAATAAAAGAGATGTTGTGGGTGGGGGAGGACTTACCCAAATTCATATACCGTTGGATTATCACTCCGTCTTCCCAAGGCCCTGTGTCGACCAAAATGTTCCTCAACAGGATCCTGACAGAATTTGTTTGTCAGCACAAAATTGACCCCATGTTGAATAAGATACTTTGTGGCTTCAACAACAGCTTTGGCTGCAAAAAAAAAAAAAAATGGTATTTTTATTTGAAATACACATTTATTGGATAATCAGTAATTTAAAAAAATATGTAAATTTCAAAATGAATTCGGTAAGTAGTACACACAGTTACAAAACACAACCCATAAGTTATAAGATATTTATAAATGACACAGTGTCCATAATATAAATGTTACATGAACTTACTGGTTATTACCAAACCCTTATATGTTTGATATGATAAGAACATCTTGGATTTTTCTGTTTTGTGGAAGCCTTGTCTGTTGTCAACTTGATCTTTCCAGTCTCTAAGATAACCCAAGAAGTCTTCAGTTAAAAACTATAGAGATAAAAAAAAATCAGAATTAATTAAAGATGCATTACTTTACTCAAGTCCTTTGGCTTCCAATGTTATATATATAGAGGATATTTGTCGTTTTAGAGTGAATAACATATTTTATTTCATCGAGAAGCAAGAAAATTAATATTTTCATGTATGCGTAGCATGCGTGAAAATATAAATGTTTTCTTGCTTAGAGATGAAATAAAATATGTTATTCATGACAAAACGACAAATGTTCTCTTTATTTTATGATTTTACAATCATTTTAGGTAAAACAAGTGGTGGCCAGTGGAATAACACTTTTATTTCACTGATAAAACGCGGTATTCCACTACTGACAGGCGTGGATCCAGAGGGGGCGGCACTCGGCGCACGCCCCCTCTATTTTTTGAGGTGGCGAACAATTTTAGCTCCATATGTTCTCGCGCGATTGGAGAATAAAGATAGTTTCTGTTGGAAATCGTAATTTACAGTACTAGTATGAAATTACTCCTTGTGGGCATTTATTCCACTAAAAAATTGCGGTTCCGGGCTTCGAACTCAAAAGTGGGTGCAGCACGCCCCCCCTTTATGAAAATCCTGAATCCACCCCTGACTGATCATAAAATAAAAATCCTGGACCCGCCCCTGACTTACCGGGTATCATAAAATAAAAATTATTTAGACATTTATTTACATACATAGCCAATAATCAACTCTCTAGACCAGCGGATGGACAAGAGTTAAAGGGAGAGAGATTTAAGTAGTTTCATAAAATATTCAATATACATGTATACATGTAATATATTTTTCATTATCTATTTTTGAGCTATTATAGCAAAAACAGTCAGCTCTTTTCATCTAAATCTTATAATATGCATCTTTAAGATACAAATAGACTATTTTGTGAGCTCCTCAAATGAGAAGTGGAATGGTTGTTTTATAAACACTCCAAAAGTTGACAAATATAAATATCTAGATCATATCTGCAAACAAATCAAATGAAAATCATAATTTTCTCACTTGAAATCGTGGGTCATCCACGCTTGTGTATGGCATTAAATCTGGTTTCCTTTTTCTTTCACCTTCATACAAAGATCTAATATTTAAGCAGTCAAAAAAACGGTCAACTAGTTTGATGAATTTTGCTGTTTCTGTAGCTGCTTCGCCACCATATTCCTCTATAATCAATCCAACTGATCTACTTAAAACCTGGAAAACCCAAATATATAATGAGATTATAAAATCATGATCATAAATCAGACACATTTGTGATTACTTTGGCAAAATATTTAAGTTTTCAGTATTGTATTTAATATTTACATAACAAGCTTACCTGAGCAGCAAGGTTCACCTTCATAACGGAAAATGATGATAGATGAATGTGGTTGTAAGTCAGTTTTGAAGCTTTGCTCAATTCATTTTGCATGTCTCTCTCATAAACTTCAACCACATGCCTCCATAAAAGGTTCTTACCATTTTTCTAATAAAACAATGGATCTATTAGATTTTGATACAAAGCTATTCATAATAAAAATACATTGACTGAATGTCTCCTTTTACTACAGATTTAAATTTTTTTAATCATACATTATGAAAGAGCTAAGTCTGCCCATAGCAGGTCTTTCTTTAGGCCAGATATGTTATCTAAATTATCAATTAGACATTTATTAACTCATCCAGACCATAATCAACTATCGATGTCATCATTATATTAGCCTGTGATATTTAGGTGATTTGAATACATTTTGTGATAATTTAAGATAAATTGGATAATCATGACTTTCTTTATTATAATACCGATGTTAGTATTGATGATCGAGGCTAGCCTCAATTTGAATGGCAAATATCGTGGTTTCGAGTAAGGCAATTTGACTGAAACTTTCAGCATATCTGTTTTCATACTCTTGATTTAGCTCTTTTACTTTAATAAGCTATGAACTCACCCATAACAATCTTGAGTTTTCCTTACTTCCTGAAGCTGAAAGATTATTCCTTATTGTCTTCAAAAGATGTGGAGCATCTGAGAGAATAAATATCTCTCTATCTGGCGAAAACAGATTAGTTGTTTTATATACTATATCATCTTTTCCATGAAGAGCAATAAATTTCATATTAGAAGAAGCCTTATCAGATGTACTAGCTATAACCTACAAATACAGAAATCATTAACATAGATTTGAATTAAGAAGGATACAGCTATTTTGTGACAAATATAAGTGTCAATAAAATGGTGGTATTGATATTGAGTAGTGCACAACATAGTACATGCCCTTTCATTTGGGTTTTCAATTACAATCGGAGTATATTCAGTCTGTGCCATTGAATACATCTACCTAATAAGCTTATTCTTTGTATGAGTGTTAATAATAAGTTTAACAATAAATTTCCATAATAATACTAACCTTCAGATTACAGTAAGTCTCAAGATGGGCAACAGCTTCCCAAAATATTGCATATAAATCAGTCGCTGTGGTTGATTTTGTAGGAAACCATCCAACACTATACTTTAAATTGCTATTCACCCCAATAACCATCAAAACCAGACAATGTGTAGCAACATTCTGTGAAAGACTTCCACATTCATTAGCACTGAAATATATATTGATACAAGTTTTCCAGTTATTTTATGTTTAAAATGTGAAGAAATTCATATAACAAAACTGACAGTAGTTTTAAATTTTAAGACCAAACAATATTCCAGTCAATTAAAAATTTGAGAAATTAGATGTCTTTCCATTTGGGAACATAATCATTTTGGCTATGCATATGTTCAGACTTTAGCAAAAGAAGTCAATTATCATCCTCCTTTATGTTAACTTTACAAATTATATATACGACTCCTACATGTATATCATTGTCATGCCACCATTATGTATGCCAACCATTAACTTTGTTAAGAAAGGGAGGTGTCACTGTCTGCTGTTAGTTCTCGTATGTAAACTCCCAGTTTGTCAAGAAATCTGATTAGTGGCGGGTATAAAAACGAATTTTGCTATATCAACTTACTTGTTAAAATAAACACATTAGTTTTATGGATGAAAATTTCTATTAAAGCTATGTTTCAACAATGATACTCTTGTCATTATATTGATAACATGAGAATCATAGTTGAAACATAGCTTTAATAGAAATACAGTAACTGTTATCGATAGTCACTAGTCAGAACTGTTGTGTTTATTTGAATGTATTCAATTACTCAATGCCATCAAACAGTATAACTTACTTGTTAATAAAACCAACAACATTACCAGTCTCTCTGTCAAAGACCAAGTCTGACTTGATATTCATCTCATCATGAATTATGGTAACCCACTTCTGATTCTCAGGAAGAAGATCTGCGGCCTGTCTTATTTCGTTCAAAACTTCGTGATGAAAGCCTGGCGAAGGTTTTATGAAATTGGAGAAATCACGAAGTGTTTATTCACCTGGCAGACGGAGAATGCCAATATCATGGAGAGATCTGTATGATGCTGGACTTTGGGAATGTAATAAAATTGCCAGTCGTATCATCATAGGATGCCATACATGTCCTCTATTCCCCTTAGAAAATGCTAATTTCTGTTGTTGCCAGAATAATTTGACAAAAGGCTCTGATATGATGTTTTCATTGATAACTTTGTACAAAGATTCATGTAAATCGTTGTTCACCATGACACTTTCTTTATTAATCTTCTTTTGAATAGACTGTAGCTGGTTGTTTAGATATTTCACTCTCCTGCGGGATTCCTTTAAGGCTTTAGATACCACTCCTTTACTGACTCGCTGTAATGGAGTTTTTGAAGAAATGGTTTTACTTGATGATATGTTTTCTCGATCATACTTCCGCAGTAAATCTCTGTTAATCTGTCGACAGTTTATACAGATTTCTTTTTGGATGTCCTCAACAAAGCCTTTACATACAGTAGCACGAACACAACTTTTGTAACTTATGTTTTGACTCGTGTCCATGAAAAGATTTACATGTCGAAAGTATTTTGCAGTTGAAGGTTCAAGTTGAGAATAAGTCTGTAAATGTTTCGATGTTATGCCAGTACATATCTTTCTATTCTCAACAGTTCTTATAAGTAAATCAATAGATGTAACTTTAATTTTAACAGGAAACAAAAAATTATCACATCTTACTTCACAGTTCAAGTCCTTGTCAATGGTTAAATGGTATTTTATTCTGTTATCTTCAGTTTTCAATAGGTAAATATAATCATTTGTTGACTGACATAGCCATGAAGCAGGTATTTGACCTAAAGATGATTGCTGCAACATCTGAAACGTTACTTCTTTTACACGTAAACATTCTGGTTCCTCGGTTTTCCTAGGATTCTGAATGAAATAGAAAAATTCATAAAATCAAATTTAAACAAGAAGAATTGGATTATTATATGTATATAGATATTCATAATTTTATTTCCTCCGTTTGTGAACAAAATTGAAAATTTATAAAAGTAAATTATAAGAAGAATGTGATGTTCATGCAAGTATTTATAATTAATATGGAGGAATTGCATTTTCATTTAAACATAGGCCTACATTATGCAAGAGCTACATCTGCCTATTGCAAGTATTTATTTAGGCCTGAAATGTTTTTCTAAATTATTAATTGGACATTAATTAACTTATCCAGGTCATAATCAACACTTGGTGGCATCAGATTTCTCCAATATTAAATAGATTGGAACAATTGAGCTGTATTTTCATTTAAGCTAAAAATGGAAGGTTGGGACTCAGCTTTGAACAACCACAACTGTGGTTGAAATCATTGTACACATTTTATCCAACCATCAAAGGCTAATATCTTGGCTTGCATAGAGTAATTTGAATGAAATTTTCAATTTATTCATTTTACATTATCTTTTTTCGAACTATTATAGCAAGAATGACTAGCACCTTACCTAAATCTAAATCTTACATAATGTATATTTAATATGGAAGCATTGAATGTTATATTCATATATTCATAATTTATATTGAAGAGGGGAAGGGTGGGACCAATATTGCGAAAATGATTTTCACAAAAATAAGCTTCATTTCAAATAAAAGAATTCATATAAGCTTACTATGGTCCACCCAATCCAATGAAAATCAAATCTAGTATTATTAATAGAGAATTAAGTTACCGGTGGCTTCCTTGGGTCCAATTTCTTTGTTGTTACACTTTTCTGTGGAAGATTTAAGGTTGGTAGACTCCCTTCTTTTAATCTTCTATACGTAGAGCCAGATTTTTTGTAAACATCTGAAAAATTCATAAAATGAAAATAAAAAGGTTAAAAAAACATCACAAAAGGTTCAGGCATAATTGTTGGGGTTTATAATAATATAGGGAAAATGATTATTTTGAGTGTAAATGTAAAAGGATTTGGGATACCACTCTCGGTATTTGACAGGTCAAGGTCAGTCATAAATAAACAATTTTATTTTATGAGGCTGCTCTCAAAACTTTGACCACACATTCTCATTGAATCAGTAATTCGTGAAATTAAAATAAAAGCAGATATAGTATTAAGTAAGAAAGAAAAGTCATGCTGTCATAGGGCCTATAGACCGTTTGGGAATCCCTCTGGTAATTGATCTGTAACAAATTTCAAAACAAATTGCAAGTAGTACTTGAAGCAGGGCCTAGTCTGGCCAGTTAAAATTATAGCGAAACGGAACTGATGTAAACAAACCTGCCTGCAACTTTGATGAGAGAAAAGATAAAAATTAACAGACAGACATGAGAATACAGACACTTGGCTAGTATGGGTTTATTATAATTTTAGTGTAGGTTGCAAGGGTGAACTGTCAACTTGGCTACATTTAATTTCGTATTTGTTGAGGTTTTCACTTACTTTCAATGAAACAATCACTCAGGCTCGAAGTGTCTTGAACAGATTGTCAATGTCTTTTCGTTTATCGGGTCTGATCTGGTAGATCGTATTATACTTAAAAGCTTCTCCTTCCACTCTGTGTTGTTTTTTGGTAAACGGTGAAAAGATAAACTCCGATTTCTTTTATTACAAGCCGAACATCCGTACAATACACAATTCGCGCCCGATATCAGCGTCAGAGACCGGCCGTCACATAAAGTAGTGACGTCACACCGTGGGCGTTCCCGTTAGTATTCTAGTTAGACCTAATAATACAACGCGCACGCGCTAACCATTCGGCCACCCAACCCCCCTTGGAGCGAATGCGGAAAGAATGACATGGTGACTACTACTACTACCTGGTGTTTTAACGTCCGCTTCCACAGAATTGTGTATGACATGGTGGTATAATAAATCTTATACTTGACAACACATGCGTAGACACTACGTATTGGTATTTAACAGAGCGTATCAAATCCGTGTAAGTACTCCCAGTGTGACATTTTAAAGTTTAGATGTTATTGTGGATTCGATTGATTCGCTAAAACGAAAACAACAACAACAACAAAAAAAAAAAACAGCAACAAAAAAATCGCATAAAAAACTGTGCAAATATTCAATTAAATTAAACGATAATATATATTTTTTTCGAAAGAGGACATATCCGCATTGGTCAGTTGAAGGTTTATTTGTAAGTCAATTTCACCACTGTTCAAACAGTTTGTGATTGAATTTAACTTGACAAAAATATGCAGCTGTCTTGTCCATAGATTTGTTTTGTGTAATTGTGTGTGGTGAATTCCTCCTGCACTTGAGGTCTTTTACCACAACTTTCAACTTTGTCCGTTCTTTTCTTTCCGTTGCTGTTGTAACGATTCAAGCCTATAAATACATTTATTTTGTATTCCGTTCTGGCAACGTGAAGTTGGCATGTTATTCGGGATTCGGGATTCAAATAACGAATAAAGAGCCAGCTCGTTATTCGGGATTCGCGAATCCCGAATACCGTGTTGGCTCGTTTTCCGGGATTCGCCAATAACGAATAACGAGCCAGCACGTTATTCGTGATTCGCCACTAAAAAAGAGCGGCCTTTTGTTCTCTACTATTTAGACCCTATCTGATTAAAATACAAATCTATATTTCGTTTCGTTTTTTTATACTTTCGATGGCCTACACTAGAGTAGTGAGGACAAGTAGAACTAAATTTTGAACTATAAAAAACGAAACGAAGTAGGATCTGTGTTTTAATCAGATTGATTTTGACCAATCAATCCATTTATTTTTGGATAAAACCGTATTCAAGATATACATCTAATAGAACCACTGGCCTATTAAGAGCAAATCACCGGCATTTGCTGAACACCCTGTGAAAATGTGCAGGTCTACGATTCGCCAAGGAGACCCGATGTGGCACTGGTGGCTCGCTAGCGAGAAGGTCTCGGGTTCGCTCATAGTGTTGGACAAAAAAAACTCAATTTTCCGTGTGGTTTGACCTTGTCAGTTGTGCAGGACGGAGGGCCTGGTAAAAACAAAATGTAAAATGTGTCAAACAATGACGTATGTATTTTTAAGGAGGGGAGTAAATCTAACGAGTACAACTGTTCTCCTACTAGTCTAGACTAGAAATAGCCCAAAGCCACAGAAATTAAATTATCTAGATATTTAATTTTGATAGAAAGAATGTAAATAACAAATGAATAAATAAAACATAAGACACTTTTAAAGAAAAAATAAGTATGAGCGTTTTCTTTGAGGCGCATTTCTATTGATTTTTCGTTTAAAATCCAGTCTTTATTAATATAAATATTTATTAGTTTTCGTTGGAAGAAAACAAACTTGACAGGATTTGAAAACGTTAACAACAAAATTAACGCATTGCGAGGAATTTGTTGGGTATTTTTCTGGGATTTTTTAAAACTTATTTCATCAGCGAAGATTTATTAAGACACTTTGGCGATCACCATTGTTTGGCAATGTTTCTTTTTCTTATTTTCTCATTTGACTACGCAGTTTAGTCGGACAAGTTTACATTACAAAATATGCAACAATTCTGACGAATCTGTCCATTCATATTTGTTAAGAGAAAACCCTAGCCCCCTAGTTCACAAAGCATTCTTAGATTTAAGTTGAGAATTTACTCAACATTATTTGCCTTATTGTAACTAAAATATAACCCTGTATTGATTTAATGTGTCAAATACATCAATAAGAAACCATGTGCAAAGTTTTATGTTTCTGGATCAAAGATATTTCTCATAAACAGTGATTGAAAGTTAAGTAAATTCTGAGAATGTTTTGTGAACTCGGGGCCTCAAATTATCTTAAAATCTATAAATGGTGGAAAAACTGTAAATAATAATTATTATTATTTCATCCTATAATTCACTATTGCCAGTTGAGAAATGGGCAAAAATATAATTTTCAACTTCAAATTCAAACGTTTGAAGATAGCTATTCACATGGAGGATAGAAAAACAAGGGGGGTAATTGTGTTATTATTTTCGGTGTGAATGATTTTCAAGTGTGAATGCGATACCTATTCTCGAATAATAGTAAGTTGACAATCCAATAAAGCAAATGACAAATAAATATCTATGTTTTGACTTCCTTAGAAAATATGAAATTCTCACTTTAACAATTTCCCTTATCAAATCAATGCGGTCAATCATCGACGCCGTTCAACTTCACATTGTTTTACATGAAACTTTTGTAGTTTGCCAAATGTTAGCCCTGCTTCGTATTTTTTATTCGAGTTCGCGACACGGGGATATTTAGATCTGTATAATTTGTTATTTCCAAGGAATGTGGTATTTTGAAGAATAACATGTTTTATCGTACTATGGTCCAGGAACTAACCATGTTCAGGCGCGGATCCTGAGGGGGGAGGGGTCCAGGGGGTCCGCACCCCCCCCCCCCCTGCTCAGACTTGAAAAATTTTATGCGATTTTATTGGCGATTTTTAGACCTGTAACTTTGGTATTTACCTTCCGGAAATACGTCAGAATGCACCAAATTAAATCTAATTTACCAAACCCCAAACACCCCATAATTGGTTCCGCGCCTGAATGTTGTTGGATGAAATGCAAAAATTTAATTCACCAAATCGATGCAGAATTGTTTAAAGAAGAAGCATGTCAATTGTCGTTCGGAAATTAATTGACGGAACCCTTGTGGAGATTTCATTTCAGTCTTGGGGATCCCAAATAAATAAAGTCGGCTACATGAAAACCATATGTCATGGGGCGGTTTGTTGGTGGGATGAAATGTGTTTACTTTGCGCGAGCGTCGAGATGAAATAAAATCTGTTAACGCCCTACTGTGTTGCTCCTTACTGGGCTAATGAAGATGTGCTATGAGGGAAATTTTGCCCGGACAGCGGCACTACCTCCTACTCTTATATCGAATTCCAACAGTCAAGGAATCTTGTATGTACATGCCAATATGTACACAGGACCTCGGTTTTGCGTCCCACCCGAACGGCTAGACATTAATCCTTGTCAAGCAACCCGTGTCGCATCACTGGAAAGGGGAAACCACGGCGGAAAATCCGGGTGAACTTTCTCGGCCAATGAAGAGATCGAACACGCGACCTTCAGGCTAGCGGGGCAACGTATAATCCACTTAGCCACCGTGACCCCATCGAACGTAAACAATAACACGGATATAATTCTGCATCTGTAAGAAAGGTAATCGGTACGAATAAACACAAGTACGTCAATATAACGCAGGCTATAGAAATCCTATAAAATACTGAAAAATCAGGGAACGACCAGTCTCCTATTTTTATGATGTAGCAATCCTTTTTCCCATCACTATAGAAACTAATACGTACGTCTATATTACCTATATCTACCTATGTTTACCTGTAGCCAATAGTCAGTGCTGTTCAACAGAGCGTGTCATATCTTGGAGGCGTATCATATCCGGTATAACAAGGTCACCTATCGTTGACCCTTATTATAAATTCATACCAGATTCTATTGGCTGTCCAGAATCCAGAACAAATATTCAAATTACCCATAATATATTTTTTCTGAAACACGGATATATCGACTTTGTTATGATTGGCCAGCATATATTGAGCTGTTGGTATATAAGTATGAAACGTTATCACCAACTTCATCAAGATTTAAACAGTTCTATCACTGGACGAAAGTTTACAAGTTGTCTTCAAGTACCTGATTAGAAGTCTTCAAGATGTCACCACCAATGTTAGATCTTCAAACTAAAGACACTAACCAAGATGTAAAGGTGGGTGCAGTTAAAGATAAATTTAAAAAAAAGATAATGTTAAAGGAATTGGCTGAAAAGTTTATTCAAAGTGATCCACTCTAAACCGAGAATTTAGCGATTGAATTTTAGGCCTACCCTCGATCATCATTACTAAAGTCAGTACGATAAAACATTGTCTTCATACCCCATTTTTTGATTTAATCACCAATGAGTGTTGAGCAGCAGATCGAATTCCAATCCAGTAAATATCGCAGACTAGCGATAACATCGAGAGTTGATTATGGTTTGGATAAGTTAATAAAAGTCTAATTAATAATTCAGAAAACATTTCAGGCCTAAAGAAAAACCTGCAATGGGCAGATTTAGCTCTTGCATAATGTATGTTTAAAAATAATATAGATAAAGAGGAGACAGTTCAGTTCTCGCTTTTATAGTTTAAACATAGATAATGAAAAATTAATATGTTGAAAATTTAGTCAAATTACTTTATTCTAATGCATTTTGTCATAGATTTTAATTGCTACGATAGTTTAAAAATAGATACTGAAAAGGGAATAAATATTAAAAAATCATTCTAATTACTTTATTAGCAGCAAAGTTGTCAGTGTTTCAATAGCATAGTCTCGATTTTCATTGCTACCATTGTTACGATAATAAACAGAGTCTCGATTATCTATTATTACAAGTCATTAAATGGCGGTATTGTTTCAATCCATTGCAAATCACAAACTGTCCGATAGTCTAGAGAGTTGACTATTGGTTTGTCTTGTGAATAAATAATAATTATTATAACATGTAAATAAATGTGTAATTATTAATTATTATAACCAGCAATAAGCAGATTTAGCTCTTTAAAAGTATGGCTGCTCAATATCAATCTTATAATTTTTCTTGGTTAAATGATATTGTCATGAGGGTTATTTTTTCTATTTTCAGGTGGTTTTCCCTTCAGCAACTGTTATGCAACAACCAACAGTGAAGAAAAGCAATAAAAAATATTGCATAATTGCTGCCTCAGTTATCAGTGCTGCTGTGGTTATAACTATTGGTGCTCTCGGTTCTGTGGCACTTTACCAACATATGAACAGACCAGAGGTAAGATTCCTGATTTTTCTTTTGTCAGACTCAGATACTTATTAGAATATCTTCGTCTTTATCAAACTATTAACGAAACTTTCTGAGAATAAATGATGGAAAAATGGGCTTAACGTCCACCCGACACAAACTTGGTCATTTCGGGACTAACACATGGTTCAATTTTATTTCAATAATTCGCTTGTGGATACGGATTTTTAGCAGTGGGAGGAAAATCCCACAATGTTGGAGAGGTGACTGGAGTATCGAAACCACACTAGTTGACTCAGTGACAGACCTTATGATACAAAGCGTACACGCTAACCATTACCCCCCCCCCCCACCGAATCATATATGGATTTTGTTTGGTTGGGTTCGGTAGTAAATAGACATTTTTCCACATGTGGATAGATCAGTGTGTGTTTCGCATCAAAACAAAGTTTGTGGGGTTTTTTTACTCAATAATAGTAAATCTTATTAAAACACAGATCCTGTTTCATTTCGTTTTTTATGGTTCCAAATTTCTCTTTACTTGTCTTTACTACACTAGGATCTGGGAGAGTTATATTAATGTGAGAGATTGGCCAATGAAACGGTCTGTTACGACGATTACTTGGCGTGCGATGCATGGAACTGTGGGAACCGTACGACCTCTGACCTTCTACTATAATCAGTCAGATCTTATGACCCCTGACGCGATCTTCTAGGGCAACTGGTCAGATGTTGTGGAGGCTATCAAAAGTATAAAAAAAAAACGAAACGAAATATAGATCTGTATTTTAATCAGATTGAGTAATAGAAATAATAGGAGTTTAATAATTAAACAATCAAATTCATTTCAGGAATACAATACGGAAACTCTGTATAATGGACACCATATTCCTGAACATGCACGTGTAGATTATGTAAATAAAATAACTTATGTTAATAATACACAGTATGGTGAAGTGTTGGCTGGCAACAATCTACATGATTATAGTAGAGTAAGTCTATATTTACAATGATATGTTATATATGATAGACTAACCTAACTATACCGGGAGCCACGGTGGCTAAGTGGGTAATCCGATGACTCGCTAGCCTGGAGGTCGAGTGGTCGAGAAAATTCATCGGGATTTTCTGACGTGGTTTCACCATGTCAATGGTGCAGGACGACGGGCCTGACAAGGACAGCTGTCTAAGCATTCGGATGATACAAAAAAACGAAGTCCTGTGGTTAAATTGGCGTGCACATAAAAGATCCCTTGGCAGTTGGAATTCGATAGTAGGCCATAATGCCGCTACCCGAGCAAACTTTCGTTCATAGCACACCGCATGGCGTATGCCTGTCTTCATTAGCCAGGTAGGAGCAAAACAGTAGTTACTGTAATGAATACGGGAAATGGAGTTTAGCGTCCGCTCAACAGCACGACTTTCGAGATAATGAAATGCCAAATCTTTGTCTTTTGGTGGAGTTTCTAGTGCAAGGAAGAAACCTAGAAAAGATTAATCACACAAACGATTAATTACACAAAAACATCTAATTGAAACCACGACATACGAATCTATGTTAGACTTTATGATCTAAAGGATACGCATTAGACCACTTGCTAAAACCATGTTCTATATACTGAAAAATTGTGAGTATGTTTTATTTGTTTTTAATTTCAGAAATTGTTAGTATTTAAAGATGTAGCTAATAAAGTTTGTTATATTGATAAACTGGAAGGAACATTTGAAGAAGGTGTAGCTCTACTTGCTCAAAAGGTAAATTTTATCTTTTGTTTTGATATCATTTAGTAACCAAAGTCAAATAATTGATCAATTATCGGTTATATCCATTTTAAAATAAGTCAATTGATCATCAATTTTTATCGATGTCAATTGATTCGAAGTCAGTAGATTATCGATTTTAATCGAAGTTAATTGATTTTGATCGAAGTCAATTGATCATCGATTATAATCGAAGTCAATTGATCATCTTTTTAATGGAAGTCAATTTATTATCTTTTAGTTTTACCGGTTAATTGAGTTAATTGTGTGTAGAAGAAGAACTTAACTTGCGCAGGTAAAGTCAATGCATAATTATTTTCTGTTACAGACACGCAGCACCCCAACACCAATCAAACAAGTACATGCCAGTAATGAATCCATCGATGGAGATATTTTAAGAAAATTTGCTGGGGATAATATTGCTAACCATTGTAAAGACATTCCAACATTTTGGGTTATTGATGAAATCGATGGAGGTAACTGTAACATTTTACACGAGTTTCGCTATGCTTAAAAGCTTTCCCTTGCAGTTAGTGTGAACAACAAGGGAAGACCACACTAACTGCAAGGGAAGGCAACTCTGTTTGGAAGGTTGACATTTTGCTTGTGCAATACCAATACGAGAGAGAGAGAGAGAGAGAGAGAGAGAGAGAGAGAGAGATAGATGAAATTTAACGTCCACTCGACACAAACTAGGTCATTTCGGGACTAACATATGGTTTAATTTTATTTCAATAATTCGCTGTCGCCTAGGGGTCTTTAGCCCACGACATTGGAGAGGCGACCCTACTCCTTGTCACGTGCAACCGAGGATTCGAAACAATGCCAGTTGACTCAGTGACAGGCTTTATGATTCAGCACGCACGTGCTAACCATTCAGCCACCCAACCGACCATGGTAATACGAAAAACCATACATATCAATGTACGATGTACAAGGAGTGGTTGTCATTCAGTGTACCTTTGTACAATGCGTGAATTTATTGATTTAAAGGCAGCCAATTCTTAAAATGAAATGAAATGGGGTTGAAAATCCTTATGTTCTGCTCCGACTGGGCTAATGAAGACGGACATACGTCAGGCACTATGGCCTATTTCCTCCCACTGCTAAAGACCCCTACGCGCAATCGAATTATTGAAATAAAATTTAACCATATGTTAGTCCCGAAATGACCTAATTTGTGTCGAGTGGACGTTAAACCCCATTTTTTCTCTCTCTCGCCAACAGATCTTTTACGTGCACGTTAATGTGTACATTGAACATCGTACAATTTTCCGGCGGGGGGGGGGGGAGGACGTCGGATAAATCCCCATAAACTTTCGCGGACAATGCAGGGATCGAACACGCGACCTCCAGGCTAGCGAGCCAGTGTCTCACCCTCTTAGCCACCGAGGCATCAACTTTGAAAGAAACACGGACCCTTTAACAAAGAATAAACAAAACCAGATATGTTCCCACGACCGTGTGATGCGTTACGATGGGATTGCCCCTATGAGTCCGCGATCTTGCACGAGCAGACACGTTTGGAACGTTTCCATACGATCAACACGGTCGCTACGACTAACTTCAATATATGATAAAACATTACAGGGTCACCAAGTTTAGTCAACCATTAAAACCACGATTTCAATCGTAGAGCGAATCCAATCTAATTAAAATACAGATCTATATTTTGTTTCGTTTATTATACTTTCGTTGGCCTACACTAGTAAAGACAAATAAAACGAAATTTTGAACTATCAAAACGAAACGAAATAGGATCTGTGTTTTAATCAGATCCTAGCATTATGTCGTAGTTTTATTTGTATGAGTCTAAATTTATTTGTTTTTATTCCAGGTGACGGCAAGTCAGGTCACGAAATGGCAGTAGATTGTACTAACGATGCTTCTAATCCCCTCTGTAGAAATAAGAGAGCTATGCAAGCAGCAGTAATGGCTTGCCACAGACTTATCATTATCATCAGATTTTAAAATCAGATAAAAACTCGTCTTAAGCCTGCTAAACAAAATATGAAACTATTCAGGTTTATGTCAAATATATTTTATTTGGTGATGTGGGAATGTTTTCGAATCGATGATTTAACTATATTTCGGATGGCGGCTATCGGGAATTCTAGTATTTAAGCCCTGGGCTTAATTTCGAATTTGACCATGTCAGTTATGAACCATTTCTTCGAAAATTATAATGTACACCAATTCGACGTGACTCCATCAATGCTAACACGTGGTTTGAAAATTTTAAAGGGAGACCACTCTAAAAATAAATTTTGAATTCGAAATTTAAACTTGTTATTGAGCCCATGGCTTAATAACGACAGGGCTTAAATACGAGAATTCCCGGTGTCGAGGAAATACATCTTTAAGTATTGATGCGGCGTGTGCATGTTTCGTTAAATATCAAATTTCTTACGTCATAATCATCAATCAAAACAACATCGTCCGATAACCTCCCGGCTTGGATTCAGTCTGATTTAAAACAGGCCTATCAATGACAAAATGGACACGGATATAGCGTGCAGCATAGATATATTTAATTTCAATATATTCAATACATTATCTTTGCATAAATACTGCACGGAATTGAACCAGTTTTAGTAGAGATGCATCTTTTGCAATATTGTTGCTAGTAATTAGGAATTCGTGTGACGCAATGAGACTTTAAGTACATATTCTATTTTGAATAGTAAACTAAGTGGGATTCGAGTGACGCCATGACGCTTTTTTGATATCAAACTCAATACTAGGATTCGCGAGACGCCATGAGACTTTAAGTGAATATTCTATTTTAGATATTAAACCAAGTGGAATTCGTGTGATGCAATGAGACTTGTCTATTCAATTTTTGAAAATAAACTAAATAATGAGATTCACTTGACGCCATGGGACTTCAAGTTCGTTTTTTTTTTTATATATTAAACTAAATAGTTTGTATAAATATCATAAATGTTTTCTATCATTCTCCACACAAGTCTCGCTCTGTGTTAGTGTGGACTGCAAGGGAAGACAACTCTGTTTGGGAGATTTGTTTTCTTTATTCATATTTGATATTCTTTACAATTTTGTTCAACATTTTATATAAATTGATGATAAATGTATCTTATTTTTGATATAAAACGAGTGTTTGTAAATATAATAAATGTTTTTCATTAATAATTGTTCTCATCTATCTTGTTTTTGATATATAGTTAGTTGATGCCATGTTGGCTAAGTGGGTAAGACGCTGCCTCGCTAGCCGGGATGTCTGGTGTTCGGTCCCTGTATTTTCTGACATGGGTTCCTCTTGTCAGTGGTGCAGGACTCAGGGCTTGACAAGGACAGGGGAAAACATACCTATTCCTTATACCATGTCCAACCCTTTCGGACACAGCCACGCTCAATTTTTGTATGCCGCATTTCTTAACAGATCCTTTTGAAACTAAGACTTGTACCCTATGGATGATCCCTATTGTATTTGGGGAATGTCCACCCACTTTTCTTTTTGTGTCTGTGTGTTGCCTACATGCAAAAATTGTAAATGCTTGGTATATACAAGTATAATATACATGTGTATTGCTTATAGCTTAAAGACGATAACTATTTATTTTGGTGCATGTGCCAACCCCCAGCCACAGAGACACGCCCAATTTTGGTGCTGATCGTATACAGGACGCAATTTTGATAGTCTCTGTCACCCAGAACCCCCTAGTCTTCAACGTAGAATATTTGTTTGGATTATAGAGACTACAATTTTGATTGAATCAGCTTGGAACTTGGCATATCTACTCCTTACAGGAGCGGATTGGGCCATCGGGCGATCCCGGTCGGACAAAAAATGAACAATGTTTTTTTTGTCCAATTCGTCTAAAAACCTTTTTCTGCTGAACATTATATTGTGTGGGGGGTGGGGATTGGATCGGCCATGGAACAATGATGATCATGTTTTATGTGACCGATGGCTTTAACGGGCTGCCACGGTCAGTAAAAAGGACCGTTCCTTATAGCCTAATGCCAGCCACTATCGATTTTGGTGCATGTCCCAACTTGTGTTAGGGCCTAAAGGCTCTAATTCTGAATGAATTATCTTTGAACTTGGTATATGTACCCCCCACCCTTTTTGTTAATATTTTGTCCATTAAATGATACACAGGTTGCAAATATTAATAGATTTGAATGCAATTCGACATGGACCATTATAGGCTTTTACCTATTTATACTGGTCCGTGTCCAAACTCATGGGGCAGAGTTACGTTCATTGATTGTGTTAATTGAATTCTGAATAGATCATTTTGGAACTTTGCAAGACAGTAACTATTGAATTTTTTATTGAAAAAACCATAGTTAAGGAGAGACACCATGGTTTTGGGCGGAGAAATACATTGGTTGAAAATAGTAAGACAATCCAAAACCAAGGTATTCATTTAAAAACGGTGGTTTTCCCCAAAAAACCATGGTTGCAGTTTTAACCATGGTACTGGAAATGGTGGTTTTCAAATATAAACCATGTTTCAGAATGTAAAAACCATGGTTTGAAAAAAAATGAAGGTTTTCATTTACAAACCATGGTTTACTATTTGTACACCATGGTTTACTATTTGTACACTATGGTTTACTATTTGTACACCATGGTTTGAAATTTGGTCACCATGGTTTAAAATTTGGTCACCATGGTTTTAATGGTCACCATAATTTGAAATGTGAACACCATGGTTTTCCATACAGATCATGTCTCACACTTTATATACCATATGGTTTAGATATTTTAGAGAAAAAACAAAAAGAAGAATGAATTACAAACATGGTTTACACAAATTTATTTTTATTTCAAAACCATGTTTTATGCCTAGGATAAAGCACGAAACTGGGATTATGCTGGGGAAAGAAACCTGACAAAAAAACAAACCTGAGGCCGGAAGTCCAGCACTTTAAATTGCTTATAAACTGTCTATGTTTATGTACATAAAATGAGAATATCCCAAAAATCCAGTAAGATAAGCCTTATTTCATGTTTCTTATGGAAAATAAAATCCTACCCTGGAAGTTTAACCCGTCTCAGAAGACTAACCCCAAATTCCATTGTATATATTCAGATCGCAAGTTATTTCGGTATAGAATTTACCGTTAAAGGTTTATAAGATTTAATATCATAAACTGATGCGAGTGCAGTTTACATTACTGCTCAAAATAGTGTTGTTTTTTTTTCCAAAAACTTACCCTCTACACCTCAAATTAGAATGGTGCAGAATGATATGATGACTTTTCTTATTAATCACACATCAAAGAATTAAATCAACTGATTTAGTTTTATTACCAACAAATATATGGATGAGTAACATAATTGTAGAGAAATACTTAATGAAAATTGTAAAAATAGAGAGAAAAATGGGGTTTAACGTCACTCAACACAAACTAGGTCATTTTGGGACTAACATATGGTTCAAAATTTATTTCAATAATTCACTTGCGCATATAGGGTTACTTAAGCAGTGGTGGAGGGCCCGAGGAACACCCATGAGGTTGGACAGGTGACCCTACTCCTTGTCACGTATAACTAGGGAATTAAAATCATGCCAGTTGACTTAATAACAGACCTTATGATACGGCGTGCATATATTTAACCACCCCCCACCCCACCCCACCCCTAAAAATTGAAATCAAATCACATACTAATATAATGCATTTTATCACTATAACAAAGCTATATTGAATTTACAATTATTTGCATAAAACATGAAAAGTTTGTTTAGTCACAAAAGCCCATCACAAAAAATAAGTTCTGAATTATTATAATTTTTCTCAGAGATTTGCTATTACTGTACATTGCATACTCATTTGTGGCTTGTTACTTGTTTTCATGAAATCACAATATAAATAAATAAATAAATAAATAAATAAATAATTTATTCCAGTAAGTAGGTCTAGGAACCATAGTTATGTACAGCATTGATTTAGCAAATACGAAAATAGTAGACATATAAATACATAAAGAGAATTCTAAATGTAGTTACTTAAAGCGACAAGAAATTGAAAATTAAGAGATTTATTTTTAGTTGTACATAACTTATGGAACATTATTGTTCACATTATTTACAAATTTTGCAGGTATATATTTACATCTTTTTGACTTATTTTCATACATACACATAAAAATGAATATTATCTTTATCCTTCATAATAGACACAAAGGATTGTCTTTCGTCTTCCTATTAAACAAACTTACAAAGTTTTGGAATGTCACCTCCAAAAAGCATTCAAGGCTTTCTTCAGATTAGTGTCATTTGTGGTCTAAGGGGAGACAACTGAAATTATCTCCCTTGAATTGCTTGTCAATAAAAGCATAAACTTTTTAATTTTTTTTATATTACATTATGTTACTGAAACTTACACAATTTCTAAGAGAAGCGAAATCGCTAACATTTTGGACCTAGAAATCGACACAAATGGATCACAATGCATAATGCATTTATAATAATGCAATATGAATAATGCAGTATATAAACTGATTTACATTTAATGTGCTGTATCCAATATAACAAATCAAAAGTTAATTTACTTAAAGAGCGTTTCAGAATTAACTACTATTCCATTCTAAAACTGTTACAATAATAAGAAACCTGAAAAATAAATTTTAATTTAAGAAATGGTGTAAGTTTCAGTAACAAAATGTAATATTAATTAAAAAATTAGAAATTTTATGCCTGTATTTACAACAAATTCAAGGGAGATAATTTCAGTTGTCTCCCCTTAGACCACAAATAACAATAATCTGAAGAAAGCCTTGAATAGTTTTTGGAGATGATATTCCAAAATGTCATAAGTCGGCATTTGGTTTTTTTTTAAATCAATTTTTTGTATAACTTAATTTATTAACATAAAAGATATCAGATTTATGCCAAAAATAATTTTCATCTGATTTATTCTTTTCTAAATGCTCATATCTTTGCAATGTGTTATCAATGATGATGTCAAAGGCCTTAAAGCGGTGTATATGACAAATTTGCAAGATAATTATTGTAATAAGTAAGATGTGTCATAACAGGCATAATTTATAGGGAGTAAATAATAACATTTCATGTATTGTTTTTAAGGGGGAGACTATCTTTATTTGTAACAAAAATAAGACAGGCGATACAAATGCATTACTACCAGGCTACGGCAATTTAATTTTATTCAGACCATGCAAGAATGGGGTGGAAGCTCATACAATACACTGTATTGGTCAAATAAGAAATCCAGATGACTTAAGTAGAGGAACTCTGTCAATAATGAATGTTATTGTTCTATCATTACCACACAAATTATGTAGTTTTATCAATTTTTTGTCAAGTTTTGAGCAGCAAATTTCATCTGTACTGTTTATCTGCAACAAAGACTGCACATCACGTCTTGTTAAACATTCATAATCTTGCATCATTGAGTAATTCAACCAATTGCTGTTTTAAAGACAAGCAGTGAAAGTAGTTTCCATTTTTCAAAGCCTGTCACACAATCTTACACACCTGTCACACAATCTTCTGGAATTAACCTTTCTCAAATAAAATAAACAGTAGAAATGGATCTGAAATGAATATCAAGAGAATAAATAACATTCAGTCAGAAAATTATTAATTTAAGACTCTGGGGATGATTTTAGCATTATATTATCCCTTGCAAACTACTTTATTGTGAAAGTTGAATCTGTAAAGGCAATATCAGTCCAAAAATGGTTAATTTCCATTCAGTATTTACAATATATAATGAATTCAAAATTCCATCCGGCTCCCTGTGCAACAATAATGGCAATGATGTACTTTTAGTAAAGGTAGGTCCCTATCTTGTTTTGTATTAGATCAAGGCCTATATCACCCCCAGGGAAAGTTAAAGATGTTTGACAGTTCTCGTAATAATAGTTAAAGATAGGTTGCCAGGCAACAAAACATACGCCCACAACAGCTAAGTCGTCCGGGCAGTCAACAAGGGTTGTCGCATAATTTTTCTTTTGTCAGTAAAGAGAACGATTACAACACATAAAAATCTTATTACGAGTAATTATTAGAATTGTTTTGATTGTTTGTCTCATGGCCTTCAGTTCATCCAAAAGATATTTCAAAGTGTTCAAGAGCGTTCACAAGATTTTTCAAAGTGACCAGAGTCATAAATCTGGCAGTAATTATCGGATATCGCTGAAAATGAATAGACTTCTTCGTCGCATGACCTTAAACTAACACTGTGCATAAATTTAAAGTCAATCAGATATTAACTTCAGCCTCCAGAGCCTTCACAAGATTTTTCATAGTGATCAAGGGTCATAACTCTGGCAGTAATTAGCAGATATAGCTGAAAATCAATAGGTTTCCTCGTCTCATGACAATAAACACTGTGTGTAAATTTAAAGTCAATCGGATAATAACTTTAGTCTCTAGAGCATTCACAAGATTATTCAAAGTGATCAAGGGTCATAACTCTGGCAGTAATTTTTGGAATTAGCTGAAAATCAATAGGCTTCTTCGTCTCATGACCTTAAACACTGTGTATAAATTTAAAGTCAATCGGGTATTAACTTTAGCCTCTATAGAGCGTTCACAAGAAATTGTGGACCGACGGACGTACAGACAGACGGACGGAAAGGGCGACGACAAAATACGACCACATTTCCATGTGGGCGTATAAAAAACTAGATAATGAAGAGGGATGGTGTTGAAAATGTAAGTTGAATCGGTTCTCGTAGATGCAACGAGTTCGGAGTGGCCTCGCCAGGATTGAGATTGAGGCTTGAGCGTCAGGAAAAATAAATTAAAAATTTCATTTTTTTTTTTTCAGTTTTTGGAGAACCACCCAAAAACATAACAAACAAGGAGTTGTACCATTTGACTCTTCCCAAATGCCCTGCATTAGTATTAGGAATGTCCACGATACTCGCGATCGTATTTTAACCTGAAATTCAAACGAATATGAACTAGCCTATACGTCGGGAGCATCCTGTCGATGTCGCTTGTGGAGGACGCCATCTTGGAAATCAAATCATCACTCTGCATAAGTCACGTGCCATGGAGATAGTTCGCTCCATACTATACCGGTTTACGTTAAGATCGTGCCTTATTTCTATGCCGTGCCCATTTTACTTAGCAATAATACTAAACGAAAATTAAAACCTGCTTTCGATTGTTATTTTTCTACGAATTTAGAGTTTGTGTTTATTCTATTGTTAGTTATTAAAGAGAGAATGCCACCTAGATGCCGCTGTGGAGATGGGCGTGTGTCGAAATGACGTTAGGGTTACGAAATTACTATGGTCACGTGAACCTTATTGAAGCGCGCGGGTTTTTTACGCAAGCGACGTGGAGATCAGACGAAAGTGGGAGCTTTTTTCAATTCACGGAGAAACAGTGAGAAAAGGGGTGTGAAATAGGAGAAACTAATTGGAATGTATCAATTCAATAATGCCGAATTAGAAGAAACATTTAATAATGAGACGTGTGATATTTCTCGAGGGAAATTTCAATTTGTAAAAATGGCGGTAACAACAAACAAAAGCCAAAAGGCGGGACCTAGCCTACAGACATATACCGGTACTGAAAAAGACACAGTTCTGTAGACTACCTTGCTTAAATTTTAAATTTTGTGTGGTAAGTCGTTATTTTTTTTTTAATAGTCCCTATTAAACTGGGGATCAAGTGGGTTAGACGCTGGCTCGCTAGGCCTAGCCTGGAGGTCGGATGTTCGATCCCTGCATTTGTTGAAAAACTTTCAAAAAGTTCATCCAGATTTTCCGGCATGGTTTCACCATGTCAGTGATGCAGGATTGAGGGCCTCCCGGCCTACGGACAACTGTCTAGTCGTTTGGATATGACGAAAAAAACGAGGTCCTGTGTACAGATTCACGATTGCACGTAAAATATCCCTTGGCAGTTTGAATTCGACATAAGAGTAGGCCGTAGTGCCGCTGCTCGGGCAAATTTCCTGCCCATATCTACATTACTTAGCCCAGCCTAGTAGGAGCAGAACAGTAGGACATTAAACTAAACCCCATTTTATTTCATTTCCCTAATTAGCTAGGCCCCTATAGCCCTGTACATAATCTTTAAAGTGTTATTCAGGATATTAGGCCTATGTAAATGTTTAGAATTCATAATACTTTGTAGATACCAGTAGGCCTGTAGTAATGTAATAGTAATATTATTATAGTTTAGGCAGTGGATATTTTACCGAATTCGGCACTTTACTCTGATTCGCTATTTTGCCGTACCTTCCGTTTGACATGCGCAGTTCCCTGTTTCCTGGACTTAGCCGTTTTCGCTAAGGTAATGATGCCGGCTATTTTACCGTCTGACTTTTACCCATAACACAAACCCTAACCCTAACCCAAAATCTACACCAAACCAAACCCTCACCCTAACCCAATAGTTCTATCCGTCCTGTGACTAACAATACTTCTTTCTCCTTTTATTATAAAGAGACGAAAATAGCCTACTTGAATTTCTATGGTAGAATTTGATAGAATTATTTTTTTAAAAAAATAAGATAATAAATGTAAATTGTAGAAAAAACATTTAGAATTTTACTCTATTTTGGTCGAGGTCGCATTTCTGCAGATTTTGGTTTTTAATTTAAGTACTAAGACTGTCAGTGGTGTTTGTGTTTTTCCAGTAAAATCGTGCTTTGCGCCAAACTTGATATACAGAGTAATCAAAATGGTGGAATATATCAAGAATCGCACAACTGCGCATGTCGAACGGAAGTGACGGAAGTGGATATTAAACCAATCAGAAACGATGTACGGTAAAACAGCGAAAGTAGATACTTTGCCGAATTCGGTAAAATATCCACTACGTATAGTTTAATACTATAGAAGGCTTTAAAACTAAAGTAGGTCTAGAACTGTTCCCATTTCGCTCTCTGCATATACCGAGGCAAGAAAGTTCATCAGCTGATTCAGGATTCCCAGCGTGGTTCACCCTTGTAATGTCAGTGATGCAGGACAAGACAAAAGCCCTGGCAGGAGCAATGTATAATCGTTTAGATTGGCCTGATAGCTGAGGTCCTTAACAAGCACATTAAAAAATTGGCAGTTTGAATTCCATTAAGAGTAAGAGTAGGACTTAGTGCGGTTGTCCGTGCAGAAGTTCCCTCATCACTCACACTGTATGGCTTAGTTATACCAGGCTTCATTTGCCCAGCCAGATCAGAACAGTTCATTTTTCTCTATTATTTAACTATTTTCGTTTTTCAGATGACCAAAAAATAATTCTAGATTATTTATCGAGATACTTAAAAACAAGAAATGTTGATTCACCACAGTGAATGGTAAAAAGTATTTATATAGTTCAGAAGACAAAGAAAGTAAGTAGGCCTTTTTTTAAAAAATGAGTGCTCAGGCCTATGTCTATATTAGCCTAGTGTCTAGACCACACATCAAATATGCCATTTATTTATTAGGCCTAGCTAATAGGCCTAGACTACAGTAGTATATAGAAATGGTTCCACAAATATAGTGAATCGTTCTGAGGACTTTCTTTGAGCACATTTGATGGAAGTTACTGGCTTATTATAACTCTGGACATTAATTTTCAATTAAACTAACCCCAAACTGTACTGCACATAGCTTTACATAATATAAAAAAGGTATAACTTACCTCATTAGTCCATCAATTTAATAAAATCTACAATCTACGTTCTCAGTTTTGAATTGATCAGCAAAATTTCTCATAAACTGATGCCATGGGTTTTTTTGTTTTATATATATATATTAATTATTTATTCATTTACGTGTGACTGTATATTATTCAGTATCAATTTCCCTAATTTTTATCCATCATTTTGAAAATGAGGGATAATCTTGCATAAGAACTATTGATTTTCCAATTTCTTTTTTAAAATTAACTATGTTCCGGTAGGTTTGAAAACATTACTAGATATTCAAAATCAATAATATTTCTGTCCTATTTCTATTGCTAATGCATACAGAAATGGTTAGTCTACATTTTTATGCATCCACATTTTCATATGGAAACTCTAGGTCATAATTTTACTTGATTTAAAAAAAAAACAACATTCGACTACAATACAGTTACACCTTAATGATGGATTAGTTTGAATTTCGTGAAAATCAGATTGAAATTGTCAGACAACATGACCGTTCCCCTTACACAAAAAGTGTAAATGTATGTAAATACCAAGGTTGAGGACCCCCCTTGGGATCACAGTTTTTATGTTAGTTTGATGAAACTTAAAATATTTATTGATATCCTAAAAATCTTGGTTCCTTTTATATTTTGAACTGTAACTTCATGCATTATGGCCCTGGTTTGTATGAAGCATTGCTCCCTTTTTTCTTCAAAACTTGTTTTCTGTTTATCTCTTTCAAAATTTGTGTGTATCTTGCATTGCAACCATTGTTATGGGGAAATTGTGAACTGCTATATACTAGTATTGAATGTGTAAAGTATTGATTTTGTAAAAATATATATTATAAAATGTTGATTTCAGTGCCAAGATAACCTGAGAAAACGATTAATAGTTTTGAAGGCCTAAAATACCTAATTTTTAATCATCGCCACTATGCAAGGTTTGCCAATTTAAATTTTTAATTTCATCAAAATTATCTTATTTTGGGGCAGGCTGGAACATCATGAATTGTGGACCTGCCAGAGGTCGCAAGTTTGATGCAACTTTGAATAATGTATGTTTTCAAAATAAATCAATCATAATACCATTTATGTTTCTATGATAAATGGCCTTATTCTCTGATGTTTGTGCCCCAAAAATGGATGTGTTTATAACTTTATTTTGCATGGAAGCGCCTTAAAATTATGTGGCTTAAAAATAATGATATTGACCTGCCATTACTACAATTTAGGTACATTTTTCATCAAAGTTAATTAATATATTTATTTTAAGTGTTACCTGATGTTAATGAAATCTCAGAAAACCACACAAAAACTGGGTTGCGAGTTTAATATTGGTTATACATTGTATTTTAAAGAGAACTTTATTCATCTGGTAGTTATTGCCTATAAAAGTATGACAATCATACTAAAAAAATACTGGGTTCCCTGAAAAACACTCATGGAGTGTATACAGGACAAAAATGTAAGGGGTCCTCTTAACAGACAGTCTGACGATTAAGAATACCTGCAAGCGTGGCAGTCCACTGCACGCAAACTTGAGCGCTTTGTGTACATACACTTTATGAAGAGTTAGACGTACAACTCATTCTGGGATAAAAATCACGGAAAAAGCCGCGGGTAGGTGATAATCTGAGAATTTAATTAGGATTCGATATCTACAGTAAACATGGCCTCTTTTGATAGATTTTTATAGCAGGGTAACTTAGCAATTACAATGTTTTGAGAATGATTTGAAGCAAAATTATGATAAATTAATTAGATTGCATATGTTTTTAGTTTTAATATATCATCAAATCACCCAGTTTGTACCTGGGAATGTACTTTAATAGCAGAGAAATATTTGTTTCTCAGGTACTTCCCAGCCCCCTAAAATTATACAAAAATAAAAATTTCATGCCTCCCTGCCACCACTCATCACAAAACAAACGTGTGTTTACTATTAGTTGTTAAACCCTTTAATTACAATACATTTTCATCTATAAGGCAATAAATCAATCATTAGGCCTCTAGGGTATGATTTCAACTACAAAATTGAGAAAAAAAAATTGTCCACCTTGGTCCTTGGTTTCAAATAGTTTTTAATGTTGCATAATAAAAAAAATGATCCCTCCCACTCTCCCCATGTTTTTCTCCCCCCAATCGCCCCAGAAACAAAATAAATTTTTTAAATGGTGAAATAAATGTTCCAGTAATCTAAGAATCACCTTGTATTTATTTATCTATTCAGAAGTCCCAAAAGCAGCTATTAGATTTCAACCTAAAATGGAAAGAGCTAATAGATTACTTGATGAGTATGTTATGGACTAAAGAGATATTATCCAGTCACTCCTTAACTGGTAAAACTGCAAATCCAAAGCCCTGTTTGGATTTTGAAAAGGTTACTTCCTTGTGTGGTAAGTTAATATTTGTCTCATGAAAATAAAATTCTTTGAGTAGGCCTATATATGAATCCAACCCTGTGATCTCCAGATACAGGCTATGTCTAATATGGTTTTGCAGTTTGCACAGCTTATAGTTTAAAAATATGATTCAATCATTATTAATACATGTATTGTTATACATGGCTCTTATAAATCCCAAGAGCTACTGCTATTACTTCATGGATACAGTATTCAGTAGCCAAGGGAAATTTTGTCGAACCATTTGCTAGCATCAGAATGACCGATGCCTTCAAGGAGAAAGATACTAATGCTACTTTTCTTATACTTGTGTGCTAAGCTTGAGTATAAACAATTGACTTACTGGTAGGCCTGCTGCCAGTATATCCTTGGGTTGTTGAGTAGAAATACTAAATACATACATGATGTATAGTTTTTGTTATTGTCCATATTTGAAAATGTTTTGTATGATATAATGCTAAAAAGTGACTAATTTTTTCATTATAGAATTATTGAATAAGAAGTTGTGAGTTCAAGAAAGGAAGTTCACGGGTACATTAAGAATAAATTGAACAATGTTGAAAAAATGACCAAAATGTAGGAAATTAAAATGTATAAAAAAAAAAATTAAAATCGAGTTTTGTCTTTTGAAGTGATATACAGCATCCAGATGTCATCAAATAGCACAGATTTCTCATAGCACTGTACAAAATTTACTATTGGAATTCCAGTAGGTGTCCTAACTCCTAACAAATCACCATACAATTGCTCATAATTCCTATTAGGACTTCTTTGTGCAAGAAGACTGCACTACACGCAAAACAAAAATGTACAAGTAAAAACCTGCAGACAATACAGAAAAGACATTGCAAAAAATAAAATATCAAATGATGTGAATGGATATTCTATTGTTCCCAATAGAAATATCTATTAGGAATTGACCAGATTCCTAGAGCTTCCGAATTAACTTATCTATAGAACTTCCTACTGGAATACCTTTAAAATTCTGTTAGCAGAATGGCATTTTCAAATGTATCCAACAGAATATTTTCAGAAGGGAACTAAAATAACTTGTTATTTCAAACTATGTTTTAAAATTTGACTGTAAAAACAAAAAAAGAAGAGAAACTGTTGAAAGCTTCATAAAAGAATGTACATGTATATTAAGACAAAAATGAAAAAAATCTATACTAATTTTTGTTACAATCGTTTGTCTGTTGAGGGCTAGCAGCTACACTCTAGGGCTGTCCCGAGGATGAAATTTAGAGTAAAGGGTAGCTCGGACTGGTTTTGGTGCACAAATACCATGGTTTGTAACCAGAATATTGTGAAAAAGACCATGGTTAGTAGGAACCCAAGGTTGATAGAACTAGGGTTGAAAAACCATGGTCACAAAAACCAAGGTTACAAAAACCATTGTGTATTCTAGGTTTAAAGTTTAACAGGAAAACCATGGTTTTCAAAACCATCAGATTTTGGGACAAACCATGGTCGTTTGTAACCATGGTTTAAACTTTAAACCATGGTTTGTGAAATACGTTAAAAACCATGGTTACCAACGACCATGGTTTGTCCCAAAATCTGATGGTTTTGAAAACCATGGTTTTCCTGTTAAAACCATGGTATTTTTTTGTAAGGGATGCCCCGATCTCCTAGGGCGGTGCCACACTCACTAATTTGATAATATTTAGTCTGTAAATTTGGCAAAACAAACCCAACGATAACCTTCTTTACCAGTGTTTGGCGGAATCTAGAGTAGTGAACTTTGATCCCATTTACACGTATTAAATTCCAACACGTTTCTCACCTTGTTATTGGAGAGAATCAGTTTCAGACGAGTTATTTGCCCCTGAGTTAGAAATTGGAATCAGACCAGTTTTTTAATAATCTAGCTTATGAACACAGGCACAACAGACTTTAGACATAATACTTAGTCATAGTTTGATGATATTTTTGTAATATGTTCCATGTTACAGGCTCCGCGCTCACTAGCAAACTCGCACTTAAGTCTCCACTCACTAACTAGAGACGGGCAGGGCCATATGTAGGATTTTAAAAGAGGGGGTGCAGGAGAGTGGTGGAATGTGTCAATATAATGCCCAAGTTACTGAGCGCGGAGACTGTCGCAATCAAAGAGAGAGAGAGGGAGAAATGGGGTTTAACGTCCACTCAACAAAACCAGGTCATTTCGGGACTAACATATGGTTTCAATTTCATTTCAATAATTCGCTTGCGCGTAGGGGTCTTTAGCCGTGGGAGGAAACCGGAGTGCCCGGAGGGAACCCACGAGGTTGAGAAGGCGCCCCTATCTCCATGCCACATACGCTCACACCAGGGCTCGAAACCACAGCCGCAAGCCAGAGGTGACCGGCCAGCTAGAGGTCGAAGCGCGGCACTCTAGACCAATAGGCCATCCCAACCCCCTGTCGCAATCAAAGTTGCTAGCAAGTAATCCCGTAGGGGGGCCTTATTTCTTGGGCGCCTTATCTTTGGGGGTGCAGTGTACCCCCTGCACCCCCGCTTAATACGGCCCTGGAGACAGGCGCAAGGTGGGATCTCCCTCTTACCTAAGTAACCAATGCTAGAACACATATCAATTGTTAAAATCGTTCGAAGCGAGTAGGATGATCAGACAATCTAATTGTTGCTGCGCGAAAAACATTTTCAAGGGTAGTCAGGAAAAAATAAGGACAGCGGGTCTTTTGGGGACAGGGGGCATTTGCATCCATAGCCCCGCCGTTCCAACGCCCCTGACTAGGCCTGTCTGAACGGATTATAAGTGCTTTGTATATAAAAATATAAATCAGTTGATTTACATGTAGGTATATACTCATTTACAATCATATCATTTGAATAGATGCTTAAAGCGAACAAAGGCCTCTGAATGCACGGACAATAAACTGACCACGCGAAAAGTTAATGTCAAACGTTTTTATTACGGCATTGTCCCTTCTTCAAAAGGTGCAACACACAGAAACATGTATCCTATGACTGCATTCGTATGTACTTATACACTATGCACAGCATAAAACCAATAAAAATGATCTTCTTAGAAAAAGTTTATTTCCTGTGTGCACTGACCCGGTCTGCGTTTATTTATTTACTCAAAAGAGAAATGTAGTCATAATTAAAACATAATTGTCGAAGCAAGTCAAGATGTGGCCATTTTTGTGGTTTATGAAACAACTAAAATTTGTAAGTAATTTTTGAACGCTTCTTAGAAGTTGGGACATGATTTGATACCTTTTTTTTTATATGTTGTAGACGTAACATTTTTATGTTTTTTAATGATCAGACATGAACGTTTAATGTTTTATGTTGCAGACATAACATTTTATAACGTTTTTATGTTGCAGACATAACATTTTATAACGTGTTTATGTTGCAGACATGACATTTTATAACTTTTTTATGTTGTATACATAACATTTTATAACATTTTTATGTTGCAGACTTAATATTTCATAATGTTTTTGGGTTTGGTTTTTTACTGCTCAGACATAAAAGTTTAATTTTTTTTATGTTTTAGCATAACATTTAATAGCGTTTTTATGTTGCAGACATAACATTTTAACGTTTTTATGTTGCAGACATAACATTTTATAACATCTTTATGTTGTAGACATAACATTTCATAACATTTCTTCTTTTTTGCAAAACAGTAGGATGTTAAACACCTTTTCATTTCATGTATAACGTTTTAATGGACATAACATTTTAACGTTTTTATTTTTTTTTTTCGAAACAATATTTTTATTCATTAAATCTGAATATGGATTGGGGAACAGGTTATGCCTATGTGTAACCCCTCTCTCTGATTTAGATACATGTACACATTATGAAAATATATTGCTCAGACATAAAAGTTTAATTTTTTATGTTTTAGACAACATGTTATAACGTTTTTATGTTGTATACATAACATTTTAACGTTTTTATGTTGCAGACATAACATTTTACAACATTTTTATGTTGTAGATATAACATTTTAACGTTTGTATGTTGTAGATATAAAATGAAATGAAATGGGGTTTAACGTCCTACTGTTCTGCTCCTAACCTGGGCTAATGAAGACGGGATGTAGATATAACATTTTAACGTTTTTGTGTTGAAGAAATAACATTTTATCATGTAGATATAACGTTTTAACGTTTTTGTGTTGAAGAAATAACATTTTAACATGTTATTGTTTCATAGAAGCCATTTTACCTCTTAAATGGATTCGACATACCATTTTTAAAGTTTTATGGTTCAGACAGAACCATTCTTTTACGCTTTTTATGGATTAGACATAACATATAAACGTTTCTTGTGTCAGGAATAATTTTAAATTTCAAAAGACTTAATTGAGTTAATCTCTTTGATTAGATGCCCCTCCCCACCCCCTCTGTCATAGATGCCCAGGGCTGTTGGCCACCTGACCCCTTCATACGCACCACGGCTAAGGTCACCTAGGCGCCTGTTATAGAAACAATAAACATATACTTCAGAGAGAAAGAGAAATGGGATTTAACGTCCACTCGACACAAACTAGGTCATTTCGGGACTAACATATGGTTTAATTTTATTTCAATAATTCGCTTGTGCGTAGGGGTCTTTAGCAGTGGGAGGAAACTGGAGTGCCACATACGCTCACACCGGGTATCAAAACCACAGCCGCAAGCCAGAGGTGACCGGCCAGCTAGAGGTTGAAGCGCGGCACTCTAGACCACTAGGCCACCCCAACCACCCTTCAAGGCCATATTTATACTCATCTTTACATATTGTTTGCATAAAAATCATTGTATTAGGCTACACGACCGCATGTTTATCAAGGTTATTGAATCAGAAATCACACGCAAGGCCTTCATCAATCACAGACGGAACGTCTGTATATCTTTTATATCGTTTTCAGTCAACATGTGATATAATAGTCAATCCATGATATTCTGAACAGTTTCCTATAATTTGCGTAGAGAGAGAGAGAGGGAGAGAGTGAGTCAGAGGGAGAAGGGGGGGGGGGGGGTAACGTCCACTCGACATAAACATAGACGTTATACTCCTTGTCAAGTATATTCGGGGAATAGAAACCACGCCAGTTGACTCAATGACAAACCTTCTAATCTAACGTGCACGTGTTAACCATTTTTGTTTTGATGTCTCTTTAAATGTCCTCATTTTATTTTAGTTACCTTTGATTCAGTCCGATGGGTGGGCGGAGTGATCTAGCCCGTGCCCGCTTGGACAGGCGATCTACTCCTTGTCAAGTACTACCGGGAATACGGGAGAAGTCGAACGTTAAAGATACATTATGTAAGATTTAGATAAAGAACTAGCCATTCTTGCTATAATAGTTCGAAAGTAGATAATGTAAAATGAATAATTTGAAAATTTCATTGAAATTACTCTAGTGCAAGCGAAGATATTTGCCTTTGAGGGTTTGACAGACGTGTGGAATAATTTCAACCACCGTACTGGTTGATCGAAGCTAAGTCTCGTTCCTTCACATTTGATTAAATCAAAATATCACTGAACCGTTTTAATCTATTTAATATCGGAGAAATCTGATGCCATCGAGAGTTGATTAAGGCCTGGATCAGTTACTTAATGTCTAATTAATACTTTAGAAAACATTTCAGGCCTAAAGAAAGACCTGCAATAGGCAGATTTAGCTCTTGCATAATGAATGGTTAATGAATAAGTCTGTCATATTTTTAGTATATAAGTATAATAGTTATTAATATTTGATAATCAACAGAATACAGATAACTAGTTATTATCGGTCGTCTCTAATACCATTTTATTATATAATCCCTGGAAAATAATTAAGCCTATAATTAATTATTGACTTTGACAGGAAATAATTGACATGCTTTTCAAGATTTTTTTCTCCTAGTTATTTATTATACAGGAGATCAATACGCCACATAACATTTTGTCTACACAGCATCTGATTTGTAATTTGTTGTATATAAAGGCACCATATGTTCGTATGATTAATTATTAAGTTAATTAGCGATATCATAGTTTGCTTATGTAATTATCTCTTCATTTCCCCAATCTCATTGCTTTACTAATTATTACTCATATCAATGAAATGGGGTTTAACGTCCTTCTGTTCTGCTCCGTACTGGGCTAATTGTGACATGTAGAGAGTCCACAAACATCTTACTGTTCTGCTCTGTAATGGGCTAATGAAGATGGACATACGCCATACAGTGTGCTATGAGGGAAATTTTACACTACGGTCCATTCTTATATCGAATTCCAACTGTCAAGGGATCATTTACCTGCACACCAATTTGTAGCCTACACGGGACCCCGGGTTTTCGTCCCATCCGAACGGCTGAACAGCTGTCCTTGTCAGACCCTTCGCCATGCTTCACTGGCAAGGGGAACTTCCCTGACCCACTCATATCAGGAAACTGGAAGAATTGCCCCGTGCTGTTGTGGACAGAGGGCATTTGCACCCATAGCCCCGCCGTTCCGGTGCCACTGGTAAGTGAGCGCATGCATCGATAAAAAAATCTCCAAACCACTAAATCTGATTTTTAAAATCAATTCAGTTTTGTTTAAACAATAAAAAGTAATTTCCGCATATAATTGAAAAATATAAAATTACCGAACTCTTTGTCTTCTATGTGTAATACAATGCTATGGAAACAGCACGTTCTAATTTTATCTGTCAAGAGGAACTCATGAAATATGGATGATGTTGTGATATAGATAATGCAGGTTGGACTACAGGAAATGTTTGGGTCAGCAGGGGCGGATCCAGGAATTTTTGCAGGAGGGTGTTTGCCAGGCTCCTGTTGAGAAAATTTTACATTTTGTTTAATTTCACCGACACAAAGCATTAATTATGATATTATACATTTTTTCGAGCTTTGAGTACCCATTCCATCCCATCATCGGATGATAAAGGATAAAGCACACGACTGAGTAGGGTGGGGTTCGGACCCCAACACCCTCTCTGGATCCGCCCCGGGTCATGGCATTTTCAACAGAAGGCTTAACTTCGCTTTATAACTCGGGAGGGGGGGGGGGGGCACATGGATAGCGGCTGTGCGTTGTTTCATAAGAAAAAGAAAGAAAGAAATGGGGTTTAACGTCCACTCGACACAATTAGGTCATTTCGGGACTAACATATGGTTTAATTTTATTTCAATAATTCGCTTGCGCGTAGGGGTCTTTGTGGGAGGAAACCGGAGTGCCCGGAGGAAACCCACGAGGTTGAGAGGGCGCCCCTATCTCCATGCCACATACGCTCACACCAGGGCTCGAAACCACAGCCGCAAGCCAGAGGTGACCGGCCAGCTAGAGGTCGAAGCGCGGCACTCTAGACCACCCCAACCCCCCGTTTCATAAGGTCTTGTATGTGACAAGGAGTAGGGTCGCCTGCCCAACCTCGTGTTTTTTTTCTGGATCGTCCGGTGTTAAAGACCCTTTAGCACAAGCGAATTATTGAAATAAAATAGAACCATATGTTACTCCTGAAATGACCTAGTTTGTGTCGAGTGGACGTTAAAGCCCATTTCTTTATGCTGTGAAACAGCGTCTAGTCATTCCGGTGGGACAAAAAACCTGGATGACCGGGTGTGAAAAAGCGTCTGATCGTTCGGATGGGACAAAAACCCAAGGTACAGAAAACACGCCTACGTGCATGTAAAATAGCTCTTGCCAACAATAGATTTCAGCAGCTGATATCAGAGTCATGTTTGTTTCATAATGTAATTTTTCGTATTCAGATGGCCAAGGTTAGGATTTAGTAAAGAGAGAGGGTGTGGGGCGAGTCTTTCATTGGGACAAGTGGTGCGGTTTTGATTCTATTCCAACACATGACAAGGAGTCCCACTGCAAGCAGATGCGTCACAAGACCAGCCCCCCCCCCCCGATTTGATCTCTGTCGTTTTTAGAAAACTTCTTCTAACCGTTTCGATTCGGCTTCTTGCGGTTTCAGACAGAAGTTCTTCTGCCTCTTCCGTAACATTATAAGAAGAGTCGATTGAAAACGTGGCGGCAAAGAAACAACAATTTTAAATGCAGCGAGTGTGTCAACCGAGGAATCAAAACCCCAACAGTTAACTTAACTCAATGACAGACCTTATGACACAGTGCGCATGTGCTAACCATTCTACCGAGTGTTGTTTCAATATATTACACAATGTCTTTAGCTCGAGACAATTAAACAACTTAAAATACAGACACTATCCCGCACGAGCTTTTCAATGAATACGTCACGAAAATCTAATAGTTCATATAGTATAGATAATGTACGGTTGGCAAGTTGCCCGTACATTATTTGAAATAATGGTACGCCAGTCGCCAACATCAAAGGATGACGTCACATCTGTATTTTAAATAAAGCTAATCGAGCGGGTGAAACAAGGAAACTGTTTAAAGATTTTGCAATTTGCAATTTGAAAGGTGTTTGAACATGTTTAAGCTTTTAAGTCTGACAATAATAATTAGGGAAGAATGTGTTCAACATAATTCACTTAAATAATTGCAGAACAAAACAAAACAAGATTATCGCCAAATGAAAAGATCAGCAATTAGGTCGCCTGCGGGGATAAATCGGCGCTTCAAATTTAGTTGTCTTTTCCGACTGTTCGTACATTGGGCTAATGAAGACAGGCATACGACATGGAATGACCAATGTGGCAAATGTTGCCCTTGACACTGACGTTTCTGCCTTTTCATCCCCGATTTTTGTAGCATTAATATTAAACATAAATTATGCAAGAGCTAAATCTGCCAATTGTATGTTTTTCTTTAGGTCCGAAATGTTATAAAAAATATTAATCAGGCATTAATGAAATTATCCAGACCATAATCAACACTCGATGTCATCGATAGCCTGCGATATTTACTAGATTAGAACCCGGTCTGCTGCTGCTGCTGATTAAATCAAAAAATGGATAATCAAGACTATTCTTTTTTATCGTAACGACTTTAGTAATGATGATCGAGGCTAGACCAAAAATCAAATCCCTAAATTCTCGGTTCAGAAAGGTTCAATTTGACAAGAATTTTCAGCTTATTCTTTACATTATCCAGTTTTTAACTATCATGGTGAGAACTGTCAGCTCTTTATCTAATATATCTTTAAATAATATCGGAATCATGCTAAACAACATTTATTTCTGTTAGTTTCCGATTCCAAAATAAAACGAAATGAAATGGGTTTTAACGTCCAACTGTTCTGCACCTAACCTGGGCCAAGGAAGACGGACATACGCCATACAGTGTGCTATAAGTGAAATTTTGCCCGGGCAGCGGCGCTACGGCCTGCTCTTATATCGAATTTCAACTGCCAAGGGATCTTTTACGTGCATGCCAATGTGTACACGGGACCTCGGTTTTTCGTCCCATCCGTACGACTAGACACTTGTCCTTGTAAGGCGATCGGTCCCGCATCACTGACAAGGAGAAACCACGCCGGAAAATCTGCATGAACCAAATAAAACAAAATATTATTTACTGTTGTTCTAAGCAACCTGATCTATGCGTGTTTCCTGCTAAAGTTATCGTGATTGCTTGATCTGCGTGTATAACGCCTACTATGGCGTTTCAGCGTTTCCAGTTGGTCATCAATATTTGATGAGAATCTGTCAAAAATCATGACGTAGTTGAAAGTAAGCAATTAATGAATGTGGTTTAATACTGTCCTGTTGCAGGATTGTTACGAATGTTTAAATACATAGTTAATTCTGTTTATGGATTCGAATGGCTATAACAGATATTGACGTCAATAATATATGCACGTTTCACCAATCAAACGGCAGTTAATAGGATTCTGTAAGGCAATTAACAACTAAGACTTAATTCTCTTATATACGCTGGACAATCGGGCTAATTAACCGTGTTAATTCTATAAAAACTGTAGGGGTGGCAGATTAACTCGACCAACTGTGAACAACTGGCAGAACGTGAACGCTAGAATCAAGTATACCCCTCATTCTGGCTGGTGTTTCTGTTAGGGAACTGTTCATCTGGCGTAACTAAGGACATCAAAACTGTTGTTCCGGTTGGTGTTTGTTGGGCTTATTTCTTGTTCGTTATGATTTTTGGATTTTAAAAGACCGGAGCGTATAATATAAGTAAATCATCTATCTTCAAATTATTTAAAAAGGTAAGAAATATTTTATTTGCTAAAAAGAAGTAACGGAAAGAGATAGAGAAGCGCGCCCTGGACAATTCGGCATTACGTGAATATCAATTTGGAATCTGGAGAATCGAAAGACAATAAGGAACCTGTCTACGATGTATTAAAAGTGATAGCGGCGATGTATTTTCATCGTGTATTTTAACCGAAAGCCCATTTTGATAATGAATAAAAAATGTTGATAAAAAAAATACCCCCTTCCCCCGCAAAAACAAAATAAATCAAAAAAAATAAGTCAAAGATAATTTATTTTTTTGCTTTTTCTTTTGTTAAAAACATAGCGGAGGTTGTGCAACACCAAATTCGACCATATGAATAGAACGGAACAGGCGGGATTTATACGTTTTAAGGGTTGGCATAAAAAGCGGATTCGATCGCTAAAAGTCGGAATATAATATGTTTTGAAATGTGAATAGCAAATTGATAAAGACAAATAATTAAATAGTGTCCAATAGCAACAACTCATATAGTACGAATGTGGGGACCAATTTAGAGGGAATCTATGGGTCTTGAAGTAAGAATAGAAAAAAAAACGGACGCTAGATCAGAATCTGTGGGTTTTGGCGGTGAATAGCAGAAATGAAAAATGTATCTGTGTTTTGAGACTGTGAGGATTAAAATACCGAATCTATTGTTTTCGGAACAGTTTACAGCCGATTTTGGGACACTGTGGGCGGGGACCCAATCTAGATATTCTTCTTATTAACTGGGCGACAGTATTGATTTTTTGATAAGGAACATTTAATAAGGAACTTATTAGGGTACTACGACTTTGTTAATAAACATAAACCTGAATCAATTGCTTAGATGCGCAAAACATTTTGGAATATATGGATTGTGTTTTATTTCCCTATTGTTATAAAAGAGGAGCAAATATCATCAGACCCCCGCCGAATCCCAAAAGTAACGGAGATTCCCCTGTCACTATAACGCACGCGCTGTAACATAAGAGAGAGAGAGAGAAATGGGTTTTAACGTCCACTCGACACAAACTAGGTCATTTTGGGACTATCATATGCTTTCAATTTTGTTTCAATAATGCACTTGCGCGTAGAGGTCTTTAGCAGTGGGAGGAAACCGGAGTGCCCGGAGGAAACCCACGAGGTTGAGAAGGCGCCCCTATCTCCATGCCACTTACGCTCACACCAGGGATCGAAACCGCAGCCACAAGCCAGCGGTGACCGGTCAGCTAGAGGTCGAAGCGCGACACTCTAGACCACTAGGCCATCCCAACCCCCCTGTAACATAAGGCATGTTATTTAGTCAATTGGCGTGGTTTCGGATCCCCGGTTGTACATGATAAGGAGTAGGGTCGCCTGTTCAACACCGTGGGTTTTCTCCGGGTCCTCCGGTTTTTTCCCACTGCAAACGACCACTACGCGCAAGCGAATTATTGAAATAAAATTTAATTATATGTTAGTCCTGAATTGACCTAGCTTGTGTCTTTGTGGTGGTTAAAACCCCATTTCTCTCTCTCTTCCTATAACGCAGTTGTCCCGGCGAATATATGCCTCTCCATATGTACGTATCTAAGATCAAAACTCCCGTTGATTTTCTTTTGTCTGAAAGTGTGAACCACCAACATGCGTAAATGTCGTTGATGAGCTACATAGTGTAGTCGATATAGATGGATGATTAAAATCAGATTGTGAAATACGTAATCAATTTGTGTGATAGTTTACTATTTGTAGCGGGTCTAACCTTTTGACATTAACACATGGTGATAGATCAATGTTCAGATCTCAATTAGAGAGAAATGAGCTGAGGTTTAACGTCCTACTTTTCTCTACAAAGATGAAGGCGGACATAAGGAGAGAGAGAGAGAGAGAGAGAGAGAGAGAGAGAGAGAGAGGGGGGGGTAACGTCCACTTGACACAAACTAGGTCATTTCGGGACTAACATGGTTTATTTTTATTTCAATAATTCGCTTGTGCGTAGCGGTCTTTAGCAGTGCGAGGAAACCGGAGGACGCGGAGAAAACCCACGAGGCTGGACAGGCGATCCTACTCCTTCTTGTCACGTACAACCGTTGATTCGATACCACGCCAGTGACTCAATGGCAGGCTTTATGATACAGGAAACCAGAATAAAGGGGCACAGACTAGGCCCACCCACCAGACTGAATCAAAGGTTACTAAAATAATGTTAGTCCCGAAATGACCTAGTTTGTGTCGAGTGGACGCTGCCCCTCCCCTCTCTCTCTCGCATAAAGTTAATTGGTAATTTTATTCATGGACTCCTGGACTACGTTGCGTAAACTCAAAATGCAAAGAATTTGGGTAATCCTACATTTTAGTTTCGGTGTAGACTTCATTGTTCAGTCAGACGTCACAATGAGCACGCCGCGATTTAAAAACAAAAACCAATCAATTGTATATTAAGGCTCTGTATAGGCTATAACTATGATGGCGTAATATGACGTAATATTATGAATTATTTCCCTTTGTACCGGGAACATGCAATCCTATTAGCTCTCATTCATTGATATTATTCAATCTTATAAAATATTGTTATGGACAGAGGTCATTGGCATAAGGACCCAAATAAAACACTTACACGTGTTGGTGTGGGAGGACGCTAAATGTAAGACGGTCCAGTACAAATGACGTCATATGTGGATAGTGGATATGGGTAAGGTTTAGGGCTAGGTCTAGGGTTAGAGTTAGTGATATCCCTGTTTACATCTCGAGACCTTGACGAAATCTTCGGCCCTTTAACCCACATATGACGTCACATGTATTAGACCGTCTCCGATCTTGCGTTTTCCGAGACGTAACTCTAACTAATAATGGTATCCGGTGATTAAGTGCAAAATTATAATTTGATTACAATTTCGTTTCGTTTATATTTTCTCTTTTTATAGGGGGGTTGGGATGGCCTAGTGGTCTAGAGTACCGCGCTTCGACCTCTAGCTGGCCGGTCACCTCTGGCTTGCGGCTGTGGTTTCGATCCCTGGTTGGTTTCCTCCGGGCACTCCGGTTTCCTCCCACTGCTAAAGACCCATACGCGCAAGCGAATTATTGAAATAAGAATTGAAACCATATGTTAGTCCTAAAGTGATCTAGTTTGTGTCGAGTGGACGTTAAACCCCATTTCTCTCTCTGTCTCTTTTTATAATGCATGGTTATCTAAGAAAAGTCTCAACTAACGATGGTGCGCTAGAAAATCCTGATTATATTAAATAATCATAGCCTATTTGATACGATTATAACTCACTACAGAGAACCATTGGCATTTACACTTCCACTGTATAATTTACCATGATACATTTTCTCATATTTACACATAAATAGTAATCTATAACAGACTCTCTAACTCATCATAATGTTTATCTGAGATAATTGTAACATTTATATTTATGCATTCCAAATGGTTATAATTAACTTCCAAGAACCATACCAAAATAGTCCTTCTCTCTTTAATTTAAGGGGATCACGATGGCTAAGTGAGTAAGACGTTAGCCTGGAGGTTGGGTCTTTGATCCCGGCATTGGCCAAGGAAGTTCATCCAGATTTTCCGGCGCGGTTTCCCCTTGTCAGTGATGCAGGGCGGGGGACCTAACAAGGACAGCTGTTTATTCGTTCGGATGGGACAAAAAACTGAGGTCCCGTGTACGCATAGAATTGCACGTAAAAGATCCCTTGACAGTTGGAATTCGATTTAAGAGTAGGCCGTAGCGCCACTGCCCGGGCAAAATTTTCCTCGTAGCACACTGTACTGTATGACATATGCCCTTCTTCATTAATCCAATCGAAAGCAGAACAGTAGGCCGTTAAACCCCATTTCATTTACTTTAATTTACCACAATACAGAAGACCCGATGCTGTAAGTTCCTTAATAAATACAGATCTTTTAATTAGTCAAGGAGTTTGCGTGATCCGATCAGCGACTTGAAAAGAATTGAGTCAGATGTTACCGCACCGTAAAATATAGAACTAGATATATTTACATCAGATTGCATAAAATAGACGACGATTAAAGAGCAATACACATCAAACATGATAAGATGCGTGCTAGGTTTTAATTTATAGTTACTAGTAATTGAAAGGAAATATAATTCCAAACCGGTGTATTGAAAATCTGGAACGGAATTACAGACATGTGATTGTAAAATAATTTCACGCTTATTTTTGTTTAAAAAAAATAATTTCCCATCGAATTTTGGTTTAAAGAATCGAATTTTGGTGCAAAAAATGGAACGTTACACTAACTATATAATTAATTTGATTTTAAAAACCTGTTAATTCAGCACAAAACTAATACAGGCAATTTCATTGACCAATTTAGTCACGGGTCTTAAACACAGACTTTAAAAAAAATTGCACGAAGTCGATGTAATATAAACTGTTTCAATGGCATTTAGTAATTGAACTAGAGTATACAGCTTGATAACGACCAGAGAAGCCTAGTCGAAACGTCGCTCAGTAATAAGCAGTAATTGTATTCCATAGAATTGTGACCTGTATACGATGTAATATAATAAAAAAAATGAAATTTGAACCAGGGGCCTGTTTCACGAAATTATAACTAAGATAAAATCCCAATTTTCGTAATTTGATTGGATCACATTATATACATAGATTGATTTTAGTGCTTCGCCAGTCACAATTATTGAAGTATCTACTAAAATTTGGATTTTACCTTTAATTAAGATTTCGAGAAACAAGGCCCAGGTCGGTTGTAAAATATCGAGTTGTTATTTTATTCACACCCCAATATCTGGATCAAACGGGTCTAGTTTCTCTTTTAGGGTCAGGAATACGAACTTTAAATTTAGCAACACTGTCATCATTCCTAGAAAGTTTTTATTCTATCGTCCTTGACAACCAGAAAACATCTTAAGCCTTGGATGCCATAAAAAGATAACTTTTACCCAATGATCTGTGAATGTATCAAAGTTCATTCCTTATTTTATCGATGTATTTCAATAATTGATTAATTTGATTAAGTTGATTGGTTCCACGGACTTGTTTGATCTGATTAAACCACTCCGTGTATCAATATACATTCTCAGTTCTTATACAGTATTGTGCAATGTTTTGAATTATAAGTATAGTCGTTGGGATGGGACGTAAAAGACCCCTTGGCAGTTGGAATTCGATAAAATAGTAGGGAGCCACGATGGCTAAGTAAGTCTGACGTTGGCTCGCTAGCCAGGAGGTCGCGTGTTCGCTTCCGGTTTTAGCCGGTGTGGATTCCTTTTGTCAGCGGTGCAAGACGGAAGGCTTGACAAGGACAGTTGTCTAGTCGTTCGGATGGGACAATTATGAGGAAGCATATCTCATAAGAAAACTCTCTTGTTTTCTGCCAACAGTCGACTGTTTTTCGGACTGTTTATCGCCATTTTCTTACACTAATACATGAAGTGTGGAGTGGCCAAATCCCGTTAATTTGAAAAGTATTTTTTTCTGAAGCAACGAAATGTTAATGACTCTTTAAAACATAATAAGGCCCTTATAGTAGAATTCGAGACATATAATTTTATCCTTTTATTCCATAGTTTTTAAAACTCATTTAAAAAATTTTGGAATAAAAATATTTTTTCCATGACCAGTTAATTTCAGATTCGATACAGAAAAATTCAACATCCGTGCTAATTGAGAAATGGCAAGTAATCATAAAATCATAAAAAAACTCATTTTGAGGTCATTATCAACATTAGTCTAGAAACAAGAAAACAAAACTATTGTTAATTATTCCTTGAAAACCATTATATAGAAAACACCGCCTAATTAAAACCTACAAGCCAATTTCGTTTCGTTTTAATCTCATTTGCGTTTCATTGTATTTGTTAAAAGAAAAAAAAATACGAAACGAAATAGACTTTAATTAGGTTGATAAAAAAAAAAATACTCAAACTATAGCTGGTGCATGTTTGTTAAAAATACATTTTGTCACTACATATTTAACGTAACTTCTGGGGCCTGGGCGGCTCAATGGGGGTTCGATTCTGTTATTGGTCGGTATTTTTCTCTGTGGCTTGTTGTTTCCTCTTTTCAGGGAGAAATGGGGTTTAGCATCCACTCAACTCGTCAGGTAATTTCGGGATTAACATATGGTTCAATTTTTATTTCGATAATTCTCTTGGTCGTTGGGGTCTTTAGCAGGAGGGTGGGGGGGTGAACGACCCGGAGAAAACCCATGACGCTGGACAAACGATCATACTCCTTGACACGTACAAGGCGAGAATCGAAACCACGCTATTGTGCTCAATAACAACCCTTCTGGTCCAACGCTTTACCCCCGCCCCTACGAGACGTTTTTGTAGTTGCTATTATGTAGCAAGCTTTGAGAAGGGTGGACGATTTTGCATAGACAAACTGACAAGGACAGCTGTCTAGTCGTTCGGATGGGACGGAAAACTGAAGTCCCGTGTACACGTTGGCATGCACGTAAAAGATCCCTTGGCAGTTGGAATTTGATTTAAGAGTAGGCCGTAGCGCCACTGCCTGGGCAGAATTTCCCTCATAGCGCAATGTATGGCGTATGCCCGTCTTCCATTAGCCCAGGTTAGGTGCAGAAGAGTAGGACGTTAAACCCCATTTCATTTCATTTTATCGCACAGACAACCGTATCTGTAAATAACTGACATTACAATGTATTTAATGATGTTTTAATCACGATAGTGGGTGTGGCAAATATGGGACACACGTGTGACTTGATAACTGTATCGCATTAACTAATAAATACACAAAATATTATTAGTATTATATAAATGTATTAAATAAGTACATACCCCGAATGCAATTAGGTCTGATAATCCCAGATTAATCCCGGATTAATGAGATCAAAGGCAAAAACAGTATAACTTTAAGACTAATGGGATTGATTTACGGAATGCGACTTTTTTTGCGTAATTCTGGGCGCGCGTAAACCGATGTAATCAATTATTTTAAGAATATTAAAATGTTTTACCGACATTTTTCGTTTAGTATGTTTCTTATACGGTCTTCGAGTACTGTTTGATTTGTCTGTGTCTTGCTGTGCAGTTGTCGTGCGGTGTCTGTAAGGATATTCAAAATATGTGATTATTTTATATAATATGATGTCTTGGGATGAACACACGAGTTTTCGTCCCACCCAGGCTCACTGCAATGTACACTTGTCAGTTATTGCGATGGCGATTATAATCTGAAAGCTTTTTAAGTCGACAATCTATAACGTTTTAACAGTGACGATGGCCATCTTTAACGTTATGGCAGCGACCATCTATATGTATAACGTTATTGATCTATAAAGTTATTAAGTGATAGTGATAATCTATAACGTTATAACAGTGACAAGTCATCTTTGACATTATGGCAGTGGCCATCAATAACGTTGTTACGGTGATTTATAACGTTAGTAAGAGACGATAATGTTATAGCAGTGATTATTGTCATCTATAACGTTATAACAGTTACGGGGATCATCTATAACGTTATAACAGCGACAGTGTTCAGATATAACGTTATAACAGTGATCATCTACATGCGTAACTTTATAATAGTGACAGGGATCATCTGTAACGTTATAACAGTGGTGATGATCACCTATAACGTAAGAGCACTGGCGACATCACCTATAACTTTATAAAAGTGACTCTGATCATCTATAATAACGTTAAAATAGTGTCGATGATCACCTATAACGTTATAACAGTGATGATGATCACTTTTAACGTTATAACCATGACTGTGATCATCTATAACGCTGTGACAGCAACGGCGATTTTACGATGCAACACTTACTTTGAATTTTACCAAAATATTGGTCTTCACTGTGACTTATTGTGTTTTTTTTATTTATTGTTTTAGCTTCAAATATATGGTGTAAAGTAGTATGCAGTATTTCGAATTATTTCTGTTCTTCGCCTTCCACATTTCTCAACTTACTGGTAAGTATGAATTACTACATGCATATTTTAACAGAATCAGTACATACGAGAGGAATTGGGTTTATCGTCCACTCAACAGAAACTAGGCTATTCGGGACTAACATATGGTACAATTTCATTTCGATAATTCGCTTCTGTGTAATGGGTTTTTAGTACAGGAAGGAACCCTGGGGAAAACCCACGAGGTGGACCGACAAGGGGAAAGCACTCTGAATGATCATGTAAAACTCTCTCGTGACCAATACTTGGATCGAACCTGGTATCTTCCCGTTAATGAGTCAGGTCCTTGTTCACTAAGTCAAGGGCAAATGTCTAGTCGTCCGGATGGAACGTAAACACGTGGTTCCATGTACACATTGGAGTGCACGTAAAAGAGGCCAATTTAAGAGTAGGCGATAGAGCAACTGACCGGGCATAATTTCCCTCACTGTATGGCGTATGCCCTTCTTCATTAGCCTAGTTGGAGCAGAACAGTAGGACGTTAAACCCCATTTGATTTTTGTTCACCAAGCTTCCTTACCTACGAGATAATGTTATTTGTTTAGTCAGTTAAACAATTGTCGACCAAAAAAACAATAGATAAACATTGTCCGTCGCACCCCCCACCCCCGTCGTTGCTATGACCTAGTTACGGCCCTGAGTGTAGTATTCTATAGGGAGCGGAATTTTGCAATATTAATTGGAATGTAATAGAATATCCCAGTGTTAAGTGATGACGCCGGAAAAATCAGTTCTGATAATAAAAACGCCCGAAAGAATGAATTAATAACTTGTGTTGGTTCTTTAGGTTTTCCCTTACAATTTCCATTACCGAAGAACTGTTATACCTGACAAGCGTAACCAAATAAACGCAAATGGTTTTATAACAATATCTATGGGAAGTGGAAATTACAAAAATTGACTCGGTCTTGTTAAATTCAATATGAAATCAGATCATAATGGTCCTGCAATTAAACAAACATTTGAAACACTGTAATCATAATTATACATTATTATCAAACTACTTTCTAAATAGCCCGCTTATAGTTATGGATTTGTAGGGCTATAATTGTTACAGTCCCCAGTGTTATATATTATATGATGATCTAATCAATAGTGATAACACGCTCTGTTAATTAAATGGGGTGGGGTCGCGGTGACTTAGTGAGTAGGACGTCGGCTCGCTAACCAGGAGGTCCCATGTTCTAGTGGCGGTGGATCATTTTTTTTTTAACACGACAGCTTACATTTTTGTTTAAATTACTGTTTTTTCTTTAACAGGTGGGGCTCATGTGGGTTATATTGAAGACATGTTTGAAACCGAGGGCCTTATGCCTCTCCGACCAACAGCCATAAAAAGAAAACAACAGACACCTCCAGCCATAAGACGTCCTTTACCAGCCCCGGTTGTGGCCCCAATTCCCCCGGAACCAATTATTCCACAGCAAACGAACATGTTTCAAACCGAGGACCTTATGCCTCTCCGACCAACATCCATAAAAAGAAAACAACAGACTCCTCCGGCAGTAAGGCGTCGTGTACCAACTCCGGTTGTGGCCCCGATTCCCCCAGAACCAGTTATCCCCGAACAAACGTACAAAACACAGAAGAGAGAAGAAGTATCTAATATATATGAATCCGAGTCACTGATACCGTTTGAGCAACCCCTGGCCAGATACAGGCGTGCCAATCCCGACGATAATGTCGAGGGATCAGGTAAGAAGGTGCATGATGATAATATGGAAGGTTCAGGTCGGATAAGGCAGATTAGTATTGTTGTTTTCGGCTCTAGTTACTTTAGTAACGAATGGTATCGGCTATGCTCTCTACTTCGTTACTACCGCATGCTATATACAACAATTATATTTGGCGACCAAAGACGAATCACAGCGAAAATTAGACAGTAAGGATTCCAAAATAGCCTCAGAACCGAGATGAGGGAAAAGATTTATTTTTATATTGGTTGCATACAGCATGTGGCGGTAACGAAGAAGAGAGCAGAGCCGATACGATTCGGTACTAAAGTAACGAATTCGTCATCTACTAACTCTGACCTTAACCTTCGTGATCAATCATCGGTATACCTGTGGAATATCCAGAGGCTATTTTATAATAGAGCAGTAGGTCCGAACAGTACCAGATTAAGACACAGAGCGTCACTAAGCGATGTAGCACTTATCCTGTGTTACAGATTCCCTTTCGTCTTGAACTTCACGTTGTGTACCCTTTTTTTACTCGGTGATTCAGGAAACTACGCACACAGTTATTATATCTTTAGATATCAGCTAAAACAAGTGTTGACGCTTCTAGTGGTGTACCCACAGTTCCGTCGCGAAGAGCACGCCAAAAAATTGGACTGACAGACTCAGCGTGTGTTCTATGGCGAGAGTTACGGTCTTCTTTCTAATGCTACATGGTGTCTATCCAGGCCAAAAAAGGTGTGTCTCTCTAGGAACACTACGTGATGTCCCTATCCCGGCCTCGAATCAAAGGCTATAGAAACGCCCTTCTAAGTACCTTGTCTGATGTCTTCCCCGAACCCTGTATGGTGCCTGAATATTCTTTAGAGTCCTAAAGGTGGCGGGAATCACGCGCTTCTAGATAAATCTACATGATGCCTCTATTCAGACCTCGATTGATGTCCCTTTCTCAAACCTTGCATGATATCTAAAGAATCTTAATCGCGTAGTGCTGTTTATATAAAGTGTAGGCCATCGAAAGTATAAAAAAGGAAACGAAATACAGATCTGTATTTTAATCAGATTGGGGCTGTTGTGGTTGCAGTGGAGATGTCTTTGTTTAATAATTATATTCTTTTTTTTAAGGAGGAGGTGATGCCAGTACAACGCCTGGTCCAGCGACGGTACGTTATTTACTTTTATATGCCCATTTTTACTGAATCATAACTGTTCATGGGCAGAGTAGAGTCGTCTGTCCAGAGATCCCTATAGATTAATGAATTAAAAATGAACAGTATGTTAATTCCGAAATGACCTGGTTTTTGTCGAGTGGACGTTACCCCTCCCTCTATTTCACTCCCCATTGGTACATAAAAATAAGAGGTAAAATCTTGTTTCATTTCTTTTCTTTTTAATGTATGATTAATTGTATTATATTTTTGATTGTAGGTCCTGTGTAATCAGTTATCGTGTACCGGTACAGATTGTTTACAAGCTTTTAATACAACTGACGTCAACAGTCAGTGCTCTACAACAGGTTCTTGTTATGTAAGTATAGCTTACTTAGATCCTAATCATACAAAGGGTCGGTCTGGGTAGCTATTGGCCCGCTCACCAACTTGTTTCCACGGCCTACTCTTATATCGAATTTCGACTGCCAAGGTGTAGACTACCCCAGTTTTTAGCACCATTTGAATGACTATCTGTTCCTCTGAACCGCTGACAACGAGGAACTAGCTTTTTAGGATGTCGAATGTGGCGACATTTTCAATTCATCCTATCTTTGTAGCCTAAAGAGGCCTACTGAACGGAATTTGGCCATTTTTGGACTGGTATTCCTGGCAGTTTGCAAGGGCAATTCACAATCCTTCAAATGGCGCCCAGCAAATTATATATCATACCGTCGGGGCCCCTTTAATAGGAACCAAATATTGACCATGCTGAGAAATAAACCCAATTGAATTTTGGCGCAATAGGCACACCTGCTTAATATTCAATCGAACACTCCCTCCAAAAAGGGCTTTATGTCTCCAGAAGCAACAGTCGTAATAGCTAAATCAGTCATGAATTCAAGAAAAATAGAGCAGAATCTGCAGTGAATAATATAGAGTAAACAAAGGACTTAAAAGGCACTTGTTGTGGTCTACGTCATTAATTAGTGAGAAATGGCGTAAATAATCGACTAGATAACCACCCCAATTAACGTTGATCACGAAAAGTCCATGTCTCTATGGAATTCTATCGATTTTGTGCCATATCTAATAGATAGTGTGTAGATTGTATTCCCAACGTCCATAAATAAAACATATCGTAGTCATAAATTGAAACACCTAGCTACTTAATATCAAATCTCCCTGTTTGGATCTGTTATCATTAGCCAAGTCGACGCAGAAATGAAATAGACTGGGATTTAAGGTCCTAATGTTCTGCTCCTACTGGTCTAATGAAGACGGGCATACGCCATACAGTGTGCTATGAGGGAAATTTTGCCCGAGCAGCGGCACCATGGCCTACTCTGTCAAGGCTATTTTACGTGCACGCCAATGTATACACAGGACCTCAGTTTTTCGTCACATCCGAACGACTAGAAAGCTGTCCTGCACCATTGGCAAGGGGAAACCACGTCGGAAAATTCCTATGAACTTTCTCGGTCTATGCAGGGATTGAAACCCGACCCCCAGGCTAGCGAGTCAGCGCCGTAACAACTTAACCACCCTGGCTTCGTGTCCTACCCTAATGACTGCAGACACGGGAATTATGTTTAGAGTTTGAATAGATTGACGTCTGTAATATTTTTTATTTCTTTATATTTTCAGATTCGCGCCACATTTAACACGACGTACAGATCCGTTGAGGCACGATGTGATACAAGAAGCACGTGCGACTGGCAAATGATGACGGTTGATACTTGGTTTGAAATATCCACGTGCTGTAATAAGAATTTCTGCAATGACCTTGAACAGTTGAAAGCTGGTGGTTCCATTGTACATCACCAAACGCAATATTCTCTCATAATAACTGCTATCTTGTCACTGATCTTTGTGTACACATGTTTCCATGACAACTTATGACAATACTAATTACTTTATCATTATCACCATTGAGAAACTATTACATGGTGAATTATTATTTAATAATTTCAGGGAAAGGGAATAGACAAAAAAAATGACGAATATTTTCGCTTTCGGCATCCATTTTGGGATAAGTGGACAGTTAGTGCTAATCTGCTATAATTATTGAATATCGAAGAAATCTCATTAGAATTGAATCCCAGTCCGTACAGACTATCTGTGTTTGTTCGGCGTCGCTGCAAAAATGTCAGAATTCGACCACCATTATGGATAGTCACTCGGTGCGGCAAATGACCCTTTCGCTAAGTCACTGCGATGAGCCTGTATTGCAGACAACCAGTGACATTCTCGCTAACTCACCGTGGTGAATTAGTGACTTTTTCGTTAACTCATCGCGGTAAATTAGTGACCTTTTCGCTCACCCACTGAGGTAAATTAATGACTACCGCTCTTGGTCGCGGACAACCAGTAACATTCTCGTTGACTCATCTCGGATAACACAGTGACTTTCTCGCTAAGACATAGCGGAAAACCATGAACTTTCTTGCTAACGCATCGCGGTGACTTCGGAACTTTTTTGCCGACTTTCTAGCGTTAAACCAGTGACTTTCCCGCAAACTCATCGCGGACGACCAGTGACTTTCTCGCTTACTCATCGCGGACAACCGGCGACTTCCTCGCTAACACATCGCGGACAACCAGCACTAAGTCAGCGCGGAAAACCAACAACTTTCTTGTTAACGAATCGCGATGATTTAGTAACACGTCATTACGAACCACTGAATTTCTAGTGATAAACCAGGGACTTGACTTTTTCGCTAACTGGTGGCTTTTTCGCTAACTAGTGACGTTTTCGTTAACTCATCGCGGATTACCTGGCCCCAAGTTCACAAAGCATTCGCAGACTTGAGTTGAGAATTTATTCAACTTTCAATCACTGTTTTTAAGAAATAACTTTCATCCAGAAATACATAGTTCGTTATTGATGTATTTGATATATGAAAACAACAAAAATTTTATAAAGGGCTATATATGAGTTAAAATAAGGCGAAAAATTTGGAGTAAATTCTTAACTTAAGTGAACTCGAGGCCAGGCTAATGAAGAGATGCGTGACGTACGAGGAAGGCGAACAAGTTTGTATTTATTTATTTTACAAAACTCGTTTTATACGTGCAACCGGTGGTAAAATATCCCAGCAAAACCTTAAAATATATCATCATTTTAACCATGTATCTCTATTAGTAATGTGACATTCGGTATTTTATTTTAGTTCGTCTTACATTTTATCAATTCTTGAATATATTTCACAAGTTAGTGATAGGCCTGCGTTGTAATTACAGTTGGTAATGGTAGATATAGGTGTAATATAAATTATTTATTTTTCAAAATATATTGTACAATATCCAGTAACACAACAAACGCTCAGATTTCCCGAATAAGGCAGAAGGGGGGAGGTGAAGGTGGTGGCTGACGTGTAATCCCGTAAAGATCTCGCGGTGAATTTTGCCGCCAAAAGGAAATTCTTTCGAGATTTATACTGTTCCAACCCTGCCTCTTCATCCCTCCCAGCTATGATGAATTTTAAATATCCGTTGATAATTACGCGACTCTCGCGCACAGGTAATCCCTATACAGGTGTGTTAACGGTCTAATCTGATTTAAATATAGATCTTCATTTCGTTTCGAATTTTTTATACTTTAGATGGCTTACACTGACCAGTTGTACTGGAAGATCGCCCCGGGGTCGTGCGAGCGGCTTTTGATCCTAAGACGTCAGACATTGATTAACCAATCACCGCTGACGTTTCTAGTGGTTTGCCCACTGTTCCGTGTATGGTTAATCCATCACGCCATCCAGAACGCCTGTTATATAACAACTCTTCCAGGTCCTAGTGTAGTACAGACAAATGAAACGAAATTTTGAACTATAAATTATATAACGAAACGAAATAGGATGCGTGTTTTTATCAGATTGGTTAATAATGCTTTTGTAATACTAACAGTAGACTGTGTTAAAATGTATGTAGCCGGTCATGACTTTATAACACTATTCGGGACATTTCTGGTGCTACAAGGAGCATCTATCTTTTGTATGCTTTTGTGATATAAATAATCATTCCGTCCATTTAACCACGCCCAGTTGTATATTCCGTCCGTAAAACCACGCCCTGTTCTATGAAATTTTGTCCATTAAACCACGCCCTATAGTATAACATTCCATCCATTAAACCACGCCCAGCCTTATAGTTAAACCATGCCCTACTAATATAACGTACCGTACCGTCCTTTAAACCACGCCCAACTTTATAGTTAAACCATGCCCTACTTATATAACGTCCTTTAAACCACTCCCAACTTTATAGTTAAACCACAATATGTTCTATAAACCACGCCCTACTTTATTGCATCGCGTCAATTAAACCACACCCACTTTTAAATTCATTTTAGTATTTGTGAATTATGTATATCAAATATGTTATCTAACAAAACGTGGCGCATACATTTGACATAATCCATATTTTATTTGGTTTTTGTTGCTGTTTTCAGTATTGTTTTTGGTTGTTTGTTTTTGTCAAAAATATGAAATGGCGATAACCGTTTCAATGCTGATATAGAAGAATTCCTTTATTTATGACTGCACGGCCACCTTTTCAATCTGATAAGACATTGAATTCGTTTTTTTATTCGGTTTGATACTGGACCACAGCCTATCAAATGTCTCGGTAGTAAAAGCCACTTTTCGCGATATTTTCTGTATCACCGGTTCTAATTGGAACGTTGGTATAGAGCCGTTCAGTCAGTGCACACTATAAATCGGTAAAAGCTAAAACCCAAGCCCGATAGCAGATTTCAGCACATGATAAAGACTAATTTCGTCATAGGTCACGAATAGTAAATAGGGTTTTGGCTCTTAGACCTTACCTATAAATCACTGTCTTTAGACAAGGATGTGGAGTAGGAAAATCAAACGGAACGAATAGTTGATATATTTTGAATCACTTATTATTGACATATGATTACATATAATTATTTATACACCTAATGGAGAAGTGCAAAGATTTAAAGCGACATATTGTTGGAATATTTAATTTGAGTTTTGTCACTTTTATTTTCATTTATTAAGTTTTTTCTTATTCGGTTTCGCGGTATTTTGTTTATTTACGACACTATGTCGACCATCTTTGCCTTGAGATCCGCTACTGTCATCTACCGGTGGTAATATTAAGGCTACAACTAATGCGCTTCTGGTCTGAAGCCAATGAAATGTCGTGGAAGACAATGTAATGGAGCTAGTATAGGGTCTCACAAAGATGAACTTTGACATAATGCAATCTTTCGTTTTCGTTTTTATTTCGAGATTAAGATCCCTGCACTTCTCCTTTAAGACAAGCTTATATTTAAACTGTGATGTTTTTAATATTATATTTTTATACGCTCACATTTTCTCGTGGACGTGTATTGTTGTCGCCCAGCCCGCCCGTCTGTCCATCTGTGTGCCCGTTCACATTTTGTTTGTGGAGAGTCTGCAGGTCACAATTTTTATCGGTTCCTTTCGATATTCGGGCATATTCTATCGTAACTTAATGAATTATGGTTCCTGATTGTACGAAAAATAACCTTTTTATCCTGTGGACCCTTTAGAGGTAACAATTTTGTATCCTACTACTTTAAAAGCCGTTTACGTGATAATCGAACGGAAACTGTATCACCGTTACACCATAAGGACAGTTTAGTTCGAATTTGGTCAATATCGCTTCAAGACTGTCAGACAAAATGGCGGATAGCCTTTACGCAAATAGTATAAGCATATAATACCAAGGTTGTGGACTTTCAAGATGTCACAACTTTTATCAGATTTTGACGAAACTTTAAATATGTTTATATCCCAAACATCTCATTGCATGGAAAAATAGCTTTTTATTACCTTGCAAAATGTGGGCGTACCTTGTTGTATGGCAACCGCTTGTTAATAATGTAAATCTGTTATATTTATGATATTATTGTTAAAAAATATTTGAAAATTGTATGTTTTCTTCCTTTGAACACCCCCCCCCTCCAAAAAAAAAGCCCAGGGATTATAATAATTCTTCACAAAAATTTTGTTTATTGAATGCTTTTAATTCAAGCAATATAAATTAAATAAATTAATTGAAATTACAGTATAAGATATGGCTTATTCGGTGGAACAGCCCCCCCCCCCACAAAAGAATAAATTAAAACTGGGGAAGATAATACTTCACGCAAATAATGTAAATCTGTTATAATTATGATATTATTGTTAAAAAATATTTGAAAATCGTATGTTTTCTTCCTTTGAACACCCCCCCCCCTCCAAAAAAAAAGTCCAGGGATTATAATAATTCTTCACACAAATTTTGTTTATTGAATGCTTTTAATTCAAGCAATATAAATTAAATAAATTAATTGAAATTACAGTATAAGATATGGCTTATTCGGTGGAACAGCCCCCCCCCCCCCCAACAAAAAAATAAATTAAAACTGGGGAAGATAATACTTCACCAAATAATTTTGATTTAATTTGTGTTCATGGAAGCTTTTAAAAAAGCAAGTCAATTGAAATTACAAAAAAACACAACTAAAAACATATATTATATATTAATGTTTGTATTTTTTATGGGACTTATGAAATACCATGTAGATATCATTACTTATATGTGTAAACACATATTATATGTCTGGTTCACTTGTTACCGCATTTCGTCATTAAATATCTATTTGTATATATAGCTTTTGTGTTTTATTAACTGTTATTGCCTTTGTCCGTCGGCCAAGTTAGGAGGGGCGGGGTGGATGGCCAAATGGTTATCGCCTGCGCATTGTATCATAAGGTCTGCATGGAATCAGCTGGCGTTGTTGCAAGTGAAAAGGAGTAGGGTCGTCTGTCCAAACTCATGTTAACTTTTCTTCGGGTCTGTTATTTTAAAGGGGGTTAGAAATGAAATGAAATGAAATGAAATGAAATGAAATGAAATGAAATGGGGTTTAACGTCCTACTCTTCTGCACCAGACCTGGGCTTATGGAAGACGGGCATACCCCATACAGTGTGCTATGAGGGAAATTTTGCCTGAGCAGCGGCACTACGGCCTACTGTTATATCGAATTCCAACTGCCAAGGGATCTTTGATGTGCACGCCAATGTGTACACGGGACCTCGGTTTTTCGTCCCATCCAAACGACTAGGCAGCTGTCCTTGGTTAGCATGTGCGCTCTGTATCATAAAGCCTGTCATTGTAAGTTGTGCGTGACAAGGAGTAGGGTCGACTGTCCAACCTCGTGGGTATTGTCTGGGTCCTTAGGTTTCCTCCCACTGCTAAAGACCTCTACACACAAACGAATTATTGAATAAAATTGAGCCAAAAGTTAGTCTCGAAATGGCTTAGTTCGTGTCGAGTGGAAGTTACCCCCCCCATACATATATCTTAACATATTGTTTTCAATTTGGTTTCATGAGTCAGAGTTATGAGGCACAAACCCTTTCGATATTTTCTTTCGCGGAACCTGTCTCCATGCCAATTTTTGCCACACATTGGCCGGATTTTAAGGGCAGCAAAAAAGGTCTTTTGAGAAAGGAAGCCCAGGTTATTAACAGCACTAAGTTTAATTTTCACCCTAATTAAGATGCTCTCCTGAACAGAGGCGGATCCAGGATTTTCAGAAAGGGGGGGGGGGGCGTGCTGCACCCACTTGGGAGTGCGAAGCCCGGCCCGTGATTTTGAGTGGACTAAAATGCCCACAAGGACTAATTTCATACTAGTACTGTAAATTACGATTTCCAACCTAAACTGTTTTTGTTCTCCTTTCCCGCGAGAATATATGGAGCTAAACATTGTTCGCCACCACAAAAAAATAGAGGGGGCGTGCGCCGGTGCGCCCCCCACTGTATCCGCGCCTGCTGAATGAAGTTTAACGCTCCATTGTTCTGCCCCAACTGAGCTAAGTAAGACGGGCATACATCATACAATGTGCTGTGTGGGAAATTTTGCCCGAGCAGCCAAGGAATGTTTTACGTGGCCGCCAATGTATGCACAGAACCCCATTTTTTTTTGTCTTGAACGAACGACTAGAAAGTTGTCCTTCTCAGGCCGTCCGTCATGTAACACTGACAAGGGGAAACCAAATGTTTATCCTTTTAGCCCTCCAGAGTATTATACACATTTCATCTGCACAAATCAGGTAAAAGGAGATAAGACCATGGTCATATGTTACACATAGCGTGCTATGAGTAGGGAAATTTTGCCCAGGCAGCGACCTGCTGTAATTCCGATTTACAACTGGCAGGACATCTGATAACAGAACAAAAAGCAGCAACTTAAAACAACTTTATTTTGGTTGAAATCTGGGGTGGGGGAGTGGCATGCCCACCCCCTTCCCCAACTAAATCCGCCACTCGCATCTGTTAAATGCTTTTAATATTTTGATTTCAAGCTTCCCATACATAACAACAGGCATACATATACATACTATATAATACATTTACTTCTGTATTCCGTGGCGTACAAGGGTTTGGTGAAGCATGGGATAAGTTAGGTCTAAATATTAAGACCATCTACAGATTGTGTCCACGCTCACAGGATGTAGACAGGGCTAGCGCTAACTCCAGCCTACAATCTCATCAATAATCCTAACCCTACTTACATCCCAAGACCTGGACAAAATCTGCAGTGGGCCTTAATATTTAGACCTCAGTGGGCCAATTCCCCAATTTCGTGCCCTTAGAAATTTGAGAAAGGAAGACCAAGTTAATAGCAATTATATTTAGACCTCAGTGGGCCAATTCCCCAATTTCGTGCCCTTAGAAATTTGAGAAAGGAAGACCAAGTTAATAGCAATTATTTCAATTTTCACTCTAATTGGATGCTCTTCAGAAATGGATGCACGGGGCCATGGCAGCCTCTGCCCCCCCCCCCCCCATGCACGACACTATCAGTAGGCCTAGTCTTCAACATCGATTACCTTTGACTTAATTTAATGTTTTACCACAAATGTTGAGATGTATATTAGAATAAGAACTATCTTATTCTAATATACATCTCAACATTTGTGGTAAAACATTAAATTAAGGTCACCAGAAAAACCTTCATCTTTTTTTTAAATAATGTAAGTAAATATATCAATCCATGCTGTTATTTTAGTCCTTATGCTTATATTCTCGTCTATATTATTTCTATGAGAAGGATTGTTTATTGACAGAAAGTTACGACTATTCACGGAGAATGGTTGAAATTTACCTGTGACAGGTAACATTGACATTCGGGTTCGTGTTATACGTATGGAAAGAGAGAGAGATAAATGGGGTTTAACATCCACTCGACATTTCGGGACTAACATATGGTTTAACTCGAGGTTGGACAGGCGACCCTACTCCTTGCCACGTACAACCGGGGATTCGAAACCACGCCAGTTGACTCAATGGCAGGCCGTATGATACAGCGCGCGAATGCTAACCTTTCATCTATCAAACCCCGCTATTCATATGGAAAGGATGTTGACATAATTACTTGCATTATTCAAGAAAAATTATAAAGTTTTTCCAGTGCCCTTTAATTCCAGCTTCACACATTCATTTAGTATATATAATACCATAACCAGTCAGATCTTCTGGTGGTGTTGGCCATTCAAAATATACAAAAAAACAAAAGGAAATATAGATTTGTGTTTTAAACACATTGGCCACGTGGATTAGGCCGTTAAAAATTAGAAATTGTCTGATAATAGTAGGATGAGTATAAGCAACATTAAAGTGGTATTGTCTTTGTAAAATGCACTAAATTCAACATCTAATTATACCTCGTGTACCTAAAAAGGACCAAAATTTGAAAGGTCTTTTTAATAATATTCTGAAATTAAAACAACCTGTGAATCATTTTAAATTGTGTTTGCTTAAATATGAGATCCCATGATTCAAATGAGCAAAAGATAGGTTGCCAGGCAACAAAACATACGCCCACAGCAGCTTAATCGTCCGGGCAGTCAACAAGAGTTGTTGCATATTCTTACTTTTTTCGGTAATGAAACATTTATAATACTCTGAAATCTGATTAAGATTAACAACTCATAAAATAATTATAAGCAAATCATTAGAATTTGTTTCGTTTTCATAAAGTTCTGCTCCATGCTAACGCTTTTTATACAAAATATTTAAAATCATGGATTTAGCTGTCCAGTCGTCAAAATTCATTGAAAATCAATATACTTGTTCGTCTCATAACCTTAAACACTGTGTATAAATTTAAGTCAATCGGATATTAACTTTGGCCTTTAGAAATCGCTGAAAATCAATAGGCTACTTCGTCTCATGACCTTAAACACTGTGTGTAAATTTAAGGTCAATCAGATATTAACTTTGGCCTCTATAACGTCCACAAGATTTTTTGAAGTGATCAAAAAAATCAAATATCAATCGACTTCTTCGTCTCATGACCATAAACACTGTGTATAACTTTAAAGACAATCGGATATTAACTTTGGCCTCTAGAGCGTCCACAAGATTTTTTAAAGTGATCAAGGGCCATAACTCTGGTAAATATTTACCGGAAATTGCTGAAAATCAATAAGCTTCTTCGTCTCATGACCTTAAACACTGTGTATGAATTCAAAGTCAATCGGATATTAACTTTAGCCTGTAGAGCGTCCACAAGCAATTGTGGACGCTGGACGGACGGACGGGGGCGACAACAATATACAACCACATTTCAATGTGGGTGTATAAAAACAAAAGCACTTTATAATTTACAGCTTGGTTATTAGTTATTATAGCACAGTAATTTAATGAAAGCACAAACATAGATAAAAAAATAACCTAAAATGTTCTCGCCCTGAGTTCACAAAGCACTGTCCGGCTTAAAAATTTACAAAACTTTCAAACACTGTTTATGAGAAATATCTTTGATCCAGAAACACAAAACTTTGCACATTGTTTCTTATTGGTGTATTTGCTACATTAAAACAACAAAAGTTTTATAAAGGGCTATATTTGAACAATTTTGAGTAAATTCTTAAGTCTGAGAATGCTTCGTGAACTTGGGGCCTGGAATGATATAAAATGAGAAACATAAAAATAACGACAAAATATGGTGGTTAAAAATAAGATATGTCATAAAATTATCATTTATTTTAATAATTTGACAACCATCAGATGTAAAACTAAATAAACAAAAGCGACACCAACACTGTTCTCATCGTTAGATAATGTTATCAGATGTTAACTAGGTTATTTTATATCAACTAAATCGTTACCGATCGATCGTATGAATTTATTAACTTACTAGATCAGGTTTCAATTTCATTTAAGTTGGACTACATTAAATACTGACATATTGTTTTTAAAGTTGCACAAACTTCTCCACAAATCAAATTGTTTTGGTATGCAGGTCAGTGTGTTATTAATGTGAATTATCTGGAAACTTAATATCTTGCACATTTTATTTAAATTTGGCTTTCAGATTGCAGAAACCTTCTTAAACATACATTATGCAAGAGCTAAATCTGCCTACTGCAGATCTTTCTTTAGGCCTGAAATGTTATATAAATTATTAATTAGACATTAATTAACTTATCCAGACCATAATCAACTCTCGATGTCATGATGTCATCTTACGTGTCAGATCAGATCTATTCATTACCGGTATATAATAAGATAACGAGGGGTTTATCATTTCAATAATTTGCTTGCACATAGGGGTCTTTAGCAGTGGGAGGAAAACCCGGATATAAAACCCATGAGGTTGGACAAAGCGACCCTCTCCTTGTCACGTACAACCCTATTGCAAACAACAACCAGATCTATCCAGAACAACAATTCAATGTTGAATCTATCATCGACTACATACAGTGACGATAATATCATTGTGGAAATATCACTTTAAATAAAATTAGTACTGAGAGCTATCCACAGAACAGTGTATTCCTGTATCCATGGTAACAGACATTGTCTGATCATTCATTATCCACTTAACATCAATTGTGGGATAAAGTTTTTCATTTGTGTTCTAAATTGACCTATCAAAAATAATCAATATAAATTACTGTAGTAAATTTGCAGTAATTTTATAACTGTTAAACATCATTCTAAAAGATTCAGATTTGTAGAGAGAGAGAGAGAGAGAGAGAGAGAGAGAGAGAGAGATATTTAAAACTGGTTATGAATCATAGAGAGAGACAGACTTGGTGTTTAATGTCCACTCCACACAAACCAGGTCATTTTGGAACTAACACATGGTTCAATTTCATTTTAAGAATTCGCTTGCGCTTTTGGGTTTTAACAGTGGAAGGAAACCCCCCAAGAAAGAGAGAGAAATGGGGTTTAACTTCCACCAGACACAAACTAGGTCATTTCGGGACTAACATATGGTTTAATTTATTTCAATAATTCGCTTGCACATAGGGGTCTTTAGCAGCGGGTTGGAAGGCGACCCTACTCCTTGTCACGTACATCCGGGGATTCGAAACCACGCCAGTTGACTCAATGAAAGACTTTATGATACAGCGAGAGAGAGAGAGAGAAATGGGGTTTAACGTCCACGACACAAACTAGGTCATTTTGGGACTAACATATGGTTTTCATTTTATTTCAATAATTCGCTTGCGCGTAGGGGTCTTTAGCAGTGGGAGGAAACCGGAGTGCCCGGAGGAAATCCACGAGGTTGAGAAGGCGCCTCTAATTCCATGGCACATACGCTCACACAAGGGCTCGAGACCACAGCCGCAAGCCAGAGGTGACCGGCCAGCTAGAGGTCGAAGCGCGGCACTCTAGACCACTAGGCCTTCCCAACTCCCCTTATGATACAGCACGCACACGCTAACCATTTAGCCATCCAAACCCGCAAATTAAGATTAAAGTCAACAGGAAAACTAATGGTGGCCTGTGTCCAAGTGTAGCACAAATCAATCAGCTGATAATACTTGTAACTATGGATACATGAATAAACACTAGTAGCTAAATGCTACTTCATAAAATACATTGAATTTTGATTGTGGTTTTTATGTTGAGTATAAAGTATACAAGCGTACATATTTTTTAAAATAATTTCTTTGGTTATATTGCACATATAAATAAGAATAAATAAATATCAACAAATTGTTTTAAAATTGCAAATTACTTCAGTACTTAAATGCACCGGCTTGGGCAGCTCGGCGAATCAACTCCTTCAACACATATTCATCTAGATTGTTAAAGGCTTCTGATTGGGTAACTTCTGTCAGGTGATTCATGGCAAAACGGAAACAGAACTCCTCTAGACTCTGAAAAAAGAAAACAAAGCAATGTAAGGAGTGATTCTATCATTTACTTATCTTCCAAGAGTTGAGCAAAAACAGAGAGTGATCGAGAGAAATGGTGTTTAATGTTCATTTGACACAAACTAGGTCATTTTGGGACTAACACATAGTTCAATTTTATTTCAACAATTCGCTGGCGTGTAGCAGTGGGAGGAAACTGGAGAACCCAGAGAAAATCCATGCATTTGGACAGGCGACCTTAGTCCTGGTAGTGTATCACCAGGAAATCGAAACCACGCTAGTTGACTCAATGACAAACCCTATGATACAGAATACATAATAACCATTCGGCCATTCAACCCTTCAGCAATAACAGAATTACATTTATTGCCGAACGTAAGTAATAAGGAATATAGAAATTGTCTTTTTAAAATATCCCGTCTTCCATTAACCCAGGTTAGGTGCAGAAAAGTAGGACGTTAAACCCCATTTCATTTCATTTTTCAAAATATGGTCGTATAAAAACCTAAAATAATTCAAATAATGAATATAGAAATTTGCTTGTATACAAAAATGGCTCGCAGCTATTCTCGCAGTTTACAACATCAAGCATGATTTTACTGTACTAAGAAAGTATTTCTTGTTACCTTGGCCTCAAATTTAATGGCAGCAGCATACAACATGGCTACATTTTCGATGGTTATTCCCTGTTTGATTATCAATTCACACATCTTCTTTAAAGCTGGTTCACAATAAGCATTAGCAAGATCCAACAACCCTAATAAATAAACAAAATGTAAATATTAATCAATGTCTCTCATTTCAGGCATATTTGCAGAAATGTCAGTAAAACTACAGCCACATTAACATGACTATCACAACTCACCCAATATTCTTATCTATCGTCTAGTTTCCTGAACATATGACTATCACAACCCACCGAACATTCTAGTCGATAATCTAATGACTATCACAAATAACCCAACATTCTAATAAATAGTCTTGTTTCCTAAACACATGACTATCACAACCCACCGAATATTCTAGTTGATAGTCCATTTCCCTGATCACATGACTATCACAACTCATGTGACATTCTAGTGGAGTTCCTTGATCACATGACTATCACAACACCTGTGACATTCTATTCGAGTTCCCTGATAACATGATTACCTTCTATCCCCTCCCCAGTCCCTTTAGCACATGACTACCACAACCTCCCACAGACATTTTCATCGAGAGCCTAGTTCCTCGATCACATGACTACCACAACCCATCTGACATTAGAAAGACATAAATCTAGTGAAGACAAGTTACCTATGGCATCTTCTGGTCGTAGATCAACAGAATCTGTATATAAATATTGTAGAAAGGCTTTATATACAACAAATGAATACTGGGTGATTTGTATAGATCTGAAATATAAAACATGAACATAAATTAACCCAATCTGATTAAAACACAGATCCAATTTCGTTTCGTTTTTTATAGTTCAAAATTTCGTTTTTACTTGTCTTTACTACTCTTGGATCTAGAGGACTTGTTATTTAACTCGTTTTCTGCCTGAAATGAGGGGTCAGCCAATCAAATGGTCTGTTGAATCGACCGTTTGACCTTTTCATGAGTGGAACTGTGAGTAGATATTACCAGCCAATGACGTCCATACTAACACCAGCGGATAGAAATGCAAACAAAACAAAAGTAGATTTTAAAAAGCATGGTGGTGGCTAATTGGTTAATCGAATGACTGACGTTATCGGGTCAAATGTCCCGTGCATGATACCTGACGTCATAGAACGTGAGCTCCCACTGTAACTTGTTAGATCTACATGAGTGTAGGTCATCGAAAGTATAAATAACGAAACGAAATATAGATCTATATTTTAATTAGATTGAGATTAACCGATTTTATAGAATATTATATTACAAGTATTCAGAGCCTATAAAATGAAATGAAATGGGGTTCAACGTCCTACTCTTCTGCACCTAACCTGGGCTAATTGAAGACTTGCATACGCCATACAGTGTGCTATGAGGCAAATTTTGCCCGGGGCAGCAGCGCTATGGCCTACTCTTATAGAAAATTTAAACTGCCAAGGGATCTTTTACGTGCAAGCCAATTTGAACAAGGGACCTCGGTTTTCGTACAATTCGAACAACTAGACAGCTGTCCTTGTAAGGCCCTCCGTTCTGCATCACTGACAATGGATCGAACACCTGACCTCCAGGCTAGAGAGCCAGTGCCTTACCCAGTTAGCCATGTGATCCCCCTTCATGGCCTATTACTCAGTAATCTGATTTCGTTTAATTTATATTTTTAATGGATTACTTTACATGAAGATCTGGAAGGTCGTGTCTGGAGTCGTACGAGGGGTTGCCAATATAACAGTTCTTCCAGATCCTAGTGTAGTGAACACGAGTAAAACAAAATTTTGAACTATAAAAAGCGAAACGAAATAGAATCTGTTTTTTAATCAGATTGTTGGACGGAATAAAACAGATGAAATAAACACTTTATTCACATTCAGGAAGGCAGCTTGCCCAACAAAGTTAAAAGTGCTAATTTCAAAAAAGTTTAAAATGATGCAGTTGTTGATTCTGTTTGCTGAGATTTCTGAGTATCATCATTCCAAAAAATGCTAATAATTCATAAGAGAGTTTTATTGTAAAAGATTGTCTTCACATTGTGCACTGACTGGGTTAATGAAAATGGGCTTACAGGGTGAGGAAAATATGGCCTACTCTTATACATGTATCAAATTCCAACTGTCAAGGGTTCTTTGTAGTGCACGCCAACATGTACTCAGGACCCCAGTTTTCCTTCCCATCCAAACAACTATACATTGCCCCTTGCCAGATCATCTGTCCTAGACCAGTGACAAGCGGGAACTATGCTGGAACACTCTGATGAACTATCTCATTCAACACAGGGTTTAAACACTGGGGCCTTATTCATGAAATCTTAACTTAGATAAAATGCAAATTTTAGTTATTTCATTGGATAATATTAGATTGATTTTAGTGCTTAGCCAATCAAAACTAAAGTATCTACTAAATTTGGATTTTATCTTTAGTTAAGATTTCGTGAATCAGTTCCCTGGACTTTCAGGTTACTGAGCCAAAGTCTTACTCACTGAGCCACCATAGCTCCAGTTAATTGAATCAATTGATAAGAAAGAACTAAAGTTAACTTACTCTTTCCCATCCTCATCCCAACAGGATTGAAACATGGAGCGGAAATGTTCACATCTATAAAAACAAACAAACAAAACATTTTCTAACATTTTATGTGGAGACGGGGTTGGGATGGGTTTTCTAACATTTTATGTGGGGTGGGGGTGGGTTTTCTAACATGTGGGGTGTGGTGTGGTGGGTTTTCTAACATTTTATGTGCAGGGCTCTATAAAAGTTGAGTGTGCCTGCGCACACACTTGAAAATGTGCCTGCAGGGTCATACTCAAAAAGAGAGTATTCAATTGCCAGGTATATAGTATGATTGATTGTGGGTAGGGGGGGGGGGGCTTACGAAAGCTTCTTGGGTTGGACTTGGCAAAAGAAGAAATTATAAATAAATTTTAGTACCAAAATGGTTTCTAAATTGTATTAATGTATTATAGATTACATTAATAATAAAGATTAAGTTTGATGTGCATATTGTTGTTGTTCGGGGTTGATATAAACATAGAATAGAAGACTGCCGGGTTCAAACAAGTTATGTACTTTGCTCAGTATCCGACATATCAACATCTATAGCTTCGACAATGGCTGCCATTTTATCATGAGAACCGGACACCGAACGAAGGCTTAGAATCAGCAGGTTTTGAGAAAAAGAATGTCATGGACTTGTCTGTTTTTGACCGTAGGTCTTTGCAGTCTTCGGCGGGGTGATTTCTCTGTATATGCACTTTATAATTTTGAAATAAAATAACATCACCACAAACTCGGCAAGAGACTTTGTTCTTTTTTCCACTTGATACTCGATATGAAGCCATCGTTATAGAATTATCAGGTGTAAGTGTAAGTGTGGTTACTACAGGTACTGGTGTTTACGGGTCGCCGAGGTCACAGGTGATAGTTCATACGTCGCGTGCGATACTTTTAATCATCGACCGGCATTCGACTAGAATTGTCACTAAATTAAGCAGAGGTCACAGGTGATAGGTCATAAGTCACAGGTGGAATCGCTAACGTCGCGTGCTGATGTTTTTATCATCGACTAGCTTATTCTAGTAAATTATTATACGGTAATCAAAGTAAACAAAAAAAATATATATATATATATATATAGTATTCTTTATTTTACATGATTTACGTGACAGTAATAATTTGTTAAAAATGTGCCTGCAAAAAAGTTTTTTAAAGCAAATGTGCCTGCGCACGCCGTGCGCATGTGCGCGGAAATATCGATGCCTGTTTATGTGGGGTGGGGGGGTTCTAGCATCTTATGTGGGGTGGGGTGGGTTTTCTAACATTTTATGTGGGGTGGGGGTGGGGTGGGTTTTCTAACATGTGGGGTGGGGTTGGTTTTCTAACATTTTATGTGGGGTGGGGATCAGGGTGGATTTTCTAACATTTTATGTGGGGTTGGGGTGGGGTTTACTGGATGGTGTTACGTGTTCAGGTGCTCAATCCATCTGAGCAGAAATACATGAATAAAGGACATTAAAAGGCCCAAATGAAAGTGAAATTTTTGTGCACACCATTTCAATTATCGTTATTTCTTTGTTTTATTCACATTAAAAAGATCGCAAGACCTCCCATTTATATGTATGTCTATAAACTTGATTATTTGAGAGTCCATGTGGCACACTGACTCTTGCCACATTGTATGTTAAACCAACTTATACAGCATAAATTTATTGTATACTTACCTTATTTTTAAAATACATTTATGTACAAAAACTTCTTTATTATCTATCACAAATTTTATATCACTTGTTACCTGAAATAAGATACACATAATGTTAAAACACTCTACACTGTCTCCTAGGCAACTATACAAATAAATGAAATGGGGTATAACGTGCTACTGTTCTGCTCCGTCTGGGCTAATGGAAACGGGCATACTTTACACTCTCTTCAATGCAGGGAGGCAGAATGAAATAGGGTTTATCGCCTTCATTTTCGACACAAACCAGGCTAATGATTACTGGCTTCTAGGAGCAGAGATAGACTGAAGAGAGAAGAATGACCTTTATAACCCTTCCTACTATTGCGTTCTTCTTGAAGATCATTGAATCTCCAAATGGTATATCTTTGAACTATTTCAATGTTAAAATGTCAATAAAACGAAGATGGAAAAGAAAAGAAGTAATGTGTCAACAAACCTGGTCATTAAAAGATTTAGCAACACTCTGAGCTAATTTACAACCTTTAATATGTTCTGTAAATATACAAACATTTATACATAAATTACACAAAATATACCGTTATCATGTTCTGTTAATGCACAAACATTTAAACATAAGGTACACAAAATATGGAGTAAACCATAAAGTGGGGGACCCTATGGGACTATATCTTTTTATTAATGCCATCCAGTGCAAATGTTCTTAAAGTGGAAATCCATTTGAATTCATTTGCTTTTCTGATGGCGTCATTTTTGCTATTATCTGGGTCAGTCTTAAAAAGCTCTATAATTGATCTGAGGACCATGTCACTGCATTGTCTGAATGTTCTATTATCCTTTGACCCCAAATACCTGCATCACTGCAGGGTCCTACCATGATGCATTGACCCCCAGCACCAGTAATCCACGCAAAACCCCAACATATTTGCATAGCAAGGGAATAATGTAATAGTGCCTGCGATCTATGGCAAACATCACCCATGTCATCGCAGGGTCCTAACATAATATTGTCCTCAAACTGTGGACCCACCAACACTTGCGCCATAGCACGGTGCTTTGGAAGTATTGTCTGTAATTCATTGACCACCAGCACCAGCGTCATAGACATAGTTTAGGAGTTATTTTATATTGTCTGCGATCCATGGACCCCTAACATCTGCACATTAAAAGGATCATTTTCATAGACCACCAGTGTCCAGATGACATGAAATTTAGTGCTAAATACATAAGATACATTATGGGAGATTAGATAAAAAGCTGGCAGGTCTCACTATAATAGTTAAAAATTAGATAATGTAAAGGCAATTTGCCAAAAATTTCAGTCAAATTGATACATTCTGAACCAAGAAATTAGCGATTGAACTTTAGGCCTAACCTATATTATCATTACTGAAGTCGATACGATAATAGACATAGTCTTGATTATCCTTTTCATGATTTAATCTTGAATGAAAGTTGAGCAGCAAATCGGATCCTAATCCAGTAAATATCGCAGATATGGATAAGTTAATTAGATAACATTTCAGGCCTAAAGAAAGACCTGAAAAAGGCAGATTTAGCTTTTGCATAATGTATGTTTACATGATACCCAGATTACAGTGTATAATCTACTTACCAACACAATAAGTTCTCCAGCTAACAGGTGGAGCAGAGAATGTAGCAAATACATCATCGGTCGATACAAATCTTGTTGCTAGTGGTGCTGTTATAGATTGACCTCGACATTGACCCCACATGTAAACTTTACCCGTCTGACTAATGGCAGCAGATATGTGTGAATAATGACTAGCCGCGATACCAGTAAATCTGTACAGAAATAAAAACAATAAAAAAATATTGACTTTGTGCGAAGAGAAAGATGGGAATACTTTCCTGTATCAACAGGGCCAATCAGAAAGACAGAGAAAAAACTAAGTCATTTTGGGACTAACACATGGTTCTATTTTATTTCAATAATTTCCTTGCCCATAGGGTTCTTTAGTAGTGGTAGGAAACCCTACTCCTTGTCACATACAACTGGGTAATCAAAACCATGCCAGCTGACTCAGTGACAGACCTTATGATACAGCGGTCAATGAAGATGGACATACACCATGCAGTGTGTTTTGAGGGAAATTATCAACTATAATCGGGTTGAGTGGTAGTTATATAGACTCAGCGTACTAAGTACACTATATTAATTTTGGAATTTTGAATATTATTCACCATGTCTTGACGTCCGATTGGGCATATTCCTGGTCGGACACTTTAGGACTTTTGGAAAATAGTGTCGGACATGTCCGGAATATACAGGCGAAATTCCATCTGTGCCAGATAGCAATGCTACAGACTACGACCATTTCAAAATTACATTGGTCTTTGCATGGGACTAGACTCGTCATCTTGATCATACCTTTTTGCAACAACCAGACTGATGAAGAAGGGCACATGTTACATAGAGCTCTATGACTAAAACTGAGTTAGACTATACATGGCCTGATTGCTTTTGTCTGTCATATAAACTTGGGGAAATACAGCCTTTCAATTCATACATTAACCTAATGCTGTTTTATTTTTTTTAAAAATCCATTACGTCCACTTGCATGCCTTAAATTCTAATTAATTCTCATCAGCCTTCATTCTTGAATAATTTGAGAGCAATACCTTTTAAGGGCTAGAGTGACCATCCTTTCTCAGCCAGAGAGCCCAATACTTTCAAAGTAAGTCTAGAGTAACCTACCTTTCAATGCCAGAGTTAACTTTAGCTGGTGAAACCAGATTAGCTTTATTTCCAGTCCCTAGTTGACCATAAGAGTTAGCTCCCCATGAATACATCACACCTTCATCTGATAAAACCATTGTATGGGCGTAACCACACACAATCTATACAACATCAAATTCATAATAAGTCAACAGTTCAATTTGAAAGACAAGTGAGAGATACATACAATGGGATTTAACATCTGCACAAAACTAATCCATTTCTTGAATACTTTAAAATTTAAATAATTTGCTCGAGAATAGGGGTGTTCACAAGTGGGAAGAAATATACTCATCTGAAGAAAAAACATGAGGTTAGACACAGGCTTTGCACAGATAGCCCAATGCCCAGATGTTTATAAATGTCCAGATGTTTATATATAAGTTGGAGTGGTAATACCTAAAACAATCTGAACAATCTTTATAATTAAAAGTACTTTTGAATATACATGGCCATTAGCTCTATATCAAGCATTAATTCTGGCTTAAAGGATAGAATAATTGTGAAAACAAAAAATAAACTTGAACATATACCTGATGTATAATAACACCTGCCAACATGTTGACTTTACACGGAGCTGGTTGATTGACATTATTACCCAGTCCTAATTGTCCATTACCATTATAACCCCAACCATATACCTGTAATATTACAAATTATAACCTGAAGGGCATCACTATCACACTGTTGTTAGGGTCCATTGATATCATATACCGGTACCTTTGGAATTAGAAATTACACTAGAGTTTTATAATGATGCTATGGTTAGGGTCCACTGATATAACTCACATGAAACAATTGCGTGAAAAGGCGAATTGCCAGCTACAACTGAATAAGAAAACATCTTAACCAATCATGACAGCTCAAACATGGCTAGATCTATTTGTTAAGGCCAACTCAAAGTCGCTGAGATGTAAATAAAAATAAAAATGTTTGGAGTGCCCAAGTTTAGAATTGTCGTTGATTCCATAAAGTAGTTAGGTTTTAAAACGTTTAAAAATATTGTGTAATTCAACATGGCGCCCGATGGGGTTTAATAGTATATAGGTAAGAATCAGTACCAAATAGTTTATTTGTATGAGAGATGTAAATAATTTTAGGGCATGTGACTGTGGCGAGATTGTAGGTTAGGGTTAAGGTACGAGTTGGGACTGGCTCTAGCCCCATTTACATCTCATGACCTTTGACCTTATGAAATAGATCCAACTCTGAAACATATTAATTCGTTGTGCAAAATAACATCACGATTTTAACTCACACTTCCTCACTAATAGTAATAGCGACCAACAGAACTGGGAGGAGATGGAATTCTTTGTCATTCGATAGCAATTCTATAAATTCAGACCATTCTGGACTAAAAATCGAGAGTCTGCTATATGTTAATAAATCATTAGGCCTATTATAAATCCAATCAGTTGTTTCCATGATATATATTTTACTTAAATTAATTAGTAGGAAAAAAGTTACATATTAAAGAAAATTTCTTACTTCACCGGTTTCCATGAGTGCCATAGATGACGTCTGTCCACATGATATAGCTATACATGGTCTACCTAGTTAAAACAATATCATATTATATAAGTTAAAACAATATCATATTATATAATTTAAAACAATATCATATTATATAATTTAATATCTATCAGAATCAATCAATAAATCCTTGTCACTTTTATTTTAATTCTTTCGTTACTACAACTACCAGTTTCCTGTGTCCATTTCTATTACGGGATATTCTAAAATCAATATGGGACATGGAAAGTTTGGATAAGGTATCATACACACAGAAACTAAATAAAATGTTTTAATTTCATTAAATTCAAGAAGAATACTTTAAGTGTTTTTGAGTAAAATTGTTGATTTAGGACTTACAATGTCGGTCAACTAGCATAGTGTCGGTTCTCAAGCGGAACTAACAGTATACAGACAGCCATGATCTCATAACATAGAAATAAACTTACATAAAACTAAATAAACTTTTTCAATTTCATTAAATTCTGGAAGTAGTGTTTTCGACTAAAATCGCTGATTTAGGACTCAAAATGCCTGTCAACTAGCTTAGTGTCTGTTCTCAAGCGGAGCTGCTGTAGACAGACACTCTAAGTTTAGTATGTACTATCCCATGAGATAGAAACAAACTTACTTAAAGCTGCGGTTATTTTCCTAGGTGTTGATTGATTGGATGTAGTTCCTGTACCAACCTGACCACAATTATTCTGTCCCCATGCATAAACCTGTAATCATTAAAATATCATGTCAGGTTAGATCAAGAGCTGACAGCCCTCGCTATAATAGTTCCAAAATAGATAATGTACAGAGAATATGCTGAAAATTATTTATTTGAATTTTAGGCCTTGTCTCGAACATCATTACTAAAGTTGGTACAATAAAAAACAAATTCTTGATTATCCACTTTGAAGTTTAATTATTCATTACAAAATGTATTCAAATCTAGTAAATATTGCACCATTGTGCTAGTAGGAGGGAAATTTTGCAGCGTCTACTCTTCTGGAATACAAGTTACTTAAAAGTTTATTTCTGCCAATGTTTTGACAAGTGTTTGAAACTGATTTTCGAAATAATTGTGTTGTGTGTTATGTACTGTAGTAACATGCGATGGAGTAGGAGTTATCTAACTTACATCACCATCTTGTGTTCTGGCCATAGAATGATGGCTACCACAAGCAACTTGTACCACTCTCTTCCCCTGTAGACCAGAATTTATTAATAACGGAATGAGGCCTTGATTTGATCCACCATTACCCAACTGACAATATCCATTATGTCCCCAACTATAAACTTCCCCAGCTGTGGTAAGATACAAAAAATATATTATCTAAATATCATCCAAATCAAATGAAATGGGGTTTAACGTCCTTTGATGTGGGCTAATGCAGACAGGCGTATGCCATGCAGTGTGCTACGAGCGAAATTTTGCCCTGATAGCAGCACAAGTAATCCCAACAGTAGTAATACACATAAAAATACATCATAAAAAAATCATCGAAGTCAAACGAATGGGGTTTAATGTCCTACTTTTTTGTATTGACTGTGCTAATGCAAACAGGTACATGTATATGCTAGGGGCGGATCCAGGATTTTCAGAAAGGGGGGGCGTGCTGCACAAGGACTAATTTCATACTAGTACTGTAAATTACGATTTCCAACCTAAACTGTTTTTGTTCTCCTTTCCCGCGAGAATATATGGAGCTAAAAATTGTTCGCCACAGCAAAAAAATAAAGGGGGCGTGCGCCGGGTGCGCCCCCCTCTGTATCCGCGCCTGTATGCCATGAAGTGTGCGATGAGGGAATATGGTCAGGACAACTTACTTTACTTTGTATTTTTGTGGCTTGGATTTTAGCCTGGCAAAAGGCATGTGCCTTATCAGCCTAATGGTTAATCTGACACTGGGTCCTGCATTATTTGGGCGAGTAAGGATGTGGTTAAGTGGTGTAATGCTTTAGACCATAAGGCATGTCACCGAATTAATCGATCAAAAGCTTGTACATAACAGGAAGTACGGGTCACCTGCCTAACCTTGCAAATTTTCTCAGGGTCCTCTGGCCCCAAGTTCACAAAACATTCTCAGACTTAAGTTGAGAATTTACTCAAAATTGTTAACCTTATTTTGACTAAAATATAGACCTTTATAAAACTTTTGTTGTTTCGATGTATCAAATACCCTAATAAGAAACTGTATGTAAAGTTTTGTGCTTTTGGATCAAAGATATTTCTAATAAACAGTGATTGAAAGTTGAGTAAATTCTCAGCTTAAGTCTGAGAATGCTTTGTGAACTTGGGGCCAGGTTTCCTCCCTGGGTTCTGTCATACCCAGACTTCTCTAGTTTTCCCGTGTCTGTATTAGATACCTTTCATTCAAGATACTAGTTATAATTAAGGATGTAAACAGTTACTCAGTCAACCGGTTAAGGTTCGGTTTGACAAGCTGACCGGTTCGATATTCCATTGACCGTTATTCGTTCTATATAATATTTATGTGTATATTCATTAGTAGTATATACTAGCATTAACCCACATTCGCTTGTTCATATTATACGTTGATACAAAACTTTCCCGGTTATAAAACGGCCGTATTCACTGCTCGAAAACGTAGCAGGAAAATTAGTCTGGAACAAAGTATCTTTCGTCTCTCTTGCACGTGGACATATGGTATAATCTATTTTAGTCGTTTCATTGGCTCGCTGGGGTCACGTGTGGTAAACATGAGCCCAGAGGAATCATTTGAAAAATATATATATCCATAAACCAATAAATATCGATACTACAAATATTACGGATGGCGGTAAGAATGGTAAGATTAATAATTCGACGACATAACCTAGATTCCACAGAAAAGAGCGATGTATTGTGTTGTATGTTCGGACTGGGTCACAGTGGGTAACTTGACCACAGATTGACTGCGTATGAAAACAAACGTAATGAAGTGCGCGCGAATAAAGACGCCGAACTACATGTAAATATTTTAATATTGGATTAAATTCTAACATTGCATGCACGTTGAGATGGAGGTAGGTGGGGCCTTAGACTGAATATTCCTGTATTTATAACAGGTCGAACACTAATAATACCTAATCATTTTTCCGATCTGTCAGTCACACAACGTCATGTGATGATGGGCGAGTGACGACCACGTGGTAGCGTGACTGTTAGACGACTCAATGTTTATGTCAGAGAAATTTGAATGAAAATCAAAATAAGCTGCAATAAATAAATTCTTCTTATGACTTCGGGTCCAATAGTTTATATTTAAAATAAAGTAAAACAGTGTGAAAAGTAAATTTTAATGCTGTTTTGTACGGTACCGAAAAATAATAACTCCGCAACTAAAAAGTGAATCGGTTGACCGGTCACGGTCGTTTTTTTGCCCAACAGTTAACCGGTTCAATTATTTTTGACTCGTTACATCCTTAGTTATAATTGTTAAAGACTACTATATAGTCAAGTTTTACAAGATAAACAAGAGCAATAACATACTTCCAGAAACTGCTAAAACATGTGGTCCACTACCAAACGCTATATCTATAATCTTCTTTCTACATAATACATCAATCTTCCTTGGTTCAAAACTACTGTGTGTATCACCTGTAAACATATCAAACAATCTCTATATCATTTATAACAGAGAGAGAGAGATTGGGGGAGAAATGAAATTGGGTTTAATGTCCTGCTGTTCGACTCCGACTGGGCTAATGAAGGGAAATTTTGCCTGGGCAGCGGCACCCTGGCCTACTCTTATATCAAATTCCAACTGCCAATGGATCTATTACATGCACGCCATTGTATACATGGGACCTCAGATTTCGTCTCATCCCAATGACTTGACAGCTGTCCTTATCAGATTTGGGGAGAGGGAGAAGGAGAGATGGGGTTTAACCTATACTCAACACAAATTAGGTCATTTTTGGACTAACATATGGTTCAATTTTAGCAGTGAGAGGAAACCAGAGAACCTGCAAAAAAGCCACAAGGTTTGACAAACAATCCTACTTCCTGTCAGGTACAACCGGGGCATTGAAACCACTCCAGTTGACAGACTTTACGATAGAGTGCACACGTCCTAACCATGCAGCCATCCAACCCCCCTAATACACACCTAGTCCTAAACAGCTACTACAATTAGATCCAATGGCATAAACATCGTCTTCTTTAGTTATAAATACAGCTTCGTTACCGGAACTTCCAAACACACAGACTTTATCTATCGATGACAGCATGTCCTGATCTAAAATACTAAATATCGGCCACAGACGTAGATCTGATATATGATCGGTGGATACCATTCTTGAACTATTGGCATCAAAGGAAGTAGTGGAACTGAGACTTGAAGAAGATGATAGACTGGTTTGAAGTAGAGATTCCGCCATCCCAAAGAATTCCTGGAAGTTCTTATAGATTATGGAGACATCTGTATATGTCTATTGGAATGGTAAAAAGCAAACATAATTCCTGAAATAGGACAGAAATATATTAAAGCGATAATTTCACATTTTCAAAAAAAGTCAAAACATAATTATTTCCATGTCTTTTGCTCAATAGGTTGTCAACTCACTATTATACGATCATATGCATTATTCCCCACACTAATAAATCATTGACACAGGAAATAATAACACAATTACCTCCCTTGTTTTTCCATTCCTCCCATGGTACAACTCAACTTCAAACGTTTGAATTTGAAGTTGAAAATGATATATTTGCCAATTTCTCAATTGGCAATAGTGAATTATTGGATTAATAGGGCTTTTCTTTAACAAGGTAGGACTGTTTATAGATACCATCTATTTCAAGGCCTTATTTTAATACATTTTAAAAATGAAACTTAAAAATATGAAATTGCAGCTTTAAGTGTATATTTCCCTACATTTAGTTACAAAATGTTCCTGTCCTTTAAGACGGGTGCCAATATAGCCCAGAGGCGGTTGTTACGTACCTTCCCTATAAGACCTGTGTCAATCGGCCATTACAATTAAAAAAGGCAGGAAGGTATAACGTCCTAATGTAACGTTCTGCCTCAACTGGGCTAATGAAGATACATGTAGGCATACGCCATACAATGTGCTATGAGGAATTTGTGCCTGACTCAATAGCACCACAACATACTCTCATGTTGATTTTCTACTGCAAAGGGATCTTTTATGTGCACATCAATGTGTACACAGGACCTTATTTTGCATCCCATCTGAAGAACTACATGTATATATTGTCCCTTGCTAGGCCCTCAGTCAACACGAGGATCAAACACATGACCTCCAAGTTAACGAGCCGTCCAACAGACTGAGTCACTATGACTCCCCGTGTAATTGAATACAAACATAAGAAAACAATTACTTTACAAAGACAAACCTTGACTTAAGCCTATCTCACAACTAGCTGCACATGTTTTTACAAGCACCTGTCGTAGGGTTTGATAGTTCACAGATTAGCCGCAAGAAACCGGGTGAAAGTTTGTATGTGCAGGACCAACTACAGCCAGTCACATATAAGTTACATGCTCGGGTACCGGTACTAAAATTTCAACCGTAGACTTCCGTACTAGAGCACATACGGCCAACAGCATGTGGTGTGGTGAGCTAGGTTTTACTCATCACTGACATTCTCATCTGGTCAAACTTTACTCGCAAGCACCATAAAACTGAACATGTTGTGACGTGTAACCGACATCATGAAATTATAACCAATGCTACTTTCTGAAACATATTCGCAGAATATTGCAAACAACCCATGATCTAAATCTAAGATTTGATCAATATGCTTTTCTTCAATAAATAAACTAATTATTTAATCATTAACTAGCATTAGTGATTCTTGTCTTGCCTCCTCTAATTGATCACAAAAACAATGACTCAAGTACAACAGATAATTAGAATATAAATAAATCATCATATTGATTTAAAAGACTGGATAACCTTTTAGTACCCAGAGAGAGAGAGAAAGAAAGAGAGAGACCATTCAGTCACCCTACCTACCTTGAAAACACATTTCATATAACTCTATGTAGGCATTGAATGTCCTCAACAAACAACCTTTGAAATAATACAATTTATTCGGTGAGAGAGAGAGAGAGAGAGAGAGAGAGGGACCATTCAGCTACCCATCCCACCTTGAATATCTTTAAAATAACTTTATGTAAGCATTGAAAGTGCTCAACAACATCTAATAAAATACAATACACTGTGACCGACACCCTTTGAATCAACATGTATGTTTGTTAAAGTGTGTTGCAACAATTATAAAATTATATTCATCATGACATTTGTATAGTGTACAGTATATAAAATTTTATTTATTTATGAAACAGTTACAGAAATGCGAGTTTTCCAAAAGATGCTTAGCTGAAAGTAAACAAAAGAGAGAGAGAGAAATGGAGTTTAACATCCACTCGACACAAACTAGGTCATTTTGGGACTAACATGGTTTAATTTTATTTCATTAATTCGCATGCGTGTTGGGGTCTTTTAGCAGTGGGAGGAAACTGGAGTGCCCGGAGGAAACCCACGATGTCGAGAAGGCGCCCCTATCTCCATGCCACATACGTTCACACCAGGGATCGAAACCACAGCCGTAAGCCAGAGGTGAACGGCCAGCTAGAGGTCGAAGCGCGGCACTCTAGACCACTAGGCCATCCCAACCCCCCAAAAGTAAAGAAAGTTACTAATTATTGTAATTCAATTTAGCACTATTAGCACCGAAATTTCCACCTCGTCAATAACCTGTTAACATACATGTATTGTTATCCAGAAATGAACTTTCTCAGCCATCGCTGCGATCGAACACTGAACCTCCACGTTAGTGATCCAATTCCAACACCTTCTTTTTTGTGCATTGCCATTGGACTATATTTTTTACCAGCGTGTTATGTCACACATACATGCTCTAGAGAGGTAAGCAAAGGTCTTATTTACAGCCATTTACTGGAACCGACACACATGATCATTTAGCTGTAGGCCTAATTAAAATTGGCAGTGGCGACAAAGAGCAGTGGTAGGAGACTTTACGTTTAGAGCTGAACTAATCACTCTAGCTAATTACTCTGTTGTCATTACTACAAAAATCTTTGTGCTGCAACCTTATACATGTAGGATAAGCTAGAAAGTTTGTAGGCCTATTGCTTGTACTAGGCCTACATAATGTCTATTTCAGTATTTGGATTTTGCATACACTTTACAATCTTGAATACCGGTGTATTTACGATTTGTAAAAGCCTTTATAAATACTAATAGCTATATACAGACTGCCAAAAGACGAGGTAAAACACAACGCTAAAGCTCTCTGCATGATGGATATTTCTTACTCACCAATGTTCTTCTTTGATGGCTGGTGGTGTTTCTTGTTTTGGTGTATTCGTATTGTTTTTTTTCAGTGAAAAAGGTAGTCCTGATTGTCACGCATAATAATGTCTCGAGGTCTTCAATTAAAAGTGACTAGACACTTGCAATCGAATTCGGCAAACGAAAGGTTAAGGCTGTTTCTTGATCACAAATGAGATGAGGTCAAGGTCGTTTGCGGCACCAAGATGGCAGCTCGTTTGACTTTGTCGCGATTTATTTTACAAAATTTTAATAAACCCGTTCGATGTGTTCAAAGGACAGCGCCACTGAGAAAATATGCCGTGGTAGCAGGTACCACCGAACACACGCTGGCTGTCAGAGACCGCATAGCTGACAAAAGAAAAAGAGCCCTGCTTGGAGGGGGTCAGAAAAGAATTGAGAAGCAACACCAAAAGGTTTTTTTTTTTCGATCAACATTATCTCTGTATTAATATACAAAAAATTACATTTAATGCAGAGCTAGGCTTGAGAAACTTCCAGCGAGGCTGGAGAGACTTCCAGCGCCACAGACTACTGACTGAGTCTTGTGCTTACCAACACATGTATATCAAATTTTTTAACTGAATACACCTACATGGTTTTATCAGCTGCCATGTGCATGCAAGAGAAATAACATTCTGGTAGAACCCTACTCATTATATTGAAAAAGAAGAAAGTAGCGTAGTGAATCTAGAGATGTCATTAATTGATACCAATATCAACATTCTTGATTGCTAAATTAGAGTGCTTTATCATTAATAAAATGAATTGGGGTTAAACATACTACTGTTCTGCTCCGACTGGGCTAATGAAGATGGACATGTGCCATACGATGTGCAATGAGGTAAATTTAGCCCGGGCAGCGGTAGTATGGCCTTCTCTTAAATCAAATTGCAACATTGTCTCGTTTTTTTCATCCCCTCCAAAAGACTAGACAGCTGTCCTTGTCTAGCCCTCCATTTTTCATCATTAAACATAATCTTTATATGATTACAGGGTAAATTAACAGCCAGAGAAAGAATCCATTTATTGTTAGATGCAGATTCGTTTGTTGAATATGATATGTTTATGGAACATGACTGTACTGATTTTGGTATGGAAAATGAAAAGGTAATTCCTATTTTATATGATCGTTAAACTTTTCTCCAAGTCGTCCGGTTTGCTCCCACTACTAAAGACCCCTATGCACAAACTAATTATATAGTCTACGATATCACCCTAGGTGGAAGTGGACGTTAAACTCCAGTAACAAACGAACCTCGAAACTAATTATTGAAATTAAATTGAACCATGTATTCTCTTTCTTTATAAAGATTGTTGCTTGGTATATATATCATTCCCTTGTGTTCGGTCAATGAATTTATAACTGCTTTATATTTCAGTATCCTGGTGATAGTGTTGTGACTGGTAGAGGTAAAATAAATGGAAGATTAGTTTTTGTTTTTAGTCAGGTAAACTGAAAAATATATTTTGTAAGATTTAGATAAAGAACTGACGATTCTCGCTATAATATAGGTTTATCCCCGTAAGATCTCGGCTGCTTTCTATATTGACATGTATCAAATCGAAACTTCATGGATTATGGCCCCTGATTGTACGAAAAATCATGTATTTAGCTTGTGGACCCTATAGAGGTCACAATTTTGATCCGATTTTGATGAAACTTGACATGTGTGTTTATAACCCAAAGAAATTGGTTCCTTTTGATATTTGCACCCATCGGATTGTAACTTACTGAATTATGGCCCCTGATTATCCGAAAAATCGCCCTTTTTAGCTTGTGGTCCCTCTGGAGGTGAAAATTACTTGTCATATAGTAATGATGTTACTATGTGTTGTCCCTTTAATGTAAGGTTGTATGTATGTGTGAGAGAGTGTATACTCCAGTTAACTTGAGGTTGTCTCTGAGTAAGGACATCTTCTTGAGTTGTGACAGATATTCGGAATAAACACCTTAAAGAACTTATAAATACTTCGTCGTCTACTTTTATGAAATAGGCTCAAGGGCCTATTCGACAATACTATCCGATTTAAAAAACCTGTTGATTATATCACCGTTACATGGTAATGAAGGTTGAGTTCGAATTTCGTGAACATCAGACCAAAATTGACATCCAAAATGACCCCAGTTTGTACGCGAAAAGTGTGAAAATATGGTATGTCAAGGTTGTGGAAACTATAGAGGTCACAAGTTTAATTCGATTTTGATGAAACTTGAAATACACGTTTATAACCTAAAGATCTTGGTTCCTTTCGATATTTGCGCATATCGAATTGTAACTTCCTGAATTATGGCCTCTGTACGCAAAAGCGACTTTTTTAGCTTGTGGTCCCTCTAGATGTCTCAATTATTATCCGATTTTAAAAAACGTTTGATTATATCACTGTTACACTTTAATGAAGGTTTAGGTCGAATTTCGTAAAAATCGGACCAAAACTGCCGGACAAAATGGCTACCGCTTATACGCGAATAGTGTAAAAATTATATATCAAGGTTGTGGACCCTGTAGAGGTCACAATTTTAATCCGATTTTGATGAAATTTGAATGTGAGTTTATAACCCAAAGATCATGGTTCCTTTCGATATTCAGGCACATTGGACCATAACTTCCTGATTGTACAAAAAATTATGTTTTTTACCTTGTGGACACTATGGAGGTCACAATTTTATTCCGAATTAAAAAATCGTTTGACTATATCCCCCTTACACATTAATGATGGTTGAGTTTTAATTTCTTGAAAATCGATAAATGAACAGCTAAATCCATAATATTAAATGTTTCGTATATTAAACGTTAGCATGGGGCAGAACTTTATAAAAACCAAACAAATTCTAATGATTTTCTGATAATTACTTAACATGTGACAACTCTTGTTGACTGCCCGGACGATTTAGCTGCCGGTGGCATATGTTTCGTTGCCTGGCAACCTATTTTTGTTTCTTTTTAGTTAGGTAAATTTAAGATTAAGACCAAAATATTTCAAATGTGGAAAAAGGCAAACATAGACCCAGATATTCTTTAAATCGATACCAGAATATAATGTACCGGTAGTCCAGGGGAGTGCAGCGTTTACACATAACTTTTTTGACCTTGTCAACATTTTCTTGCATGCATGAAGATAATGTACTGCAAGGACCAAAAGCTATCATCAGTCCTATTCGTATGGCCAATATAAGCCAACTTTTAAAAAAAGGCTTTTGGAAGACATAGATAGCTGGGGACAGAAATTTTAAAGCTAGTTTATTTTGCCCAACTTTGTGTTCAAGTTTCATGATCACCAGCATTTTTAAGTCAGTTTAACTTAAATGTCTGATCTTCATAATTGGTTATTTCTTTTTTTGTAGGATTTTACCGTATTTGGAGGAAGTTTATCTGGAGCTCACGCCAAGAAAGTATGTAAGGTGAGTATTACTGATTATTTTATTTCAACTTTTAATTTATAGAATGTTGTTGAGTGATCAGTGATAAGAATGACCAGCCCCCTCTCATGGGATTTTTCTAGTTCATTATGTTTAGAAAGAGATCTGACCTACCTGTGTCATTTGGGTGTTGGGGGCTGCAATGGATGGATGGTCAAGGCCCTGGACCGTAAACTAAAATGTCCCAGACTGGAATTCTTGTGTTGATCATGAAAATCTCATCAAGAATTTCCAAACCCAGTTCCCAGGGTTGACAAAGGAATAGTTACCTAGTCATTCTGATGATAGGAAAAATCGAGGTACACCAGTATAAACATGGGTGTGCACGTAAAAGAGCCCTTGTCATTTGTAATTGGATGATGTGTTGGAGGAAACTCCACTGTTCTGGCAAAATTAGGAGCAGAACAGTAGGACATTAAACTCCGTTTCATTTCATTTCTCATTATTTTTGAATGCTACTGTTTTAGATTATGGATCAAGCCATGCTCGTTGGTGCTCCTGTGATAGGGTTGAACGATTCTGGTGGCGCCAGAATACAGGAGGGTGTGCAATCTCTTGCAGGATATGCTGATATATTTCAGGTATGTAATAATGATTATGTCTGACATCATAAGGTCAAAAACCCCTCGTACGACCCTAGACACAACCTTGCACTACAACCGGTTACATCTTTTTGCAGAAGTGGCCATCAAGGGTATTAAAAAAAATGAAATGAAATATATTTTAATCAGATTGCCTGGCATTTCAACAAGACTGTTGTTGTTTTGAATCCCTGTGTGGACTGAGAAGAACCTTCACGATTTTGAAGGCCCGTTTTCACATGTCAGGGGTTGGGATGGTGATGTATGGAATTCAAAGAAAAGTAGATGAAATTCTACCAATTGAAATGAATTGACCATACTTTAGTCTCAAAATAACCAAAGTCTTGTGTTTACAGGAGGTTAAAACGAGAGAGAGAGAAATAGAGTTTAACGTCCATTCGAAACAAACTAATCCATTTCGGGACTAACATATGGTTCAATTTTATTTCAATAATTCGCTAGTGCATAGGGATCTTTAGCATTGGGCCAACCTCATGGGTTTCCGGATACCTCCCACTGCTAAAGACCCCTACGTGCAAGCGAATTGTAGAAATAAAATTAAACAATATGTTAGTCCCGAAATGACCTAGTTTGTGTTGAGTGGACGTTAAACCCCATTTCTCTCTCTCTCTCTTTTTAGCATTGGAGTAAACTAGAGGACCTGTAGGTAACTTACTAAGTGCTTTAAAGTGAGCATATTGTAACACACATCAGCTGAATAGGGTGCCTATAATGGGTTGCGACCACGCACCAAACCGTATTTCCAGTAAACTTGTATAAATACAGAAACTGTTAGCCATGAAACTTCTGACATCAAGAAGAAGTGGTATCACTTGTTCTGGAAAAGTAGACATTTTGATAGAGTGTACAGAATCTGCGTTAGGCATGACCTGCCAGTATTACAGTAAATATTTGTTTTATTATTACAGAGAAATGTTGAAGCATCTGGGGTTATTCCACAAATATCTTTAATTATGGGACCATGTGCAGGTAAAATATTCTGCTTTTGAATTTCATTAGACCTTTAATCAGTGTGTTTCTTCAGGACTGTTCTTTTCTTTTATAACTTGGGCCTAGCATCAACCTTCGGTAGGTAGGAGGATGCGTGGCTCTCCAAACACATAGTTTGAATATAGACAATCTGATTAAAACACAACTCTTGATTTCGTTTCATTTCTTATTGTTCAGAATTTCATTTCACTTGTCTTTACTACACTAGTATCTGGAAGAGTTGTTATATTACTTGCGTTTTGGTTGCAGTGAGGGATTAGCCAGGAAACGGTCTGTTACAGCGAATCGAGTAAACCACTAGAGACATCAACGCTGATTGATTAATCAATATCTAACATCATAGGGTCAAAAGCAGCTTGTATGAGCCCTGACGCGACTGTCCAGAACAACTGGTCAGATCTTCATGTAGTGTAGTGCAGGCCATTGAAAAGTATAAAAAAACTAAACGAAATATAGTTCTGTATTCTAATCCGAATGAAATAGGGGGGGTTGGGATGGCCTAGTGGTCTAGATTGCCGTGCTTCGACCTCTAGCTGGCCGGTCACCTCTGGCTTGCGGCTGTGGTTTCGATCCTTGGTGTGAGCGTATGTGGCATGGAGATAGGGGCACCTTCTCAACCTCGTGGGTTTCCTCCGGGAACTCCGGTTTCCTCCCACTGCTAAAGACCCCTAAGCGCAAGCGAATTATTAAATAAAATTGAAACCTTATGTTAGTCCCAAAGTGACCTAGTTTGTGTCGAGTGGACGTTAAACCCCATTTCTCTCTCCGAATGAAATAAAGAAAAGTTTGTAAATTTTAAGGTGATGGTGTCACTAGCAAACTACAGTATTGTGAAAGGTGGATCTCTAATAGAAATCACAGTCCAAAAATGATTCAGTTCTGTTCAGTATTTACAAAGATATATTGATCTGTGCTAGAAGTCTGCCACCATTTTGTTGTCTGCAAAAATTTATTGATAGGCCTATTTTAAATGCAATTAAATCCAAGTGGGGACATTATCAAGCGTTGGTATTTTGATTTTGAATTCTGAAGGGCGTTGAACAGTCTAAGTGCACATTTTAAAGCTAGCACTGCAACAAGGTTTATGTTGAATTGTTTGTGCGTATCTTAAACTACTCTTGCCTGCCATTGAGTCAACTGGCGTGGTTTCAAATCCCCGGTTGTACGTGGCAAGGAGTAGGGTCGCCTCTCCAACTTCGTGGGTTTTCTCCGGGTACTCTGGTTTCCTCCCACTGCTAAAGACCCCTACGCGCAAGCAAATTTTTGAAATAGAATCAAACCAGATGTTAGTCCCGAAATGACCTAGTTTGAGTCTAGTGGACGTTAAACCCCATTTCTCTCTCTCTCTATCTTAAACGTTGATAATATAACTACTCAACACTCTTAATTAAATTTTAGATAATCAATCTGAGTAGATATTTGCGTGGAGTTTGGCCTACTTTCATTTTTTTTTATTTTTGAGATTAGGTGGAGCTGTTTATTCCCCGGCTCTAACAGATTTTACGTTTATGGTTAAGGTGAGTTATATTATTCTTTAACTGATTTGAGTGGAGCATAGGTTCCAACATGGTCATATATGTCAGTCATGACTACTTGGGTTAAAATTGGACTGATTGGGGTTGTCATGTAGAACTTTGAAAGAATTTGAATTGTGATTTAAGCCCAGAAGAACTATTGATATCGTCGAAGCACCATTTTGTCTTGTCAATGGGAAGAACATATGGATGAATATTTGTGTTTTACTAGTTGTTTGTATAGGTTCAAAACCAAGTATCATATAGATCTCAATCTTTGAGGGGGATTTCGGTGGCTAAGTGGTTAAGGCGCTGGCTCGCTCGTCTGGAGGTTGGGTGTTCGATCCCTGCTTTCATCCAAATTTTCCGGTGTGGTTTCCCCTTGTCAGTGATGCAAGATGGAGAGCCTGACATTGACAGTTGTTTAGTCGTTCGGATGTGACGGCAATCCGAGGTCCCGTGTACACATTGACAGTTGGAATTTGGTATAAGAGTAAGCCGTATTAAATCTCGTACTAATTATGCTTATATGGTACCTTCATACATAACAAATTTACACTATTTTGATACATCGTAGCCACCATATCATTGAATGGAACGTCATAAAAAGGGGAATAACTCTTCCAACACTGTTTTACATCATTCCCATACTTAGTAAGAAATTTACATCATTCCCATACTTAGTAAGAAATTTGTCCACAACATTTTATAGAATTCATCCAATTTCATTAAAACACGGATTCTATTTCGTTTCGTTTTTTATAGTTCAAAATTTTGTTTTACTTGTCTTTACTACACTAGGATCTGGAAGAGTTGTTATATTATCAGCGTTATGTTTGAAGCATGGGAATAGCAAATCAACAGTCTGTTACGACAAGCTCTTGGCATATGATGCACGGAACAGTGGGTAGGCCACAAGAAATGGCTACGCTGATTGATTAATCAATGTATGACATCATAGGGTAAAAAAAGGCTCGTACGCCCCTGATGCGATCATCCAGTACAACTCATCAGAACTTCATGTAGTGTTGCCCATCAAAAGTATAATAAAAAAAAGGAAATATAGATCTGTACTTTAATCAAATTGAGTATATATCACTCTTTTCAATAAGTTTTGCTCTTTAGACCTTAAGCACCAGGTATATGTATGTATATAGTGACAACCCCAGATCATTTTCGAAACTGTCTGAACCTTCTGCTCCATAGACCACACAGATCACCAGGTCATAGAACAAGTCCCTAGGTTTGAGCCACTAGAAGGCGCAATGGAGTCAGGCTGTCCTGGTGCTAAAGAGAGAGAGAGAAATGGGGTTTAACATCCACTCGACACAAACTAGGTCATTTTGGTCCTAACATATGGTTTAATTTTTATTTCAATAATTTGCTTGGGCGAAGGGGTTTAGCTGTGGGAGGAAACCAGAGTACCCAGAGAAAACACACGAGATTGGACAGACGACCCTACTCCTTGCCATGTACAACTGGGGAGTTGAAACCATGCCATTTGACTCAATGGCAGGCCATATGATACAGCGCGCACACGCTAACCACTTGGCCATCCAACCCCCCAGATGCTAAAGAAGGGTTAATAATATAAACATATTTATATATATATCTTTTTCTTTCTTTTAGGATACATCGTATCTGTTTATTACTGGACCTGATGTCGTCAAGGTAGGTAACTCTTCTTTGCCCAACTCAAATTTTTCCCCAAATTTTCATTTTGCTAAATGCTTTTCACTACAGACAGCAACATCTGGTCATGTTCTTGTCCAAAGTTTGTATGAGGTTGACCACTGAAACTTGAGAAGCAAAATACTAAATGTTTATAGGAGTATGTAGGTACATAATTTTGTCCAAATCTGGCCATGATTGGTGTGAATATGTTCATCGAAAGAGACAAAAATACACATGACTCAATCAAAAATAAAAGAATTTCAGCCCTAGCAAAACATGTTTGAAATTTTAGGGAGCCATAGTTGATTTAGAAAGCTTAGCGCTAACTCACCGACCATGAGACCCTGTGTTTGGTTATGTTGTAATTGTTAGTGGTGCAGGATGCTGTGTCAGGCAAGGAAGAGCATTAAGTCGTTCAGATGGGATGCCATAGACAGCATGTTAAAGGTCCCCTGATAAATTGAAATTGATATAAGAGTAGGTTGTAGCGCCACTGTCCGGCCAAAATTTCCTCATAGTACACTGTTAAATGACATAGCATGACATATGCCAATGTCAATATCATTTCTACTGGTCAAACAGACTGGAATTTAAGGAAAACTCAAGATTTTGTATTTACATATGTCCAGATATATACCCATCTCTATCAAGTCTGACAAATGTTATTATATGTGCTGGACAGGTTATGTGCTACCTGAGCATTTGACAAGCAGAAATTGCAACAAATGAATTACAGATACATATACACCATGAAAGCTATTTAAGAAGACAAAAGCTTTTATTTACAGTACATGATGTACATTTATTTATTAGAATTCACATACACATTTTTATACCACCCATAATCCACCCCAACCTTAATTATCCAACCCAGTCAAAATACTAAATTGGATGGTGCAGTGGCTGAAAAACATTGGTCTTTGTAGAACTAGTTTAAATATAAACGTAGATCAACATCACTGTAGGAACAAAATGCAGAATGATTTGTTAATTAGCGTTCCTGGGTAGCACATATGAAATGGTTGTTAGCATTAATATAATGCAAGTTACCACTGTCATTACAAAACAATATTTCATCATTTCACATTCTTGGATCAGGTTATTCAAGTCCGATCAAGATGAACCTTGGCTTGTATATTCCCTGGACAATTCTAGGATGGCTGGAATGACATCGCAGTTAGTTTCCTGGTCCAAATTACATTCATGCATGTTTTTAAAGATCAACCTCAAATGATTTCACATGTAGATGTTTATTAAATATAAGTTAATATCACAGATAGTTTAATATCAATTTGATTAAAACACAGATCCAATTTCGTTTCATTTTTTATAGTTCAAAATTTCGTTTTACTTCTTCACAATGCTAGGATCTGCCCGTTTCATAGCTAGTTGATATGAGGAATTAGCCAATGAAACTGTCCGTTATCGGGGAGTTCGGTACTAAGGGTAAACCCCTACCAATGTAAACACTGATTGATTGATCAGTGTCTGATGTCATAGGTTCAAAAGCCACTCGCATGACTCCTGATGCGACCTTCCACTACAACTGATCAGATCTTCATGTAGTGTAGTGTAGGCCATTGATGGTAAAAAAAACCTAAATGGTAAGTATAAAAAAACGAAACGAAATATAGATCTATTTTTTAATCCAATTGGTTTAATTTCAGGCTTGTAAATTGAATTACTCGTTCTAAAGATAAGTTACGTTTTGAAAATGATTATAGACTTTTGCCATGATTTGTTGGGTTTTCGTAACTTGCTCTTTGAGTTCTGTGGCAAAGATTTCAATAGACGAATCGGTTATTGTTGGATAACATTCCATGGTTTGATCAAAATTAGAAACACAAGGACGATAATGATGTATCAAGGCCATTGATTGGTCTACACTTACAGAAGTGTAGGCATCGTCAAGGGAACGACTTAGGTGATGAATTCCTACTTCAAATACACGTTCGGGACGTATGATAACTTTTGACCGTACTTCACTAGTAGAGACAGTTCTTTCTCGAAGTTGAAGAAATTGGATACTTTGATCTAAGTTCGATTGATATTTAGGGTCAAAGAAAGAACTTTTAAAGGAATACGCAGCCACCTTTGGGGAATTGTCGGCAAATTCCAGTTCTTGGATCATTTCTGGCCAAGACATGCTGGTTTTCGGTATCAACATTTCATCGAGATCTAGAAACAATAAATATTTGAATCTGTTCATATTGGAATAAATACAATCTTGAATAGCCAATAGTTGGCCTTTACTCCAGATTTCATAATCCTGGATATTTTCTGGAATTGACCAATCAATGACTTTCACGAAATTGTCTGCTGTGTAGTAATTTAACAAAATGTCTGTGTTTTTGGAAACGTTAAATTTATACACAAAAACATTTGTTGCTTGCAGTATCTTTGATAATTCCATAAACTGAATTATCTGTGAACTTCTGATATCACCATATAAGGGAGCAAGGCAGACGCCAATTGAATCACTTGTGATATTTCTGCTCTTATGAAGCGAAAACAAATTAATCGTGTGATAAATTGTTTCTTCTTGCTCATCATCTGTTAAGATCGTCAGTGTCACTTGTTCTGGATGACCAATGAAATGCTTGGGAATCGAGCACGAGTACATATAACCTCCGTAAACCTTCCCATGATTCTCACACATTTCATATTTCTCTGTGTAAGTCAGGAAATATTTTTCGTCTTTTTGAAATAAACACACTAAGCTATCAGTATCTTTCAATTTCTGCAGAGCTAGAATTCTAACCATTGGCTCTCCTTGTAGCCTGTGATCCAAATATGCACCAAACACAAATATTCCTTGGATTTGCTGAAATTTTCCCGGCAGATATTTTGTCTGTCTATTTATTTTCTTGATTTCTTCTAAAACATATTCATAATCCAAAATCGCAGATCTTTTGTTCAAAATTTCTCTCTGTGTCTGCTGCAGTTCTTTGAACATTGGCCTGGATAGCGATATGTCAGACTGTGGTTCGTTGATGTAGTTGAGTTGATCTGCTGTTGGTTGTATTATAATCACGTAGATGACAGTCAAATGGACGATCAATCCCACGAGAAAGAAATAACGATATTGACGCATTTTCACAAATTTTACACTTTTAGTCAGATTCATTACATCACAAATTTTACACTTTTAGTCAAAATCATTACATCACAAATTTGACTCTTCAGTCAGGTTCATTACATCACAAATTTGCCACTTTTAGTCAGAATCATTTCATCACAAGAAATTTATGGTTTATATCACTCACAACCTGTTGTTTGATATTTCTGTTCAATTAAACTATGAAGATGACTCTGTAGTTTGTTGGAACATGGTGTCTTGGTACATTGGTACATGTTCTTTGTTTCCTGATCAAATTTCTGAAAATATAAAAGATGTAATCAGTTGATTATTTTTGTAAATTAGATATAAAAAACAATACATTTTGGGACTAACATATGGCTAAATTTTATTTCAATAATTTGTTTGTGCATAGGGTCTTTAACTATGCGAAGGAAACTGTGGTTCCACAGGCGACCCTATTCCGTGCCACATACAACCGGGGAAATTAAACCACGCCAGTGGACTCAATGACAGATCTTATGATACAGCGTTATTGTGCTAACCATTCAGCACACACACACACACACACACACACACACACACACACACACACTAGTTTTACTTGACAAAATCTCAGACACTTCTGAACTAGTACTTGACAGTTAGAACTTGGTTCCAGACATCTTTTAATAAAATTGTGACTGATTGCACCTGACAATGTTTGTGAAAAAAAGGTGTCTTTTATCTAGGCTTGTGTATACTGCCAACACAATATCGGCTATATGTGATAAAGTTAAACAAAATAATATGCTAAGACAACACCCAAATGGAAGAATTCGCTATAACCGTGTAACATGGATGTAGGGAGCGATGATATCTTCATTTCTGGAATAGTAACGCCAGTAATGGTATCACATTCTCTGATGTTTGGAATGGTAATATAGGCTAAGATTTCTGTAATAATTGGTCCAATTTCCTGATAAAGCTATAGCTATCTCTCTGGTTTATATAGCAGATGTTTTTCACCTGAGAAATATCTTATAATAAAACAATGTTTGTTGGGTTAAAAAAGTTAAATATGTTTTTTCTTCCACCAAAATAAAAGACAGGTGTTTTGTGCATTCTCTTTGAAATATTCTGCATGTTGTAATATAAGATCCGAAAAAAATCGCTGGCTTTTATTTTCTCTTTTATGTTGTTTGGATTCCTCTGGGGATGAAATTAGGTTCTTTATAAAAAGTGGAAGTCTACTGTATTACCCCTTTCATGCAAAGATTGTTTATAAATACATTTTGTGAATTCCGCTGGGATGAAATTAGGATCCTTATAAGAAATTGTAAGTCTGGATTACATGTGAAGAGTGTTTATAAATATGTTTTGTCCATTCAAATTGGTTAAAATAGAGATTTTTTGTATTTTTCTTTTTAATGTTTTATTTGAAGTCTGTTAATAGATACATTGTATGAATTCAACAGGGATCAAGATAATATTGTTATAAAATTAGAGGTTTTGCACTTACATACCTCGTTTAAAGATGAATTATGAATGATTTAATTAAAGGGAAGACCGTACTGCTTCTAAAGATGCAGTATATATGTAAGATTTAAATATAGAGCTGGTCATTCTTGCTAAGAGAGCTAAAAAATAGATTATGAAAATGAATGCTAGAAAAAATAGATAATGAAAATTAATGTATTGAAAATATTCTCAGCAAAATTATGAATGTTTGAAGTTTTGACAAGAAATAGCATAAATTGTCTCGATTGTCAAGTATCAGTAACAATGTTAACATTGCAGCGATAATAAATGAAGTTTTCCATTTTAACATTTAACGAAAATATGGCATACAGTGCCTAATCCACTTAATACCTGAGCCATCCAATGATCTACATAATGCATCGTCACGTAAGCCAGATCATTCACCTATATTTCATAAGTTAAAGATGTGTTAATGTAAAGACTGATGCTATTATGCAATTTTAATTGCAGGGTTAGGCTAAAAGCACATCCAAATATATAACAAACAGGGGAAAAAACTTCATGAAGAATGAACTGACTTGTACAAACAATATCATTCATAGTTTCTGATTTAATTTTCTTCTCAACAAATTAACATGTCTGATGATTGTTCAGTATCTGCAAACAAAAAGTTTTGCTACTCTATCTATGGTCTGATCAGGTGAAGAGTTACAATTCTGCTGGGGTTAAATTAGTTTGTATTTTTGAATACGGATTTTGTGTCTGTCTCCTTTATGAGAAAATTGTTTACCAACATGAATTCATGTTTACCAACATGAACTTTCTTACAGAATAATATGTTTTTCCTGTCAGCCCATCTATTTAAAATTTGTTTATGGTCTGTTCATGTGAAGAAGGTTTATGTAAGTTCGATTTGTAAATTCCGCTGGAATTAAATTAAATTAGTGAGCATTTTTTTAATGCAGTTTTTGTGTCAACCTCTTTTATGTTAAAATTGTTTGCCAATATGAACTTTTTTTGCAAAATGATATGTTTATCCTGTCAATCCCTCTCTCTCAATGCAAACTTTATCCCCACAAAAATATTAGGAAATTGGCAGGATAAAGTAATATTTGTACTGTATTGTGTTTGTGCGTCTTTTCTGAGAAAATTGTTTATCAGTATGAACTTCCTCGCAAAATAATAGGTATTTCCCTATATATGCAAAGAATATTATAAATTTGGCTGGATATATTGATATTCGTACTTTGTTGTTTGCTGATTTTTTATAGATAAATTCTGTAAATTCTGCGTAATAAAGTCAATTTCCATTTTTTTCTTGTCAATTAACATGTGTTGGTATTTTGTGGTGAATATTTGGCAGTCGGATAAGATAGATTAAGATTAGATAGAATCTTGTAATAAATTTTTTTTTAACAATTTAGCAGTTTGAACAGCGATGTTATAGATGAAGCCAGATCTCTAGGTGTGTTATACAGTCAGCAGTAAATACCTGCATAGAACAGCGGTCTTTTTAATATTTAAAGATACTTTCTGGCATATAAACTGTGTGATTTGATGATATGTTTGGCCTAAAACACATTCAAACTAATTAATCTATCAAAAATGTGCCCAAATCTCTCTCAAAACTTTGTTATCCTTGAGAGATACTTCGATTTGTAAATAAACTGTTGTTATTTGCCAACTCTTTCCTTTTTAATTTAAAGGAATAATCCCAGTTACATTTTGGGGCTTAAAATTGCTTAATTTTGTATGAAAAGCCTTTAATAACTTATAACTTAGCCCCTAGTAACTACCCCAATCGTTGTGATACGTTTTCAAAAAATTTCCAATTGTCGGTATTGCTCTGTGTTTGAAGACCGGCGTCTTGGTTGCATCCTAAAAAGTGCCTGGATAATACGCGTCTACATGCTGAGTGCCGAGTGCCGCAAGCTCTCTATTTATGAAGTGTACAATAGGTATCGCATGTAGTCGCATTTATCAAGTTCAACTATTTAAAAAGTCTCGTGTCCGGATATTTGATTGTGGTGCGATTTTGACGTTCACGTCCAAACGACTGAATATTTTGAACTGAACTTTTCAGACAAGGTAAATACACAATTCCTCTGTATTTTGGCGTTAAAATTTCATACGTATACGAACTTGTAATTTTCAGATTCTATGAAATTCGGGATTCGCACTTTAACTAAAATAAGTATGACTGTAATTATTTCTATACTCGATTAACACAACTATCAGACTAATTGCACTGGATTAACACAACTATCAGACTTTAACTGTACTGGATTGACACAGCTATCAGACTTTAACTGTACTGGATTAACACAACTATCAGACTTAAACTGTACTGGATTAACACAACTATCAGGCTTAAACTCTACTGGATTAACACAACCATCAGGCTTAAACTGGATTAACACAACTATCAGACTTAAATTGCATTGGATTGACAAAACTATCAGACTTACTGGATTAGCACAACTATCAGACTTACACTGCATTGGATAAAACAACAATCAGACTTAAACTGTGCTGGATTAACACAACTATCAGACTTAAACTACACTGGATTAACACAACTATCAGACTTAAACTGTACTGGATTAACACAACTATCAGACTTAAACTGCACTGGATAAAACAACTATCAGACTTAAACTGTATGTACTGGATTAACACGACTAGGAGACTAACTGAAATGGGAATGACTCTATTTCTTGTGAATTAAAAAACTTAATGTTCAAATAAATTTTTGCGTATATCACGTCTGACAGGTGCTATATGTATATAATGGATGTCACTAGAGTCTGATAATGTAATTTACTGCAAGGAATAGATGTCTTAATAGAACAGTCTTAATGGCCTTCTTCATACCTCTAACTGTTAAAACACCTTTATTTACGATGTCTTCTGCTGCTAATGTACTACCCAACCATAAATATTGGGCCATTTTCTGCGGAATTGAACACACGATCTCTACGTTAAGTAGTTCTTATAGACTATTAGTCATTTCTAATCTAAATTCACAGCAATATTTCTATCATTTAAATCTGGCCGACTCATTTTTCGAAGTAGAAAATACACCTCAAACTAAGTTTCTGTTGAAAAGACATTATTTGTTTTTATTTACTGTTAGTCATGCGGCATCGGGTATATTCTAATGGTACTTTAATGGCGTTTGCTCAAAATATTTATGAATTTAAAAACATCGGTATGTAAATTAGAAAGGCATGAATTCTGAGTAAATGTGTTAAAAATTCAGACATTTTTCATATCAGATGCTCAAAATATAAGAAATTTTTAACAACATGTTCAGAATTGTTGCCTATTTATTTTGAAATTAAATAAATAATTGTGTGTTTTTTAAATTTAAAAGCTATAATAATGTAAACGGTTTATTGTCAGTAGTTTTTAAGTACAGTGTGCAGACTACAACATAATTTAATATTGGTATGCGAAAAATTTTGCTGAAAATTATATGTAAATATTTGTTTTAGATTTCTTTCATAAATTTTGAATGTTTGCATGAAAGTGCAAGTGAAAATGCGTTGGTGTACAATGTTCTTGAACACCCTCTGGTATTTGTTTTTTTCCAAAAAGACTTTGTAACCCTTGGCAGGAAGTTATGGCCATATCCAAAAGTAAATCGGCATCATCAAATACCCCTCCTGCAGACAAATAAATTGAATGACTATTGATTGACTGTATTTACAGAGAAAAAAAATTGGATGATGATTTATTCATGTATTAACTGTTTTTACCGAGAAAGAAAAATGTGAATGACAATTAATTAATTATCGTTTTTATTGAGAAAAGGAAATGTGAACGACAATTAATTAATTATCGTTTTTATGGAGAAAAGAAAATGTGAATGACAGTTGTTTTTAAGAGAAAAAAAGATATGAATGACAATTGATTAATTAACTGTTTTTTCAGAGAAAGAAAAATATGAACCTCAGTTAATTTATTAACTGTTTTTTCAGGCCTCCAGTATAATTACCTTTCTCCTGATGTAAATAAATCTATTTACCTTACTAATTGTACGTACATTGATTCAATTATTTAGAGTAACTTGCTCTGTTTATTGTCTGTAACAGGAGACTGATTTCATCTAAAGACTTGTTTATTTTTATTACAAGAATTGAGTTGCCCTAAGATTAAGATTTTCTGAATAGATCTAGCAAAGGAAGTATTATCTTAAGTAATGTAAGTCTTTATACTAAACTATTGGGTCGTTAGATGAACGTCTACCACCCTCCTGTACCTGATATACTCAGATATATTATATAGGCCAGCCCTGTCTTTTTATCAGAATTCAGTTTCATCTCAGATATTCTCCGAGCAAACTGATTATTAGTACAGCTGGCCTCCATATCTCGCAAGTCGTCTTGACGGCTTCAGATCAGAAAAGCCAAGTTCTTTAAGACTTGGCAAAATCTTTTTTTTATATTTCTTTGATATGTTGAAAGTTTCAAGTGGTATTCAGATCTCAAATGATATAATTAAACTACCGGTACTTCATTTCAAATCAAATCTTGGCTACATTCACTTAATTTATCTTTTCAGTTCAGATTTAATAACCTCTTTACTGCTAGCAAAATGAAATCAAACTGTTTGAATCTAATGTACTGGTTCATCTTTTGAGATTAAAATCAGATTCAGAGTAGTACTAGATAAAAAGCATATGATCTAGTATATATTACATATTTAAGATATCAAATTTTAAAATATGAGTCATTGAGTCAACTGGTGTGGTTTCGATTCCCCAGTTGTACATGACAAGGAGTAGGGGCACCTGTCCTCTGGTTTCCTTCAACTGCTAAAGACCCCTATATTTATTGAAATAAAATTGAAGCATGTGTTAGTCCCAAAATGACCTAGTTTGTGTTAAACCACATTTTTCTCTCTCTTTCTGTATGGTGGGGAGATCTGTGTGTTTGTAAATTTCTTTATTGTTTATATATTGGCCAAATATATCACAACATGAAAGTGACATTCACATTTTTAGTCAGATTTATGTGGCTATATAAATTGGAATATTAGTCTTTAAGATTCTTTAAGAAGCATGAATTTATTCTTTAATGTTCAAATCAAAACGTATTGGGTGGAAAAGATAGATTGCTCACATTTAGAAACCGTCTTGTCAAATTTATGAAACATCCTTGTCAAATTTATGAAACTGCCTTGTCAAATTTATGAAACTGCCTTGTCAAATTTTCTGTCCCTCAAGTTAAAATCCCAGATGGCAAGCGAATGCCATAGTGGTGGTTATAGAATTGTGGCCCCCCTGTTGTTCTTGGAATCTCTTTGTTAGACTGTTGTTGATGTCTAATATAAAAGAAATAAAATGTTCATTTAAACTACATTAAACATATCCCCTTTTAATGTGTAGTTTTGCTATGTGAAAGTCATTTCTTCCATAATTCTACCAATTCTATAATATTTCAGACAACAAATAATTCTATAATATGTCAGACAACAAACAATTCTTGACAATTACATAAATTTTTGGAGTGTTTGGTAAAATTCAAGACTGTTTTTATGTCCTTTCCTTTCTATAAACCTCTATCATTATTTCTAGAATGTTTCCAGTGCATTATAAGACTGTTGTGTCGACCTAATTCTTGCCGAAAAGTAGGATGTTAATTCTTCATTTTTAAATTAAATTATTAGATGGCTGAACCTAATTCTAATATTCTTAAAATCAGAGCCATTTGATGATACCAAGAGTTGAATATGGTCTTGTTAAGTTAAACATACATTATGTAAGATTTAGATAAAGAACTATCCATTCTTGCTGTAATAGTTCGAAATAAATAATGTCAAATGAATAATTTGAAAATTTCATTCAAATTACTCTATTGCAAGCAAAGATATTAGCTTTTGAAGGTTTGACAAACGTGTACAATAATTTCAACCACGGTACTGGTTGATCAAAGCTAAGTCTCGGTCCACCATATGTGATTAAATCAAAGGATCGCTGAACCATTCTAATCTGTTTAATATCGGAGAAATTTGATGCCATCGAGAGATGATTAAGGCCTGGAGCAGTTAATTAATCTCTTATTAATACTTTAGAAAATATTTCAGGCCTAAAGAAAGAACTGCAATAGGCAGATTTAGCTCTGGCATAATGCATGTTTAATAAAAGTCTAAATTATAATCTATATAATATTTAAGGAGGAATTATCTCTTATATTATGCCTGTTTACTTATGAAAACTAACCAAACTAATTAATAAAATAGAACCATATTTAGTCATGAAATGATTGAGTGGAGTGGACTTTAAATCCTATCTTTCTCTCTTTTCCTATTGCCTGTTTGACACATTATGTTTTTACCGAGATTAACTGAAGTCTTTTTTTTTTACCTATTGCCTGTGTACTTGAGTACCCAAAAATCAGTTGTTTGATATATCAAACCGTGTCAGATCTCTTTCTTTCTATTGTTTATCAAATGGTTCCTGATAGTCTACTGACACTAACAGTCTACGTCTGCTAGACACACGTCTCCCCTTTACAACAACAAAAAATAATACTCCAAAAAAATTCTTATCGTAAGTGCTTTTAGACCTTCATTACCCTCATAAATATTGAAACTTTCTTTATGTGGGGAAATGGAACGATAGGTTGTCAGGCAACAAAACATACATCCACTGCAGCAAAGTAGGCTAGTGAAGATGGTTTGTTGCATATTTTGTCTTTTGTTGGTAACGAATACCTTTATGACACACTAAAATCTGATTAAGAGCAACAACTCATTATGAAATTATCAGAAATCATTACGAATTGTTTGACACATTATGTTTTTACCGAGATTAACTGAAGTCTTTTTTTTTTACACTAAAATCTGATTAAGAGCAACAACTCATTATGAAATTATCAGAAATCATTAGGAATTGTTTGACACATTATGTTTTTACCGAGATTAACTGAAGTCTTTTTTTTTTACCTATTGCCTGTGTACTTGAGTACCCAAAAATCAGTTGTTTGATATATCAAACCGTGTCAGATCTCTTTCTTTCTATTGTTTATCAAATGGTTCCTGATAGTCTACTGACACTAACAGTCTACGTCTGCTAGACACACGTCTCCCCTTTACAACAACAAAAAATAATACTCCAAAAAAATTCTTATCGTAAGTGCTTTTAGACCTTCATTACCCTCATAAATATTGAAACTTTCTTTATGTGGGGAAATGGAACGATAGGTTGTCAGGCAACAAAACATACATCCACTGCAGCAAAGTAGGCTAGTGAAGATGGTTTGTTGCATATTTTGTCTTTTGTTGGTAACGAATACCTTTATGACACACTAAAATCTGATTAAGAGCAACAACTCATTATGAAATTATCAGAAATCATTAGGAATTGTTTGACTTCTAGTTCTGCTCCTTGTGCATAAAAATTATCTAAATCAAAGTTAATCAAAAAAAAAAACCTACTCTTATATCGCATTCCAACTGCCAAGGGATCTTTTACGTGCACACCAATGTGTAGGCATTCCGACAGACAGGGACAACGACAATATCCAGCTACAAATTGATCTTAATATGAGTATATTTCTTGAGGATGAATGCCTGAATTTTATTTACTTTTTTATAAATTACGTGCACATTAATTACATTTTGTATATTTTTTTAGAATTTTAACACATTTATACAATTTCTTCAAGTATTCTAATTTGTTTACTGCTTAATGAGAACCAGACTATGTATGTCTACCATGAAATCTGTATTAACAAATCAGACATTCTTTTTATTAATAAAACATGTTTATATATTGGTTACTGTATTATTATAGTATTATTATAATAATGTGCTCTCATTAATTCTTTAGTGCATTTGGAAAAATTCCATTAAAATGTATAAATAACAATAATATTAAAGGGGGATTTCTACCTCAGTATCTGAAAATGGGTCTGAAGATATGATTTTTTTGTGCACCATAGGGAAAGATTACATAGTATATTGTCTAGCACTTTGTGCAATTTTCGGTAAATTATCATCAATTAATTTATGCAAATGTATATTACAGTTGTGCAATTTTCGGTAAATTATCATCAATTAATTTACGCAAATGTATATTACAGTCTGTCTTTCGTGTACTGCTTGTACAGTCTTTATTTTATATTGCAGTTTTCCTTCATTGACTGTGGGATAAGTACACTGTGCATTTATTTATATGCTTCTATAATGAGATATAAAAACATTTTCTTTGAGGAATATCTCTTAAAATAATTAGTTGGCACTCTATTCTACAAGAGTCACACTTTGTTATTTAAGTTTTTTCTAACTTTTTCTACTCTGAATACACAAGATGGGATGCAGTCTTCTCGCCTCCTTGTCTATTAAAATGCCACTTCAAAGTTCTAATATTTATGTAACCAATGGTAACATGCTGAATATGCCATTGGGCTTGTAGAGTGCTCCTGTTATTTTCCAACAGTTCAGAAAAACCTGGAACTCATTTATCAAAGCTGTAGCGGATAAATTTGAAACTGTTGGCAGGTGGCATCACACAGTGCACATTTATTATTTTGAACCTATTAGAGCAGAAGGGCTGTATGTAATGTGGTCTGCATGGTTCAACAATTGACGCTTACACTGCTCCCGTGTTTATATGGATTGTGCGATGTGTATTTATGTAATGGAGTAGTTGTGGTAATATCATAGCAAACTTATGTTGTATTGTAGAAATTAACACGAGTAAATATATACCATTATTTTGGTTAGAAATCACACATGTATGATATTTTTATATCATTTGAAATATAACTGATGTTTCATTTTACTCCAGATAACATACTGCATTTTGATATTAATTCTCTTAGGCAACTCCAAAGTTTTGTTACTATATTTTCTGGGTTTTTTTGCATTAACAAGTATCATATTTTTTGGTAGATTTGGCACATGCTGCGCATATATAGGAGTTTGTCATAGTTGTTCCAGAAAAAATTAAAAATTGCATGGTTTATTGTCACATAGGAATAATATCAAATTGTCAGTGGGACTTCTGCAAAGGAGTTCATTCTGGAAATTGAAAGATGTATGTTGGGATCCATTTTACATAGTAAAGCTACATATACTACATTCTTTTTGAGTAGGATATTAATAATTGAAAGACACTGAGATTCTGAGGAAAAAAATAATCTTTTCAAACGCTTAATAGGTCAGTGCCAGTGCAAAGCATCTGAATCATGTCTTTGACCAAAATATACATAGTCAAAATTGATGACCATGTCTTGGTAGAAAAGACTGCCTTTGAGAACAAGAACACCAATAAATACAAGTATATAACTACACATATTCTCCAGGAGTTAATCCTGGAAAATAGAAAACCCCTAGCCTTGTCTACATTTAGATTGAATAACCACTAAAATTAGTAAACGAGCTGATTACAGCTTCATATTTGAAAATGAGAGAATGATTATTATCCACTTGACATAAGCTAGGTCATTTCGGGACAACATCAGATTAAACCAATTTAACACTTCAATCAAAGAGGGTTTAGCCCCTTTAATTAAAGTGTTTACTGATATTAAATATAAAAGATCATCAAAGTTATTTGATTACCTGAGTTGGGAAACCACCTGTACAGACTGTATGTGGGGTTAATCACAAAGCACTAACTAACACCTCAACTACATGGATATTGGATATATTAATAAACATGTGAGATATACCATGAGATGCCGGATGCTGGCAGAGCCTAAGACTGGCTAATACATGTAGCTTCATATATAAATACTGACAGAGCTACATCCAGTGATCTTCTGTTACTAATAACAATGTCATGCTTCACTGACGAACATCAACACATGACCAACTTGTGGCATAACCAAAATATTTATATTGCTGTAATCTCCTAAAACCTCTGACTTGCCTTGAAGGCCATAAATCATTCTTCTAATACCCATAACAAACTAATTATTGTAGTTATTAATTGTCCACTGGTGGGTAAATATTGGTTTAGGCTGCTGTGGTGGTGAGCAACAGTCAGTCTGAGAAACTGTCAATCTCTTCAAATTTCTCTTTTGTTTTATAAACAGTACAGCATGCTTATAACTACCTCTTGGTTTATGCTGCTGGCCGTGAGCAACAGCCAGTCTGAGAAACTCAGTCTCCTCCGATTCCCTTTTGTTTTATAAACAGTACAGCATGATTATAATTATGTCCATGCACAGATTCCTCTTGTTCTGGTGTTGATGAGGAAATCTGGTTTACTGATGTACATGCAATAAAAGTGTCAAGACCACTTTTAGTTGGACATCTATAAATCTTTATCAGGAAGGTATAAATAAACCAGTGTATTATGTTTGAATACTTCATTGTGCAGTTCTACTCACATGTGGGAGGATAGTTAAAAGTTTTTCAGAAAGATGCTAATGTTGTCATTGTAATCAGGTTGCTGTCAACACAGTTGTGCTACTGTGACGATTGTTATATTACACATGGCCATAGACTATTTAATGAAATTAGTTTATCTTTAAATAGAGGAGTCACCACAGAAAACAAATCTCTGGCTTGCAGTCATGGTGTCGATCAATCGGTAGTGTGAGTCAATTTGGTTTCGAGATTGGGTTGCCTTCTTAACCTCCTAGGCTTACTCGGAGTACGGTACTCTTGTTTCCTCCCATGGGAAAGACCCCCGTCTGTCACTAAGCGTCATGCAATAAGACAACTTGTCTGTTATATCATCATCAGTAATAGTAGAAGATACAAAAACAAAACCCATAAAACAAGAGTGAGAGAAATTGGGTTTAACGTCCACTTGACACAAACTAAGTCATTTCGTGACTAACATATGGCTTTAAATAATTGGATCGTGATCGAGAGCTAATCAATGGTCATTTCTTGAAGTTGTTGAAAATACTAGCGTTTAAATAGAGAGCATCGCTATGTTTATATTTTGGACTTTTACCCAAAAGTTGATATTGGGATTGAATCTCGTTTGAAATCGAATACCAGTATTCTGTACCTGAATTTGAGATCTATTGAATAATTTTTCTACAATGAAAATTAATATGTAAACATTGCATTAAATTGTATAAATTCTGTGAATTAGGATAGATTTCGTACCATCTAAACCATTTTCATGGACCATTAAAATTAGCAGAATGCCTTCTAGACAGTCAGTCACTCGACAATTAGATAAATCAATTTCCTTCAGCATTCTCACATGCCTCATGTTTTTGTTCCGCCTAAAAAAATAACAATACAATTTACATGTACATGCCAATCGTGTGGGTCTGTATGTTTGTACGGCTACCTGCCAAGTGAAATCTAAACTAAACACTTTCTTAATGCCGACTACAGAAGAATAAGCATCACATATTGCTAGGTTAAATTTTTTTCAAAAAGATTTTAGTTAAGAATCTGTGAAATGCACCAACTTGCTTGATAAAGACGAGCATATATCATGCAGTTAAGGACATTTTGTCATTTCAAGGAATATTATCAAGTAACAACAGAAAGGTGATCTTAACGTGCAACCAATCTCCAGTTTTGTCTTGTCCGAATGACTAAATACTTTTCCATAACAAGCACCATGTTGTGCACCTGAGGAACTTTTGTGGCCATGCATGACTGCATATGACTGACTAGGGTAAACAAGCCAGGAAGATCCTGACGAACTTTCGTGGCCAACACCACCAGGAACGATTAGTCACATGTTACAAATTTCAAGTTCATCATGTCTTTCTTTGTAATGAAAATTAACAATTTTTTGTACATTCATAAAATTGTAGTTTTATCCCAGAAAATTGCGATCGTTTCTTAAAAGAGTGTAAAATTTACAGAATAAATTTAGTACAACTACAGCTGAACTTAGCTAGAGCTGAACTTGAGAGTCAAAATTATTATGTTATAAATGAAAATTTTAAGGCAATGGAAACTTCTCTGGACAAAACTTAAATTTAAATGAACATTTTTTTTTTAAACGCTTGCTACTTGAAGAAGATGTTTTGAAGTATCTTAAGAAAACAGTATCAAGGTTTTATCAGTTTAAAACTAGATGTATGATTCATTGCTCTCATCAACTAGATTAATTTGAAGTTTGTTTTCACAACATTTTCAACTTGGAATTGGATATAAAACAGACAGGGACCAAAAAAAATCTTGTTTTTAACACATCCACAAAATAAGTGCAATTGTAGAGAAGTTTCAGTAAGACTGAAGCGTTGATTGAAAACTTATTACAAATAGATTTGTATCTTTTTTGCAGACATAAAATGGTAGTCAGTGCTGTTTGCTTTACAATAATCACTTACTTACTTTCAGGGATATAGCCAAAATAATTTAGTCAAAAGTAGAATTTTAGAAAAAATATATTGAAATATTATTTAGGCTGATATATTTTGATACCCATGCATGTGTTGTCTGTTATTTAGATGGCCGAATGGCTAGCATGTGCGCTCTGTATCATAAAGCCTGCCATTGTAAGTTGTGCGTGACAAGGAGTAGGCTCGACTGTCCAACCTCGTGGGTATTCTCCGGATCCTCCGGGTTTCCTCCCACTGCTAAAAACCCCTACGCGCTAGCAAATTATTGAAATAAAATTAAACCATATGTTAGTCCCAAAATGATCTAGTTGGTGTCAAGTGGGCGGTTAACCCCTTTTCCCTCTCTCTCTGTTATTTTAAAATTTTATTTATAATTCATATTAACGGTTGGTGTGGTTGAGTGGTCTGAAGCTGTGGACTTTACACCATCGGATCAGTCCCAAGCTTAAACTTGACAAGGAGAGGGTTTTCTCCCACTGCTAAAGATGAGATCCATACTCGCAATTAAATTATGCAAATAAAATGGTATCATTTGGTATTTTCCAAATAGGTTATTTCTTACTTTGATAAATATCATCATGTACAAGTCATGAAATAATATATCTTGTCACAGAAATCATTGGTAATCAATTCTGCGCCTGTCGGAAACAGTCCCTCTGGTGCCTGTCAATTTGTTGGGCACGGATTTGTCTTTTTTTCACGTTTTTATTGAATGTACATATCTAGGCACAAATACGAAATGATCAGAACTAAAATCATTATTTCAAAACATGGTCATGAAGTTACATAAATAATTACTATAAATGAATATTTACTCAAATTAATTTCTGATAAAATATTTAATTATCAAATATATTTGTGAAGAAACTTTCTAGAAAGCATGAAGACCTATCATTTAAAATTAAAATAGTAGAATTGTCTGATTGGATTATTTCTGATAATAAACAAAACATTAAAAACTTACCCAAATATTTGTCTTGGATGCTTTCAATTTCTCAGTCAAATGATTTTTAATTATTTATATTTTTTGTTTATAAAAACTCATAAAAGCCTTGCAGATGATGGTAAGCCTGTCGATATGTTAACAAAGCAATCAAAGTAAGTTAATTATCTGTTTACTAGAGCGGTGTTACTGATTAAACTCCAACCACAGGAGTAGTGCCTGATTTAACTCGGTAAATAAACTTTCAACAGTTCTTGAATATAATAACAGACAGATTGCACAGCTTCATGCTGCTTCCAGTCCTATGGGTTTTCAACGTCTGCCACCCTGGTGGGCCAGATGAGGAATCAGCCAACCAATAGAAAGAGGGCGTTTACTTCTCCCAGCTGTCTGTAGGTCTGATACAAGTAAAGTTTTCAACAGATAAGCTGGCTATTTGAAACTAAAGTGATGATAAGGAGCCTACATTTACCAGTGTGTCAGTTGGGCTAGTGATGACAAACACCCCTGTTTAACTTCCTCAAGTCTGCCAATAAACTGATAACAACTTCTCAGTTACATTTAATCAGCCTAAATGGAATGCTGAAGTTACCATACTTAGCTTAAATTACTCTCAACCATAGCATTTATTGTTTATTTAAATTACATGGATATAGTCCTTTTCTTTCTTTTACAGGAAACACATTTTCAATTTTTTTTGACAATTTTTGTTATGCGGGATGAAATAGAATAAGTTATTGATTCAACTACAGTGTGGTTCTGATTTCCTGGTTGTATGTGACAAGGCTTAGGGTTGACTGTCCAACATTGTAGGTTTTCTCTGGGTCCTTCGGTTTCCTCCTATTGCTAAAGACCCCTGGACACAAGCAAATTATTGAAATAAAATTAAAAAGTATATGTTAGTCCCAAAATGACGTAGTTTGTGTCAAGTGGATGTTAAACCCCATTTCTTTCTCTCTCTCTCTTTGTGGAGATAAAAAAAAATCCTTTAAAGTTATAGACATAATTTCTAAATTATAGAAAGATATACTTTAACATCTGGATGTCTTTTGTGGTAATTAAAGTTAAAATATCAAGAAATTGGTTTCTCTCTGCCTGTCTTTTGGAGGTTGGCTCCATATTTCATTTTATAAATTTAATACAAAAACTTAATATATTTCTACTCAATTATACGCAAACATCATAGGAACATAAAAAAAATCTTTTAAATGAATTGATAAATGCAAATAACTTTTGAGGAACGTCCAATTTTTAATCATTTAAATGTGGAAACATCAAAGGAGTGAGAAAAAAAAGGTCTTTTTAAAGATGCATTATATAAGAGCTAAATCTGCATATTTGCATGTCTTTATTTTGGCTTCAAATGTTTAACCCTTGTGCATATGCAAGGGGTATTTTTGGACCCCGGGGGGTTGGGGTGATCTAGAGTGCCGCGCTTCGACCTCTAGCTGGCCGGTCACCTCTGGCTTGCGACTGTGGTTTCGAGCCCTGGTGTGAGCGTATGTGGCATGGAGATAGGGGCGCCTTCTCAACCTCCCCTTTCCTTTTAACATTTTTCTGGTTACAGGTGTCAAATCCGTTCTGCAATCAGTGCTAGCTTTGTATTAGGTATCGTCGTTCTTACTGATGATATTGATTTGGTTATTCTAGTAATCTAGATCTGAGAGCAAATTAAGGTACACTACCAACCCCATCAAAAGACGATTCTGCATGGAACATGACAATTACGATATTTTTAGATTTGTATGGTTTCAAAAAAATCTTATAATTCCTGTCGTCACTGAAAATACCTGAAATATTTTGTTTTGGCCTGATTGATTATTGTTATGAAGCTGTAGTTTGATAGTACTTGAATAAAATTATTTATCCAAAAACCTTTTTATGTCTGGGGTCGGAGATTACCCCTTGTTACCGACAACGTTTTTTGTGCGACGTGTACGCACAAGGGTTAATAAACCATAATCCTTTAGTGACATTTAGTGATTGGAAAAATAACAAAACTAACACAGTTATACGAGACAACAATCACTGGTTTATTACAAACAGGCAGTGATTGTTGTCCCATGGCAATCAACTATTTTCTCCTGACATTGGATGGCACAGATTTAAATGGATTGGGATGCTTGCGAGATTTAAAAGTTTAACAATAAAATGGACAAACAAGACTAAGTCTCAATTGGTCCAGTGCTGTTGCCACAATAATAAACAATCTGCTATACATCATATCAAGTAATGTGAATGAAATTTTCAACATATTCAGTTTTCATTATCTATTTTTCACCTAAAATATCGCAAGAACAACCAGCGTTTTATCTGAATCTGACATCATCTTTAAATGAACTGATAAATGTTAATAATTTTTAATGAATATCCACAAATTTTAATCGCTGTTTTTAAATCTTTCTGATTTAATGCCATTGCTTTGTCTTTTACATACTCGGTGGGTCAGTTACTTTTGACAGAAAATTTTGAGACTGTCCTGTTTATATCCTCTGCAGAAGATGCTGAATGTTGACCATTGTATCTTTGTAAATTCAGAAAGGATCCTTAATAGTAGAGATCCTACTTTTTAAATACAAAAGTTTGTAAGGGTTTTAAAATCCCTGAAATGATGATAAGAAACTTTAAATTTCAATACACTATCTTGAAGATATTTTTTTTTATAAATTCAACTTTTAAAATATTGTAGTTTGCAACCTTTGATAAGAAACTTTAAATTTGAATCTACTATCGTGAAGATAAAACAGACCTTGTATGTATATACATACTGTACATGTTGTGATTTGTTGATAGCTGGCAGATCAAACCAGCAGGGTTTCATCTTGATAAATATATCAAGTTTTATTTATCAAAGTTTCCATTTTCTCTCCCCTACTGCAGTCTTTAAAGATTTTATTGAAAGACTAATGTCAGGAAATCATGATATGAAATGGGTTTAATATCTTGCTTTTATGGGTCAAATGGGTCAAATGAGCTAATGATTTTAAGACACGTATATCACGAATTGAGCAATGATGGAAATTTTGTCCACAGTCAGCTCTTATGTAAATTTCCAATTTTTTTGACATGCTGCCAATGGTCTACAAGGGACCTTGGTTATTGTCCCATCTGAACAGTTAGACACCATTGCTTGTCTAGCTCTTTGTCCCATCCAAACAACTAGACACTTGCCAGGCCTACTGTCCTGGAAAATTCTGATGAATTTTTGAATATTCCTATCTTCATTTCCGGATGGTGTAGAACAGTAAGATGCTAAACCCCTTCCATTTCATTTGACGGAGGGTGGATGGCTGGAAGGTTAGTGCGTGCACGCTGTATCAAAAGGTCTGTCATTGAATCAACTTCCGTGGTTTAGATTCCCTGGTTGTTCGTGACAAGGAGTAACGTCGCCTGTCCAACCTCTTGGGATTTCTCTGGGTCTTCCAGTTTCCTCCCACTGCTAAAGACCCCTACGTGCAAGTGATTTATAGAAATAAAATTGAACCATATATTAGTCTCGAAATGAGCTGGTATATGTCGAGGTTAAAGTCTCTCCCTCTCTCTCTCTCCTCTCTCTCTATCTCTCTGTCTTTCTCTCTCTATAAACTACTTTCATATCATTTATTCTATTCGTTCTTAGTATATTTCATCACAATATTTATTATATAATTTGAGCCCTATGTTAGTCCCGAAATAATCTAGCGTTTGTCGAATGGACGTTAAACCCCATTTCTCTCTCTCATTTCATTTGTCTGATTCATTCTTAGTATACTTTATCAGGACATATTGCTACTTGGTTTTATTTTGTCTACTTGGTTTTATTTTATTTTTATATAAGATATATCTCTGTGCATTAAGCCAATGTTGTTGTATCATGTTGGTATTTAATTTGTATATATGAGAACATATGTAAATATCTACTATATATATATACAAGTAAACATACTGCACCTAGTATTGTTTACATGACTCGGTAGATATAAAGTAGATAGAAGACATGTAGGTAACCTGTAGGTAAGATGTTCTAACAGATCACCACTAAATGTCAAATATAAAACATCTGTTAATATACAAACATGCACACACTTGGTTCTTTATTCTCTATACAGACAGGGAGTAGCATCGCCTGTCCAACCTCGTGGGTTTTCTCCGGGTCCTCTGGTTTCCTCCCACTGCTAAAGACCCCTATAGATGGTTCTTCGTAGACAGGAATTACCCATGATTCATTGCGCCGTCGCCATCTTGTATTATAGTGCAGCACTATGCAATACAAATTACCCTTTAAAATCAAATAAACGTCGTAAAAACCGCCAAAAAACATATAAAAAACCACATTAGATAGACGAGCATATCGTTGGCTGATATACACGTCAATCATATCCTGTGTGTAAATTACAAAATGGCAAGCGATGACTCCAGGCCTAACACCACTTCTTACTTCATACTCGTCGCTTCATCAACTAACATGTCACTCTTTTCTTAATTATCATCAAAGTTTTCGAACAATGGGCAAATGCTGTAAAACTTGATTAATTTTAGTGGATATATGAAAAGAAATATGAAAATCCCGCAAAAAATTAAGTGCTCGAAATCTGGAACTTTTATTACTGACATTGGGTGGGGTGGTACAATTCCCAAGCTGAGTTCAGGGTTTCTGAAAATTACACAATTCTGATTTTGAATCAGGGTGTCTAGTTCTCAAGTTAAAAATATAATTTCAGAATATTCGATACACTAGGCGCTACTTGCCGTTATTTTTCGAGATTTAAATAGGTTATTTTATGTAGGTTCATTGCTCGGGCACTGCTGTCGCATTTTTCGGGCACAAATGATACAACCCGACTAAAGGAAAATCGGCCCGTACGCCTCTGGACAAAATTATTTGATTTTGTTTTACAAATGTTTAAATACAATGCAAAAGGTCTTGGGGTTTTTAATTCGATTATTTTGAGCCACAATATTTGTCATGACACCGTAGATCCACGCACCGTCCCCTATGGCCTATTATAAAATATACGGTCCATGGCAGATCTTACGCCATTAAGAATTAGATATAATATAGATCACTTGAATGTGACTTTAGAGGATATGTGTCCAAATCATACATAAAATTAAGCGTATCTGTAGTGGCCGATTCCGCATCATGACTTTAAAGGGAGTGGCCCTACGGGACAATAAGTAAACGATTCAAACATCTAAATGCACTACAAGTTGTCTCTTTAATACAATAAACTTAAGTACATCATCTCAGGGTTGTCTTTGTACAAAACATCATAAGTTGTAGTAGATCACATAATGGCATAATGACATCAGTGTTTGTAGACTAAAGACGCGACATTGTTGACTTTATTGACTACGGTAACTTTAATCAATGACTTTACTGGCGTAACATTAGTGACTGATGACTTTAATGACTTGACATTAATGACTGATGACTTTAAAGACTTTACATTACTGACATTAGTGATTTCTGAAAAATATAAACATAAATTTGTCTTAACTCAATGTACATAAATGTAGAAAACTGAAACGTGACATGCAACAATTAATAATGGCTTGTTGACTGAACATTGCTGAACGAGGCTTATATAATTACACGCATCAAATTCAGTTTACACAATCTACATTGCTTATGCGCCTTCCACATACATGTTTACAAATGCCTGGATGTACAATATATATTGTTATGCTACTTACAGACACGTTTGTCCTCGTTTAACTCTTAAATAAAACAACTTTTACAACAAAAATTAACATCGCATTTTCTTGCAAATGGAAACTTTTCCCAAGGGAACTAACTCTAAATATACTTATTGATTTACATGTTTGCATGTCATGTTTTTATGACTTAAAGAGTAACCATACGTATTTAGAATCTACATATCCGGCCCCGTTAAATGGAGAGCGTGCAGCGGAACATTTAAATAACAACATATTACAACAAGATTCTGAATACTAAACCAACGGTAACGAATGAAAGAGTCAAATGTCAAAATAAAAGTTCACAGTAAGAATCCTCTTGATTTTCATTGGATATGGTATAACTTCCACAATTAACTTGAAATAATTACACAACTTGCTCAACTTAACACTTTCAATAACAAATATTGATTCATCTTATGATAAATATCACACATTTCGTAAGATATTAATCGATCACACTTTCCAAAAGAACACATTTATCTACAGGACGCTTCAAAACTGACATGCTTGTCTTGACCTTTATAACGCGAACACAGCCATCATCTTCGTTAGGAAAAACTTCAATTATTCGCCCCAAAGGCCAGGAACTTCTTGGAAGTTCGTGATCCACTACGAGAACTATATCTCCTACACGCAGATTAATTTGATTTTCATTCCATTTCTGTCGTTCTTGCAACTGGGGAAGATACTCGCGGGTCCAACGCCTCCAAAAAACGTTAGCTAAGTATTGTACATGACGCCATCTTCTACGCGAATAGCAGTCTTGTTTCACGAACTTGCCAGGCGATTGACTTGGACTTGCTTTCATCAGCAGCAAGTGATTTGGCGTAAGGGCTTCCAGGTCATTGATATCATCTGAGACCGGCGTAATGGGCCTTCCATTTATAATTGATTCTACTTCACAGAACAACGTGGATAAACTTTCATCATTTAGTGTCTGTTCTTTCATCAACGAGTTTAACACCTTTCTAATTGTTCTGATACAGCGCTCCCAAATACCTCCGAAATGAGAACCACTGGGAGGATTGAATGTCCATTTAACGTGCCGCTGCAAAAGAAACTCGTGTATAACGTCCTGATTCCATTCATCTATCGATGACTTGAGTTCTTTGTTCCCACCAACGAAATTCGAACCGTTGTCGCTTCTTATTTCTGCTGGCGTCCCTCTTCTCGCCATAAATCTTCGTAGCGAGTTTATGAAAGAATCAGTATCCATCGAATGGAGGACTTCAATATGGATTGCTCTACAAGCAAGGCATGTAAATATACATCCGTATCGCTTTAGTTCACTTCGTCCTCTTCGCACCATAAAAGGGCCAAAACAATCAATTCCAACAGTCGTGAAAGGGGGTTCATCAGCTGTTACTCGGCCCTTTGGCAAGTCCGACATTTTCTGCTTGACGACAGGACCTTGACGTTTACGACACTGAACACAATCTGACAATACCTTTCGCACAGCTGCATTCCCATGAACTGGCCAAAATCGTCTTCTTATTGCAGACAACACATATGATCTACCTGAGTGTGCTGAGGTCGCATGGAAGTGACGAATGATAAGGTCGGTCACATGACTTTTCTTCGGCAGGATTATCTGGTGCTTGGCTTCGAAGGTATCAGATGAATGCATAAGCCTACCCCCGACTCTTATAAGGTCATCGGTCATCATGGGGTCTAACTTATATATCGAACTTCTTTTACCAATCCTCTTATGCGTCAGTTCATTTTCAATAGCTTCATTCATCTTACTTAAAACTTGATATTCATCTGCGAAGTAGTATATCTGTGTATGCTTCAGGATATCGGTTTCGGCATTTCTTATTTCTTCGACAGACAGGAGTGGAATATTCTTAATAGGCATATGATCAATCCGTTCACCCAGTTTTCTTCTCTTACAATTTTGCAGAAGTTTTGCTCTATATCTTAGAAGCCATGCTACAGTTTTCTTTGCTTTATGCCAACATGAGAACCTTTCCAATATTTTCAAAATGACATCTTCTTCTTTCTTAACAACTGCACATGATTTCTTTTCTGCTTTAACTTCTGGGTCATCACAGCTGACTTCCTGTATACACTGTTGTTTGGGCCATTCATCTTCAGGGCGCCACAGGAATTCCGGCCCCGACAACCAACGTTTGTTCCGTAAAAACTCATCAGCAGTTAAACCCCTTGAAGCTTCGTCTGATGGGTTACTTCGACCATCTATAAATTTCCACTGATTAGCATTTGATTCATCTAAGATAACAGCAATTCTATTTGCTACAAACGTCTGGAAACGCCTGTCAACATTAGAAATGTACTTGAGTACTGAAGTGCTGTCCGTCCAATATGTAGACTTCTCTATTTGAATTTCAAGCTCTTTAATTATCATCTTATTCAGTCTGACAGATACAGTTGCCGCCGATAGCTCAAGTCTTGGTATCGTCATTACCTTTAAAGGTGCTACTCTTGCTTTCCCAGTTATAAAAGAACAATGAATGTTCCCATCTCCATCTTCTAATCTGAGATAGCTTACAGCTCCATATCCGGATTCTGATGCATCAGAGAAATGATGGAGCTCGGCAGATTTAATTTCAAAGTTAGGAGGCTTCAGACAGCGATACACCTGGAGGTATGACAGCTTAGGCAAGTCGTCGAGCCATCTCATCCAAGTATTATTATGTTCTTTAGGCACAGGATCATCCCATCCTAGTTGTATTCTACATAGGTCTTGTAATATCATTTTGGCGATCAGGATTAATGGAGCAACAAAACCTAAAGGGTCATAAACTGAGCTCATTACTGAAAGTATACCCCTTCGTGTTACTGGTTTATCTTTGACGTCGACTTTAAAGGTGAAGAAATCTCCTTTCATATCCCACAAGACACCGAGGACTCGGTCTATCATTGGAATTTCACGATCAAGGTCTAAATTTTTAACCATTGATGCTCTTTTCTCTTCTGGTATAGATTCTAACACATTCTTCGAATTGGACATCCACTTGGTTAAATTGAATCCACCTCGTTGCAATAGAGCGGTTAAGTTTTCAACATGAGCAATTGCTGCAGTTTCTGAATCAACTGATTTGAGGCAATCGTCAACATAGAAATTTCTTTGGACTGTATGGACGATAGCTTCATCAAAGTCATCTTCGTTGTCTTCAACGGTCTTCAAGAGAGCATAATTACATACACTTGGCGATGAGACCGCACCGAAGAGGTGCACCTTCATTCGGTATTCCACGGGGTCGGTGTTCAAGTTATTCGATGTCCACCACATAAATCTGAACACATCTCGTTCGATTGGCTTTACACGAACTTGATGAAACATCGCTTCTATATCACCGATGAGAGCTACATGGTCCTGTCTGAATCTCGTTAGTACTCCAAATAACGAATTTGCCAAGTTGGGACCTTGCATTAGATTATCATTGAGAGATCTACCGTGGTACTTCGCCGCGCAGTCAAAAACGACCCGTACCTTATCGGGTTTCTTTGGGTGAAGTACTGGGTGATGCGGAAGACACCAGACCATGCCATCTTCTCTAGCTAGCTCATCCTTAGGCACAGGTTCCGCATAATCGTTTTCAATGAGACTATCAATAAACGTGGAGTATTTTTTAAACAGTTCAGCATCATTCAAAAATCTTTTTCTTAGTAAGTGCAGGCGATGGATAGCCATCAACTTGCTGTTCTGTAAACATGGTGGTTTGTTGCGCCATGGCAAAGCTACTTCATAATGCCCTTCTTTAAACTGGATTGAGTGTTCAAATATAGCGAGGGCTTTAACATCTTCTTGTGACATCTCAACTCTAGTGTCCACCAAAGAATCACTGAACTCCTGGTTACAAAACTTCTCAAATTGATTACTCAGATTTACATCAGACTTAATAAGGTTAACTGATCTTGAGGGACATTCAGCTTTGTTTCTCGACAATTTACCATTGATAACCCATCCTAGGATTGTTCTCACTGCATGAGGACCGCCGTCTTTCCCTGGGATCACTTCCTTGGGTTCTAAAGCTAAGTTGTGGTCATTGCCAATAAGCAAATCAATATCTGAATCTATTTTGGGAATTTTAACGTTCCTAAGGTGAGGCCATCTATCGATTTCTTCCTGTTTTGGTATATCATCAGTGCTAACAGGCAGGGTGGGCCTTGTGTAGACGTTCGACAGTTCTATACAGTGTTCGCCGTCCAAGCTATATACTATTAAGCTATTAATAATTCTACTCTCTACCTCCATATTCTCTTTATCCATTGTTGTTAAGGTCAATTTAGTCTTTGCAGAATTAATTCCCAAACTATCAGCAATTCTATCAGTACAGAATGTTCCATTTGACCCACTATCTAGCAAGGCATAGGTTATCTCAACAGCAGGACTTCCTTTGGACATCATCATTACAGGCCTAATGGGAAGCTTAACATCATTCTTCTTTGACGATTCATCGACAAAGGCACTGTTTATCCCACTTGGTATATGGAGAAGCGTTGAATGCTTAGCTTTACATATTTCACATAAAATATTCTGTCTACAAAATCTTGCCCGATGATTAACGTTTAGGCATCTGAAGCAGATCCGATTCTCCAAAGCGAACTGTCTTCTATCGTCTATCTTCATTTCTTTAAATTTGGTGCATTCACTAAGCTTGTGATTACTGTTACACAAAGGACATTGTTTTAGTGAATTAAGTTTCGTGTCTTCTATTTGATTTACACGGGCGTTAGCTGGAGGGGTTGCAGTCAGGTTATCTTTACCAGTTTCGTTTGCTTGGGTACAGAAGTTAGCTCTAACTGGAATATGAGATTTACCTCCCTTGAAATTGGTATTATGTTTTACGAAATGTTTTTCCATAGGTGAAGACAAATTACCAAACACTGGGTGAGTTGCTACCCTTGCTTCTTTTTCAACAAATGTGGCAATGTCATCAAATGTAATTTCACGCTCTTCATTTTCTGTTATATAATCTGCTCGATTCCTCCAACGTTTCCTCGAGTCAAACGGTAACCTAGCCATAATCTTCTTCAAGCTCTCAGGGTTTTCTATCTTGCTGAGATAACCAATTTCATGAAGCGCATTTTTGCAGCTTGTTAAAAGAACAGAAAACTTCTGTAAACCTTTACCATCTTCTGACTTAAGTTGAGGACCATTCGTAGCCTTGTCCGCATAAGCTGTTGCGATTCTGTAGTTATTACCATATCTCTTCTTCAAGAGTGTTAAAGCTTCTCTATAACCGTCTTCAGAATTCATACCTAAACAGCTCTTCATCAGTTCCTGGACATCACCAGATGTATACTGTATTAAGAAATACAATCGTGAACTACTGTCTGTGGTCTTCTCTTCTATAATAATAATAATAATAATGATATTTTTATCGCGCAGCTATTCAATCCACTAGGGAATGCACTAGGCGCTGGAAAATGTTCTCACTTTGGAGTGTTAATAATAGTGACTAAATAACCAAGTTTTCACTTTGGATTTAAAAACCGACAGAGATTCACATTGTCGGATATTTTCTGGAAGTGTATTCCAAACAATTGATGCACTGTATCGAAAAGTTCTAGACCCAAAAGATTTAAATTTATAGGCAGGTACATCTAATAATAGTTTCCCTTCTGATCTTAATGATCGTTTAGGTTGATACAGTGATACTAGATTTTGAAGGTAACCTGGCGCGGATTTATTTATCGATTGATATGTTAACGATAAGACTTTAAAGTTGATCCTTTCTCGAACACGGAGCCAATGTAATTTGTTCAGGACTGGGGTGATGTGTGATCTTGATTTAGTTTTTGTGACGATGTAAGCAGCACGGTTTTGTAATCTTTGGAGTTTTGAAATCTGTTCGTTCGTAATACCAGTTAGTACTGAATTACAATAGTCTATTCTGGACAGGACGAAGGATCGAGCTAAGGTTGCAGCAGCATCTTCAGTTATTAGATGACGAATGGACCCTATCCTATTAGATTTTTAAAGGCTCTAATGAAGTTGCAATACTCTGTCGCTTCGCCATTGAATATAGGCATTTCTGTTTTAGGCATTCTCAACGACAAGGTGCTTTGGGTCTGCTGCTTTATCATATTCTCCATGCACTTCATCTGTCGTTCTTGGACATACATCATTTGCCTAAGTGTCAAATCATTTTCTTCATTTAACAATTTTGTTTGAGTCACTGGTTGATTTATTGGTACCGCTTCATTATGCATATTTCCTTCATGCACATCACGTCGCTGATCATCATCATTAGGGTGCCATGCCTTCGCACTAGGATTCAACGATGGGGTTGACGGTAGTTTTTCTTTTCTAACTTTACCAGCATATTCAGCATAAACTTTCTCTTTAGCTGCTACTTGTGCTAATTTAGTTTTAACTTTTAACATCTCTTCTGCCTTCTTTAATTTAAATTCTTCTTCATCCCTTTGAATTCTGAAACGTCGTTTTCTTTCTTCAAGTGATTGTTCTTCACGTAAAAGTTCCATTTTGGCTTCTAATGCTTTCCTTTTAGCAAGTTCTTTAACCAATTTATCTTGAATAGAACTCTTATATGAACTACTTCTTCCTGACGATGCTCTACTACTGGCTTTAGATCTAGTGTGTAGGCTGAGCTGACTTATTGAATCCTCTGGAGTAATAACCAAGTCATCAGATGGATTCAACAATACCCTCGATTCATCTACTACGTCACGTTCTGTCATAGTTGGCGCGTGACGCTGACCTTCATCGTTATCATCAGTAGCAGGAACAGGAATTTGTTCTCCAATCACCATTTCACCTTCAATGGTACCAACCGGCACTTGTTCCGTTGATTCATCGGTTCCACCAATTGAAGACTGAGGTTCCATATTACTTTGATCTCGAGATTCGGGATTCATTTTATTTCAGGCGAAGACGTGTCTAAATTATGTAGTGGCCGATTCCGCATCATGACTTTAAAGGGAGTGGCCCTACGGGACAATAAGTAAACGATTCAAACATCTAAATGCACTACAAGTTGTCTCTTTAATACAATAAACTTAAGTACATCATCTCAGGGTTGTCTTTGTACAAAACATCATAAGTTGTAGTAGATCACATAATGGCATAATGACATCAGTGTTTGTAGACTAAAGACGCGACATTGTTGACTTTATTGACTACGGTAACTTTAATCAATGACTTTACTGGCGTAACATTAGTGACTGATGACTTTAATGACTTGACATTAATGACTGATGACTTTAAAGACTTTACATTACTGACATTAGTGATTTCTGAAAAATATAAACATAAATTTGTCTTAACTCAATGTACATAAATGTAGAAAACTGAAACGTGACATGCAACAATTAATAATGGCTTGTTGACTGAACATTGCTGAACGAGGCTTATATAATTACACGCATCAAATTCAGTTTACACAATCTACATTGCTTATGCGCCTTCCACATACATGTTTACAAATGCCTGGATGTACAATATATATTGTTATGCTACTTACAGACACGTTTGTCCTCGTTTAACTCTTAAATAAAACAACTTTTACAACAAAAATTAACATCGCATTTTCTTGCAAATGGAAACTTTTCCCAAGGGAACTAACTCTAAATATACTTATTGATTTACATGTTTGCATGTCATGTTTTTATGACTTAAAGAGTAACCATACGTATTTAGAATCTACAGTATCGGTTATTTATGTTGTGTATTATTGTATCATAATTGACTGTTGCTCGTACTTTAGTAGCCATACTAATGTCTTGCCATACAAGATGGCTGACAGTGCATTGTGGGTAACCTGCGTGACGTCATAAGAAAACCATCTATACACAAGTGAATTATTGAAATAAAATTGAACCATATATTAGTCCCGAAATGGCTTAGTGTGTGTCGAGTGGACGTTAAACCTCATTTCTCTCTCTCTCTCTATACAGACATGCACACATCGTTCTTTATTCTTGAGATTATACTAGGTTCCCACTTTAACCATTCAGACTACCATTGAAATCAAGGTGATCCTATCAGGACTTGTCATATATTGAGTTCAGTCGTAGTAATCATGTTGATTGTTTCGAAACATATCTTGATGTATCTGTACATACCAGATCATGGTCTCATTATGGCCAGTCCTGTCGTAACGCATTGGACGACAGTGGGAACATAGTATAATACAGAAGTGATTGTCGGTGGCCATAGGTATACTGGACAATTTAATTTTGGAAGGTGTGGGTGAGGGTAGTAGGTTTGGGTCCTACAATTTCATTATTTTTGCGTAACTATTGCTAGACATTGATTCGGCCAAATATACCATTCACTTGATTTGATATTTGTTTATGTCACTCGGCAAATCTCGACAGATTCCGGAACGTTCCGGAACCTACATCTAGTCTCGGCTGTATGACAGTAAGTGATATGTACCTACGCCCATACATTTGCGATGCGGCTACCGGTTTACTTTAACAGGAAAACTTGACGCTATTACAAACAAACAAGACACCATGAGCGCAGGCATGTTTCATCCGGGACCTTTAAAGTAGTTCCAAGACACCATGAGCGCAGCCATGTTTCATCCGGGACCTTTAAAGTAGTTCCAATATGGCGGCATTCGTCATACAGCCGTGATTAGATGTACATTGTAGGTTACTGAATCTGTCGAGGATTGCCAAGTGTTGACATGTATGTTGATAATCCAAAGATCTTGGTTCCTCTGGATATTTGCGCCCATCGGATCGTAACTTCCTGAATTATGGCCCCTGATTGTCCGTAAAATCGCCCTTTTTAGCGTGTGGTCCCTCTTGACGTCAAAATTATTATCCGATATAAAAAAAACGTTTGATTATATCACCGTTACATAGTAATTGAGCATGGGGCAGAACTTAATAAAAACCAAATTCTAATGATTTTCAGATAATAACTTAATATGCGACAACTCTTGTTGACTGCCCGGACGATTTAGCTGCTGTGTGGGCGTATGTTTCGTTGCCTGGCAACCTATTTTTTCTGTCTTGTACGCAGGTTTATCTTGTAGATTTTTGTTTTGCGTGTAGTGCGGTCCGTCTGCACTTACTATTATAATACAGTTTTTCTGAATGATACATATACCAATATTAGATCTTAGTGTGGTACTGTAGATTGATATATTAGCATTAAATGGAATAAAATTGCCCAAATTTCTGTCACTGCATAAAATTTCCCTCAGTCATAGGACAGAGCCTGGCTTATGGACATCTTCATTAACAGGGTTGGTGTAGAAAATAGGATATTAAATCCCATTTCATTTCCTGTCATTTTGTGATTTTGTCAATCTGACAGAAATATGTTGAATACTAGAAGTAAACACAGATGTCCGGACATATAAATTATTTGCATGTGTAAACTAGAGAGGGCAAATACTTCAATTGTCGGGTTCTGAAAAATGACATATTCTTTGAAGGAAAATTATGGATTGTTGTTTAGAGATGGAAATAAAACACACAAAAATTTGACTGGTGGGAACAAGTTTTTAAAATTAGAAATGTGGTATTAACACCTTCCCGTCTCCTTAACCTGATCTTTATTTTATTCTGTATCTATCTATATAAATAAAATCAAAGTGTATGTGTGTGGTTGGAGTGAATTTTGTATGAACTTTATTGTATTCAATATACCAATCCATGGCCCCCATATTATAAGATCCAAGAATATACAGCATAATAAGTGTATGTGTGTGGTTGGAGTGAATTTTGTATGAACTTTATTGTATTCAACATACCAATCCATGGTCCTCATATTATAAGATCCAAGAATATACAGCATAATAACAAACTCTGAAGTACATGTAGCGGGTTGTTTATACGAGTAGTTTGATCAAACACAAGGGTAGGGAATCTAATCAAAACACACGATTTCTTTACCATCTTATCTCCTTCTTTATTCCATGTGCTTAACTAAAAAAACATGCTTGCCGATTGATAACAGAATCTAAAGGTGATAAGAAACCTGGAGGGATAAAATCGTGTAGGTTAAATACTAGCACAGATGATAAACACATGTACTATATCATAACACTTCTATATTATATCCTGATATACATCGATTGTATTTATATCATCATCATCATCATCATCATCATCATCAGTGCAGTACTATCAGTATTATTGGTTCTATTATATTTTTACCTACTAGTATTCGAGTTACTAAGCACAAACTCTTGTTTTTTTTAGCCCAGTCAATGCAGAAAGTAGACTGTTGTGCTACTATCATAGCACATTGTATGGTGTATGTATGCCCATCTTTACTTGCCCGGTCGGTGCAGAATGTAGACTGTAGCGCCGCTATCATAGCACATAGTATTGCGTACATTTGCCCGTCTTTATCAGCCCAGTCGATGCAGAAAGTAGACTGTAGCATCGCCATCATAGCCTACAGTATGCCCATCTTCATTAGCCCAGATGATCTAAAAACGTAGGATGTTAAACCCCAGCCACTTCATTTCATTATCTAACGCAAACTGGAAAGTTTTACTTGATTGTTGGTTTCAGAAAGGCGTCTACTGCTGACTACTGTAGACATAATTAGATTACTGTCAATGCGCTGTCGCTACTATATGTTATGTAACACCTCGTCATAGACTATTATCAAAATTAGACTTTCTTTGATACATCCCAAAGTTGAAAGTCTTGTAATCAAAAGTGAGGTATCAAATATCTAAGTTAAATGGTTGCTTCTAGTAATTATTAATGACACACTGTAACCAGTGGGGTTACTTGTGTCCAGTTTAAAGCTGACCGTTCAATTTTTGATATTGAGTGTCCAATTTAAAAGCGTTTAATTTCTATATTACTGTTTAAAAAATAAACAACCCAATTGGTTATTGATGTATAAAAGATTAGTTATTTAACAGTGATTGTTGTATGTTTTATTCTATAAGAATTGCTTATAAAATGTTTTATTCAATACAAACTGATTGGAGTATATTTTATTCTAGCAAATCCTGGGCCATCAAGAATTTCATTTCACCATAAAGTGAATATAAATAATAAAAGTTACCAAAACTATCGTATGAATTTATCTTTTTCTGAATTTTTTTCGCGAAAGTTGTTTCTTTTACCGTGATACAGCACCAGTTCAAAAATCACATAAATCTAAATCCTTGTCCACAACAATAATTAGTAAAAACACAGAGCAACATAAAGCATGTGCTGCCCTTAGGCTCGACTCTATGCAGTATATTTTATTCTATAAGAATTGATTATAGAATCTTTTATTCTGTAAGAGTGGGGTTGGATGGCCGAATGGTTAGCACTTGTGCACTGTATCATAAAGCCAGTCATTGAGTCAACTGGCGTGGTATCGAATCCCCGGTTGTGCATGACAAGGAGTAGGGTCGCGTGTCCAACCTTGTGGGTTTTCTCCAGATCCTCCAGTTTCCTCCCACTGCTAAAGACCCCTACGTGCAATTTGAAATGAAATTGAACCATGTGTTTGTCCTGAAATGACCTAGTTTGTGTTGAGTGGACGTTAAACCCCATGTCTCTTTCTCTCTTCTGTAAGAATTGATTGTAGAATCTTTTATTCTATAAGAATTGATTATAGAATGTTTTATTCTATAAGAATTGATTGCAGTATGTTTTATTTTACAGTCTGTAACTAATGAAGATGTAACACAAGAGGAATTAGGAGGAGCAAAAACTCATACTACAGTTTCAGGTAAGACAGGTGGCTCTCTCTTCAGACTTGAACAACCTGGGGCTGAATGTTCCTGGTGTAAATAAATTCTATATTTGAAACTGATATTCTATTGAAAGTGTTACAGTATCAGTTATGGAGCACTTTGTCACAAAGAACCTTTAGGAATATTTCAGGTTAACCCCCAGTTGATCAGGGGAGTAACATTTGAGCTCCTGGAGTGCACAGGGATCACATGACTAAGGCCCTGGCTCGTTAGTCTGGAGGGCGATTTTCCGGCGTGGTTTCCCCTTGTCAGTGATGCAGAAGGAGGGCCTGACAAGGACAGCTGTCTAGGCATTCAGATGGGACAAAAAACTGAAGTCCTGGCATGCACATAAAAGGACAAAAAACCAAAGTCCTGGCATGCACATAAAAGATCCTCCCTTACAAATTAACTGAAAGATTTTTTCTCCTGGCTGTATTACAGGTGTTGCTCACAATGCATTTGACAATGATGTTGATGCTTTACTACAGCTGAGAGATTTTTACAACTTTCTACCATTAAGTAATAAGGAACCTGCTCCGTTGAGAAAATGTACAGATAAATGGTTAGTATCATTGATTTTATTATAAACATTTTCTCCTCTCATTGGTGGTTATGGAGTCAGCTGTGAAGCATTTTTTTTCAGTCAAAAGCCAAACTTTTGTTTTGAAAGGGGAGGTTGTGTGCATGTGGCTGAGTGTATGTTATCTATGAAAGTCATGGGTACAATCCCAGGCTTGCAGTAATTAGACTGCATTAGGCCAAAGGAGGTTGTGTGGGTTTATCTGAGTCTAAGCGACAGATTATTACATAATATGTTCCCATGAAAATACTAGAGATGATATATACTATAATAGTTTTGTTGGGTGAATAAATGTTTTGTTTTGTTGTTTTCCAGGGATCGTTTAGTTCCAGGTTTAGATTCTGTTGTACCGTTAGAAACCACATCAGCTTATGATATCAAAGATGTTGTCAATGGTGTAAGTTATTGTTTCCACGTCTATTACTAATTCTCTAATAATTTCTTTTATCTTCTAATGGAAAATTATGGTTAGCATGTGCATACTGTATCATAAGGTCTGCCATTGAGTGAACTGGTCATGTTGTACGTGACAAGGAGTAGGGCTGTCTGTCCAACCTCTTGGGTTTTCTCTGGGTCTTACTGTTTCCTCCCTATGCTAAAGACCGCTACTCGCAAGCAAATTAAAGAAATATAATTAAACCATGTGTTATTCCCAAAATGACTTAGTTTGTGTCAAGTGGATGTCTCTCTCTCTCCCTCTCTCTCTCTCCCGCTCATGGAAATGGAAATTATTTATTTTATTTTATTGAATACTATTCCCTCCTTTTCTAACAAATTGCCAAAAATATTTATATAGATAGATCCTCTCACCCTCCTATTGAAGAAAGAAGGAGTCTGTTAAAATGGGTTTGTCCGTCACACCTTTTTGGACACAATAACTCTGATCTGCATCTAATTGAGTTACAGTGTTATAAATTGTTATGGTAATATTGAAATGATATAGTTCATAAAATCTGCTTTATATAGCAAGACTGTAGGATATGGTTATCAACTATTAGAAAATTGAGTGCACTTCATGCATGCATGTTTAGGAATAATCAAGACAGGGAAAACACTAATTATGTTTGAACTTGCCCTTTAGATGTAATAAAACTCTAGTGCACATGAGATTATGTAAATAAGTGTTGTACATTAACTTTAAAACTGATGTTTTTACTGCTGTCAGTCCTGTTACACATGTATCTTATAATAATCTTCATTACAATCATATCATCCTGCGCTAAATAAAGTTAAGATGGATGTTGAAATGAATGTTGTCCGTCCCCTTTTTACTGTCCTTGTTTTGTTTCTGGAATGGTATGGTATGTGGGCGTGAAATCACCTTGAGTCAAGTGGGATATGGTTTTGATTCTCAAGTTGAACATGAATGGAGAAGGGTCACCTGTCAAAACTCATGTGTTTTCTCCGCGCAGGGCAATTATTGAAATGAAAATAAACTATATATTAGTCTAGAAATTATACCTGGTGGATTTGAATACATTTTGTGATGGATAATTCAACATAAAAATGGATAATCAAGCATTTGTTTATTACCATAGGACTCATAGCCTAAAATTGAATCGCAAATATCTCGGTTCAGAGTGAAGCAATTTGACTTAAATTGTCAGTACATTCCCTATACATTATCTAGTTTTTATACGCCCACATTTTCATGTGGACGTATATTGTCGCCCCTGTACGCAAAATTGACTTTTTTAGCTTGTGGTCCCTCTAGAGGTCTCAATTATTATCCAATTTTAGAAATAATATTAGATGTTTCGTATACTAAACGTTAGCATGGGGCAGAATTTTATAAAAACCAAACAAATTCTAATGATTTTCTGATAATTACTTAATATGCGATAACTCTTGTTGACTGCCCGGACGATTTAGCTGCTGTGTGGGCGTATGTTTCATTGGCTGGCAACCTATTTTTAACTGTTATAGCGAAAACTGTCAACTCTTAATCTAATCTCCCATAATGCCCCTTTAATTAAATGTTGAATGATGCAGATATAAAAACATATTTGCCTATTGAATTAATTTGACTAAAATTTTCAGCATATTCTGTTTACATTATCTATTTTTGAACTCTGAACTATCATAGCGAGAATTGTCCGCTCTTTATCTAATTTCCCTTTAATTAAATGTTGAATAATGCAGGTATAAAAACGTATTTGAATTATTATCTTATATTTTTAGGTTGTTGATGAGGAAGACTTTTTTGAAGTAATGCCAGATTATGCTAAGAATATTGTGGTAGGATTTGGTAGAATGAATGGTAGAAGTGTTGGTATTGTTGGTAATCAACCTAAAGTTGCTGCAGGTAAAACATCAAGCAGGTTTTATTCGTCAAGCAGGTTTCATTTGGAAATTTTGTGTTATTAAATTGTTTTCATCATAAAATCCTTGAGTGATATTTAGCGATTGAGCACATTAAAAAACACAACACAATTTATATGGAAAACAATCAATGGTTTATACACATATATACGCTATATAAATGTTATTATTATTATTATTATTATTATATAGCACAACATTTCGATAAGTATCCTCATGTCGTTATCAAGTACATGTTGTATGTTTACAAACCAGTGATTGTTTTCCATATGAATTGTCTTGTGGTTTTTTTTTGCTTTCATCATGTTCATTTAATTAATTCTAATGTTAAAAGTGAATGTTAAGATTTTTCTGCTGGAAACTGGTGCTCCATCGATTCCCCTTTTAACTGCCCCAGATCACATGAATAGCCGTGGTACCCAAATGAAGTAGTAAACATTCCTACATATATATAATTAAAATTACTCTGTAGCATGTGTCAACTTGGATAGTACAGACTACAGAGGTCCCATGTTCACATGGGCATGCACATGAAGAAAATCGTGGCAGTTGAAATTCAAAGTAGACCAAAACGCTGATGTGTTGGCAAAAAATTACCCTCAGAGCACACGTCACTGTCATTAGTCTGGTTGGTGCCGAAAGTAGGATGTTAAACCCCTTTTCGTTTTATTTTCAGCAATTATTTGAAATTACTCGACTTTATTTTTCAGGTTGTTTAGATATAAATGCATCTGTTAAAGGGGCCAGATTTGTACGATTCTGTGATGCTTTTAATATTCCTATTATAACGTTTGTTGATGTACCAGGCTTTCTTCCAGGTAATCGGATAAATATTTTTAAAATTATTACATTATCAATGTTTTCATCTGATCTTCTTTTGTACAGTTCATATAAAGTCATACTGGGGTTGGATGAGCAAATGGTTAGCATGTGCGAGTTGTTTCATCAGGTCTCTCATTGATTCACCGGTTGTATGTGTCAAGGAGTAGGGTTGCCTGTCCAACCTCTTGGGTTTTCTCTTGGTCCTCTTGTTCATCCCCCACTGCTAAACACCCTCACGCACAAGCGAATTATTGAAATAAAAATAAAACATGTTAGTCCCGAAATGACCTAGTTTGTGTCGAGTGGATGTTAAACCCAATTTCTCTCTCTATAAAGGTGTACAAATGTGAAAGAAATTAATGCTGAATATGCAGGATAAAATGATACCTGTTTTACAGTGTAAAATATTGATATTTTATCAGGAACAAGTCAAGAATATGGTGGTATTATCAGACATGGTGCCAAGTTATTATACGCCTACGCTGAAGCTACAGTACCAAAGATAACCATTATCACCAGAAAGGTATTATATAAATTGTTTTCACCTAATTCTTTAGAGGTTTAATATCTCGGCAAAATTCTGAAAGTATATGTCATTGTTTGTCTCAAATAACGAAAATTTTCAATAAACAGTCAATACTGGTAGTGATAATGCATAGTGATATTCTAGTGCAATATTTTATAACAAAACTTGAAAAAACAATAACTAACTTTCCCACATTATTTACAACTGAAAAGATACGTGTAGATTAGACTCAACCGGTGTGGTTTCGAATCCCCGGTTGTACGTGAGAAGGAATAGGGTCGCCTGTCCAACCTCGTGGGTTTTCTCTGTGTCCCTCTCACTGCTAAAGACCCCTAGCCTACATGCAAGTGAATTATTAGAAATAAAATTAAACCATACACGCAAGTGGAAGTTAAACATATTTCTTTCTCTCACATGTAGATTAAAGTATGTTGGGTGTTTTTTTGTAGGCGTATGGAGGTGCGTATGATGTGATGAGTTCTAAACATTTACGTGGTGATATAAACTACGCCTGGCCAACAGCAGAAGTAGCTGTGATGGGAGCTAAGGTAAATATTGACCCCTGTCCGCCCTCCATATCTGATTACAATACAGATTTATATTTCGTTTCATAGTATGCCTTCGATGGCCTATACTGCATGAAGATCTGACTGGTTGTAATGAAAGGTCACGACACGGGTTATACAAGTTGCTTTTGATCCTATGACAGCAAGGGGGTTGGGATGGCCTAGTGGTCTAGAGTGCCACGCTTCGACCTCTAGCTGTCCGGTCACCTCTGGCTTGCGGCTGTGGTTTCGAGCCCTGGTGTGAGCGTATGTGGCGTGGAGATAGGGGCGCCTTCTCAACCTTGTGGGTTTCCTCCGGTTTCCACCATCTGCTAAAGACACCTACGCGCAAGCGAACTATTGAAATAAAATTAAAACCGTATGTTAGTCCCGAAATGACCTGGTTGTGTTGAGTGGACATTAAAGCCCAGTTCTCTCTCTCTCTCTCTCTCTCCTATGACAGCAAACATTTGATTAATCTATCAGCGTTGATTTTTCTAGTAGGATACCCACAGTTCGATGCATCATTGGCTAATCCGTCACAACTGCTCCAGATCCTAGTGTAATAAAGACAAGTAAAATAAAACTATTAAAAAAAACAAAACTGAATAGGATCTGTGTTTTAATGAAATTGTTTTGGGACCCAGTTACTTTGCTTCCACTCGAACTGTGGGTATCCTACTGAATTTCATCATGAGCATTTACTGCTTAGCAACTTGATTTATCAATCTTTTTGGAAATGATAACTTTGATTCTAATTTCGAGAGAGTGATGAATCTTGGGTTATAGTTTTGTTATATCAATAACATTTTTGTTAATGATCCTAAAATATAAAGATGTATAAGAATATAGATGTTTCTTTAAATTTATATCCTAATAAATCATATGATAATGCCATTTATTGGAGCTGTGTCTATTATTTTCTTGTGAATTTTAGGGAGCTGTATCAATTATTTTCCGTGGAGGTAAAAATCAAGAACAACAAGAAAAAGAATATGTTGAAACATTTGCCAACCCTTTCCCTGCTACTAATAGAGGTATGGTATAACTATATACTATGAGCTTTGTATAATGCTAGAATCCCTAAATTATGCCCAAAGCCCCATCCTAACATAGCGAGGGTTTGGGTGGCTGAATGGGGTTTAACATCCATTCGACACAAACCAGACAATTTTAGGACTATCAAATAGTTAAACTTTATTTCAATAATTACTTGCATGTTTAGGGATATTTAGCAGTGGGAGGAAACAGGAGGATCCAGATCGAGAAACCCCACAATGTTGAACAGACAACCCTACTCCTTGTAACGTACCATACCAGTTGACTCAATGATAGACCTTATGATACAACCATTCAGTCAACCCTCCTCCCGATAACTTTTATAAATGTTAGTATCAGTATTAGACATCAAATATGTGTACCTTTTATTTTAATATTTCAGGTTTTGTAGATGATATAATAGAACCAAATACAACCAGAAAACGAATTTGTCAAGATCTGGAAATTTTAGCAAATAAAGTTCGCGAAAATCCATGGAAAAAACATGCTAATATGCCGTTATAACCAGACAATTTATTAATAAGAAACTCTGCATTTCTTTCAAAAGTGCTGTGAACTATATTTTCTGTTGATTAAAGAGAGATACGTAAATAACACATTGAACTCTCAGGTTTACCAGAATGTAAAATCTATAATTATATGATCAAATTAGGAAATAAAACTCCCAGTCGGAGGGTAGTGGTGTAGCACAGAGGCATTAAGGTTTCATCGGACCTGTTGATTACTAGTGAGGGTAAAATAGAAAATTCTAGCAGTTTTTGTGAAAATATGATAATAATTATTATCTTTTGTTCAACTGTTAAAGATTTTTTTTTTGCCCATAATGTAAAAGTATGGTATAAAGAAGAATTTAAAGTTAACAGTGTTCAAAAAAAAAAAAATGTGCTGTAGATTCATTATAAAGTATTAATTCCACCAATCTTTTTATAATACAGATCTATAGTTTGTTAGGTTTGGTTCTACTTTCAATGGCATCTACTACATGAAGATCTGACCAGTTGTACTGGGAGGTTGCGTGATGGGTCGTATGAGCGGCTTTTGACCCTATGACTCAAGACATTGATTAATCAAAGTTGATGTTTCTAGTGATTTACAAATTTTATCCACAGTTCTGCCGTAACAGACTGTTTCATTGGCTAATCCCTCATTTAATCAGAACACAAGTTAAATAACAACTTTTCCAGATCCTAGTGTAGTAAAGACAATTAAAACAAAATTTTGAACTATAAAAAACGAAACAGGATCTGTGTTTTAATCAGATTGTATGAAGTATTAATTCATCAGGTTTTACCTCTGAATGGTTTCACTCTTTATTATATATGATGTTGATTATTAATTATATATATCGTAAAACAAGTGGTGCAAGCTTTCATTGTCACAAATGAAATCACAAAGAATCCTGGGCCATTAATCACAAAAACTTAAAAAATAAACATTAGTTGGGTCACTGTTCTCCAGGGGCTTACTGAAACTAGATGAGGGTGAATATACTGGTAATTTTAGGCAGTACCGATGAAAACTCTTGATTTGAAATATTGAATAAATGAAATGGGGTTTGAAGTCTTACTGACCTAATAAAGATGTGCATACACCATGCAGTGTACTGCCAAGGAAATTCGAGAAATTTGGCCTGTATTGTAATTAGAATTACAGCAGACAAGGTTTTTTTATGTTCACAGGACCATCATAATTTTTCCGTGTCATTTGAACAACTAGACGTTGTTCCTTGTCAGGCCCTTACATCCAATCTTCGTGGTATAATAATTTGTTGCATTGTGGACAATTGTTATAATATAGGAAATGTTCTATATGGCATGAAGCATTTTATTTAATTAAACATACATTATGGGAGAGCAAAAACTGACTTTTGTCGGTCTTCCTTTGGGCCTCAGAAGTCATAGAAATTATCAATTAGATCTTTATTTAAATAACAAGCCCAAAATTAACTCTGTAGACCTACGGATGGCTTGGATTGGGCTCGGATTAAAACAGGATTTCGTCGACCGATTTAATCACTATGGCGTCGTGGGAGGGGCTTCTCCGTGACGTTGACGTCATCATACTTCCGGACTGTTTTCTATTCGTCTGCTTAGGGAGTCGCTTAGGCCTACCTGAAGTACAAAAGAGTACACGCAGGCAACGCAAGAAGTCGGCTATTTATTATAATTTATTTACAATACTGCCTCGTTGATTTGGCCCATTCCTTTCAAACTTTAATATCCTATCGCAGACTTTCTCTTCTTATCTATATATTAAAAGTCTTAATTCTAATTTATAGTAAAAAATAAATGTATACGAATTGAATTGCAGTCCTGTCTCAAACCGAATACGCTATCGGTACTAGTCAGTGTAAACATTACTTGATAATCGAGACTATATAGGTGGAGTTAACGCCTGTCAATCAACAATCGGCCATAATGGGAAAACGGTGTCGATGAAATTTAACTACTATTTCTAGTAAAAAATTATAGTGGTAACAACTTTGTTAAGGATAAAGTAATTTGACTGAAATTTTCAATATATTCTTGTTTGAGCATCTATTTTTGAACTGTTATAGCAAGAATGGCTAACTCCTTGTAAAAATCTCCCATAATGTATCTTTAATGTATCGTCAATGTTTTAAGTTATTGCCACCAACAGAACTATATTTGTTATTGTGTATTTATATCATAGATTCATGTTTTTATACCAGTGACACAGAATGAGATTATGTATTAGACATCAAGTATACGTATATAAATATAATGTTTGTTAAACCACTGATCTAGATTCCATTTGTTAATGGAGGCAGACCAACATTAAATTTCACCATCTCGGTACCCACAAATTGTAGTTCATCTATTTATAGCAGTTCTCTCTCTTTTCTCCCCTTTTGCATGCCCATTTTTGTTGATTTTTTGGTCTAGAATGGACAAAGAGGGTTTGAATTAATATTTTCTGCCAGGTTTTGGTAAATATTCATGATTTTGAGGCGGAAGGATAACGGCGTTATGAGGTTGGCTACGGTGATGTGTACGGCAACTAGACACATGTTTTTGAGTATGCTTCTTCAAGTTTGTGTATCTCAAAATTTTGGTGGTCAACCTCATACAAATTTTAGTGCAAAGACATGGCCATTTGTTCCTCTGTAGTGAAAAGCATTTCGCCCAACGAAAATTTGGTGAAAAGTTGGAGGTGGGCAAGGAGTCCAGAATTAACATTGAAGTCAATGGGGAAATTAATGGTGGTCTGCCTCCTGTATAATGGCACATATTGGACCGTAACTTCCTGGTTGCTACAAATGATGATCTAGTAGATTATTAAAACAAGAAATTGGATATTTTTTTTGTGAATAATTTATGAGCAGTATGTTTATATTTACAGAAAATGATATAATGTAAGAATATAAACATTTATACAAAATTTAAAGACATCATTTTTTTTTTTACATAAATAATTATAATCAATACAATATGGAGGATGAGAGGGAAAACTGATTTAAAAATATTATCTACAACAAAACACTAGTTAGAGGAATACTCGGAGCAAAGTACAATTATCACAGTATTATACATTCTTATAAACATTTCCCCATGAAAAAAAAGTTGATTGGGGTACCAATAGTAATTAAGATCCTGAAATTAGACTAACATCCAGTACTGAGATTCCGACATTAGACTAGTCTCCAGTACCATAAGATCCTTACATCAGACTAACCTACAGTCCATAGGAAGAGTTCAAATATCTCGTTCATCAATTTCTTTTTTTGTCTATCCGTCATTGGTCAGAGCAGAAATCAATTAAAATTTTGTAAGATTTAGATCATAGTTCAAAAATAGACCTGCAATAAGCAGGTGCAGCTCTTGCATAATGTATCCTTAAGTGTAATTTTCCACAATTACTGACAACTCAAATGAATCCATTTTTGTCAGACAGTAAAAATCATCATTGCTCTAAAGTTAGTCCTTACCATGGTGTGATAAGTAAGAACATAAAAAAGCAAGACAATAAAACGATAGAAGTATCAGTACGAAATAATCACTACGAATCGAAACTCTTGACAGCTCAAGAAATGAAAATCATTGGAAAGAAACTTTAAAACCTTTCACATTACAAATTTTAAGCATGCCAGATACGGCAGTTATTTCTTTTGAAGTGTAAATGGATCAAACATAAGAGTGCCGTTCTGAGAACTGTGTCAATTTGGCCCACTGAAGTGAGGTCGTATCGGCACAGTGAGGGGCATGGCACGGTTAAATTTTCGTAATGTCAACACTATCTTCGGTCTGAGAAGGTTCTCAGTACGGATTACTGTGCAGATGCTAAATGGCCCGTGACACCCCCCGCCCCCCTGTGAACTTTGACAGTTCTGTCATCAGTTCTATCAAGATGGCTGCCCCAACAAAATCAACCGTAACAATTGTTTTCATCTGTGTAATTTGCATGGGCACTGAAGTTAACTTTCTGTGAAAAGTTCCACATTTGGCGTGCCTGGCACGGTTCCAAGGCTGGTCATTGTAGAGTAATGCCAAGATCGGCGTGCTTATCACCGCCAAGTGTAAACAGGGCCTTTGATCTTTTTAAGAATGGAAAGCTTAGACAGAAATAAAAGTTGATTCACTGAGATTTACAGTTGGAAACATCTTTACTTGGTGATGATTTTCCGGGTGTTTTATCATTATTGAACAGCAGATGATGAGGACTACTGGGTGTCTTGTCCGAACGGAACAAACGATGACGAGGACTACTTGGTGCTTTCGTAAACATGTCCATGGTCAGACTGTACGGACTATGAATACCTTCTGAAAAACATAAATAAATTACTTTAAATTATATTCCTAGAAACCAGGCACCTGTCGCAGAGAAAGTCTGGTACAATTCCTTAGGTGCCTGCCATTTTATCGAGCACATATTTGTCTCTTTTGAGAGTTTTTGTTGATTTTTTTATATGTTTGTCACATCAATGAACTAGACCCTACACTATAAGTAATTTTATCTCTAAATGAAATAAAAAAAACCCCAAATTGCTTGTTGTTGGGCACACAATCTAAACAGGTATTAATCTCTATAGGGTCAATAATCTTTATAGGTGTACTTATAGAGATGTAAGAACTCAATTCGTATCCATTGTTTATTAGAAAGACATGTTATTAAATTCTTACCCGATTCTTCATCTGTTTCTTCTGATACTTTACGTTTCTTCATGACCATACTTTCACTATTGATATTCTCTTTTTCACTATAATAAAGTTTACAAACAATTGATATACTACTGTCAATACTCACCACTCAGATAGAGGGAGCAATGAGGATTAACATCCACTAGATACACACTAGGTCATTTTGGGACCAACATATGGTTCTATTTTATTTCAATAAATTGCTTTTGCGTAGGGGTCTTTAACAGTGGGAAGAAACCGGAGGACCCGGAGAAAACCCATGAGGTTGTACAGGTGACTGACTCCACGACAGGTGTACATGTGAAATAGAATCTAGCTGTGGTACATGCCCTGCCCATCTCATTATTATCCGTAATGAAATCTAGTAATAAACACCAGGTCCCGAGTTCACAAAACATTTTTTTTTTAAATAATATTTTATTCAGGTTGTCTGAATGGGATTGGAAAACAGGCTTAGCCTCTGTAAAACCCCTCTCGCAAAACATTCTCAGATTTAAGTTAAGAATTTGAAATTTGAGTCAATTCTCAAGTCCAAAAACATTTTGTGAACTCTGGGCCTGATTTAATGGGCCTAATTTAATCAATTACTGTCCTGATTAAAGATACCTTAACTACAGGACAACTATCGTCAAATAAAACCCAGTGGATAATTCCTATCAAAATGTTTCTTACCTATCTGGAATCCTGATGATTTCTTTCTTCTCTTGTTTCAATTTGCGTATCCTTGCTTGCAGATTTTCATTTTCTGTTCGTAACTCGTCTAGCGCTTTATTAAGTTTATCTTTATCTTCTTGAAGATATTTATTCTCGGCTTCAATCATGCAGACGGTGTATTTATCTATGACACCACTGGCTGTTCCAACATCTACCAACACTTGTTCTACTGGTCTCGCTTTCACGGGTTCACCTGAAAATCATGTTTTACGTCTTGTTAACATTTTACAAGTAGGATATTTTCACTATTTATATGGCCCAAACATGTGAAATGTAATGAAGTGGGTTTAACTGGGGTTATAAAGCGTATGTCGTTCCGTATGCTATGGGAAAAGTTTTGCAAAGTTTGTGGTGTCTCCTCTTCCTCAAATTTCAAGTGTTTAGCGTTCTTTTACATGGGTGGATCTTACTTTTCGTTCCATTGAACTTGCCAGGCCCTTGAAACGGTAGTTTTTAAAGACACTTTAATTTCAAATATATATATATGGACCAAGAGAAAGAGAGAAAACCCACAAGGTTGGACAGATGGCCCTACTCCTTTCGAAGCCGCGCCACTTGACTCCATGAAAGACCTTCTGACCTAACACGCCCCATTAACCAAGATATTAGCGATTCAATTTTAGGCTAGCCTCGTCATTACTAATGTTGGCTTGATAATAAACAAAGTCTTGATTATCCATTTCTACGTTAAATTATCCATCACAAAATGTATTCAAATCCACTAAATATCGCAGGCTAACAATGGCATCAAAAGTTGATTATGGTCTGGATAAGTTAGATAATGTCTAATTCATAGTTTATATAACATTTCAGGTCCACAGAAAGACCTGCAATAGGCAGATTTACCTCTTGCATAATGTATGTTTAATGCATGGTAAATAAGCAGATACTTACATGTGGTTGTATCTAAATCTTCACCTTGTCTTCTAAGTTGATCTTTTAATCTGTTTATAACAGTATCTTTATATTCTACCGTATCAACTAAACCAGCCTCTCTATAAAACAAACAGGTTATAAATATTATAACGAAATGAAATGAAATGGAGTTTAACGTCCTACTGTTCTGTTCCCACCGGGTTCATGAAGAGGGGCATATGCTATACAGTGTGCTATAATGAAATCTTGCCTGGGCAGTGGCACTATGGCCTACTCTTATATCGAATTCCAACTACCAAGGGATCTTTTAAGTGCATGCCAATGTATACACGGGAGCTCATTTTTTCATCCCATCTGAACAATCCCTCCATCCTGCACCACTGATAAGGGGAAACCATGTCGAAAAATCCTGATGGACTTTCTCGGCAAATGCAGAGATCGAACATGCAACTGCCAGACAAGCTTCTTACACACTCAACCACCGTAGCTCCCAAATATTCTAACTAATCCAGTCTCTTTAATATAAGCATGTAATAACTAAAAACGAAACATACATGTGTGAGTATGATTTAAATATTAGAAATAAATTTGCCCATTAACGGTGGACTATGGCAGCCCAGCTACTTTGTTTGAAGACCACATTAGCAATAGATTTACCTTTTCATTGTAATCTAATAAGGGGTTTAGGATAAAATGACAAATTGTTTATGTGGGCAAGTATGAAGGGACAAAATAATCCATTATGGGTCAATTGCCCAATGGGCTATTAAGTTAACAAAACACCCATATAAAATACAACTTACTTTTTTTCAAATTCGATTGTTTCTTTATTGTGTGAATATTTTAGTTGATAAATTTCCCGATACATTGCTGCATTACTCTCTTCTAATCCGGCCCATTTTTCTATAAAAAACACAGATATAAAATTATTAGTAAGCGTATACGTACTACACATAAAACAAATCAACATCAATAAAGCTTTTAGCATGTTGTTTTATTAGTAAATGCCACCAAAAATTCTGGAATTTTCAATCAAGTATTCTTCATACCTTGTTTTTGTTTGAATGTTTCTTCTAAAGCATTTTTCTCCTTTACTAATTCTTCATTTTCCTTTTCAATTTCCTACAAAATAAAAACATGAGTTGCCAGTCAATGAGATATCAACAACCTCCGATGTTTGTCCAAGACAATGGAGAGAGCGAAATGGGGTTTAATGTCCACTTGACACAAACTATGTCATTTCGGGACTAACATAGGGTTTAATTTTATTTGCTTGGGCGTAGGGATCTTTATTAGTGATAGGAAACTGGAGGACGCTGAGTAAACCCACGATGTTGGACAGGTGACCCTACTCCTTGTCATGTAGAACCGAGGATTCGAAACCACGCCAGTTGACTCAATGACAGGCTTTATGATACAGCGCACGTGGCCATCCCCCCCAAAGACAAATAGTTTATTATAAAGATGCAAACAATGAATCTGTCACCAATATGATTATAATACATAGAATTATTTTGTTATAGCAGTTACCGCAATAAGTTACGTCCACATCAGATAAAAAAATTTACCTGTAGATTCTCCACCATCAAATTGTTGACAGATGAAGGCGACGACAATATACGTCCACATAAAAATTTATAAATTGTTCTTATGCTTTTCAAAACCATTTGTTAACAATAAAATATGTTTTAAACATCCAAATTCATTAATCAGATAAAAATCCAATTCTTACCTCAATTTTGATATCAAAAGCATCAAAACCCCGACCCAATCTTGCAATTTCTTTTTTGGCATCACTGAGCTGCGATCGCAAAGAGAAACGCTGTAAAACAAATAACATATTTAATATTATTTAATATTTCAGTACGATTATTGATATGTTTGTTTATATTATAAGTCAAAAACAGCAACTCTCTCTGCATGCCAACCAAACATCAATGTAGCCGAGCAACGGTCAAGGAAAAAGCAGGGATTTTTTTAAATCTGTAGTTCTATGGATTAATAAAAAAAAAAAGGTGACCTTACATCTAATTTCAAATCTCTAACAGTTTTCTTCCATTCAATTTCCTCTTCTTCAGTTTTCTAAATTAAACAAAATTATAAAAATAAAAGTAAATTATAATTGTCTAAAAAGTGTTTGATCTCCAATATTTTTCAATACTGATATTCTCACGCTGACTAAATAGAAATCCTTTAATTGTAGGTCTGAGAAAATTCCATTATGAAATATTCAGTCCCATATTTTAGTTTCAATAAAAACAGTGAATCCATTATTTAAAAAAGCATCATAAACTGCTAAAGTTTGAAAAATGAAGCCGAACAAAATCTGTTATTCAAAATAAACACATGACAAACCTTTTGATTTTCTTCTTCCAGTTCTTTCTTTTCATCAAGCAGTTGTTGAATTCTCTCCCCATAATCCGCCTGCCCAGCACCTGTCCCATTTGATTGTTTTTCTTGTTTCAACCTATTAACAGTGTTTACACTTTCTAATAAATCACTTCGTAAACTCGTTATTTGTTCATTATTTGTCGCTACTTCTGCTTGTAACGTCGAAATAATTTCAGTTTTCTTCAATAAATCATCCTGCAATGTTTTGATTTCTCCCTGTGAAGCCTCAATTGACGATTCCGTTTGTAATTTTGTAATTTGAGCTTGTAATTCATTTTCAGATATTTTTTCTTGACGTAACTTTTTAATTTCTTCTGATTTTGTGGATAATTCTTCTTCTAATGCTACAATTTGCTCTTCCAATTCACTTTCATGATTTTGCAAGTTTAAAATCTCTTCTTGGAAATGACTTTCTGATGCCTTTTCTTCATGTAATTTTGTAACTTCCTCAGATTTTACGGACAAATCGTGTTGAAGCTCAAGGACTTTAGCTTCTAATTCACTTTCTTGATTTTTCAGTTCTGTAATTGTCTCAAGACCATCTGCAACGTCAATTTGTAATTTTGCAATCTGTTCTTTGGATTCTGCGGAATCCTGGCACAAAGCTTTGTTATCTCGTTTCAAGGATTTTATGGCTTCATTTTTCTCCTCCAAGTCGACTTGGAGAATTGCAATTTGTTCAATATTGTCTTTGATATCTTGCTCTAATTCACATTTCTCATTGGTCACGTCTGCCAACTCTTCTTTCGTTTTATCAAAAGCTTCTAAGTCAGTCATTAATGTTTCCACTTTTAGTTGCAGGTTGCTCAGTTCCTCCTCTTTACCTGCTAACGTATCATGGAATTCCATTTCCATAGTAACCATAGCTTCTCTCTTAGCACTGAATTCTTGTCGTAATTCTGATAACTGTTCCTTTAAGATTGATTCTGTATCTTTACCTTCTGCTTTGAGTAAATCTTCTTCCTGTTGCTTCTGGTACCATGACAGCATGTCTGCGTGGTCCGCGTTCAATCGTTCGTAGTCGAGTTCCAGGGATTTTTTCGTCAATGACAGTTGTTTGACTTGTCCCTCTAGGTCTTCAATCTGATCTCTTCGATTAGAAATCTCTCCTTGAAGATTTGTGATTTTTTCTTTGTTTTCCGTATTTTCATCTGTTTCTCGCTCAATTATGTCTTGCAGGTCACCAACTTCATTCTGGAGTTTCTCCAATTCTTTCTGTAATTCTGCTAACTTGGGTTGTGTTTCTGCCAGTTCCTCAGTTGTTGAAAGCAGCTCGGCCTCAATTGTTGTCAGTTTCTCTTTCAAAACCATGTTTTCCCCTTGCAGCTGAGTGACCTGGTCGGAATAATGCTTCGAGGAATGGATGATGTCATCCTTCTTTTCTGCTTCAGTTTCTAATTCTGCTATTTTCTGTTTCAAACTTGTCAAACTTTCATCTCTCTGACTGGCCATTTCGAGACTTGTTACAAGTTTTTTCATCTCAGTTTCTTTAAGGTCAAGTTCCGTCTGCAATTCTTGAACTCTTGAAAAAAGTTCCCCAACTCTTTCACATTTTGGTCTCAGTACTGCGAGCTCACTCTCTAATTCTGCTATTTTTTCGTTCAACATTTCTATTGTTTCATTAGAGGCTGCAATGTTTTCTTCCAAGCTGTTTATTTCTTCTCTTAATTCCGTATGTTGTTCGGTAGACTTGTTCAATTGCTCTCTCAAATCCTCCATTTCAACCTTTTGCTCTTCAATCAGATCTCCGAGATCTTTCCGTTCATGTTGTAAAGCACAAATTTCTTCTTCAAGTCTCGATGTTTCACTGGCTTTATCGTCAACAGGATCGCATTGGATTTCTACTTCACATTTTTCACAAGACGTCAATTCTTCTAACTGACTTTTCAGCATCTGGATTTCTGATTTCTGAGATTCAATTTGCGATTCATAGACAGAAATGTTCTCAGAATTCTTCTTCTTTAATTCTTCAAGTTGCTGATTTAAGTTTTTGATTTCTTTTGCTTTTATTGCCACCATTTCTGCAGTGTTGCCATCATTTTTGTTGTCCTTTTTAATTGTTTCAAGTAATACATTGAGGTCATTTATTTCTTTTTCTTTAGATATATTCGTGGCGTTCATTGAATTGAAATTAATTTGGAGTTCTTCCAGTTGGAATTTCAGGTTTTCTATTTCTTCATGTTTCAGGACCAGTTGTTTTTCTGCATGGTTGATAGAATCTTTGCTTGTTGAATTCTGTTCATGGCTTAATTCTTCCATGTCTGTTTCTTTGTGAGCAGGAGAATCTCGCCTGTCCAGGTCTTCTGCTGTTTTCAACTCCAGCTGCTGTTGTAAGTCCACAACTTCCTTTTCTTTCATGGCAATTTCTTCGGAGGTTCTCATCTGAAGATTTTTAATCTCCTCTGACTTCTCTGCTAATTTTTCTTGAAGATCTGTGATTTGAGATTCTGCTGTTTTCAACTCCAGCTGCTGTTGTAAGTCCACAACTTCCTTTTCTTTCATGGCAATTTCTTCGGAGGTTCTCATCTGAAGATTTTTAATCTCCTCTGACTTCTCTGCTAATTTTTCTTGAAGATCTGTGATTTGAGATACCAAAGACTCTTCATTTGATCCTGTTGAATCTGTCTGCTGCTCACTTTCTATATTGTCTACCATTTGGGCCTGGTCAATTCGGAGTAAAGCCTCTTTTAACTGTTCCTCTAGCTCCAGGATTCGATTCTGAAGTAATTCTTCATTCATGGAAATACCTTTATGGACGGTCATTTGTTCGTCTGCTTCACGCATCTCCTGGTCGAATGATTTAGGACATTTGTTCAATTCATCTTGCAAGCTTAATCCAGCTGGAATATCTTGCATGCCTCTCATTGCTGAAACAAAATCCAAATCTTCAGTGTAACTTCCATCAATGTTTTTGTCGTTTTCAAGATTTGATATTTGCTTGGCTTTTTCTTTATTTTCGACTTGAAGTTTTGACAGTTCAGTCTTTAATTCATTAATATTTTCTTTTAAAGATTCGACTTCTTCTGATGCTTCCGTCTGGGTGTCTTGTTCCGATTTAGAAACTATTTCTTGTGAAACTTGTTTGTTCTCTTTATTTTGATCCGTCAGCTGTTCCTGAAGGGCAGTCATGTTGGCAGATAACTCTGCTTCGACTCTTGAATGTTCCTCTTTCAAACTTTCATTATCTTGGTTGAGTTTTTGTATGGTTTCTTCTAAAGCCTGGATCTGGTTCTTAAGACTTCCTGTCTGAGATTCCGAATTGGACCAGTCCATATTTTCCAAATCTATGGCCTCAAGAGCTTTATTCTTTTGCTCAACTTCACTCTCAAGACTTTGGATTTGAGATTTGTACTCAGTGAGCTCCGATTCTAGGAGCATTATTGCATCTGTCTTTTGCTGAATTTGATTCTGGCTTTCACTCAGTTCTGATTCAAGTGTTGCGACTTTCTTTTGATATTCTGCAACTTCTTGCGATGTAAAGTTAGTCGTCTCCAGGTCAATGTTACTAAGCGCCTGATTCTTAATCTCCAGATCTGCTTCGAGTTCTTCTATCTTAGTCTTGTAGGAAATAATCAATTCTGTACTTTCGAAATCATCAAGGTTGTTTTTGGCATCCACAGAATCCTGCAACTCTTGAAGTTTCATTCTATATTCTCTGGCCTTGTTCTGCTGTTTCTCCAGTTCAATGTTCTCCATTTTCAGGGAATCTATCTCGTAATTTTTCTCTTCAAGACAAGATTTTAATTTGTTGATTTCCTCTTTCAGATCATTCTTTTCCTGGTCATCGCCCATTTTATTCTTGTTGACCAGAAACTGAAAAATAGCAATGGAATGGAATAAATTTCACAGAAACGGAAATGAAATAGAGTTTGACATCCTACTGTTTTGCTGCGACTGAGCTAACAAAGTCGGGCATATGCAACACCGTATGCAATGAGGGAAATTTTGTCCGGACAGTGCGCTACGGCCTACTCTAATACTTGGAATTCCAACTTCCAAGGGGTCTTTTACATTGACGACAATGTGTATATGGGACCTCAGCCTTTTGTCCCATCCAAACAACAAGACAGCTGTCCTTGTCAGACGAACCGTCCTGCATCACTGACAAGTGTTAATTAAGTCAATCCCATGAGTAATTTAGGGAAACTATCTTAAAAGGACGTTATGCAATATTAGATAAAAAATTGACACTGTTGCCACTATAATCCCAATAAATATTGCAGACTAGCGATGGTATCGAAGAATTGAATATGGTCTGGATAAGTTATCTAATGCCTAATTAATAATTTAGATAACATTTCAGGCCTAAAGAAAGATCTGACTCTTGCATAATGTATGTTTAATTCATTAAATATTCGCTTATCTATGCTGAACGATGAGACACGGTATCTGGCCAGGCCCTCTGCCATGATTGAAATGCTGAGGACTACATCGAACTGCTGATAAACATGACAAGCTGCTGATTGCTATGATGACAAGATCGAACTGCTGATAGACATGATGACAAGATCGAGCTGCTGATTACCAAGATGACTAGCACTCTCTTTTTTGAATATGAATGAATTTTTAGTTTATGTGTACCCTTCCTATTTGAAATCATACCTGTCCTGTGGAATGTCTGACGTTGTCTACGTTTTTAAGCTTAGCTTCTGTCTGTTCAACTTGTCGTTCTAACATGGTGATATAATCTTGGTTTACTTTCTCTTTCTGTTCTGATTCTCGTTTCGTCTGTTTTAAAAAAACAACATATTAAAATTGCTGATCACCATTTGCATTTTATAGATAGAGAGACACGGTTTAACATCGACACAAACTCCGTAATTTCGGAACTGACATACGGTTCAATTCTATTTCAATTTTTCGCTTGCGTGTATGGGTCTTTAGCAGTGGGAGGAAACTGGAGGACCTGGAGAAAACCAACAAGGTTGGACAGGCGAACCTACTCCTTGTCACGTTCAACTGGGAAATAGATGCCTTGCCACTTGACTCAATGACATGATCAAAGTGCACATGCCAACCATTCAGCCATCCAACACCCACCCCACCCCCATACAGCCATCCAGCCACCCTATTTAGTTATGAAAACAAACATAATATATCAATGGTAAGATCTCCTGGCTTGGAATCATTAAGATTAAAATACGATGTTCCAAATAATTTAGTTGTTTTAATTGTTGACTCATTTTATAAACTATACTGGATAGAACCATTTTTGTCTGCTCAAGAATACAAAAGTTTTTTCCTGATTAATTAATGGTGTCTGGTGAGATTGGAACGTAAATTTTGGACAAACCTTGTCAACTTTTTGTTGAAGTGATTTTAATTCATCTTTTTTCTCCTTTAACTGTTTATTTAACGTTGATTTTTCATCTGCTACTTTATAAAGTTCGGCTTCTACTTGGTTAATATATACATCACGTTGATTTAGCTTTTCACTCATTTCTTTAATTGAACCCTTCCAAAATAAAAAATAGTTATATATAATAGTCCATTTATCTAGTTGTAGATCATGACATAAGGATGGGAGAGGGAGGGGGAGAGAGAGGAGAAGAGAAGAGAAGATGAGAGGAGATAGGGAGAGGGAGAGAGAAAGGGAAAGAGGAGAAGAGAAGAGAGGAGAGGAGAGGAGGAGAAGAGAGGAGAAAGAGAGAGAAAGGAAAAGAGAAGAGAAGAGGAGAGGAGAGAGAGATTAACATTTCATTATAATAATTCACTTGCAGGTAGGACTGAGAACAAAATAACTAACAGTTCTAATAATTCTTGCTGTTCAAAAATAAAATTTTTATTAGCAGTTTCGGCCAGGGTGGTAGTTAGAAATGAAATGGGGTTTAATGTCCTACTGTTCTGCTCTGACTACCGTAATGAAAATGGGAATATGCCATACAGTGTGTTATAAGGGAAATCTCTATGTACTTTCTCGGCCAATGCAGGGATTGAATACCCAACCTCCAGGCTAGCGAGCAAATGTGATAGTTGGATAATAACCGAAACCCCTATAGTATAATGAAATAAGATGGAAATGTTTGATATAATTACCTCCACTTTCTCATTTACTTCTTTATCCATAATACTTTTCTCTAAAACTGTAAATTCTCTTAGTTCTTTAAATTCTTCTTCTTTTTCGTAATATTGGTTACTGAGTTTTTCTATCATTATTTCCCTGTAAATACAAGACAAATAATTTAATACACATAGGTTAACAACTATAAGTAGAACATGACATTATATTGTAGATTATAATACAGAGAGAGAAATAGGGTTTAACGTTCACTCAATACAAACTAGGTCATTTCTGGACTAACATATTGTTTAATTTAATTTCAATAATTCGTTTGTGAGTAGGGGTCTTTAGCAATGAGAGGAAAACTGAGTACTTGGATTAACCCCAAAAAGTTGGACAGGTGACACCCTACTCCTTGTCAGGTACAGCCATACGGAGCGCACATGCTAACCATTCTGCACACCGCACACCCGAATACCCCAAAAACTAGCACTTACATTTCTTTAATTTGTAATTTAAGCGCCTCTTTTTCTTGATCCGATTCCTCACTGATGCGTCTGTGTGGTGCAATAGAGTTATCTACAGACAAGATGGTGAAATCCGACTCATCCGTCGTGTGATCTCTGAAGCGCACTGATGATTCCGGAATTTCAAATGTTGAAAAATCCATTTCTATTGACGACAGAATAGATCTATTGGCAGGAACTGGAACAAAAATAAAAGTATTGAAATGAATTTTTCAAGAGAGAAAGAGAAATGGGGTTTAATATCCAATCAACACAAACTTGGTACAATTTATTTTAACAATTGGTTACTATTTGTAGTTCCTATAATTTAACAGAGAGATATGGGATTTAACGTCCACTCAACACAAACCAGGTCATTTCGAGACGAACACATGGTTCAATTTTATTTTAATAATTCGCTTGCATGTAGGGGTCTTTAGCAGTGGGAGGAAACCAGAGACTCAGAAAAACCCCAGGAGGTTGGACAGGCACCCCAGCTCCTTGTCACATATAACCGGGGAATCATGCAACTACGCCAGTTGACTCAATGACAGACCTTATGATACAACGTGCACGCACTAACCATTTGGCCATCTAATCCTGGGTAGACAGAAATACCCCACCCTAAATATATGGAGATGAAAACATGCTGATCATTTCTGTTTTTTAATTCAATTTAACTCTTGACACTTACAATGACTTTGTCTCCTTAATTTGGGACCACACCAAGTTTCTCTTCGTAATTTTTTCTGAATTATAAAAGAATTTATACATAAAACAAATTCTAAATTCTCATCGAAAAATTTAATTTATAATTCTTCTATGACTGTTTTAGAACAAGGAAGACTAATGAACAGGGACTCACTATCAATTAGTGAACAATCAATTTGCATATACAGCCTTAGTTTCTGCTCCAGTCAAGTTCGAAACTATTATAACATCAAAGCTTTTCATAATAATGGGCCCTAAACCCAACTCATCTTGCATTTGTTCCTTCCTTTATCGGAAGGAGGGGAGGTGTCACATTGAAACTTGGCTTGTTTGTTCCTTGCACAATAATTGCTCTTCGATGGATGAAAGTTTTAATTTCAAGATGGCTGTCATGACAGGCTTGATCTTGGTTCATATAGTACTCTACAGAGCAATACTACTCAGTAATAACCGCTTCAACTCAAATATCCTGTTTTAGCAGGAGTTTCTCTATTTTATGTTTACTTTCAATCTACTTTAAATGGTTGTCTAGATTAAATAATGCATGTTGGCTTTCCAACTGTTTAATTTGCCAAACTTTAAAAACAGAAAGTCCTGCTTAAAAAAGTACAACCACCCCCCCACACACCCTGAAATACAGATTAATATCAAAGAAATCACAGGACAGTTGTTTATACCTTGACATCTTTCCTCTCTGGATTACCGATACTAGATGATACACAGATCATTCGTTGTAGATTCTCTATAAGACGCTGTTGTTCATTCTGGGCCTCTTCTTTCTCTCTCAGTTTTCTTTCAAGTACGTCCTTTTCCATTAACATATCATTGACACCCATCTATAAACACAGAGATACACACAGAACTAGGGTTTAACAGCCACTCAACATAAGGTTAATTTTGGGACTAACATATTGTTCAATTTCATCTTGATAATTTACTTGCATGTTGCAGTGCGAGGCAACCAGAGGACCAAGAGAAAACTCACGAGGTTGGACAGGCAACCCTACTCCTTGAGGTGGCTTTTTGATATTTGATATACAAGGACTTTTTTATTTTGTGTTTTTACCAATTTTCAACCCATGAAGTGTAAATAATCTAATTTAATCAACCTGTCCATAATATCATATAACATGTATTGGACGTTAAATCTGTAATAAACAACAACAACAATATCCCATAGACCGATGAGAAAATTGCCGAACCAGGCAACAGAGAAGATTCTGTAAGTAGAATTGAGGAGATACTGACCTCACTAGCTGTCTGTTGTAAACGCTGGATTTCCATTCTGTATTTCTTTAATAAGGCTGCATCTCCATTAAATACCTCATTAAGATGGGGTTTATTCTTGACCTTTTTAGCTCGAGAGGCAAACTATAAAAGTATGTTTACATTTTAATACAAATATTTTAAACTATTCTTCCCTTAAAGAAAACAGTCAAAAATATAATAAGTACACCACATTAGTATTAGGATTGATATCTGGGACATTCTAGTACTGAGAGCAGTGTGGCCTCAAACTGGTCCCCAACAATCTTTGTTTCACACAACTTCTGAAAATTCCATACCTTAGAGAGAAATGGGATTTATCCCACTCGACACAAACTAGGTCATTTCGGGACTAACATGGTTCAATTATATTTCAATAATTCACTTGAGCATAAGGGTCTTTAGCAGTGGGAGGTTGGACAGATGACCTTACTCCTTGCCACGTACAACCGGGGAATCGAAACAATGCAGGCTGACTCAATGACAGACCAAGCAGCAGTATCGATCGTTCTTCATTGTATAAGTTTAATAAAATGATGTGGTTTACCTTTAGAGTAGAATGACTTTCTTCTATAGATGTAGGAGATATAGTACATATAATAGCTGTTTTAGAATTACCCCCTAAAGCATTCTGTAAGATACGTGTCAGTTTAGAATCTCGGTATGAAATATAACCATCACTGAAAAAAAATAATAATCTATTCATTTATCCAGCTAATAACGGCTGCTCTAAGACGCTTTGCAAATCTTTAGTTGCTGATAACTTGTGATAAAAAGTCAACTCACCCACCCACCCTCGCTTCTGATGACCTGTGAAAGAGATTCAACTCACCCACCCCTTCACTTAATTTACTGATGACCTGTGAATGAGACAGTAACCTTACCCGCCCCCTTTGCCTTATTTACTGATGTCGTGTGAGATAGATACTGGCCCCCCTCACTAAATTTACTGATGACATGTGAATGAGAGTCAACTCACCTTTGCCCGCCCCCCTCACTTAAAATTTACTGATGATATGTGAAGAGACAGTATACTAACTCATTCCCCTTGTTTAATTTACTAATGACACATGAAAGAATTAACAAACTTACCCACCCTCTCACTTAATTTACGGATGACTTGTCAAAGAGACAGTAACCTTACCCACCCTCTCGCCTTATTTACTGATAACATGTGAAATAGATACCAGTCTCCCTTGCTAGATTTACTGATGGCATGAGAAAGAGACAGTCCACTTACCCGTCCCCCTCACTCAATTTACTGATGACTTGAGAAAGAGTTAATAAACTTTTGTTTATAGCACACCCTTCCTTGAATACTTTACCAGTATTATCTCCAGCCTTTTCAGAACCAGCCAAATCGACAAAATTCTACAAAATAAAAGAAACCTGTGTTAATCCAGGGACAAAGGTACGGGGAGAGAAAGAGAGAGAGATGGGATTTAACTCAACTCAACATAAATTAGATCATTTCAGGACTAACATATGGCTCAATTTTATTTCAATTATTCGCTTACAAGGGGTCTATAGTAATGAATTGCAGTGGGAAGAAACCGGAGGACCCTGAGAAAACCCATAAGGTTGGACAGGTGGTCCTATTCATTGTCAAGTACAATTGGGGAAGAAGAACCACGCAAGTTGACTTAATGACAGCTCACACGGTAACCATTCAGCTATCTAATAGCTTGGAGTTGGATTTCATAAGCTAAAGCAACTTCTGAATCACAGGACTTCAACAGTTATGTTAAAAGTTTTACCAAATGTGACACCATAACAGCATCCTCTTCTGCAGTTTCACGACTCTCTATAATCTGTAATATAATCAAAGAATGAAAAGCATTATACTTTATAGATTATTTCAATGGCATTGTAGTAGCTAAGTTTCTAACTCAATGTCATCCAAGGTCTTTGACATTGAAAACACAAATTATTTGTCAATTTAAATCAACATTGATGTTGTGATCTTTCCGAGAAAAGGTGGGCTTCTGATATCCAATATTCAAGACAAAATAAACATTTAACCATTGCGTTTCATTGACATTTCTAGCAAGAGACTTAAAAAACGAGGCTAGCCATATTCTACAAGCACAAGTAATGTCAAAAACAAAGTCTCAATTATCCATTTTTATGTTTAATAATTATTCAAAAAATTGATTCCAATCCGCTAAACATTACAGGATAGCGATGGCATCGAGAGCTGATTATGGTCTGGACCAGTTAATTTATGTCTAATAAATAGTTTAGATAAAATTTCAGGCCTAAAAACCTGCAATAGGCAGATTTCGCTCTTGCATAATCATTGCAAGGGGAACAACTTCGTGTAAATTCTTAACACAAGCCTGAGAATGTTTTGTGAAACTGAGGCCTGGATTGTGGATAACTGGCCAGATGAAAATGGTGCTAGTAAAACAGGAACAAACAAATACAAGCATTACACGGAACCACTTTTATAGTTACGTGTAGGCTGTGACTGTTACTTTTCACGCTGATTGCCACAAATAACCTTCACCTAATAACAAAGAATAACACCTACCACTCGTAGAATACTGTGTGACCTTGAACTTCTGTCATTCTGTGCAGTAGCTGCAGTTTTTCTCCTGTCTAATAATAAATTCATCATGATGAAGATAAGACAAAAACAAAGAAAAATTCCCTGGTCATTTTGAGAGACAGAGAGAGATAGGGTTTAAAGTCCACCACACTAGCTAGATCATTCTGAGAGTACCATACATATGGTTCAATTTCATTTCAATAATTTGGTTGCACGCCGGGTCTTTAGCAGTGGGAGGAAACCAGAGGACCCAGAAAAAACCCCACAAGTTTGAACAGAGGACCCTACTCCTTGTCATGTATAACCTCGCCAGTTGACTCACTGACAGACCTTATGATACAGCATGCTAACCATTCCGCCGTCAAACCTCCATTCTTGGAAGTGTGTCTTGTGGTAGTGTGTCTTGTGGTACGATGTATTGCGGTATGTTTACCATTTCTGTAATCCTTCAAAACGTAGGAGAATAGTAGGATGTTAAACCCCATTTCCTTCAAAAAGTCAATTCATCTTACATCCCCCCCCCCCAACCCTAACGTAAAATGTCATCCTTAACTAAGTTGTTAGATATTAAATTACAACTTACTATCTCCTTGTTTTACAACTGAAAATATTTCTTCTTTACAAGTAACATGTTGTTCTATTAAACCTATTACATTTATCTGATGATCCTAGAAAATATATAACATTTATCTGATGATCCTAGAAAATATATAACATGTTGTTCTTTTACATTTATCTGTTGATCCTATAAAATATATAACATGTTGTTCAATTAAAACTATTACATTTATCTGATGATCCTATAAAATATATATTATGTCGTTCTATTAAACCTATAACATTTATCTGATGATCCTATAAAATATATAACATTTTGTTCTATTAAACATATTGCAGTAGATTATCAAAGTCATCACACAAGTGATATCTACTTTAGATTGTATTATTGGGTGATAAACATTAGTAATCAATGGGTTGTTTATTTTTTAACAGTGATCGATAAATTAAACACTTTTAAATTGGATATCCATTATCAAAATTGAATGATCATACTGGACACAAGTACAAATTACGTGATTTTGTGTGATTTAAAAGATTTTTCGAGCTTTTAAACAAATATTTGATATTGAATGAACATCAAATAAATAAGTTCTAAATATATTTGTACACGAGATTAAATGATATCCAGACTACAGTGTTATATACTGTACATTGCAATCGATGCCTTACTGTATTTTCTTGTATCTTGATAACTTTTTCCTCGCTTGACAAAAGATCTGAGATCTTTTCTTGGTAGATTTCCATGTAGCTCACTCGTAACAAAAATTCTTTGTTTGGCGCCTAAAAATAAAATAATTTGCTTTGTCGGAAATGGTAATTGATACACAATCAGAGAACTCACACTCCATTCAAATAACATAATACGAATATAATAAATTTTCATCAATGGCAAGTTTCTATGATGGAATGAAAGAATTGACTATTTTAAAAAGATATCATTTTAACCCCATGATTCATTTTACTAAAATGGGAGATACATGTACTTACTTGATTAATGTACTCAAATATCTCATCTATTGCCAAACCAATCAGTCCTGGAGACATGTTGTCACCTGACATGGAGTAAGTTTTACCGGATCCACTTTGACCATACGCAAATACCGTTCCTGAAAACACATATTGGAATGATAAAACAGATAAATTTTAAAATCTGAATGTCAAAGATTGTCATTTGGGAAATTCCGAATTCCTTGTACACTACGATACGGTATTGTAAATAGTTCAACTCTGTTTATTATTTACAAAGATATAATATAAATTGAAAATAAGTCAACACCACTTTTTCAAGACATCCAACACCAAATAATGTCACAAAATAGTGTATTAATATTATTCTTTAAATATTTACCGTGGAAACCTGTCATGGCGGCTTGTACGATAGGTGAACTGATTTCATCGTTGATCTCATATGTTGTCGAGTTTTCATCATATACACAGTCTACAAAATAATGTAAAAAATAAACACAATTTTTCATCATGTTTGATATGTCAATAAGACTGAAGTATTTCTAATTTTCAAATCGTTTCTATTGAGTAAGAGTAATGGGAGAGAGAGGAATGGGGTTTAACGTCCACTCAACACAACCAGGTCATTTTGGGACTAACATACGGTTTTAATTTTATTTCAATAGTTCGCTTGCGCATAGGGGTCTTTAGCCGTGGGAGGAAACCGGAGTGCCTGGAGGAAACCACGAGGTTGAGAAGGCGCCACTAAGTCCATGCCACATACGCTCACACCAGGGCTCGAAACCACAGCCGCAAGCCACAGGTGACCGGCCAGCTAGAGGTCGAAGCGCGGCACTCTAGACCACTAGGCCATCCCAACCCCCCCCAAGAGTAATGGGAGGCAATCTGATTAAAAAACAGATCTACAATTTGACCCTACCTATTATGATGAAGAGTAGGCAAAAACGATGCTGTCAACATTAGAACTAAATGTTAAGGATACCTATAGATTAAGTCAAAGTCATGAGGACTAGCACTAACCCTAACCCACAATCCTCGGCAACATTTCGCGACCTTGACAAAATCTGAAGGTGGCCTTATTATTTAGTCCTGATCATGCTGTTTTTGACCCATTTTCACTTGACAATTATACCACACATTTACCCTGTCTTGGGAGCTAAAAATATCTTTGACATGTTTGAGAAATACAACTGACACTGGTAATAAGGGGTTTGTCAAACGGCACTGTGCAGCCTTCGTGTGTTTAGAACTTTGACAGTGACGGACGAAGCTCGTGAATCCTCTACCTGCGTAGTTAATATCTTCACTACACCAAAGACAACGGCCACAGGCTTTCCCCGGCAGTTCAATTTTACGCACAAATTCATTCATGCAAACTTTCTTCCGCTATTCTTCGTCTAATCGACTTCTCTTTCAAGCCAGTCCCATCTCCATTTATTTTTAGAACCACTGTCAATTTGTCGCGCACGTGATTCGTCGGTTCAGTTTATTATTGACATTGTTCTTCATTTACCTTGATAGAGCGAGACTTGCGTGGAGAATGCATTTACATATCAATAGAAAAAAAAACTGCGATGACCTTGTAGCGAGAATAGGGGACACATTATGGCCAATCAGAATGCCGTTATACATGTAGCTGATCACGGAAACAGTCGATTTGATCCGAATCATGCCACGTGAAGCGAAAGCCAATTAGATCATCGAAGAATTTTTTCCGTCAAAGAGGTCATGAGCTTAGCGGAGCAAACCAAAGGGTATTCCCCTTTAGAAGCGAAAGCTATTTGCTGAGTTACGTCCGATTTCATAAGTTTCCATACAGCGAAAATTTTTGTTCGAATAATTTTTACGTGGCTTTTTTTTTGCGGGGGGGGGGGGAGTCGGATTTATGAAAATTCAAAAATTGCTCTAGGTCAATTGGCGGAAAAATCTCATGTATGCCAAATGGTGCAGACAGGCAGGACGTCACACCACATTTCATAGATCATGTAACGTGACTTACCAAATGTATATATCGGTGATGATTCGTCCCTCTGATGCAGTGATTTGTCTATTGTATTCCACATACATATTCTACCATTTTGTCTTTCTCTGTAAATTAAATAAAACTATATTTGTAATCCCTTGAAAACTACAATATTGTGAAAGTGGAATCTCTAAAACCTTATTAGCAATTAGTTCAGCTCTGAACGTCAGTCTCATTACACTCACCCTGAACCTTCAGGGACTCTCCCATTCAATCAATGTCGAAAATAATTGGAGAACAGTCAATTTTACTGGACAAATTTTCACTGCTAAAGGACGGGGTGCCAATCCGTGTGAAAGTCTGTACTAATGAGAAACATTTGAATTCAAAATTCACAGAATTATGTCAACAAGCCTGGACAATTACATACATCTGTCATAGACTTTGTCAAGTAAAAATTATTAGTATACAGATAACTCATCCCAAGTTAGAAGACAACTCATCCCAAACTTAAAACATGGGTCGAGATATAAGACAACTCATCCCAACAAATATAAGTGCTAGTTACATTTGTTTTAATAAAATTGCTTTCTTCGAAGAACACTCAGCCCAATCTAATTTTATTACAAAAATTTTTGTGTCTTTATTTTTCTTTATTGATAAAAACCCTATTCCAAAAGACTTATTTTTTGGGGTCTAGTGCCTGCTGTAGATTGTCAACAAACAAAATGTGAACTGACACACAGACAGACAGGGTGATGATTTGGACAAAAGATAGGTTGCCAGGCAACGAAACATACGCCCACAGCAGCTAAATCGTCCGGGCAATCAACAAGGGTTGTCGCATATTTTTACTTTTTTTGGTAATGAAACAACTCATTATGTAATTATCTGAAAATCATTAGAATTTGTTTGCTTTTTATAAAGTTTTGCTCCACGCTATCAATTAGTATAGGAAACATTTAACATCATGGATTTAGCTGTTCTGTTATCAAAATTCATTGAAAATCAAAATACTTGTGCGTTTCAACACCTTAAACTATGTGTATCAATCTGAAGTCAAACGGGTGATAAGTTTGGCATCTGTAGCGTCACAAGGTTTTTTGAAGTGATCAAGGGAGATAACTCTGGAAGTAATTATTTGAAATCAATGAAAATCAGTAGGCTTCTTCGTCTCATGACCTTAAACAGTGTGGGTAAATTTAAAGTCAATCAGATATTAACTGTGGCCTCTAGAGCGTCCACAGGATTTTTTGATGTGATCAAGGGCCATAACTCTGGCAATAATTATCAGAGATCGCTGAAAATCATTAGGCTTCTTCGTCTCATGACCTTAAACACTGTGTATAAATTTAAAGTCAATCGGATATCAACTTTGGCCTCTAGAGCATCCACAAGATTTTTTGAAGTGATCAAGGGCCATAACTCTGGCACTAATTATCGGAAATCGCTGAAAATCAATAGGCTTCTTCGTCTTATGACCTTAAACACTGTGTATGAATTTTAAGTCAATCGGATATTAACTTTGGCCTCTAGATCGTTCACAAGATTTTTTGAAGTGATCAAGGGCCATAACTCTGACACTAATTATCGGAAATCGCTGAAAATCAATACGCTTCTTTGTCTTATGACCTTAAACACTGTGTATAAATTTAAAGTCAATCGGATATTAACTTTGGCTTTTAGAGCGTCCACAAGATTTTTTGAAGTGATCAAGGGCCATAACTCTGGCACTAATTATCGGAAATCGCTGAAAATCAATAGGCTTCTTCGTCTTATGACCTTAAACACTGTGTATAAATTTAAAGTCAATCGGATATTAACTTAGGCTTTTAGAGCGTCCACAAGATTTTTTGAAGTGATCAAGGGCCATAACTCTGGCACTAATTATCGGAAATCGCTGAAAATCAATAGGCTTCTTCGTCTTATGACCTTAAACACTGTGTATAAATTTAAAGTCAATCGGATATTAACTTTGGCTTTTAGAGCGTCCACAAGATTTTTTGAAGTGATCAAGGGCCATAACTCTGGCACTAATTATCGGAAATCGCTGAAAATCTATAGGCTTCTTTGTCTTATGACCTTAAACACTGTGTATAAATTTAAGGTCAATTGGATATTAACTTTGGCTTTTAGAGCGTCCACAAGATTTTTTGAAGTGATCAAGGGCCATAACTCTGGTAGTTATTATCGGAAATCGCTGAAAAACAATAGGCTTCTTCGTCTCATGACCTCAAACACTGTGTATAAATTTAAAGTCAATCGGATATTAACTTTAGCCTCTATATTGTCGTCGCCCCCGTCCGTCCGACCGGCCGGCCGGCCGGCCGGTCGGACGGACGGGGGCGACGACAATATACGACCACATTTCAATGTCGGCGTATAATAAAAATGATATTTGTAGTATCTGACAAAGTCTTCAGGCTTGTTTATGTCAGGTGGAAAGGACTTCCTGGTTTACATACTTTTGTAGCAACGGCCTAATTCTTACTGCCACTTTCACTGAATCCATTGTGAAATACTGGTTCTGAAATAAAGAATCAAAACACCACTTTTAATTTGATCCCATCTTTAGATTGGTCTTGTTTCAATTTCTATTGTCAGTTTTCTTTTATTTCAATTTGAGAACAGGTTTATTGCTGTCAGGCCAGGGCAGTTACATGAATTGTCAATTGGATCAACATGCCAACACATCCTCCAGACAAGAATCACAGTACCGTAATAATTCGACAGAAAAAAACACAAGAAAGGCTTGAGGGGATTAAAACCATCACCCAACTTTATCTAGGTGGTGGTGGGCAGTTATTTGCAACGTCCACTCAACTGGCACTGTCGCTTATCATGGAACATTACCAATAATTAACTTATTCATGATTGTTCTACTTCTAGCTAGGATAATCGTCACTTGTTGACAAATATCTATTTTGGTCATAATTTGGGACCGGGTATCATTCAGATTTGATGAAAAAAGGTAAGAAACTGAGCTTACCATCTAGAATCTAATACACATATTCAGTTAATAGATTGACACCCAGAAAGTGTTAAATACCATCAAGATTCATCAAAAAACACCCAGTTTGTGCTACCATTTAGTTTAAGAAATACCGTTTAGTTTTGACATCCATCATCTAGTTTATGACCATTTAGCTTAGTTTTGATATTGGTCATCCAGTTTATAACCCTTTAGTTTCATAAACTAGACAAATGATGTCAAACTAAATGGTAGCACAAACTGGGCGGTTTTTGATGAATCTTGATGGTAATTAACACTTTCTGGATGGCAATCTATTAACTGAATATGTGTATTAGATTCTAGATGGTAAGCTCAGTTTCTTACCTTTTTTCATCAAATCTGAATGATACCCGGTCCCTAGTGTAACTAGTTAATCATTGTAACATCTTTTCAAATTGAATGCTAATGCCTGTAAGGCTCGTTCTAATGAGATAGAAGCTTGAAATCAGCCAACAGAATAAGATTTGTTACTTAACCGAATATGTTGCTGAGTATTGAGTGATCAAACTGACGAAAACTCATGAACATATGATATTATATGCGAAATAAAGACAAGACTAATGTATAAATACAATTTCACTCTCCTTAATGTTAATTTAAATTTAAAACAATTTGAATACATAGAGAATTACTTTGCACTCTTTATTAATTTATAGATCTAAACAAGAGCCTTTTTCTCATTTTTAGAAATTGGTGTAGTGGGGGGGGGGGTAGTAACTATACTTGTAACCTTAAACTGTGTTTAAGGTAACAATTGATACAGTCTAAGATAGAGCTGGGCGATATTTCGGTATTTCGATATAAAACCGTCACGGGAATAAAAACCGTGAAAAATACCGTCTTTAGAAAAATATCGAATAACCGAACATACCGCGATATATCGCGGTTTTGATTTTTTTGGATGATATTTTACATAAATATTGAACAAAATGTTTTCTTTTTTATGTTATTTACGATATTTTATTGCTTAATGATGAAAAAATACTGCTATAATCTCCCGAGTATTCATTCTACAAAGTTTGCAAATGCCGAGATGGAGCTTGTTTGCGTCACGTGACTTCTCGCTCACCTTTCCACCGGTTAGAATTATCCCTGTTTCTGTTCAATTTCTATACATCTTGATGAATAGTGAACACCGATACTTTGATTTTCGAAACAAATCATTGGTTTTAAGATTGAAATAAATTTCTATAAAGCAGAAATATAAATAATGTCCCGGTCGACTGATTATCATTCAGCGTCGGACGTGTCATGGCCGTTGTGATCGGGGAAAAAATATTTGACGAAAACAGTGGACACTTTTTGACATAGTACTTGTGTTTTATAGTTTAATTTAGTATCCCTGCATTGAATAATGCATTTTCAAGAAGGTATATATACTCTTGAATGGGAAAGAACGAGTTTGCAAGGGTAAACAAAGTCCAATCGTACACGTAGCTATAAAAATATGCACGACCGAAAGAACAAAAACTTTTTTATGTTGTTTGGGCTTCCTTCATTCGAAATACATGTGTTTTTAATTTGAATAAAATATTATAATTAATATTTTGAATATTAAAATTGTAATTAAAAAAAAAAACTTTAGAAAGTTTTCATGGCTATAGATCTGTGTTTGAACCAGCTTGAATTAATGTTTTGTTAATTTTGTACTGTGTATGCTAAAAATAATATTGACTAGAAATAATAATATTGAGGGGAATTTCCAACTTTTTATGCATGTTTATTTACATTTAAAAAGTTATAAACTGAAAGTATTGACCTTTTATAAAATATCGCGATATAGTGATAATATCGCGATATTTTTTGAAAATATCGCGATATCTGTTTCTAGGTATATCGCCCAGCTCTAGTCTAAGACACCTTACGCAAGTTCAAATAGGTTCAAACGTACAATTGTCAACACATATCATTATTACAGTTTGTATTGAAATATTGAAATAAGTAATTCTATCACAAATAGTGAAGACTGGACCATTAAAATAGTTACCGAACAGTTTTTCTTTGCATAGCGCTGTTTATGTTGTAGGCCTAATGGCGTATTACGCAACTTGCAGCCATGACACCCGCCCCCAGTTGAAATTTCGCGTAGCAGATGTGTTTCATCAATTCATATAATTATGCGGTAAGGCCTCACCTTTATTTCAATAAGAATTGGTTTAGTTTAAAGGGCCAATCCCGATAACTTTTGGGGGAATAAAACTGCTTAATTTTGTGTTAAAATCCCCTAAAACCTATTACCTTAGGCCGACCAACTAACATGGTATTTGTGATACGCTTGTAAATAACTTAAACCTGACAGTCTTCATCTGGAAATGGAGACCGTTGTATTATACAGTATCTGGATAAAACCAGACTTTTTTCTATAAAAATAATATGTAGGTGGAATTTACCCTTTGTTATCAAGTACAGGGCTTGGGACATTCACTGTATAGACCTATCAAGAAACGGGAATCGATTATCAGGTCACCCAATGAAAAAATTGACCCGAAATCTTAACCCTTAGAACCCGAAATGCCGCAAAACCGGCTTGACGTTGTATCGCATATACCCGAAATGTCGGTTTTGCGGCTTAGGGCATGTTCAAGCTCCAATTACGTTGATTAATACGACGTCCTGTAAATCCAGGGAGGGACGTGCAACACCCCATGTAAAGTCAGTGTTCAAAGGGTTAAAAGGGTTACGTGTCCGGATAAGCAGTGTTGACGTTCACGTCCAAACGACTCAATATTTTGACCTGAAATTTTGCGACAAGGTAAATACACCACGCCTCTATATTTTGGTCAATAAATTTCATAAATACTCAGACTTTAATTTTTGAGACTCTGTTCTTATCGGGAGGGTCCCTTTAATTGTAAATTAATCGAGCTACATAGGCCAGTAAACTTTTTGTAGTCATTTGACTAAAGTAAAAAACTTGTGCAAAGGAACTCTGTACTGTCTGTAGAGTCTGTAAGGAAAAACCACTACCGTGGCTGGAGTAAGACGGAAGACATCAGTAGTGGAGCCATTTCTAGGGGGGGGGGGGCATGGCTCTCGCACTATTTCGCAATCCTTTCCGTGGAGGAGACGAGTGCCGTTGTAAATGGAAGTAGGAGTGCCACTGCCAATCTTCACACTGACAATATTTGTTTAACTTTTTATTTCACATTTTTCTCCACAAAATGAATCGATCTACAGTTTTCAACTCAACTAATTCTCCGATCATCTCTTAGAATAAATTCTGAAACTATAGTACACTGTCAATTTTAAAGTCTTTTTGACCTCTAGTTATTGTTTTGAATTACTTTTTTACCTGTCTTCAGTTTAGATCTTTCATCACATTCACGGCCTTCTTCTGTATGAATTCGAAACTCCCTGTAAAATTTGCCGTGTTTTGATTGGCCAATGAAGAAAATATGATACGACTGGATAATCACGATCGTTTATTATATAAATGGAGTTATCTACCTTTGATATTCAAACTTGAAATAAAATGAAATAGGTTTTGTTTCCCAACTTTCGGCTCATCAGGCTTGTCACCAGTAAGTGACCAGTTCTAAATCCGACGAGAAACTTTCTCCGGATAGCAGCACAGGATCGACCTTCTCTTATATCAAATTCCAACTGTCGAGAGTTTTTTTTGTAACTAGCACGACAATTTAAACACGTGACCTCTTTTTTGTCCCATGCGAACGACTATACGACGCTGTACCTTGCCAGCCCAGGCGTTCCGTCCTGGACCACGGTCCGTGCAGAATAGTAGTAGGACGTTAAACCTTATTTGATTTATTACATAAAGGGGTACATAAACAGCCTAGCCCTAGACCGGCTATAGGCCTATGTTTATTTCATTACCAGTATTCAGGCGCGGATCCAGTGGTGGGGGGGGGGGGGTCCAGGGGGTCCGGCCCCCCCCTGCTCAGGCTTGAAAATTTTTTTATGCGATTTTATTGGCGATTTAGACCTGTTATTTTGGAATTTACCTTTCGGGAATACAAATACGTCAGAATGAACCAAATTGAATCTAATTTACCAAATTATCGGTTGAGCGCAATTATCAAACCTAGACCCCCCCCCCCCCCTACAAAAAATCCTGGATCCGCACCTGGTATTTATTGTGTAGGCCTAGCCGTCTAGATCTACAATTTAACACAGTTATTGATTTAATAACTCATCCACAAGCAAACTCGTTTACTGCAAAAACTGTTTATTCCCCCCTCTCCATCTGTGTTTTTTTAAAAATAAGTTCTAAAGTAAGTTTGTCTCCTATTACCAGAGAAGTTTTTTTAGACGACCTCTAAGTTAGAAGTCATCTACATAATGGTTGGCTTCTAGTCTAATAATTTCTACATACAGTACCCTTATTACAATCAGGTCAGACAACCCAATATCCAACACCCCTCGAGATTCGTGGTGCCAGTCTATGGAATCCCTTCTACAAGGTAGATCAATTCAGGCCTTGTCGACACTCATAACCAGCTCTGAACGTCGTTCTCATTACACACACCCTGAAGGTTTAGAGACTGTCCCATTCAATCAATTTTGAAAATAATTGGAGCTCCAGTCAATTTTACTGGGCAACTTTTCACTGGTAATTCCAGAGTCATACACATTTCAAATTGTCTTGCTCTATGTCGGCTAGGATTTGGGTTTTTGCCAATTAATTGAGTTTAAGCATTATTATATAGCATTATTATATTTATTTGCTTGTTGAATTCGGTACTATATATTATGTGACATAATGAGAAACCAATTCTTTCTGTACATTGTAGGGAAGGAAATGAAATGGGGGTTTAACGTCCTACTGTTTTGCTCCTATACAGGGCATACAGCATTCCGTGTGCTATGAGGGGAAATTTTGCCCGAGCAGCGGCACTATGGCAGACTATTATATCAAATTTTTACTGCAATGGATCTTTTACGTGCACTCCAAAGTATTCACGCGACCTTGTTTTTTTGTACCATCCTAATGACTAGACAGCTGCCCTTGTCAGGCCTTCTGCTTCTGTCCTGCATCACTGACAAGGGGAAACCACGTCAGAATATCCTGATCTTGCTCGCGAATGCAAGGATCAATCGCCCGACGTCAGTCTAGTGAGTCAACATCTTACCCCAGCTAAGGCGCTGGAGGCCCTAGCCTCCTCGCGAAACAAATCAAACAGTTGAAAAAATAAAACGAGAGAACAATGCTAAACCTGATGATATAAATGAAAATGTACCCCAGTATGTAGGGGGGGGGGTCCTAAAGGCAGTCAAAAGGGCCCCATGCCTGACAAAAGGGCCACTCTAGCCAAGGGAAATCATGAATCAAGACACCCCCCACCCAGCAAAAGAGGGCTCTCAAAATAGTATAGCCTCCACCATGATAAACCTTAGCCATGTATGGTAAGCTATACAGATTTTGATTGTTCATCATGACGGTGATGATGATTAATTGGCATGAAACAGGGTTTAACATCCTACTTTTCTGCACTGTGGTGATGATGATGATGATGATGATGATGATGATAATGGGCTTGCTATATGAAAACAGGAGATAACACAAAAAATACATCCAATTATGTAATACATATCATATTTTATTTTAAGAAAGAATGAAAAAGACAAAATTCACATAGTGTAAAAAAATATTAATTATTTGACATAAAACATAAGAATATTTTGACCTGTTTTTTTCTCTGTCAACTCGAGACAGACATGAAGAGAGTAAATATCTACCAATCACAACCGCTAGGACATATTAGCCATGTTCGGTCGTTCACAACTTTATACACACTACGTCAGTGCATTCAGGAGTCACAGACCTAAAATAAAGGCTAACCATATGCAGGTCACAATTCTATGGAATATAATTACTACTTATTACTGAGCGACCACGTTTCACTAGGTATCTCTACTCTTAGTCAAGCCTAGTTGCAAGATGCTCAGTATTAAGCAGTAATTGTATTCCATAGAATTGTGACCTGCATATTTCCAAATACTGAATTCCATTGAAGGACTTTTGATTGCAATTCTATTAATTGGAACAATCAGAGTATCTCACAGAGTTTTAATACCATAAATAATTATTTACAAAATGAAAGACATACAGCATAGCACACAAACACGAAGAGTAAATGGGAGTATAATTGAAGGGATTAAAAACTCTTATAAACATTTCTTGTTCTGTTTAGTAAGCTGGGGGTCACCGTGGGCAAGATGCTGGCTCGGGCGTTCGATTCCTGCATTGACCCAGAAAATTCATCCACATTTTCCAGCGTGGTTCCCCCTTGTCAGTGATGGAGGGCCCGACAAGAACTGCTGTTTAGTTGTTTGGATGGTACGAAAAACAGAGGTCCCGTGTACATATTGGTGTGCACGTAAAAGATCTTATATCAAATTCCAACTTCCAAGTGATTTTTTACGTGTACAGCAAAGACTTTATGGGACCTTGATATTTTGTCCCATCCGAATGACTAGACAGCTGTCCTTGTCAGACGGAGGAGACATGTGTCAGTATCAATACAGATACCTATACCTGTCTTTTAGTACAGGTGTGAATAAGTGATTTTGATTGGCCAAGACAGGAAACTATATCAGGTACACACTAGTTGACAAAAGCTCTATATTTCAAACCATCTGCTCTCAAAATCCTGTAGTTTGGGTGAGGTTGAAAAGGCCTTCTAAAGAGAAAAATATAGTTAGAACAAGTTTGCACTCCCTTCACTCTACTTCCCTTATAATATCAAGGCTGGATTTCATATTTAATTCTTCACACATTTATATAATATAAATAAGGCCTTAGTAGTATTATGTGGCGTAAGTAACATCACATGATACTACAAAGGCATTATGCATCTGAGAGTTTTTCAGTACAACCAACAGGCAATAGCCTACTGTGCAACATGTACATTTTCTTTTACAGTTAATCATACTTTATGTAAGAGCTAAATATGCCTAGCACAGGTCTTTCTTTAGGCCTGAAATGTTACCTAAACTAATTATTAGACATATATTAACAAAACAAGACCATAATCAACTCCTGATGCAATCTGATACTCAAGATTTTAACTAGATTTAATTTTTAAAAAATGGGAAAGCGCAGTTAAGTTGCAAATATACCAGTGCCCAGGTTATTACTGTGCACACATCCCGTCTTCCATTAGCCCAGGTTAGGTGCAGAGGAGTAGGAGTTTAACCCCATTCCGTTTCATTTCTGTGCATACATCTTGTCAAAACTACAAACATTGACAACTTGGCCAAGAATGAAGTAATTTGATTGTAATTTTCATTATACATTATCTATCTATTATAGTAAGAATGGTCGGGTCTTTATCAAAAGCTTACATAATGTATCTGTAATATAACTAATTTATATAATGTATCTTTAGCTTAACTAATTTATATTTATCATGTCACTGTGAAATATTAATCAAATTAAGACAAGTAAATCGTTTGTTAACATTCAACAGCCTAAATGTAAAAGCCTGAAATTTGAAATTTTTTGTATCCTATTTTTGGGTTAATTATTATTAAAAGTTCAATTTTGAAACAATTAAAACGAGTAAAGACTAAGACCATTTAAACATTCGATAGCATTTTATACATTTGATATACATTTATAAGCAAACAGCCAAAAAAAACAAAATCAATATGAAGAAACAGTCCCAGTGAAAATATACTTTTTTATAGATAAAGTAAATAAAAAAATATAAAAGATCACACATAGTATTAAACACATATAATAAATATCTCATGAAATATTAATATAGGTAAGTCTTCAATCTGACTAAAACACAGATCCCGTTTCATTTCATTTTTATATTGTTGTGTGTTAAATAGCTTTATTTAACGTAGGCTTCCACCGAGGTGATATCGCAGACAATATTGTTATTGGAAGAGTTGTTACATATCCCTTGTTCTGGATTATGTGAGGGATTGGCCAATGAAATGGTCTGTTACAGCAAGTTTTTGGTGTGAGGTACCCACTAGAAACATCAACCCTGATTGGTTAATCAAATGTCTGATGTCATAGGGTCAAAGGCCACTCTGATGCGACCTTCCGTTACAACCGGTCAGATTTTCATGTAGTAGCTAGAGGCCATCGAAACAAAATATAGATCTGTATTTTAATCAGACTGAAGTGTTGAAACGGATATAATTTAATGGTTGGGATTTTTCATAAAAAACGGTTTTCCCACCTCCCGAGGTACAGTAAAAGGAATTGCCCTACTTAGATTAAAACAAATCATTAACAATAAAATTTGGTTATAGCTTGTATTAACAATTCATGTCTCTGACAGCAGTTTCTACACGTGATTTAGCTACACCTAACCCATCTTTCCACTTCTGTGGTATGTCGGCTCCGTTTTGGACACTGGCGGCTCCTAATAATGCACCAAGTGCTCCACCTCTGTGACAATTTTCTCCTAAAAAGATAAAATATGCAACAATAAAAATTGATTTTACAAAATGTGTCATTTGCATATTTGAGAGTGTTTAATGTCCACTCGACACAAACTAGGTCATCTAGAGACTAACATATGGTTTATGTGGGAGGAAACTGGTGAGCTCCCATGAGGTTGAACATGGGAAACGAAACCAGGCTAGTTGACCGAATGTCAGACCTTAAGAAACAGCGCGAACTCATTAACTATTCAGGCATTCGATCTCCCGCCCAATAGTGATTCTTTAACAAAATAAAAACCTCATCAGATTATTAGTTATTGAAAACTGGCAATAATTTCAAAATTTTTTTACCTCCACAGTTAGCATTAGCCAAGACCCCTCCTTCGAAATCATTACTAAATTCATAGGCTAAAAATAGCATTGATGTCATAGCACCTTCTATGTAACAAGCCATACCAAGATCGGACAGTGCATTTTGATATGCTCGCAGTCTCTTCTCAGAACCTTTAGGGTGCCTGAAATATATATTACAAAAATAAAATGTTTAATTTTATACAAAGTTTGTATAATTAAAATTTCTCTATATACAGCTATTAACATTCCGTGCCCTTGGGTACCAAAAATAATATCAAATTTATTGCCATGGAAACACAAAATTTAATAAATCAGAGAATTCTTTAATAATAATTAACAATTTTTAACATATGCACCAGAAATAAAATTGGGACGGATGGACCCATTTTAATAACCCTCCCTAACTTCATTGGTGAGGAATAATAATTGGAATTAGATCCAGGAAGCTTTTAATGGGTGGACACTATTAGCCCAATGAGTGGACACAGTGGCCAAATTAGCCGAATGAGTGGATACACTGGCCAAAAGGCCACAGTTCATAAAATTTGCTATTGAAAGTACGGTTTAAAGGAGTTGGAATATACGATTTAAATTTATATTTTTTCCCCGAATATCTCATCATCCTTATTTACTGATAGAACCTACCTTTCGGCTTCACCAATTAACGATAAGAGTTCCTCTCTTGTTTGTGGACCACCTAAAACTGAATGACCGGACACCTCCAAAATCCCTGCTCGTAAATCTTTACCATTTAATACACCATGTAACAAACGGGCATAGAGATCGACAAATGGATAGAGAGAAGGGGTAGGGTGGGTCAACTTGATTAATTCAACTGTAGAATTGGCACATTCTGTTTCCGACTGATGAGCAGTTCTTATAATCCAGGGAATAGTGAGAACTAAAGCACCAATAGCCAGAAGTTGGGAATCTTCTGATTTGTTTTGATAGTTCTTCAATCTAAAAAAAATAATAAAAAATACACTGCATTTTTGTTGACAACTAGCTCATTAATCTTTTGATAACCCAATCCCGAGTTCACAAAGCATTCCCAGACTTAAGTTAAGAACTTATTCAAAATTGTTTGCCTTGTTTTAATTAAAATATAGCCCCTTTATAAAACTTTTGTTGTTTTAATGTATCAAATACATCAATAAGGAACTATGTGCAAAGGTTTGTGTTTCTGGATCAAACATATTTCTCATAAACAGTGATTGAAATTTGCGTATTAATCTATTATTTAGGAAGTTCAGATAGATAGCATGTCTTGTTGCACTTGACAACATCTTCAAATCTTTCAGCAAACTAACATTACAGCTTCCTCAGTCATTAGAATTAAGTCGCTGAAGACTAAAGGGGGATAACTCTAGAATCATAAAAATCCCTTGAAGACTAAAGGGAGATAATTAACTAATTAAAGCAATTTCTAAAATGAAAGCTGTATATAACTATAATTTTTTAAACTTCTAACAGTGAATCAATCACAAAACAGAAGTAATTCTGTTACCTTACAATAAATCCCAGCCGTTTGCTTGTTATTTGATTTCAAAACATTTTGTACCTAGTTTCAGCAAATTTGACTATGTCAGCTCCTTTTTTTGGTGGTTTTGACTCAGTCATCCAGTCCTTGAAGAAAGAACGATGGAAGGATTCACAGTAGGTGTCATTGTGTGTTCCTGGTGTAGTCATAAATTTGACATAGTCTTCCAACACGGCTTCTCGTACCAGACTATGTGGTTTGATAGCCTGTTTATCAACTCGGATGATGGTTTGTAACATCTGTAGGGCCATTAGTGTATTCAGTGTATTATCACCAGCATTCATACCTAACAAATATATCAAACACTCAGAATTAATTAAAATTTGGATAAAAGATAGAGGGAGAAATGTTAAAATGCAGAACTAGGGGGGTAGAGAGACCAAATGGTTAGCATGTGCGTGTTGTATCATAAGATCTGTTATTGAGTAATTTTTGGTGAAAGATAGAGCTATCAATAGGGTTGAAAGTCCTCTCAAATATGTCATTTCAGGACTAATATATGATCCAATTTTATTTGAATAAATGGCTTCTACATAAGAGTCTTTAACAGTGTGAGAAAACCAGAGTACATGAAGAAATCACACAAAGTTAGGCAGGGCTATACTCCTTGTCACATGACATGGAAACCATGACACTTGACTCAATGACAGACCTTGCGATACAAAGCGTATGGCTAAGATCATTCTGCTACCCAACCCTCAAACACTAAGAATAAATTTCAAAATTTGTTTCATGAACCAAGATAAACATTTGAATAACTTACCTTGATGATAATGTATGTTTCTATCTCTACTAGTCCAAAATGGTAGTTTATCATGTAGTATAATATTACCTATAACTTGTTGGGATTTCTGACCATATGCTCGACCACTACCACCTTCGAAAACAGAAAACATCATTTCTTAATTAATGGTGTTATAGAGAAAGGGTTTGTGGGATACTGACTACCCCCCACTTTTACGAAAAAAGTGTAATGGGCGATTTCTGTATCCTTGGTGGGATGGAATGGGTATTCAAGGCGTGATGCAATGATACTGACATATCTGATATCACAATTAATGATTTGCATTAATGAAATGAATAAAGAGCTCACTGTATATGTATTCCTACATAATGTTCATTAACAGGAACCTTGCAACCCCCTCTCCTCCAAAAATTCCTGGATGAGCCCCTGCTGAGCTGAATAAACTGACAGAAGCCTTAATTCCAGCAGGCTTGGTGTCCACCAGGTTCTGGATGAGTTGTTATCCTGCATTCTGGTTGATGTGAGGGATTAGCTAATGAAACGATCTGTTGCAACAGGGTCTTGACAGGCGATGCACGGAACTGCAGGAATCCCACTAAAGACATCAACACTGATTGGTTAATCAACTTCCTGATGTCATAGGGCCAAAAGCAGTTTGGTTGACCCTTGAGCCACCTCTTAGTAAAACTGGTCAGATCTTCATGTAGTGTAGACCATCGAAAGTATAAAAAACGAAACAAAAAATGTCTAATATCATAGGGTCAAAAGTCACTCGTATGACCCCTGACACAACCTCCCACTACAACTGGTTAGATCTTCATATAGATCTGTATTTCAATCAGATTGCCTAGCTACCTACCAAAGTTAGATATAGTTAGAATACTGGTAGGATGTTTTTTATTTGGTGGGTGATATCCTGTCAACCAGCCTCCATAACCCCATTTTATATCATCAGCATTATAATACCAGTGTACGGGCATAGCAAGAGCATCAGCAATATGCATTCCCCACAATGCCTCTTCTTTCGCTTTCTTCAGTCGATCTGATATAGGAGGAGGTTTCTCCATGTTCCCTTCTCTAAATTTATGAAAAAAAAATACAAAAGTTAAAGAAATAGAAATAAAGCTCTAGTGTTCTAAATAGAACATCTCCTACGGACAAGCCCAGGAACAATACATCTAAATTACAGGTACAAATTCAGGCTTTGTGAGACACCACCCCCTTTTCCCCTGGTGGAAGTGGACGTTTAATTCCAGAAACGGCAACGGCACAACCCCTCTGTTACCTGTCATTTAGTCCACCATAGGTTTGTCTTTTTTCTACATAAAGATTTTTGACTACTCTTCAGAGGGGATTATTCTCTTTTATTTATGACTTCTATCTCTCTGCATACATCAGTTTTTGATTCAGCAGCTACACTTTGGATTGTCCAGGCGCTGTCACTCTTTTACTGAAGTAAATGTTGCCAATACCCCTTATCCAAAATAAGACACTAGTTAAGACTTTAGACAATCTGCGTTGAGGGGGTAAAAAAAAATTGGGTTTAAAAATCCACGCAACACAAACTAGGTCATTTCGGGACTAACATGTGGTTCAGTTTTATTTCAATAATCAAATTGCATGTAAGGGTCTTTAGCAGCGTGAGGAAACCAAAGGAACTTGAGAAAACCTGTGAGGTTGGACAGACAACCCTTCCCCTTGTCACGTACAACTGGGGAATCTAACCACGCCAGACCTTTTATACCTTTCAATCAGCCATCCAACCCCCTGAATCTGCGTTGAACCATGAACATTGAAAAATTAAAGATACATTATGAGAGATTAGATAACGAGTTGGCAGTTCTCACTACAATAGTTAAAAACTAGCTTATGTAAAGGCAATTTGCTGAAAATTTCAGTCTCTGTTATCCATTTTTATTGGTAAATCACGAAGGAAAATATTTCAGCGAATCGAACTACAATCCAACAAAAATCTCATGCTAGCCTCGACATCCAGAGTTGATTATGGTCTGAATAAGTTAATTAATGTCTAATTAATAGTTTTTATAACATTTCAGGCCTGAAGAAAGACCTACAATAGGCAGATTTAGCTCTTGCATAATGCATGTTTAAGTATAAAAAGAGAAAAAGGAAAAAATCATATTTACATGTTGCTGGTATGTGTGTTGCTTATGGTGGACGTTGTGTGGTATGTACAATAAATAGAAGAGCTGAAACATTTAGTGGGTGTGTTACAACTTGGAACAGTCTTCAACAACAAAACGCCTATCAGTTTGATCAATCTCATTCAGCCGTACTTATCAGCACTAATTAACTAGTACAACATCTGAAATTAAACAAATTAAAACATGTATAAACTATTTATATGACAATTAATTATTACCATCAAATTTTTGATATCATACACCAATCTGTTTCACAGAGAATTACTTACGAATTAACTCTGTAACAGATTAGTGTCCACAACACGTGCATTGACTGCACCCGGCGTCAGTCACTGGCTAAACGGCTAGTGCAATGTTTACTTAACACACTTAACTGCTTCGGGCAAAATGATGCATTTTACTCATTTTAATACCCATTTACACTATATAGGAAATATTTTTTAACTACAAATACTTCAAACGTCTTTATTTATTTTTCTTTTGCCTCAAAAAAATGTTTGAGAATTTAATTTGTCGGAGTAAAAAAGTTAATATGCCGTACTCATTAAGCCTCGTCGATGTCATGTTTATCAGTGATTGTAGCGGCCAAGCGAATATTCACTGTGGGATCAGTTTGATCATACACTTGCGTGCTGTATCATAAGGTCTGTCCCTGAGTCAACTGGTGTGGTTTCGATTACCAGTTTGTACGTGATAAGGAGTAGGGTCGCCTGTCCAATGTCGTGGGTTTTCTCCGGGTACTCCGGTTTCCTCCCACTGTAAAAGACCCCTACATGCAACCAAATCATTGAAATAAAATTGAACCATATGTTAGTCCTGAAATGACCTAGTTTGTGTCAAGTGGGCATTAAACCTCTCTTTTCTCTCTTTTGATATCATACGTATGTATTCAAAATTCAATCATAAATGAAATGCTTTGTAAATTTTATATAAGCTTACATAATTATAGGCCCCTATTAAATAACTTTTATTATATAAGCGTATATTAACCACTAATTTCTCTAGTTCATAACATTTATCATTGAGTTAAAAAAAAAGTTTGAAGGGAATCAAACCCTCAATGACAATAGAATCCATCCATCACTTAGCAGCGAATATGAATTAGTTTTACAGACAGCTGTCACATACAATTTAAGGGCATCTACATTCCAAAATCATTCATCTGTGACTATCTTTTTCGTGTGACAAATCAACAAACTTGTGAACAGCTACTTCATAGCTTGCAATGTGAGAGACTATTATATAGTGTCAATAGAAATTGATTTGCACGGTACTATTTACCAAGTTAAATTGACATAAGAAGGCATTACTACAATTAAAATTAAACAAAACTGCAGTGCAAATTACTTTTCAAAATTTCATTCACTGTTTGTAAAAAGTGATGATAATGTAAAATTTAGCTTTCTTGTAACTCACCTGACTGAAGGCTGCAGCATCCCAATACGTTCTGAATACAGCGTATAAATAGGATTTATATAAGCGAAAAGTGACATTTTATGTAACGCCAGACCTCGGTACGGTTCGTCTGATCTATTTATAAACCGTCGTACTTGTTTAGGTAGTGTGTAAAATCTGATAATTGCAAATGTTTACATTCACCTGACCAATTTCAATATTATTCACCCTGATATTGCTGGGATCAATTGACGTAGATGTGTATCTTTTAATAATAAGATAAATGAAGAAAAATACGATTATTTGAGCTTGGTCAGTCAGCTGTTACATTATAGGAAGCATGTACTTTCCAGCAATGTTGTCTGTGCCTATTAAAAATTGCTGTACAATCTAGTTCGCCCGTAACGGAAATAACCTTTGACATCAAGGAAAATATAATGCCGGTCAAGACAAAGAACGTGTTGCAGATGGAAATAGATTGATTTTAATCAAATAATTTACTCGGATCTAATAAACATTTGTCCCTTGCTTATTAATATTTAGAATTCAAGACAATGGCCTGAAAAACTGTCGAGATTAGGGCATAATTTATATAATGCAGACACACTAAATTTGACTAAACAATTTTAGAACAGAAATTAAAAGTAGATCTCTATCACCAGTAGTAGTACCACTAGGCTACTTCACCCGCAATTTGTTGACGCTATATACATTACACCATTATCTATGATTGTACTATGGCAGAAGAGATCAAATTAATGAAGATGGATGACATAAAACTGGATGATATGAAATTAGATGATATCAATTTGGACGATCTAAATTCATTAATTGAAACTGTTTTTGAAGATGTTATAAAATCGGACGCAATCAAGAAAAAATTTGAAAGTGATTTACAACCGTTAAATTTACAATTAAAATCTGCTGAAAAAAAGAAGAAGGAGATAGATAAAATATTTTCTGAATGTGAAACAAGCTTGGTAGCATTTAAGAAAGAAATTGAAAATGAAGAGAAGGAAGAAGAGGATCGGAGTATTAAAGCCAAAATTGCTGCCAAAGTTGCAGCTGATGCTCAACGCAGAGTTGATTTAGTCATAGATGACGATGATGACGACATTAAATTTGTCAGCTCGACGTTTGAACCATCTTCTAATCGCAGACCATCAATGGAAGCCATTACACGACATGCTCCAACACAGAATACTCCTGTATTAAAACACCCTAGAAAAGATTCTTTAAAAGAGCCGCAACCCAGTGTTGCAAATCTTCGTCAAGCTCTGACACAAGCCATACAGAAGCAAATTCCTCCTGGGGGAGTGCCACCTACTGGTTCAGGAGGTATGCCCGGTACAAAACCCATCCAACAGAAGAAAGCATCAAATATGGATGATCCTAGCAAATGGCCAGAAATCAAAGTGGGTAAATTGGTTTATGCTAAAAAGTACAACGACATTTGGTATCCTGCAACAGTTTTAGAGTTACAGGGATCAAAATCTGATGCCAGTGGCGTGCAGTATCGTGTTCGGTTTCAGAGTCGAGGACATAAAGTGTTGACGGGAAAACATATAGCATATTATGAACCAATACACGTTATTCTGCGAGTTGGAAGTAGAGTTATAGCATTTTATCGAGATGACGATTCCCCTGGTGGTAATTCATACTACGCTGGTATAGTCGCAGAGGCACCAAGTCTGAAAAATCAGAGAAGGTTTTTGATATTTTTCGATGATGGCTACGCACAATACAGCAAGGCTGACGAAATACACAAGGTTATCTCACAGAGTGCCAATGTTTGGGAAGATGTTTATCCGGAATCACAGGATTTTATTCGTGATTATTTAAAACAGTATCCAGAGAGACCAATGGTTCGATTACAGAAAGGTCAGGGAGTGCAAACAGAATGGAACGGAAAATGGTGGACGGCAAAAGTAATGGAGGTGGATGCTAGTTTAGTGAAGATGTATTTTCAAGCGGACAGAAGAACAGAATGGATCTATCGTGGTTCCACAAGACTCGAACCCCTATTCAAGGCTCTAGCTAATCTGGAAGCTAATAAAAATATGTCAAGCAATAAGGGTCGCAGACTTGATCCTATTAACAGTAGAAAACCAAGAATTGTGTATTCCCATGGAAACGAGGACGACAAGAACTCGGATAAAAATCGCTCTGTGGCTAGGAAGAGTACAGGAGGCATTAAGCAGCAAAAGGAACCTCCAGCTTGGGAAGCCCCATGGTTAAAATTACAGCGCAAAACCGCCACCGCCGCCGCTCCATCTCACACCATCCCTTCTACAGCGACTACCAGCTCTTCAAATAGAAAAGATATTTATGCAACGAGTAGTATCAGCAATAAGGTACAGACTCAAGATATGGCCAGCGTACTACAGGAACGTTTAGCTTCAGCTGAATCTATGGATATAGATGAAGAAGCTCGAGGGGAAAGGCTGAGTACGATATTAGACATCAAGGACAAGACGCGTAAAAGGCTCATACCTCATAGTTGTTCGTCGGCATGTTTAAAAGATGTTGATGAAGACATATCAAAACATAAAGGCCGAAATCCACTACTTAAACCATTATTATGTTCATGGGAGCGACATGTTTGTAAGGTATGGTATTTGTGAGGGATTTTACTTTTTACAAAGCACATTAAGATGGGGTGGGTTGGGCTGTTATCTACCGGTACAAGTTATTGACTCATACACACATTCAGGGGTTGAATGGTTTACATGTGCGCTCTGTATCATAAGGTCTGCCATTGAGTCAGCTGGCATGGTTTCAATTCCCTGATTGTACGTGACAAGGAGTATGGTCTGTCCAACCTCGTGGATGTTCTCCGGGTTCTCCAATTTTCTCCCATTGCTAAAGACCCCTACACAGATTCTACATTCATGAAACAAAGATGCTTATTGGTTTTTAATGATTTCCAATCAATAAGTCTCGGGACAAGTGGTTTAGGGACAAATTTTCCCATACCTATCATCTCTAAATGAAAATTTTTTCCACTTTATTTTTAGATTAAACAGAGTGGTAAACGAGTTGTCCTGTATCGTACACCATGTGCCAGACGGTTACGCTCTATTGAAGAAGTTGACAAATATCTACGGATGACCGATTCTCAACTTACCATTGATCTCTTCTGTATGGATCCATTCTTACACACACATACCGAATTTGTCCCTGTCAAGACATTTTGTGACATTAAAGATTTGTCGTATGGTAAAGAAAACGTACCGATATCTTGCGTAAATGGCATTGACAGGCAGTACCCTGATTATGTTGAATATTCAACTGTTAGAATTCCAGCAAAAGGCGTAAAACTGAATTTAGCGCCCGAGTTTTTACCGGGATGTGATTGTACTGACGAGTGCCGTGATGCCAGTAAATGTGCCTGCCAACAGTTATCTGTCGAACATTCCAGTGCTTTAGGAGATAAAGATGCCCAGACTGGAAGCCTTGGTTACACGAATCGACGATTAAATGAACCAATATTTACAGGTATTGTATCATTGTTATTTTTATTCAGTCCGAACATGCAATCTGATTAAAATACAGATCTATGTTTCGTTTCGTTTTTTTTATACTTTTGATGGCCTACACTACATCAAGATCTGACAATTTATATTGGGAGTTCGTGTCAGAGGTCAAACAAGCGCCTTTTGACCCTATGACATCAGACATTGGTTAATCAATCAGTGTTGACCAAGTCTAGTGGTTTACCCACAGTTCTGTTTTTAAAGGCCAAGAAGTTGCCCAACAGACAGTCTCATTGACTAATGCCTCACATAATTCAGAACATGCCAATAATAACAACTCTTCCAGATCCTAGTGTAGTAAAGACAAGGAAAATGAAATTTTGAACTATAAAAACAAAAGAGGATCTGTGTTTTAATCAGATTGTTCGAACATGTGTATTGTTTTGATACCCCACCAGCTAAAAAGTTAACCTACTTCCGGAGGGATATGGATTAATATATCAATGGTTTACCCACGGTTCTGTGCATCAAATGCTAAGAATTTGTGTAATAGGCTGTTTCATTGGCTAATCGGTCACTTCAACCAGGACACAGGTTATACAACAACTCTTGCAGATCATTGTGTTGTGAAGAAAAGTACATGTACAACGAAATTTTGTTTTAATGAGATTGAGGGAATACCGTACAGGAATTAAATATGGCAAAATTCACCTATTTTTTTATTATGTACAGGATTCAAATATTTTGTTGACATGTGATTTTTAATTGTAGTATGAAATCTTCTGCTCAAATAATGGTAAGAGTTATGCCCCTTTAATTTTGGTAAAATATCCGATTAGAAAAATCTTAAAATCCAATCACTGGATTCAATAACATTTAATCACGATGTTATTTTATATTTACAGGAATTGTTGAGTGTAATGTCAACTGTAAATGTGATGAACGTTGTCATAATCGCGTCGTACAGAATGGTCTGAATCTTCGACTACAGGTCTTTAAGACGGAGAAACGAGGCTGGGGATTACGTTGCTTAGATGACATACCGAAAGGTGGTTTTATCTGTATCTATGCTGGTCAGTTATTAACAGACACAGGGGCTAACGAGGATGGCAAGCAATATGGCGATGAGTACTTGGCGGAGTTGGATTTTATTGAAGTGGTAGAACGTCAGAAAGAGGGCTATGAGAGTGACGTTGATGATTTCGATGATGACATAGAACAAGATGTTGATGAGGAAGAGGAGGACGAAGAAGAAGAAGAAGAAGAAGAAGATTTTCGAGAACAACATGCCAATAATTCTGGCTCTGATAGCGAGTTTTCAGCGAAAGTCGACAACAGTCACCAACTCGTAGAGAAAGTCCACGCTACAAGAAACAGACGAAAAGCCAGCGACAGCCAATCAGAGGAAGGAAAGATCACGAAAATAATCATAAAACGGGATCAGTCTAATAAAGAATGGATATCGCAAAAGAAGACAGCTGATTGGGTGGGAAAAATTGGGGAAGAGGGTGATAAAGATGACACCGATCTTGATGAACTACCAGACATCGCGCCAAAGCCAACTGCAACAACGAAAACATCGATGACTACAACAAAGAAACCAAAAGAATCTGCGAGAAAAAGTACAGGGATATCGAGATTTGGCAATTTGCCCAATCCAAAGTTACATAAAACAGATCACACAGATGATGATGATAAGAAAAATACTCATCCAGGAACAAGAAGCTTTTTCGAGGATGGCCAAATGTGCTACATCATGGATGCCAAATCTATGGGAAATATCGGACGTTATCTTAATCATAGCTGTGAACCAAATGTTTTTGTTCAAAATATCTTTGTGGACACCCACGATCTAAGATTTCCATGGGTGACGTTTTTCGCTGGAACATATATTCGAGCTGGAACGGAACTTACATGGGATTATAACTATGAAGTTGGAAGCGTACCAGATAAAGTGTTGTATTGTTATTGTGGATCTTCTCAGTGTCGAGGACGACTTTTGTAGTTCTACTCGTTCTACATGTATGTCGGTACTCAGGAAAATAACAAAAAAAAAAACAGATCTGACACATTTTCTGACTATTAAAGATGCGTTTTGGGAGAGAGAGAAATGGGGTTTAACTTCCACTTGAAACAAACTAGGTCATTTTGTGACTAACATGTGCATAGGGGTTGTTAGCAGTGGGTGGAAACCAGAGGTCCCAGAGAAAACCCACAAGGTTGGACAGGCGACCCTACCCAGTGGAAGATTGTTTATGTAAGATTTAGATATAGAGTTGGTCATTTTTGATACGCATGTAATAGTTTGATATTAGAATGGTTAGCACGTACATGCTGTATCATAAAACCGGTCATCGAGTCAACTGGTGTGGTTTCGAATCTCCAGTTGTACGTGACAAGGAGTAGGGTCGCCTGTCCAACTTTGTGGGTTTACTCCGGATACTCCAGTTTCCCCCCACTGCTAAAGACCCATACGTGCAAGCTAATTATTGAAATAAAATCAAACCAAATGTTAGTCCCAAAATGACCTAGTTTGTGTCGAGTGGAGAGTGGACGTTAATCCCCATTTCTCTCACTTTCTCTCTCTGTCTAGATGTAAATGTAACATCAGTAAATTAATTGAACCTCCATTTTGGATAGATAATGTAAAATAGTAAGAGTATATTTCGTGTCCCCAAAGCTGGCAGAAGTCCTTAAAGTTAAAGTCCATGGGCTTGAAATTGTATTAATTGTAACAGGGATACATGTATATTTGGAAGTACTGTAGACATTGAGTGTCTGTGCTACATGTCCTTGTATATATGGCTAAATTGGCCAGCTCAATTTTCGTCAAGGTCACTGAGATGTAAATAAGGTTAGGGCATGTGATTGTTGGTGAGATTGTAGGTTAGGTTTAGGGTAAGCATTGGGGCTAGGTCCAGGCTTAGTGTTAGGGTTGGAATTAGCGTAAGCCCTGTTTACATTTTGTGATCTATGACGAATAATTGAGCTGCCCTTAACAGTCATTGTTTTTTGAGGCGCGCGATCGCTCTCGAGCGCCTGCCGCGCACCTGAATGTCGGCCGAGGGGAGGTTTTTCTCCCTCGCCTTAAAATTGAAAATCGCTCTCCATATTTGTAAATCATGGACATGTATTCGATCTCCGCCATGCTGTCATTGTGAAATTAAATTATTTGGTCTATTCGATTAGTATGTGATCGCACATGGTAATAAAATTCCGATGAATATGTTGCTAAAAATAGATGGCGCCAATGCGCCATTGGTTAATTTAACTGAAATGAAAAGTAGAACGCTCGCGAGACGTGAGAAATTACGAGAGATGGCACGCAAAAATTTCCAATGCGAATAATTTCGGAAGAAATAGATTATATTTTGATGGAATTTTCAAGCATTTATGATTATATTTTGAATGGGGGGTTATGTTTTTTAAAAATAATTATACAAGCTAAATATATTTAGAAATTTCGACAAATATTTCTATTGGAATACCGTAAGTAGTTATATAAACGATAGCAGAAGTTTTACTTGACCGTACGACTACGAAAGAATGCTATTATTTAGCAGACGATGTATATGATCAATTATGTAACCAGGAATGACCCCTTGCACCAAGTTATTGATCTTCAGAGCCATTTTCCATATACAGAAAACTAATCACTCTTCTTAATATCAGATCACTCTCCTTAACGTCTAAATCACTCTTCTTATCGAAACTGGGAGAGCTTTTTTTAGGAGAGCGATTTTTTCAATTTCTTCATTAAGGTGAGCTTTTTTCGGCTCTCCTCTAAAATACAAAAAACAACGACTGCCTTAACATTTAGCACTAACCTGAAAATATTCACTGTCATTCAACCATTTACATTATAGCCTGCAAGCACCAAATTTGTATCTATATTAAATATATCAACCTCGCCATCAATTACATGCCCTAACCTTATTTACATCTCAGTGACCTTGATGAAAATTGAGTTGGCCTTAATTCAATCTAGACCTATAGCCATGCCAGCACCAAATTTGTATCTATATAAAGTACATTAATGTATGTTGTTTATTTTTCATATTTGTTATAATCCTAATTCTTTTCATCTACAATGTTTTTTATACATGTACATGAAACTCTATGTATGTCCATTTAATGTCATTACTGTTCTGTTGTTCAAAACTTTTTGAGAGAAAAATGAAAAAATAAATTAAAGAAACTTTCTATGTTGAGATGTATTCTTGAATAAAAGCAGCATACAGATTCTCCCACTTTAAGTCTTCGAGGAAATTATTAGTGAGCAGAAAACCGCCTATCACGCGTCACTTCGGTCAGTTACATAGAAGGATAACTTGTGTTTTCCTTTTGCATTCGTCACTTCCCTTTCTTGAAAGTTTCATAACACATCTATCATAGCAATGATCTCTGTGTTAAAATATACATGTATTTGGAACGTGTTTAACCAGTTCTATCACATATGTGATAATGACTGACACCAGTATTGTCCTTAAAGGGAATCCGGTATTTTCTAGTTCTAACACATATGTGATCATGACTGACACCAATGTTATCCTTGAAGGGAATCCGGTATTTCCAGTAAGATTGGGGTGTGTCTACTTTCCATATGTGTCAAATATGCCATACATTTGTACTTACTAATATTTGCTGTGCAGTCTGTGTTTTTTATGTTTAACACACTTCCAATACTGTATTCCATAGAATTATAACCTGTAATACTTCTATGTTTAATTTTATCTGGGCCATTACCAAATTGGGGCTGAAAGGTTAGGGCATGCGAGTTCTGTCATAAGGTTTGTCATTGAGTAAGCTGGTGTCGTTTCGATTCCCAGGTTGTATGTGACAAGGAGTAGGGTCGTCTGTCCAATCTTGAGGGTTTTTTCGCGTCCCCCGGTTTCCTCCCACTGTTAAACACCCCAACGCACAAGCGCATTATTGGAATAAAACCCGAAATTACCCAATTTGTGTTGAGTGGTCGTTAAACTCCCTCTTAGACACACATCTCATTATTACGACAATAACAGGAGCTGTATTATATGACACACATCTCATTATTACGGATACACTGAAAATTATATGTATATTTACTGTTATAATACTTGTAAAAATACTAGGTCGGATTTGCCTGATCACATAGTTTATCTTACATTTAAAACAATATAAATGAATCCATGGCTTATGTAAGATTATACCAAACGTGATGTAGTAATACAACCATATATGTCAATTTACATTATGTGAGCTGTATATTAACAGAAATGCCATTTGAAATATTAATTTTACAACAAATCGTAAATTTATAATGCCATTTGAAATATTAATTTTACAACAAATCGTAAATTCATAATGCCATTTAAAATATTAATTTTACAACAAGTCATAAAATTACTGTCAAATAATTGTCACATCGGTTATTCCCCCTTTGAACACATATATCAAATTTTATGCAACATATTTACTGTTCTGTCAGTCAGTTTAGTCTAATTTTAGGTTATTCAAATCTGAATTCACCCAGAACGTTCTGTTTTAGCCTGGAAGAAACCAAGGACAACTACATGGCCCGAGTTCACAAAGCATTCTCAGACTTAAAGAAGGTAAATCACTGACATTTGGGACATAGAAATTGACACAAGTGGGCTGCAACCCATATAATACTGTAATATGAATGTATAAGCTGATTTACATTCAATGGTTTCCGTTTTTACTCTAATTTCAAATCAGTTATGTTCGGCGAAGTAAGCTAGCAGTCTCAATCGAATACAAATGTCTTAGACGGGCCCGTATCTACAGGGGGAGCATGGCCCCCCCCCCCCCCCCCGCGTGAAATGCTGCCCCCCCCCCCCCGCTCAGAAATTGCTAACAATCATTAAAGTATACACAGTACCTTATATTAACCTAAAAAAGCTATTTTGTTTGTTTGAATACTTATTTTAAAATGCTTATTAGACGCCTAGGTAACTACGTAGCATGATGATTACAACAGTCTGTTAGAATGACCTTTCCGAAAATTTCCTCAAAATGTTCGCCCCCCCTACCGAAAGGTAATGCCCCCCCCCCTTTAGCCTCGCCCCTCCAGTCTCTTGGTACAGCTTGGACTGAAACACATTATGGTACACGAATCAGAAGCCCATCTTTTTCCGGTAAGATCAAAGCATTTATGTTGATTTAAATTGTTAAATAATCCGTGTTTTCAATGTTGAAGAGTTTTGACGATATTGAGTTGGAGACATAGCTACTTTAAGTTAAGAATTTACTCAAAATATTGTCTTTTATAAAACATTTGTAAAATATCTACACTAGAATGGCAAATTTACTTGTAGAATTATTGCCTTTTGTAATGTGACATAATTACATTAACTCTGTCAAATTACACAGTATGGTTTTCTTTAACATTGTTATTCCATATGTATGTTACAACGGGGTAAAAATCCATAATTTTAACAGTGTAGAGTGAAATGAAATAGCGTGTGACGTGACTGACGTCCTACTTCTTTGCATCGATGCACGAATAAACGAATGAAACAGGGGTTTAATGTTTTACTTCCATGCATCAATTGAACCATATTTCATTAATAGAATGAACAAACCCCGCAAAAACAAGTGATAATAATGAAGTTTTACACTACTTAAAATCCTAAGCCCTGATCAGCAGCGAATATTCGCTAGGCCGCTACAACAATCACCGAAGGGGATGCCATCACTGACAGATAATCAGCTCACAACATCAAACTTTTTTTCCTTCTGCAAATTAAATTTTAAAACATTTTCGGATAAGACAAACAACTGAGGTCGTGTGTACACATTGGAGTGTGTGTGAAAGAACCCCTGGCAGTTGGAATTCGATACGTATAAGAGTAGGTCGTAGCGCCGATGTCCGGAAAGAAAATCCCACATATTATGGCGTATGCTCGTCTTTAATTTTACCAATCGGAGGAGATCAACAGGCCGTTAAACACCCATTTCATTTCAAGTTCGGGTTCCAGTTCGGGTTCATCCCCTGGAACAACTCTATTAAATACAGATATTTGTTCATTTTTTATACACCACAATTTCAGTGTTGGCATATAATTACATCGTCACCTTGTCCGCAGGTCTTTTAACAACTGGGTTGTGAAGTCGATAGAGGCTACACTTTTCGACGGATTTTTTTCAAAGAAGCATCTGGGCCACGAGAGGACGAATACAGTTATGCCCTCTTTTCCGAAAACCTGCTGAACTCTACGGAGGCTTTAGTTTTTTTGCCAATTTAGTGGGAAGTATTGGGGTCATGAGAGGACGAACCGAAACGATAATCACCACGAACAACACAAAATAACTATTCGCCCAAATATCTCTTAAATGATGTCATAGTGTGCCATCTTTAAATGTCACAGAATTCAACCGAAGAAAAGTTTTGTGTAAGAAAAAACATGAAACATTTTTTATCAACTTTATTTTCAACAAATTTGCGGGAAAAAAATTTCAAGGACTGATATTATAGCTTCCAATTTTTCTTCAATTTGACGGAAAAAATATCGACCCTATAATTTCCATATGATTTGAGTATTAATTCCAAATATGGCATCATATGGTGCTACTATAGTAAAACTATAAGAGATAATAACAACATACAGCTATATGGTTAACATTCACTGGTTTATTAAAAATATTTTTCTGGGATTAGATAAAAAACGGTAAGTTCTGCTACAAACTAGATAATGTAAAGGCAATTTCCTGAAAATTCCAGTCAAATTGATACAATCTGAACCGAGAAGTTAGTAATTACATTTTCGCCTTAGCCTCAATCATCATTACTAAAGACTAAAGTCGGTACGATAAAAAAAAACATTGCCTCGATTAACCATTTCGTGATTAAATCATAAATGAAATTTGAGCAGCAAATGGGATCCTTGTCCAGTATATATCGCAGGCTAGCAATGACATCGAGAGTTGATTATGGTCTGGATAAGTTAATAATTGTCCCATTAATAGTTTATGTAACATTCCAGGTCTAAAGAACGACCTATAATAGGAAGATTTAGCTCTTGCAAATTGTAGGTTTAACTGCAAAGTTTCAATGGCAGTTCTCTAACCATTATCAAGCAATGATACTATTTTAAACATGTTACAGAAGGTTATATACAAACGATTAACAATAAACTTTTATTGCATATTGGGAACGGATTATTCATTTTTTCCAATTAGTCAAAAATCACTTTTCAAAAGCTATTTGCCATTCAGGTAAGGAAAGGGGGACTTAGAGTTTATTTTGTGTTGGTTGGTGAAGCCAGATGTCGGACGTACAGTCTCCACCAGGGTAACGTATTTCATGAGCTAGAACCGCTCCACCAGGTTCCTGTCCAAAATCCACCAAGAAATCTTTATTTAGTGTTAGTCCACCGTTAACCGTATCGATATCAATTTGTACCATTATACAACCATTCCTGAAATTAAAACAGAATTAAGTTACTGTAGTCATGACACGTGAGAAGAATATATATATGTTCATTGAGAGTGAGGGAGTTGGAGTTAACGTCCCGCAACATAAATCAGGTTAATTAGGGACTAACTATGGTCAGTTCGTAGCCCATCTGTGAATTGTGGAGGACGTGGGACCTTACATTAGTACCCTTGTTAATTTCTATACGTGCCAATTTAACCTTTTGCCAAACATTCCAAAATTGCTGTTAAATTAATACAGTCATCAAGAGAGAGGGTCAAATTTTATTTCAATAATTCGCTTTCAATGAAAGACCTTATGATCTAAAACACACACGTTCGATCACTATGGATGATTACCCCGGCCATTGGTCCAATGTTTGGTATTTCGGACAATCAAACAAATTAAGATCTGCATATTGACATATGTACTCACTTGACCATATCAGGATAAAACTGTTTGTCCCAAGCACTGTAGAGGGAGGTGGTAGCATATAGTCTTTTACCATCCAGACTTAACTGTATCATCTGTGGACTGACATTCATTTGTTTGCCGTTCATCACTAGTGGTTCTGGTTGTTCCTAGGAGAGAACATTCACCCTTGATATCAACTTCAGTTTAATTATTCTAATTCAAGTTAAATTAAACCAACACTGAACAATCACAAGTGGTTTTAAAAAGAAAGATTTCTATCATTCCTGGAATCATTCAACAACAACATCTAGCCAAGGACTACGAAGCGAACCGTAAACCTTGGCTAGCGAAGATGTCAATGACACCTGATCTGATCAACTATCGCTAACATGTCGTTCCCCTGTTCGATCCCGGTGTTAGGCTAGAGAAAGTTCATCTGGATTTTCCGGCGTGACTCCCCACCCTGTCAGTAGTGCAGGACAGAGAACCTAACACCATTCGAATGACACGAAAAACCAAGGTACCGCGATATAAGAATACGGCATAGCACCGGTGTCCGAGAAAAAATTACCCCAATAGCACACTGCAAGTCTTCATTAGCCAAGTCGGAGCAGAAATCAAATCTTCTTTCTTACCTTTAACTCTGAATCTCGTGTCACTTTAACTGGACCACCTTTACAGATACTACCTCCCAGGAATATCTAATAAATAAATATAACAAACGTTGAATTAGCCGGCAATTAAACTGAAGCCCAGAACAGCCAATGAAGTCATTCAAATAGTCATGGTGGTACTACCAGGCATATACGCCTACAAGAGTTAAAGGACAATATTGGTGCCAGTCATTATTACATATGTGATAGAACTGGTAAAATACATTCCGAATATAATTTTAACACAGAGATCATTGCTACGGGAGATGTGTAACAAACTCTTAAATATACCCGAAGTGACGTCAAACATGACATACACGAGTTGTCCTTCTATATAACTGACTGAACTAACGAGTGAAAACCGACTCGCAGGCGAATTTCATTTCACTGATAATTCCGTTGAAGATAGAAAGTTGTTTTATAAGACGATGAGAGGATATCTCACAATTCAAAAATAGAATTGGCTGTCACTAGATAAGACAAAACGAAAAAAATAGGAAAATCCCGTTCATTCCCCTGTTTTTATTCATCCAGCTCTTAATAAAAACATGGTAAGGCACAGACTTTTTCTAATTTGTTCTCTATCTTTTATCTACTGACAGCCAATTCTTTTTGTGAATTGTCGGATATCCTCTCACCTTCTCATATAATAATTTTTCATCATCAGTTGAATTGTCAGTAAAATGAAATTCGCCTGCGTGTCTGTTATCGCTCGTTAGTTCAGTCACTTACATAGAAGGACAACTCGTGTTTGTCATGTTTGACGTCACTTCCCGTACATTTAAGAGTTTGTTACACATCTCCAGTAGCAATGATCTCTGTGTTAAAATTATATTTGGAATGTATTTTACCAGTTCTATCACATATGTAATAATGGCTGGCACCAATATTGTCCTTTAATGAAGTCATCCAAGTTTTCAAGGACGGTTTGCCAGGCAATGAAATATACACAGCTGAGTCATCCAGGCAGTCTACAACTTTAGTGTCCAGATGATTGTCGTCAAAGCTGTGCTAAACGTTACCGTCCATGATATTGTCAGCAAAGTAGACTTAAACTTTAGTGTACATAAAATTGTCGCCAAAGCAGTCTTTAACTACTTCGGTGTCTGGAAGATTGCATGGTCCATTCATCAAAATAATACTTTACTTAGCCCTAGCTGCCCCCGTCTTGTTATGCTGTTATAAATCGAATAAACATCAATTTCATTATAAAGTTGTAGCAATTAATCCGAAGACATGAAATGGGTTTAACGTCCTAGCATGCTATGAGGGAAATATTTTAGTGAGAACTGTCAAAAATGGCGTAACTATGTGACTACTCAAGTCTTTCTTCTACTAGTGGCAGCGTGAGTAGGACGTTGGTTCGCCCGTCTGGACGTCCCGTGTTCGATCCCTGCGTCTAGATTGCAGGATAGAGGGTTTGGCAAGGGACAAAGTATTGTCTTTCGGATGGGACAAAAAACCAAGGTCCGATGAACACACTGGTGTGCACTAAAATATCCCTTGGCAGTTGAAACTCGATATATGTATAGGCCGAAGCGCCACTGTCTGGGCCAAATTTCCATCACGACACACTGTATGGCGTATGTCTGTCTTCATTAGCCCAGTCAGAGCGGATCAGTGGGACATTAAACCCCATTTCTCTCTTTCTCTACCGCTTGCGGCTGTGGTTTCGAGCCCTGGGGTTAGCGTATGTGGCATGAAGATAGGGGTGCCTTCTCAACCTCGTGGGTTTCCTCAGGGCACTCCGGTTTCCTCCCACGGCTAAAGACCCCTACGCGCAATCGAACTATTGAAATAAAATTAAAACCGTATGTTAGTCCCGAAATGACCTGGTTGTGTTGAGAAGACGTTAAACCCCATTTCTCTCTCTCTCTCTCTCTCTCTCCTCCTGGTCTTACCAGTCCGACTAATCGAGACATTTTAATACAATATATTATTGATATCGTATTGTATCGTTTTACCTGTCCGACTAATCGAGGTTTTCTTGTATTTGTGATGTCATATTGTCTGATGTCACCATGAGCCCAGTTACTGAAGTACAAGTATTTATCATCTAATGACAGTAAAATATCTGTTATCAAACCTGAAACAAGAACCATATCATGTTATTTTATTGTTCAACAAATAAATAATATTCAATCAATATTTGTTGAATTAAAGTATGAAATGTGATTTTATGGCACATCAGGATCAAACGGGCTATGTTGCGCTAATATAATATTGCTGGTTTCCTGACAAGACTGGGTTCCTTTCCAAACTGCCAGGACCAACGTCGCATCGCGTTGGATGCATCTAGTAAAAGAGATAAGGTACCAAGTCAAACCGGGTACCAAGAAAAACCACAATGCATTTAATCAGCTTGATGTTAACTTGCCGTAAAGTGCATATAGAAACAATTTGCTTTTTTCACCTTATGTGCTCTTAAACGTTTATTGGGATGGTTTAATGACTCGAATACGTTACCTGGCATTTCAGGAAGTGCCCATCCCTCAACAGTTTTAGACGGTATATCTATAACCTTCTCTGTATCCCATAAACCATTCTGAAATATTGGGAAAAAGATATGTAGATAGTGTCGACCCGTCGGAAATAAAATGAAATTTGGTTTAACGTCCTACTGTTCTCCTCTGGCTGACCCAATAAAGACAGGCATGCGCCATACAGTGTGCAATGACATAAATTATGCAGCGGCACTATGACTTACTCTTATATCAAATTCCAACTTCCAATGGATCTATTACGTGCACGCTAATGTATACACGGGGCCTTGTTTTTTTTTTGTCCCTCAGTTCTGCATCACGGACAGGGGAAACAACGCAAGAAAATCCAGACGAACTCACGCGGCCAATGCAGCGTCTTACCCACTTAGCCACCGTGGCTCCCCGACCCCTTGGCTATACGGAGGTAAGGCTGTTGTTAGGATGTAAGAAAATCTTTGCTTAGTACGGACGGCACATACGACTAAAAGAAATAACAGACATAATATTTAATATTATGATTACCTCGGTTCTAAAGAATCGGAAGATATTTGACGATAACGCACAGCCAACGTAACCCTCTGTAGCAGTCGGGTCGTGAAGAAATCGGATTTCTAAAGGCAGGTAACCTTCGTCACCCAGATCTAATGTTTGGATATGTTCATGTGTTGTCCAATCCCAAACATGTACATGGCGACCATATAAACCTAAAACAAAACAAAACAAATACACAAACATGGATATGGCAACCATATACTGTAAATATATGGCAACCATATACTGTAAATATATGGAGAACCATATACTGTAAATATATGGAGAACCATACACTATAAATATATGGACAACCATATACTATAAATATATGGACAACCATATACTATAAATATACGGACAACCATATACTATAAATATATGGACAACCATATACTATAAATATATGGAGAACCATATACTATAAATATATGGACAACTATATATTATAAATATATGGACAACCATATACTATAAATATATGGAGAACCAACCATATACTATAAATATATGGACAACCATATACTATAAATATATGGAGAACCAACCATATACTATAAATATATGGAGAACCAACCAAATACTATAAATATTTGGACAACCATATACTATAAATATATGGACAACATGGATAAACATATACGATAAATACACAAACATGGCCATGGACAACCATATACTATAAATACACAAACATGGTCATGACAACCATATACTATAAATCAGAAACATGGCCATGACAACCATTACTTCACTATTGCCATGGCAACCATATGCTATAAATACATGGACAACCATATACTATAAATACATGGACAGACATATACTATAAATACATGGACAACGATATACTATAAATACATGGACAACCATATACTATAAAAACACAAGCCGTGGTCCCCTGGTATGCGACAGGGCTCTGCTTTTGGTCATATTGTTTTAGTGAGAGTTAAAATGACCATGGAATAAATTTACCTGCGAATCATTTCGCATGCGTTAAAATTAGTTAGAATTAAAGGACAATATTGGTGCCAGTCATTATCACATATGTGATAGAACTGATTAAACACTTTCCAAATATAATATGAACACAGAGATCATCGCTACCATAGAGGAGTAATAAAGGATTCGTAAATCGGAAGTGACGAACGCCAAAGGAAAACACAAGTTATCTCTCTATGTGAATGACTGAAGTGACGGGTGGTTACAGATAAACGGCCGAATTTCTGCTCACTAATAATTCCTTCGAAGACAAAAAGTTGTTATATCGGACCGCAAGAGGATATCTGACGATTCAATAAAGTAATTAAGTGTCATAATATAAGAGAACACGGGAAAAATAGAAATACTCCGTACAGCCCCTTGTTTTTATTCATTCTGTAGGGAGACCGGGGCACATTGAACACTGTATAGTGTTGGGTTGTATAGTATTATTTATAAAGGATATATCCATGGTGGTTCAATGTGCCCCGGTCTCCCCTACCTTATAAAAACATGGTAATGCACGAACTTTTTTCTGTTTTTCTTTCGTGTTCTCTTATGTAGTGGCAGCCAATTCTTTTTATGAATTGTAAGATATTCTCTCACAGTGTCACAAAGCAACTTTAGGTCTTCGAGGGAATTATTAGTGAGCAGATATTCGCCCATGTATCTGTAATCACTAGTCACTTCAGCTAGTTATATAGAGGAATAACTCGTGTTTTCCTTTGGCGATAGTCACTTCCGATTTATGAATCCTTTATTACTCCTCTATGGTAGCGATGATCTCTGTGTTAATATTATATTTGGAAAGTGTTAATCAGTTCTATCACATATGTGATAATGACTGGCACCAATATTGTCCTTTAAGATTAAATGCAGTTAAATTTATAGATTGCATGTGTACAAAGCTTAAAACATATATCAAAACATTAGGATGATGCTAAAAGTATAGTATTCTTTTGAAAAAATATTTTGCTAATCAGAATTAAAAATTCGGATGATCCTAATACGTATATTATTTTGATGTCCAACCTCGTGGGTTTTCTCCAGATCCTCCTGTTTCCTCCTATTGCTAAAGAATTATTGAAATAAAATTGAACCATATGTTAGTCCCGAAATGACCTAGTTTCTGTCGAGTATAAGTTAAACCCCACTTCTCTCTCTCATATTCTTTTGAAAACATATATGAATTGAAATACATAACAAAATTGACCAGCTGGCAGAATATACTATATACGTATACATTCTATATGTTTATATTTGTTTTACCCTTTTCGACATGTTCCGGATTAAATCCTGTTCGCCATGCTTTAGGGGCTCCCCATTCAGAACTGACCATCACGTTATGTAACGGCTGATACCAAAAATCATAACCAAAGCTTGAATTGACGGCTCTCTCCCAATTACCGATAACGGAAAAATCTGTGCCATCTAATAAAATAAAGCCACCTGAAATGAATAGTAAAATTACAAAGTCAGTAAGAAAACAAGATTTTATTTTTGTTAACATATGATATCTTCCAGCTACCTCACCCCCTCTATACGGACCGGGCCACTACCGACAGGGGGCGGGGTATTCGATGTTTCTGGATTTGTACCAGTCTGATTAAAGTAGCCTACAGATCTACATTTCGTTTCGTTGTTTTATACTTTCGATAGCCTACACTACATGAAGATCCGGCAAGTTGTACTACAAGGTCGTGTCGGGCGTCTGACAAGCGGCTTTTGACCCTATGGCGTCAGACATTGATTAATGAATCAACGTTGACGTTGCTAGTGGTTACCTACAGTTCCGTGCATGACACACCAAGAAGTCACCGTAACAGACCGTTTCATCGGCTAATCCCTCAACCAAACCACTCTTAATAGAACAACTTTTCTAGATCCTAGTCTTGTGAATACAAGTAAAACGAAATTTTGAACTATAAAAAACGAAACGAAAAAGGATCTCTGTGTTTTAATTACATTAGATTAGTACAAATTTATTTTTAATTATAATTCACCCAAAGAATCTGAATATGAGACGAAATTGTTTTGTGATGATATCTAAAATAGTAATGTTAAAAACAGTACTTTGGCGAGTTGTAAGGTAAAATACGGACATGTGCATTATCCTACCTTTATTGTTACCATCGGGATCGCCCATACAGCTGATCATGATTTGTCCACTTCCTAGACAATGTGACGTATGAGGTGCACCTAAACCAGTTTTGGTGTGGACTTCTGATGGTTCTACCACCTGTAATAGAGAGAAAGAGAGAAATGGGGTTTAACATCCACTCGTCACAAACAAGGTCATTTTGGGACTAACAACCTTTGATAAATTATGTTGGGGAACGCTTGTATATTATATATGAGAGATATGAGGGATGTAAATGACATGATATACCAAACCAATTTGATTCAAACTTTCAATTGCCTACACTTCATGAAGATCTAACCGGTTGTAGTAAAAGGTTGCGTCAAAGTTCGTCTGAGCGGCTTTTGACCCTGTGGTATCAGACATTGATTAATCAATCAGCATTGACGTTTTGAGTGGTTTACCCAAAGTTTATGCTGTTAAGGCATACATTGTTGTCCGAAATGCCCCTTTTCACTCGATTGTAACTATTTTGAGGATGAGAGAATTCACTTCCGGTACGTTCAATCGGATATCCCCCCTGTATTGTTGGATGCTGTTTTACCGGCGGATCTCGGAATGATCCTGCCAACCGGGTTAATGAAACGCCATGCAGTGTGCTTTTAGGGACGTGACATGTGGCCTGAACAGCGGAGTCTCGGCCACACTTTGTCGAATTTTGTCGAACCACGGGTTTTCATCCCTTTCGTACCTTCCCTGATGCCCTGAAAGAAGCTCTAGTTTTTCCCTTAATCAAAAAAAGTACTTTAGACAATAACGTCTTCAAAAATTATCGGCCAGTATCCAATCTATCATTTTTATCTAAACTTGTAGAAAAAGTGGTGTCTGTTAGATTTAAAGATCACTTAAAATTTCAGCATTTAGACGAACCCTTTCAATCAGCGTACAAAAAACTCCATAGTACAGAAACAGCTTTACTCCGAGTGCACAACGATGTCTTAATTAAACTGGATAGTAAAAATGTGGTATTTCTTGTTCTTCTTGACCTGAGTGCTGCTTTTGACACCATCGACCAAGCACTTCTGCTTAAACGTTTACAAAATTACTTTGGAATTACTGGCTATGCCCTGAAATGGTTCGAATCATATCTCACTTCACGAAAGCAGTCCGTTGTCATAAATAAGCAGTCATCAAAACCAGTATACATCAAATATGGAGTCCCGCAAGGATCAGTACTCGGTCCGTTATTATTTACGGCTTATACATGCCCACTTGGCAAACTTCTTAGAGATCACAATTTAGACTATCATATATATGCCGACGACACTCAACTATACGTGGCTCTAACACCCGATGACGAAAGTAAACAAATCATTAAGTTGGAGAAGTGTATTGATAATGTAAAAAACTGGATGAAAAACAACTTTTTGAAACTGAACGATGATAAAACTGAACTATTAAAAATAGGAACTGATCATAGACTCTCGACAATTAGCACAAATTGCGTTAAAGTGGGTGGTGCTGTTATACATCCAAGTAACAGTGTACGGAACCTCGGTGTTAAATTTGATAAAAACTTCGACATGAAAGAACATGTGTCGAATATGTGTAAATCCGCCAATTTTCAATTGTATAATATAGGCCGCATTAGAAACTTTATTGATACTGATACTTCTAAATTGCTTGTCAACTCACTTGTAACTTCTCGACTTGATTATTGTAATTCTTTATTGTTTAATTTGCCTTCTCTTCAGCTAAATAGACTACAAAAAATTCAAAACAAAGCCGCCCGAATCATAACTAGAACTAAACTTTGTGAACATATAACCCCTATTTTACATCAACTACATTGGCTACCAGTTACTAGCAGAATTGAATTTAAAATACTCTCTCTAACGTACTCTATCATCAATATTGAAGACTCACCTGGCTACCTCAAACATCCAGTCACTCCATATATTCCTACAAGAACACTTAGATCCCAAAACAAAAACTTGCTAATGCCCTATCATGCAAAATCCTCATTTGGTGAAAGATCTTTTAGTTTTGCTGCTTTTAAACTATGGAATAAGTTACCTTCTGAAGTTAAAGATTCCCCTTCCTTGTCTGTTTTTAAGAAAAAGCTAAAGACCCACCTTTTTAAAACCCATTTTAATTGATAAATGCTTAAACGCTTTCAGAGATTATTTTTTTTTTTAGTATTACATACCATATTTTATTCTAATTGTGCAATATAAATATGTGTTTCTTTTATTTCTTTTTAAACCTTATTCTTGAGATGTTTTATGTTTTGTATCTTTACCATAATGTAATAGCGCCATAGAGCAATCAATATATTGGATTATAGGCGCTCTATAAATAAATTATTATTATTATTATTAGACACTGTTCTCTAACAAACGAACCTTATGCATCCTTGGTGCACGTTCATCTGTTCCTGTATCTACCACATATATTCTATCACTGTTTAAGCACGGCATGATCAAACGATTCCTGGTTTTACTCGAATCGCCATAACAACTTGAGCAGGCATTCCATCCGGTATGATGAACTTCATCTCCTTTATACGTCATTGGAAGTCTGTGAATTACCTGGAAATAGCAGATTGTACACAGTTACAACTCTCTAATAAGACCAGCCAAACCTTGCTAATAAGACCAGCCAAACCTTGCTAATAAGACCAGTTAAATCTCGCCACTAAGTCCAGCTAAACCTCGTTAATAAGACCAGCCAGTAAAACCTCTCTAATAAAACCAGAAAACTTCACTAATAAGACTGAATTGGTCTCAACAATGAAAGATAAAAAAAAATGATTCATTTAAAAAATGGTCGTATGCGCTTGGAAATTTAGAAAGATTGAGGTACCAATGGTGATTTATGGCGCATATCTAGACCCGACTATAACATTTTATTTCACCAGCTACATTACCCCAACAAAAAACTCACATTTACAAGTTGCATAGAAGCTTAAGGGACTTTTTAAAATAAAATATCAGTTAAGGAGGGGGGGGGCAGGGCACTGCGTTCCCCGACCTGTAACCGCCATTATGTAATGATCATTCTATATTTGTTTACCTGACAATACGAGGGGGTGGGTGGCTGAATGGTTTAGTGCGTGCCCGTTAGAACAGGTCTGTCATTGAGTTAACTGGCGCGGTTTTGATTCCCCGCTTCTACGTGACAAGGAGTAGATTCGTCTGTACAATCTCGTGGGGTTTCCCTGCCCGCCCCTTTTACGGCTAAAACCCTCTACGCGCAAGTGAATTATTGAAATAAAATTGAACATGTTAGTCCCTATTTAACCTAATTTATGTTGAGAGACGTTAATCCCCATCCCCCCCTCTCTCTCTCTCTCTCTCTCTCTCTCTCTCTCTCTCTCTCTTTGTGTCTTACCTGACAGTAGTATGATGATTGTGGGTCAATATCAACAGTAGCCAGATAATCAGCTCGTCTGTGACGATCATCCGGTGGTATAATACATGGTATATACACCAACTTTTCTCTCGGCCCTGACATGGCCTTTAAAGGGGTCGCGTAACCTGGTCCTCCGCAACATGCTTCAATAAAAATGGAAAACTATAATAAATCAATGTATGTGATAACGAGGCCAATGAGGATCGAAATACCTTATTATACTAACGTCATAAGGGATCAAATTGGCGCTTGTGTTCTGTTTTCTTCGTGTGCATAGTTCATTTGTCACAGCACCTTCTCAAAGCGCGCTGAATACCGCATTTTCGTTGTATGGAGCAGAATTGACCGCAATGTCTCCTCCGACTGGGGCTAATGAAGAAAGGCATACGCCATACAGGGTACTATGAAGAAAATGTGGCCCCTCTCTTATATGGAATTCCAACTGTCCAGGGTTATTTTACATGCACGCCAATGTGTACACGCGACCTCGATTTTCATTTAAAAAAAATCGCAGTATACAGTTGAATACAAAGAAAAGGAAAAGATTACCGTGTCAGTCAAAAAGTGACCACTTCACAAATGTTACGTGGCACTGATTTTATTTCCTACTGTATTGAAAAATGGGCTGCCAGATTACTAAAATGAATATATTGAAAATTTCACACAGATTATAGCAGTGCTGTTTGACACTCGAGACTATTCCCGATTATCCATTTTTAAACCAAATTATTAAATGACAACTCTGTTTCAATCCACTTAAAACTTGGCCATCCGGTGAACTAGAGAGAGATGATTATTGGCTTGTCATATGCAAAATGTCTATATAACATTTGAAGCCAAAATAGAGACACGCAACAGGTAGATTTAGCTACACTTGAAATAGTAAATACTGTACGTCGAGTTTCAAGACTGCAATTGGCGCCATATTTGTTCTCGAACAGTTTTAACTTCAAATATAGGTTCTTCGCCTCTCCGTTCAAAAATCTTAAATACGCCGTAGGACAATTTTTAGGAGTTCAACTAACGTACTTTAAAAATAGCCAAGTCATGTTCAATATTTACACAACGCATCACACTTGTATTTACATAATAATAATGGGTTTAAAAACAAGATGTATCCTAGGTATGTTATTGTGGTTTCGATAATCGATCCCGATCTTGTCCGTGAAAAAGAAACGGAGGGGCAGGGTGCGGTCTAACATCGTTTTACGTGACAAGGCGGAGGGTCGCCGGACTAACATCATTTGTACGTGACAAAGAGGCCGGGTCATCAGACTAACATAATTACGTGACAAGGAGACCAGGGCGTCAGGCTAACATAATTTGTGACGAAGAGGCCAGTTCGATAGTCTAACATCGTTCGTGACAAGGATGCCGGGTCGCCAGTTTAACGTCCTTTGTACGTGATAAGGTCGTGTCGCTAGACTAACATCGTTTGTACGTGACAACAAGGCCGGGTTGCCAGTCTAACTTCATTTGTACGTGACACGGAGGCCGGGTGCTAGTTTAACATCATTTGTACTAGACAACGAGGAGGATCGTCGGTCTAACATCGTTTGTACATGACAAGAAGACCGGCTGGCCAGTCTAAAATCGTTTATACGTAACAAGGAGGTCGGGTCGCCAGTTAACATCGATGGTACGTGACAAGGAGGCCGGTTCGTCAGTCTTACATCGTTTGTACATGACAAGGAGACTGGGTAGCCAGTTTAACACCATTTGAACGTGACACAGAGGCCGGGTTGCCAGTCCAACATCATTTGTACGTGACCAGGAAGCCCTGTCTCTTGACAAACATCGTTTGTACGTGACACGGAGGCCGGATCGCAAGACTAACATCATTTGTGCGTGATAAGCAGGTCGGACCGCCGGTCAAGCATTATTTGTACGTGACAAAACCGGGTCGTCAAACTAAGATCATTTGTAATAATAAGTTTTTAAAAGCGCTTTGAGCATGCTTATGGATGGATTTTGCGCTCTAGAAAACGACATTATTATTATTTCTTTCCCTACAATGTACAGAAAGAATTGGTTTCTCATTATGTCACATAATATATAGTACCAAATTCAACAAGCAAATAAATATAATAATGCTATAGGCCTATAATAATGCTTAGACTCAATTAATTGGCAAAAACACAAATCCTAGCCGACATAGAGCAAGACAATTTGAAATGTGTATGACTCTGGAATTACCAGTGAAAAGTTGCCCAGTAAAATTGCCTGGAGCTCCAATTATTTTCGACATTGATTGAATGGGACAGTCTCTGAACGTTCAGGGTGAGTGTAATGAGAACGACGTTCAAGAAACGGAAGGGCATGGTGCGGTCTAACATTGTTTTACGTGACAAGGCGGAGGGTCGCCGGTCTAACATCATTTGTACGTGACAAAGAGGCCGGGTCATCAGACTAACATAATTACGTGACAAGGAGACCAGGGCGCCAGACCAACATAATTTGTGACAAAGAGGCCAGTTCGATAGTCTAACATCGTTCGTGACAAGGATGCCGGGTCGCCAGTTTAACGTCCTTTGTACGTGATAAGGTCGTGTCACTAGACTAACATCGTTTGTACGTTACAACAAGGCCGGGTTGCCAGTCTAACTTCATTTGAACGTGACACGGAGGCCGGGTTGCCAGTCCAAAATTATTTGTACGTGACCAGGAGACCCTGTCTCTTGACAAACATCGTTTGTACGTGACACGGAGGCCGGATCGCCAGACTAACATCATTTGTGCGTGATAAGCAGATCGGCTCGCCGGACTAACATCATTTGTGCGTGATAAGCAGGTCGGACCGCCGGTCAAGCATTATTTGTACGTGACAAAACCGGGTGGTCAAACTAACATCATTTGTACGTGACAAGGAAGACGCGCCACCAGACTAACATCATTCGTACATGACAAGGAGGTCGGGTCGCCGGTCTAACATCATTTGTACATGATTCGAAGGACGGATTGCCACACTAACATCATTTGTAGGTGATAAGGAGGACGGATCGCCGATCTATCACGTTTTATTTCTCCAGGTTTCTTCTTATTGCCAAAATGCACGCTTTATACCACCCCCACACAGCGACCTTTCGGCGTGGGGTGTAATCGTAAATACAATTGTCAAGAAATGTGATATTTTAAGCTACAAGAAAAGTCAATTGAACAACGTATTCTTATACAACATCAAGCCTTAACTTCAAGTGTTTAGAGACACTGTGTAAATATATTTACTTACAATAGGATATCATATTATCATATCAGTTATATGAATGTGTTTAACTAGGGCGATAACATATGTAATTTTGGCTGACTCAAACACAGTCCTTTAAGATCTGGGGTCACAGTGACTAAGCTAGTAAGACGCTGGAGGTCGCGGGCTCTATCTCGGTGTTGGCCGAAAAAGTTCATTCGGATTTTTCGTCGTGGTTTATCGTTTTCCGTGGTGCAGGACGGAGCACCTAACTGTTTACATCTCTTGACCTTGCGGAAATCTGTAGGTGGCCTTGGTAAATAGATCTAACCGCTGTAGAACATACATTATAATATTACAAGGTCGTCGATCCCAGCGTTGGCCGAGAAAATTCACCGGGTGTATTCCGTCGTGGTTTGTCGTTTTCAGTGGTGCGGGACGGAGGGCCTGACAAGCAGGGGCGCGGGAACGGCGCGAGGGCCAGTGTATCAAAAGATAGGGGAGTCCGGGGGTGGAGATTCGGGGTATTTTTCGCCCCGGCCTCTAGAAAATTTCAAAAATTGGCAATTCCGAGAACGCTGTTAAGAGCGCCTCTAGCATTCCAAATTCCAACATAAAACCCGTTAAAATACATGATAATGAAGACAAGTGTAACATCAACGGCCGACAAGAGAGCAATTATATATAATCTATCATTTAAAAATGAATAGACTAGTACAAAGGTTGAAAACTTTCATCATTAGGACATGGGTATACTTGTACATCCCAGAAAAGGGCAGGGTACTATTTGTATACCCTGGTACCCGGGTTCCGGCGTCCCTGCTGACAAGGACAGCTGTGTAGTCGTTCCGATGGCAGGGAAAACCGTGGTCAAAATTTCTCTTAAAGCACATTGTATGCCCGTCTTCATTAGCCCAGTTGGAGCAAAACAGTAGGACGTTAAACCGCATTAGTGACGGTGAACGTGGGTGAATTTTTGTTCGCGCAGAAAACCGGAGAGGTCGCCTCCTCAGCGATTTTTTGGGACGATTTTTATTAGCCAACCGGAGTGCGATGTCAATGGTCATACATGTGACGTATCTGTTACAGGTGACACGAGATGGTTTCACCTACACTGATCCGCAGTGAATATTCGCTTGGCCGCTACAATCACTGATGTGGATGACATCGACGAGACTTAATGAGTCCCCAGTATTAACTTTTTTCTAGCTCCGACGAAATAAATTCTAAAACATTTTTTTGAAGTATAAGAAAAATAAATAAAGACGTTTGAAGTATTTGTAGTTAAAAAATATTTCCTATTTAGTGTAAATGGGTATTAAAATGAGTAAATGGCATCATTTTGCACGAAGCAGTTACGTGTTATGTAAACAACGCACGCGCCATTGAGCCAGTGACTGACGCCGCACGTGTTGAAGACAGTCATCTGTGACAGAGATATAAGTAATTTTAAGATGTGAATGGCGTACTGAGTGAACATCAGAACACCCAAACCTAGTGTGTGAAGGATAACACTAAGTATAACTGTGAACAGGCACAGAACTGATAATAATAAATCTACCGACAGCCATCAAGGTATAAGTCTACAAGATAAGTGAACATGACATTAGGCGCGGGTCGCACGTGTGAAATAGAGATATCCCGTGTTAGTCTAGTGGCGGAGCCAAAGGAGACGGGGCCTTGGCGGAGGTTGTGCAACTATGTCTGATGGCCTTACAAGAGTCGAAATAAATTATCATATGATCATAATGAGATTGTAAGACTACAGATTAGACAAGACATTGACCCCTTCATCTCTATGAGTAGCCGTGTGTTTAATCAACACTTTGGTTAAACTGCCACATCTGATTGTTGACAAAATGTAAAAATGCATCGCGTGTACCTTGTAGTAGAACGAAAATTGTGGCAACAGGACCCCAAAATGGTAATTTACGAGCTTCTTTAAAAGGAAACCCTTTTATTTCTCTGTTTACCTTTTCATATCGTATCCGGATTCTCGTCATTTATGTATTCATAAAATTATTTCTATTCATGTTTTATGTGCGAATTGTAAAATGAATTTTATCTGTATATACAGCCAATAGATAAAGCTGTTTATCAACTGGTATGTCCTTATTAAATTGTCAAGATTTAGATAAAGATCTAACCGTTGTAGCTATAATTGTACAAGAGATAATCAAAAATGGTACATTGAAAATTTCATTCAATTACATATTATTCTTCTGGGCGAAGTACTGGAAGAGGTAGTGTAGATTATTTATTACAGTAGCAATGGTACTGGACAAACCCGACTAAGTTTCGATTATCCATTTACCCTTCTAATTCATTTACATCTCTGTTTCAAGATGATCTAGAGAGTAGATTATTGACTTGTCGCTTTAATAAATGTCTAAAAAATAATTAATATAACATTTGAAACGAAAATAAAGACCTGCAAAAGAAAGATTTAACTCCCACTTCGTGCATCCTTAAAGTCAAATGCAGTGTTGTTGTCCTTGACAAACCAATTGTATCTTAAAATCAATCTACTTGTGTGACCTTGAGCTAAAACTTAAAACTAGAAAAAAAATTCAGATTCCCATTACTCTTGTGACAATTCTTCACTTTAACTGGGAAGAACAATTTGACCTAGAAGTATCAAATACGCATTTAAGTTAAAATTCCAATTTCTCTCGTAACATTACTAGCTGTCACACCGTTAAAATCCTGCAGAAACATTTAGTATACTGAATAGCACAACACAGTATACGTTTATGGAAAAACAATTTCATTTATGCAACGTAATCAAAACGTCGCCTAAATATTAGTTATTGTTCTTCCAGATAAGTATGTGTCTAAGTAATTGGTGCAAACATATCGGAATGGGTTTAAAGGACTTTCAACACGATCACCCAGCACAAACCAGGCAAATGAACATCGCAGTGACAAAACATGGACTTTGTAAGAAGAATGTGTCTAAGTAATTGGTGCAAACCTCAGAACATTGTCTAGTCGTTCGGATGGGAGGAAAAACCGAGGCCCCGTGTATACTTTGACACGCACGTAAAGATCCATTAGCTGTTGGAATTCGATATAAGAGTGGGCCAAAGTGTCGCAGCCCGGTTAAAATTTCCCTCATAGCACACTGTCACATTGATCAGCAGCGAATATTCGCTAGGCCGCTGTGAAACGGATTGGCACACTGTATGGCGTATGCCCCTTTTCAATAGGACGAGCCCAGTATAGGAGCAGAACAATAATAACTTAAACCCCATTTCTTATCATTTTGCAAACATCGGATGGGGTTTAAAGGTTTTTTTCGACAAACCAGGGGCCTATTTCACGAAATTTTAACTAAGATAAGATCCCAATTTTAGTAATTTGATTGGATAATATTAGATTGATTTTAGTGCTTAGCCAATCAAAATTGAAGTATCTACTAAAATTGGATTTTATCTTAAGTTAAAATTTCGTGAAACAGGGCCCTGTACACCGCAGTCACAAACATGGAGATTGTAAGGCAAGGCAGCGATCTATCAAAAGGGGGAGGGTCATCAATGTTCATACCAGCACCTGCAGTCAGCAATGGGATTCCCAGATTTTAGTTTCTGTTTAGGGTCGGTATGTATGCTTCCCCCCACCCTTGACAAAATCCAAGATCCGGGCCTGATGCATTGTCAACTGGCAAATCCCCTCCTGCAAAAATTCACGGATCCGCCAAGGGGACAGTAAGCAGTGTTATTACGAGAAGATAAAATTGTGTCAAGGCGTCTTGCGTTCGGTTATATCCCGTCCCCACAGAAAACAAGATATTGTTTTTACAATGCGTTGGGCCACAAGTGTTCCGCATTAAAATATCGCTAGAGTCGGACTACTACCTGATGCATATACACCGCCCTAGTTATGCTATATAGGTTTCTCGTTGACCTGACTGTGTCACTGTTCAAAGCAGACTGCTAGTTTAAATATCCTATTTCATATAAAAGTACATCCAACAATAATGATGTAGCGTTCACTATACTAACCTGTATGTTTCATAAGAACATAACGAAATACAGTCGATGCATGATTTAACCTTAGATGTCACTAAACCAACTTACCCATTTCTGATGTCTGCTAGTATCACACTATGATTGTAACAACTTTATATATAAACTGCGGGCTATCAGTGAACGTGACCCGAACACAACTTGTACTGTCGCAGCCTGCAATACTTAAAGGGACTGGGCTTCGTTATTTTGTATGATGTGGGTTTTAACGTCCTACCTTTCTACCCCGACTGGGCTAATGAGACAGACAGACAGAGGGAGAGAGAGAGTGTGGGTGTGTGTGTGTGTGTGTGGCAGGCGCGGATCCAGGATTTTTTGCAGGGGGGGGGGGTCTAGGTTTGATAATTGCCGAAGGCGCTCAACCAATTAACGAGAGGTTTGGGGGACCTCCCCCAGAAAAATTTGGTAAATTAGATTCAATTTGGTGCATTCAGACGTATTTCCGGAAGGTAAATTCCAAAATTACAGGTCTAAAAATCGCCAATAAAATCGCATAAAACTTTTTCAAGTCTGAGCAGGGGGGGGGGTCCGGACCCCCCTCTGGATCCGCGCCTGGTGGGGGGGGGGTAAACACCTACTCGACACATATTAGGTCATTTCGGGGCTACTTTTTATTTCAATAATTCGCTTTCAAGTAGGGGTCTTTAGCAGTGGGGGGAACCGAAGGACCCGGAGACAATCCACGAGGTTGAACAGGCGAGGGGATCGAGACGGTAATTTGAGTAAAGTGCTGGCTAACTAACGGGAAAGTTTCTCAGGAACTTTCAGCGTGGTCTTCTTAACAGTGTTGTGGACGGAACGGCCACTGTCAGCGCAAGAAATCTCCCACAACACAATACATATGACGTTTGGCCGTTTCCAATATAGCTCTGTCGTTAAACCCCATTTCATGTTTATAATTATGATGTTCTGGGGTTGATGAATAATCGAGAGTTTGTTCATTATCCTAACAAGTAACAACGGTAGCAATGGCAATCGAGGTTAGCCTATAATTATATCGCCGTTGCTATAGCTTCAGTGAAGAAATGTGACTGAAGTTTTCAAGATATTTCCTTTTCATTATCTATTATGTAACTATTATAGCGAGAACTGTTAGCTCTTTATCTAATGCTACCCTAATGCCGTTTTGACCCTCACCTAAAAATCGCCCTTTAAAATTGTCCCCGTTAACAAATCTCACCTACTCATGCAAAACGCTGTTTTAATATAGACTGTCTCTGTTAGGTTATCATCCTACATGAATTCAATGTGTGTGTAGCGAATCTATTCACAATATCTAGCTACCGTACGACATACCTTTTACTAACCAAGGCGTGTCGTCTTCTCGCATGGGCAGTCTGGGGCAGGGAGAGAGAATAAATGGGTTTTAACGTTCATTCGACATAAACTAGGTCATTTCAATAATTCGCTTGTCACGTGCATCCGGGGATTCAAAACCATGCCATTTGACTCAATGACAGACAATATGTTGTAGCGTGCACACGCTAACCATTCGGCCACCTCCTCGCATGGTCAGACTGGGTAGGACAAGAAAATATGTTCAAATCAAATAGGAGAGCCGTGCTGGCTCAGTGTTTAATACTCTTGTTCGCTATCTAAGATGTCCTGGGTTCGATCCAGTGTAAGTTCGTCGACAAAAACCTAAGCTGCATGTACGCCGGGGCAAAATTTATCCCATAACACTGCGGTGACGTAAGCCCGTCCTGCCCCCCCTTTCTCTCTCTCTCTCTTTATTCTTTGGCAATTAGAAATACATATAATAATATGAATGTAGATAAACTTATTTCCATTCAATCGTTTCTATTTTTACTAATCAGTTATGTTCGGTGAAATACGCGAAGATTCCAAATTGAATGGCAGTCTTTGATGTCTGGTTGTTCCAGTCCAGTCTACTCCCCTTGTTCATCGAGTCGCTTCGTTACAAATTGCAGTCGAAAGCATTCTGACTGGCGATTCGTTTGCCAATTTTAAAATGTTAATTTTATTTTTGAATATTAGAAGCCCATATTTTCAAGGTAAATGAAACAACGTGGATGTTGATTTAAATTGACTAATAAGTCGTGTGTTTGCAACATCGAAGTCTGGATGATATGGAGTTAGCGACTTGCTTCCTTTAAAAAACACAAAACAATGTATATGGAAAACAATCACTGGTACACATATAGCACAACGTTTCGGCAAGTATTCTCTTATCGCTTTCATTATTTGTACTTGCAAATACTTGTCGAAACTTCCTGGTACATTTGTATAAACCAGCAGGCCCGTAACGGGAGGGAGGGGGGAAAAGCACACCCTCCCAAAAGTAACTCCCCCCCCGTAAAAATGATCGACCATACAGACAATAGATATACATTGTCAGTCAATAGTCAATTTTACAGCTCCCCTGAGACACCACCCCCTAGCTCTGAGCTAGTTGCGGCCCTGTAAACGAGTGATTGTTTTTCCATATAAATGGTGTTTGGTTTGTAAATATGTTGAATGTTTATAAATGTTCTTCAGGTAAGGTTAAATGATACAATAATATGTTATCTTATCTCGGGTCAATGTTGTAAACCTAGTCTGATGAAACATAGATAGTTATCGACATTACATAAAACTCTCGTTTTAAATACGATAAGATTTCAAATTACATGAGAAACAGGGAAATGGTGGATATTAAGAATAGGGACAGGCTGGAGGGGGGGGGGGGGGCGCAGAGGCCCCTCCAACGATATAGGAGTTTCTCCCCTGGATGCTAATAAATCTTTCAATAACTGGCTGTAAATGATGCTTTTTATATTGTAAATTCAAGACTAAACGACTCCCCAAACTAGGCGACAAGATTAATTAGACTCCGTTTTATTGAAGCCTTGACATTGAGAAAGGAAGGAGAAAGGTGACCGCGTTGTTACTAGAAGTCATTGATCACTAATTAACATATCGAGGGGGTAAAGACCACAAACATATGATGTAACTGGTTCTAAACTGACGTCCCGTGTTTGATCCCGGTGTTTCCCGAAAAATTTCATCGAGAATTTTCCGGTGTGGTTCCTCCTAGTCAGTGGTGCAGGACGGATGGCCTGTCACGGAACAGCGTATAGCCCTTCGGATAGTATGTAAAACCGGGTTTCTCTCTAATATTCTTTGATTTTCAACTATCAAAAGATCTTTTACTTGCACACCAATGTCCCTACTGAACAACTAATCGCACTGCGCTTGTCACATGTACAGATATTTTCCTTCTTCGTTTTTTTGTCAATTTGTTCTGAACCAAGTTGTCAATGTTTGCTGTTTGGACAAGATATGTTCATTGCTTTTTTTATAATTGTAACCATGGTACTGATGTAATTCGTGGCTTCGCCCTGCTTCTCCATTTTTAAATAAATTCATTAAATGGTCAAACCGATCTAAACTACTTGGCACCAAGTGTTGATTATGGTATTTAAAAAATACCTGAAATAGGCTGATTTAGCACTTGCATAATGCCTGTTTAAGAACCAGAAATTGTGGGATCATGAGCGAACTTATTTACAAATATCATACAAAAAATCAAACCTTTATTTTTCAACTGATCGAGCCCTTAAAGTGGTGTACGTACGTTTCTTCCACAAAAGGATAGTGTACGTGCATTGAACTCTGGTACGAAAACAAGAGTTGTCTCCCTTTAATCGAAAGAGAGGAGAGATGGGTTTAACGTCCACTCGACACAAACTATAGGTCATTTCGGGACCAATATGTTTTTAATTTTATTTTAATAATTCGCGTAGGGGTCTTTTAGCAGTGGCAGGAAATCGTAGTACCCAGAGGAAACCCACGAGATTGGACAGGCAGCCCTACCCCTTGCCACGTATAACCGGGGATTTGAAACCACGCCAGTTGACCCAATGGCAGGCAGTATGATACAGCGCGCGCACGCTTACCATTCGGCCACCCCCACCCCCACCCCCACCCCCACCCCCTGACTGTTATAGCACATCAATCATAATGTCATTAGAGTTTTTGTAGTGCTATGAGCATACATGTACTTACATGCAGTTTAGCGCGTTAAAGGTTTAACGTCTTATCCACACAAACTAGGTCATTTCGGGACTAGCATATGACCCACGTGGTTTCACAGGCGATCATACTGCTAGTTAAAAATAACTACCATACTCCTTGTCACTTAGGCCTTACCAGGAAATCGAAGAACGCCAGTGTGTCCAATGACAGACCTTATGATACACAGCGCACACGCGAACGGAGCGGCCTTCCAATACCCCGTGTTCAGCCAAACATCAAAGACGGATGTGAAATACCGATCCTCTGAAATGAAATGAAATGAGGTTTGACAGTCTACTTTTCTGCTCTGACTGGACTAATGAGGACGGGCATACAGTGTGCTACGAGGGAAATTGTGCCCGGACAGCGCAGGCGCGGATCCAGATGGGGGGGTCCGGACACCCCCCCCCCCTGCTCAGGCTTGAAAATTTGAAACTTAAATCTATGCGATTATATTGGCGATTTTTAGGTCTCTAATTTTGGAATTTACTTTCCGGAAATACATGTACGTCAGAATGCACCAAATTGAATCTAATTTACCAAATTTTTCTGGGGGAGGGCCCCAAACACCCCGTTAATTGGTTGAGCGCAATTATTTAAAGGGACAATAACACTCTTGCTGGCTTGGCAGCTCTAGAAAATAAATAATAGTCTTATTCTAAGTACCAGATGTTTATGTGTCCTACCTGTTGTGTAAATTATCCATTACACCATATTTTACTTGTCCAGAGGGTTCGAAAATATTTTAAAATCCAAGTCACTTTTGAAAAGGTTTACGTTAACCTTTTCAAATCATGTAGTTGAATTTTTCCAATTTTTTAAATTAGGTGTGTTACGATGAAATTTGTATCATCAATTTATTTGAATATTGTAAAATAATACAATTTGTTGACCAGAATAAAGATTAGGACATATTATTCAATTACAACAAGGGTGTTATCTAGACCCCCCCCCCCCCCTGCAAAAAATACTGAATCCGCGCATGCAGCGGCACTATGGACTACCCCTATTTTAAATTCCACCCGTCAAGGATACTTTTACACTAATTTCATTTTCAGACTTTTGTTAACAATTAATGCTGCTTCCATTTAAGGAAATTTAACGGAGTATAGCCCCACCAATATTTGGATGGTGTGTATAGTATGGCTGGCCCACTGAATTGGCTATGCATTGATGTTCCTCGGAATTTAATATATTATATTTAATAGTACTATGTATTTTTGCGAGACAGGAAACGGTGAGATTACGAGAAGAGATGGGGTTGAGGTCCTTGAAACGAATCAGACGAAGACTTGAAAGATTTGCCTTGACACTGAAGGATGCCCGGGATATAGCCTCTTTCCGTTCTATTTCAATTATGAACTGGAAACTGGCCGGAAATGGACGCAACTCTCCATATCTGACCAGAGGACAGATGGGTCGCCATCATTACATCTTCGGTCCTTATTTCCTGTACGTTTTACAAGTGAGATAAATCCCAGGAAATGGAGACGATTGAAGTGAAGGAGATTGCGTATATGTCCAATAATTATAATCCCCGCACAGCCAAGTCTGAAAGAATAAACAGAACATTTTACTATTTTATTCTATAGTACGCAGTTGGGAAGGCGTGAGATTTTCCAGCATGATTCCGTTGGGCAAATGACAAGGAACAATATCTGGTTGTTCGAATTGTACGAAAGAACAAAGTCCCGTGTAAAAGTTGGCACGTAAAAGAAATCCAATTCCAGTATGACCGGAGCGGAAAAGAAAGGCATTAAACCTCATTTCATTTCTATCGTGTGGCAAAAGGGCCCCAGAGTGGTAATTAATCAGGGGAAACAACTTTTATAACACTTCCCCTCAAATTGCACCAAGTCGTGAATATATAAATACTGTTCTACTCTGACAGGGATGGTAAAGACGGACATATGGCTATGAGTTAAATGTTGCCCAAACAGTGGCGTTATGCCCCACTCTAATATCGAATTCCGGATGCCAAGGGTTCTTTTACGCGCACGCTAATGTATGCAAGGGATCTCGCTTTTTCGACCCAACTCGCCCGCCCCAGTTGACCCATTAACTGTTTTAATAATTAAATGAAACTAAAAAGATGAAATGGATGACTAAGGTTTATGTGACTTTTTAATACCCCCACCCGCTCGTCCACGCAAACCAGTGGTCAGAATAAGCAATATGATAATTACCATACATGGATCTACGAGGAATTTTCCTCCTCATTTGGATCTTCAAAATACCAACGGGGCTCCGGACAGATGAAAAAAAAAAGACAATACCAATGAGGACCGCCTCAAGTAGTCAAAATACCAGGGCTCTAGTGTTCTTAGAAATATTTGATTAGTTTTTAAAAATGGCTTTAAAACGTTTGTTGTTATTGGACACAAAACAAACCACATAGAATACAGCTAACAGACAACTCATTGGACGGGTGACAACCAAATCATCACAATAAAATATTTGATTAAATCTTTGTTTTTTGTTTCCAGTTATCTGGAAGTTTCATGGCTATCGGACAGGCCTGTGACCAGTGAACACAGCCAATAGATAAGTCAATGGGGATTGCCACCAAGTCATCAAAATACGATCGTTTCAACTTAAGATTTCCGCTCATCTCGCGCTACTCTGGGCTTGTAAAAGTCAATTACACTAATAATGCATGGAGGAGTTCTAGGAGTGGGAGGACACCATTACCAACAAGAAGTCAGCGTTCATCAATCAATCCTTCTAAAGACTGGAGACATATACAGATCAATAGTTTCTATCCTGACTGATAAATGCAACCAGTATTTTATACATCAGTTACTTGGTCACATTATATAGGCCTTGTTTTTCTTTTTACTCTCATTGTTTTGTTGTTTTACAATACGTCTCGATCTTATTTCTTTTTTTAGTCTCATTGTTTTGGGGTTTTTTTTTTTTTTTTTTTACAAACCTTTAATTCACCTCTTCCCCCAACTTCTTGTATTTTGCAATCTGATTAAAATACAGGGGCCTGTTTCACTAAATTTAAACTAAGATAAAATCCAAATTTTAGTTATTTAATTGGATAATATTAGATTTATTAGCCAATCAAAATTGAAGTATCTACTCTAATTGGGATTTTATCTTTAGTTCAGATTTTGGGAAACAGGTCTATATTTCATTTCGCTTTTTTTATACTTTCGATGGCATATACTGCATGACTGCCCAGTTGGACCGGAAGTCGTGTCAGGCATATGAGAGACTTTTGACCTATGACGTCAGGCATTGATTAATCAATCAGCGTTGACGTTTCTAGTGGTTTACCCAGTCCTGTGTAGAGCAAGCCAAGAATTTGCTGTAACAGACTTTGTTTCATGGGCGAATCCCTCACTTCAACCAAAACGTGTGTGATATAACAACTCTTCCAGATCCTAGTGTAGTAAAGACAAGTAAAACAAAATTTTGAACAATAAAAAACGAAATGAAATAGGATCTGTGCTTTAATCAGATTGTATGGGTTTTTTTATAGGGGATTAAAGGAAGATTCGTTTTACAATACCCCTCCATATTATATTTGTTTTTACTTCATGGGTTGTTTAGGTTTTTTTTTTACAATACTCTTCTCCTTGTCAGATATACATCATACCACTTGACTAATGATGAACCTTCAGATCCAACGCAAACGCTTTAACCTTCTTCACGCAAATAGCCAAGTTCAATCTATAACTAAAGTTATGCATTAAAGCAGTATTGAGAGCCTCTGTTGCTTCAGAGGCTTTGAGCAAAACTGACACAATTCCTTCCCGTGCCTAAAGACTACCACAATATCTGGTGGAAACACATGACAATTTTACTTAAAAGTGCAGATCACATTATGGTTTCAGAGAGGTGAGTTCAGAATAAGTGCATTTGCTTGTCGTGCCACACACCACATCCTTCAGATATTCGTAAGACATTAGTTTTTCATCCCATCTGAAGAACTTGCCAGGCCCTCCTCCTTCCTGTACCATCGACAAGGGGGAAACCACATTGGAAGATCCAGGGAATCTTTTCTAGCCATCACTGGTATTGAACTCAGGACCTCTGATTTAGTGACTCAACACTATACTCATCATTGAGCCATTGCTTTAGATACTTTTGGATGTGTTTTTTTTACAGGGGTGGAAAAAAAGGGCCTTGGATCTTGTCTCCCAGTATACAAACCATGACTCAAGAAGTGCCTTGGATCGAACCTGCGACCTTCGAGTTAGTGACTCTACACAATCCTCATTGAGTCATTACTTTAGATAATTTTTGAGGGTGTTTTATTATAGGGTGTGGATAAAAAGAGCATTGGGTCTGGCCTTGTTTCTCGAAATGTTAATTAAAGATAAAATCAAAATTAGTAGGCCAAGATACATCAATTTTGATTGGCTAAGCACTAAAATCAATTTAAATTTATCCAATAAAATTACTAAAAGTTCGATTTTACATTAGTTAAAATTTCGTGGACTTAAGAAGAACATAACAAATACAGTAATAATTTCAACAGTTTAATCATTCATAGCAGATTTATATAATAATAATAATTATTATTATTATATTTATATTAATGACATATTCTAACGAACGAATGAACATCTCTCACCTCAACAGTAAAAGGGTCGTGTTTTAAACAGTCACGAGGTTGTGTTTTAAACAATAACAGGGTACAATTAAAACAGTCACAGGGTCGTGTTTAAACAGTTACATATGGTTGGTTTAAACAGTCAGATATGGTTGTTTTAAACAGTCAGATATGGTTGTTTTAAACAGTCACAAGGCTGTGTTTTAAACAAGCCACAGGCTGTGTTTTAAACAGTCACAAGGCTGTGTTATAAACAGTCACATTATCATTCCCACAGAAAGTGTATGTAGTGTGTGATGACCTGTTGATCGGAACCCGTGTAATGTAAAGGTAAGGAACTCCCCATCTCACCCCTCCCTACTTCCTACCCCCCCCCCCCTCCCCCTATGTAATCAAAATAATACTTTGTTTATTGTTCTAACCATACAACCCCGTCAGTGAATATAAAATCCAACTGAACAGCGACTTAGAAACTGATTTCTTCAGTATTAACATGCTTTATAAATGACGATGTTATTATTATTTCAATGTACATACTGTATTTACAAAGTACAACAAAAGTGGTACCAGGTGTTCTAGGAATTAAGCATGTCCTGTCTGAGTGATAGTTACCAGACTACTGTAGAGGTGAGAGAGGTTACAACTGATGACCTCCAATATAATTGACAATAACAAGCTAATATATCACAAAAGCTTAGTTTGGTTTGGGATCATCAGATAATTGACAACACAAGTTTATCAAAATCATAAATATCATTTTCATATCAGGCACGGATCCAGAGGGGGGGTCCAGGGGGTCCGGAACCCCCCCCCCCCTGCTCAGGCTTGAAAAATTTTTATGCGATTTTATTGGCGATTTTTAGACCTGTAATTTTGGTATTTACCTTCCGGAAATATGTCAGAATGCACCAAATTGGATCTAATTTACCAAATTTTTCTGGGGGAGGGCCCCAAAACCCCCCGTTAATTGGTTGAGCGCCTTCGGCAATTATCAAACCTAGACCCCCCCCCCCTGCAAAAAATCCTGGATCCGCGCCTGCATATTTGCTGTTCTCGATTGAAGAGAAACATAGAAAGACCGACACCGAGGCCTTCTGAGGAGAATACAACCTTTTCATTGGCTATTTGAGTTCAAGTCAATGCAAAGGTTAGAATGTCTTAGCCAATGAAAATGCTGCATATTAAAATATCATAATTTAAATTGTAAGGAAATGAGCTTCTGTTACCTTATTAACAAACACATCAACGAAAATAGTAATTGTAAGTTGTATAATTTGGAAAACAATTTTTATTTAATACTATAAAGGCCAAATACCACCATTTGGGGCCATATCTTATTTTTTACTATGTAATCCATATTAAAATGTAATCAAATTGATTTTTTTATGTTTAATAAAGAAAACCAAACCAAGATATCATTTGGTTGGATTCCGTGTTTATACATACAGAATACAATTGGACAGATAATCCTTTAAGAGATTAAACTTTCACAATACTCAAGTTTGCATGGGTTTCAGAATCTATCAGACGATAACCAGTGGCTTTAAAGGGACAAAAGATGTTTGATAGCATATTTAGTCTTGATCGTGCACTGCCCTAATTGTATCTGCTTCGAATACTCAGATGGGACATTTGAGACTATTAATACATCAAGGAAAACAGAGAGAGAAATGGGGTTTAGCATCCACTGAGCATAAACTAAGTCATTTGGTAACTAACATATGGTCCAATTTTTTATTTCTATAATTCGCTTGCACGTAGGGGTCTTATAGCAGTGAAAGGCAACAGAATGACCCTGAGAAAACCCATGAGGTTGGACAGGTGACCCTACTCCTAGTCACGTACAAACAGGGAATCAAAATCCTGCCCATATGATCTTAAGCCATGTGCATTAACCATTCATCCACCCAACCTGCTGTCCTTCCTTTCCTGAGAGACTAACATAGTGATTATGTCGGAATTTTGCCCAGGCAGTGGGAATTTCTGGAGATTTCCGAGAGCACTGAAACTTAATATATGAAGATTGACGTGTTTGTGAAATAGGCCTGAAGTCTGCATTCCTACAATTTTTGTGGACTGGACAAACTGTTCCAAGATATCAGTCACTCCTTTTCTGACAAGTACATATTTAAATCAGAATGACGCTGTGACGTGGAGTGAGTCTGATATATTGGAGCAGTTTGTCCAGAGATCTGCAAAAGAAAAGATGATGTCTGAAAATGAACAATGATCTTGAGAAATAGTGCTGTCTATATTAGAGTGACCACCATAAACTTGCCTATGCAAGGACAACAAAGGTATCTACTACTTTTACTTATGCAATAGTGAGGAAACCAGAGGACCCTACTCTCCTTGTCATGTACAACACAGCAATCAAAACTATGCCAGTTGACTCAATGACAGACCTTATGATACAGTGTGACTGTGCACGCACAAGGATTGTCTAAGAACCCAAAAATTTTTTTGTGTATATTGGCCTTATTTTTATTTCGCAGTTGTCTTCCCGACAGGTGGCGTATTCAGACAATTGTTCAATATGTAATGACAAAGTAGGTGGTCACCCTAATGCTGTTTTATCAATTATAACTAATATTTATGATCTAACTTGGGCCATCAAGTTATTGGATTCATAAAAAACATTGACATTTGTTCACATGAGATATTCCAACAAATATCTCAAACCATTCAAATCTTATCTACAATAAAATAAATTAGTAATTAAATAAATGAGATTTTAACTAAAAACTAAGAAACCTTTGGAAGTAATGGACAACACACTAAACAGCAAATTGGTTTGGAAAAAATGTCTCACGTAACATTTCAGGGGCAGATCCAGGGGGTGGGGGAGGGAGGGAGGGTGGTCACTTAATGAAATTGAATCACAATGTCATCGTTTTAATTCATAATAAAAATTGATGTAAAACAGCATGTTGGATTTTTTGTTTTTAAAAAGCTCAATGTGGATGTATACACCAATATGACGATAGACACCATGTATTTCTCAAAAAATGTCAAGGTCAGGAGAGATGTATTGTCTCAGTCAAGAACCTGGCAAAAACCCTGATCTGTTGCACAAAACTCCTAGATCTGCCCCTGCAGTTTTGGGTGGGTTATATATATTGTACTGTTTGTCAATTAATTGTGTGATAATCCTGTTCACTAAAGGCCAAGTTCCACTTTCAAAACATTACAGATCATTTTCAACAAATAATATGGGAAATATTTAATCTATCAGAAACAACACGAAAACTAATTATGATTTTAAATAATCCTAACTCTGTAATTGGTCGAAGACCGAATTATTGTGGAAAACCAAAAAATTATGAGATCAGGTTTATGCACAGTTCCATGTATTAACCGTTTAATTGTTTTGATTAAATTTCAAACATCTAACACCAAAGTTTGTAACATTGCAGACACACTGATAAAAATTTTGAAGCCTACGAGTATGACAGATTTATAGTATATGTTGTTGTTGACCTACAGACAGGTATGATAGTTTGTTGTTGACCTATAGGTATGATAGATTGACAGTATACGGTATTGACCTACATGATAGATTGTTGTTGACCGGTAGGTATGATATATTGACAGTATATGTTGTTGACCTACAGGTATGATAGATTCATAGTATAGGTTGTTGACCTCCCTACATGCATGATAGTATATGTTGTTGACCTGTAGGTATGATAGGTTGACAGTACATGTATCTTGTAGATAGATGGATAGCATATGTTGTTGTTGACCTACAGGTATATATAATAGACGGATAGCATATGACATACAGGTATTATGGGTTGTTGTTGACCTATAGGTTTGATAGTATATGTTGACCTACAGGTACCATAGATTGATAGCTTTTACGTTGTTGTTGACCTACATGATTTAAACCTTCATGAGACACTTGACTAAGAAGATTAGCTGTTTTGTGTGTGTCAGGCTTATAAAACCACAGTACAATGCTCCCGTCAAAAGGCAACACCTAGTAACTCACGTTTTTCTTATTTTGAGAAAACAGAGGAAAACGTAATTTATGAATATTAAACTCCAGCTTATCCATTGATTTGACTATTGATTTACCAGGTTTTTCTGTGGCTTACTAGGAAAATGAAGAAAGTTACTAGGTTGTGTCAAGGGTGTAACTGCTTACAAAATCAAAAGACTGGAATATCTAGTACAACAGGAAGCACATACCGTACTAACTACAAATTTGATCCTTACTCAATTTTGATGAAAAAGTGAGTTACTAGGTTTTGACTTTTGACGGGAGAATGTAGGTTGTAAGTGGCTGAAAAATGAAAGAAATTAAAATTAAATCCGAAAACTGCTGATATTTCATTGAACATATTTTCAGTCTCGCACAGAATCACATGTATATATAAATATTGAAATCCTGACTAATGTTTACACAGTACATGCAGATCATGGCAGATAATACAAGAGTAATCTCCCTTGGTCTGCCAACTCCTGGCTTGGCGGAATTCATTTTAATCCAAGTGTATAATGTTGTACCATTCTCACAGTGTGTTTTGTATGTATATATACGGTATATATATACATACGGATCCTATGTACATGTATTAACATCAAATGCTTTATAAAATACATGTTAGAACTTTCACAAATAGTTTCACGGTTAATATCAGCTATATCAGTTATTTCTCATATCCATATATGTACATATGTATAGATTATCCACATACGTGTAAATATATCGTCAAATAAAGTGTCTCCGTTATAGCATCGCACAGAATTCTCACGTTTTTTTTTGTACACAACTTAACAGAATTAAAAACACTGAAAAATCAATGACTTGTCCCTTGAGGTAATAATATCTACTGGAGACTTAATAATATACAAATCTGATTAACCCCAGAGGTCAAAGGTCGAACATCACATTAACACATATAGGCCTATATATATATATAATTTTTGTATTTATATATATTAACAAACACGGTAGTAACAATAAATACTTGGCTATATATATATAATATAATATATATATATATGTTACATTATCATTTTGACCAATCACATCCTCCGTAGTATTTCCTTTCTACAATGGAATTAGAATATCATTCCGTATGATTTGAAGTCGAAGATTTTTTGTACGTATTTATATACCCTTTTTTTATTTTTCTCACAGTAAGAAATAAAACCATGGTAACAATCAACTAAATTTAATACATCCAATTGTCCGCATAATCAAGCGAAGAATTTTCTTGTGTGTCAACAGGTTCTGGGGTTCTCCTTAATCCATTCTCTTGGAACGTTTCAGGAACCCTTTCTGGGTCACAAGGTATGAACTCTAATAACGGCCATAATAAATTTATGGTAAATTTCATTGAATTGAAAATGGAAATAAAATTTTAAAACTTTTTAAAAAAAATAATAAATGGTCTAACTAAAACATAACAGCAGATTTCAAATTTTTTATTGTAATTGAAAACTTTATATTTCAGTTTTTGCTGCAAGGATTCGTTCGCACAATTTCTTTTTAAACATTTAAAATTCTCAAAAAAATTTGGCAGTAGATTTGAACATGTAGATTTTGGAAGAAATTGAAACATTTATTTCTTAATACTGTCGATTTTATTCAGCGTAATTTAAAACGAAAGATATAACAATTTTGGGACTAACATATGGTAAATCTGTGGGAAGTAATATGTCTTAAGCAATCATATATTTGAACTCATGACAGCAGTGATGATATTCTAGTAACTAAGAAATTCAGTGATTGCTTAACCCTCTGTAGCCTGCATCAGCCTATTAACCCAAAAAGGAGAGAGAGAGAGAGAGAGAGAGAGAGAGAGAGAGAGAGAGGGGGGGTGTAACAGGACACAAACTGGGTCATTTCAGGACTAACATATAGTTCAGTTTTATATCAATAATATGATCGTGTGTACAATCTTTTAGCAGTGGGAGAAAACCTGACGACCGAGAGAAAACCCATGAGGTTGGACAGGTGACTCATCTTCTTGTCACATACAACCCAGGAATCGAAACGACACCAGTTGATTCAAAGACAGACCTTATGATACAGCATGCACGCGTTAACCACTCGACCATCCAACCTCTCGATTGATATTTTGCTACATGATTTATTCACATATTTTGCCTATAATCAACTCTCTAAACCATCGGATGGCTGAGATTAAAGAGGATTTAAAAACCTTCTTGATTTTAAAGTCTAACAATAAAATGGATAATTGAGACTTAGGCTTGATTGTTAAGTGGGCCTATTGCTACGATAATATGCTAGATCTCGTCAAATCTTCCAACACTAATATCCTTACTTGGATATTAGATAAAGGTAATTTGAATGGAATTTTCAACATATGCCCTTTTCATTATCTATTTTTTGAACTATTAGAGCAAGAGCTGCCACCCCTTTATCTAAAGCTTACATGTATCTGACTGGCTGAAAATGGGATTTAACATCCACTTGACACAAACTAGGTCATTTTGGGAATAGCATATGGTTCAATTTTAATTCAATAATTTGTTTGTGCATAGGGGTCTTTAGCAATATGAGGAAACTGGAGGACCTGGAGAAAATCCACAAGTTCAACAGGCGACCCTAATCCTTGTCAAATACAAGCAGAGAATTAAAACCACCCCACTTTATTTAATGACAGACCATTCAACCTCCCAACCCCCTCCCTTGATAAATACATCTGTCATTCATTTTAAATGACACTCGTTTTTAATCAACTGAATTTTTTAGTGTTAATTGTTATTTATATATACAACTATGTTGTAACCATGGAAACGAAAATGGAGGTAAACTTAATCTATTATGAAAATGATTCACACGAAGATTTGTTTTATTTTCCTTTTTTTTCCAAAGCAGACATTTTTACTTTTTAACAAAATTGGTTGAAATTATTGAACTGTCAGATAATTCTGACCATATAGCTTAAAAGTGGTAATGAGTCCGTTCAGGCCATAAAATATTGTTGTCATTAATAAATTAGCTTTTAATCATGCTAATGGTCAGGGTTAGGGTTAGAGTTGGTATTAGAGCTAGCCCTGTTTACATCTCATGAACTTGGACCAAACTTGAAGTTGTCCTTATCAAATAGATCTAACCATTCCCACGCCCAACCAATTTAAGAATTAAAGATTTTAAGCGTTACATTTGAGAAATGTGGAGGCTTGTAACTTGTCGGACAATTTAGGACATTTGAAAAATAGCGTCGGACATGTCCGGAATATACGGGCGAAATTCCATCACTGCTTGTAAGATAGGCTAGGGTTTGGCTATAATATGCACAGATGAATTTGACGTTGCTGGTTTTATAAATTAATAACAATGTTGTTACTTTAAAGTAAGTTTGGTGGTGACACTTTAACAGTGAAGCAGATCAAAACATATGAATATTTCACAAAATATTTGTCAATAATAAAGAAACTTTTGCAGATTGTTATCAGGACAACTCAAGTGAATTTTTATGAAAATTGGCAAATTGTTAAATCTGTTCAACACAGGTGTGCCTCCCTGTAGAATGTGTCGTCCAAGGGCACACATCTCATTATAGCACTGCTATTTAGGTGTGCATACTTTTTAATTTAGTCCATATTCTTATAGTTTTTTCAGCGGCTTGACAAATTAACGATGAATTTGAATTAAATACGATGAAAATGTGGGTGGATAATCAAAAAGAGACAAGTTCGGGGCAAAAACAACTAATGATCAATGATCATCTAAAACTAAAGAGAAATACTCATTCACAAGAACTAAACAAATCTATTTCTTTTTTTTTACAAATTTCTCTGGATCTGCCATTTTTCGTTCTCCTTTTCGCGATCGATCGTCACATTACCTGTCACTTTCATTTAGATTTGATATCACTATAATTAACAATTATCCAACTTCAATATTTCGTAGTAATATCATATGATTGCTTGGATGTTTTCATTTGAGCTAATTTTGAGCTGTGATCCATATAATTATACAAGTAAAAATTAACTTTGAACTAGTGACCTTTGGGATCATGACCCTGGGGTCACCACATATCCAATAATGATTGGCTTCTTCCATTAACTATGAGCACGGGAAGTACCAAGGGTTAAAGCGCCTGAGATATCACGAAATATTTAAGTATGTCATCACTATCGTTCACTGGAACACACTCCTTGGCGTATTTTAATCCAAGAAACAAGACAGTTGGCGCCGTTCTCATTTCTGACTTCATTTTACATGTTGATTTTGTTTTGGCTTCCACCCTTTTAACATCCATACAATTAGATCTGTTAATCTGCTATCCCCGCCCGATTCCCCATCTCTACTTTCGGTTTGTCACTTATATCACATTATACAGCATTAAAAGAAGCATACCTAAGCACTACTGTACATTTCACTATGTTAATCCTATATCAGTAATTTGTAAAATGGTGCGTATCGTCCACACGAAAGCTAACATGTGTATAAGGTCCCCGAGTGCGAACGAATGCTTTTTTTGAGAGCTGGAAGTGCTATGTGGTATGTTTGTCACGTTTGGTATGGGCTTTAATTTGTGACATTTGGAGTCAGAGTCATTGCCAAATTCTTCTTTAACGTCAATTAGATGACACAGCTTGTAGCAATAAGGCTCACTGCCGTATTTTGTAAATCGGGCATCAGTACTGATGTCTTTGTCTGAAATGAGAAAAAAATATAATCAAAAATGATTTTAAAACTAGGTAGTGATATACACAATGCAGTAGAATGGGGCTTCACATGCGCCATCACTGGACTCTAAAGGAACCATAGTGGATCAGTGAATAAAAGAGAGAGAGAGAGAAACAGAGCGAGAGAGAGAGAGAGTTTAATATTGACACAAACTAGGTCATTTCGAAACTAACACATGGTTGAATTTTATTTCAATAATTTGCTTGCGCGTAGGGGTCTTTAGCACAGTGGGAGGAAACCAGAGGACTCGGAGAAAACTCACAAGGTTAGACAAGCGACCTTACTCCTTGTCACGTACAACCGGGTAACGAAACCATGCCACTTGACTCAATGACAGACCTTATGATACAAAGCGTATGTGTTAATCATTCAGCCATCTTCTTCCTCCCCGCCCCAAGTATGAATAATGACAGGTTTTAAATATTTTTACAAAGTTTCAGGTAAAATGAAAACCCTGCATGGCTCAGTATTTAACACTAATTGTATTTCGTAGAATTGTGTTTTGTATATTCCAGTTCAATTACAAAATGCTGAATTTGTTATAAAATTCAAGGGGATAATAGTCGGTGATGGGATGAACTAAGAAACGCATCATCAATCCATTTTAATTCAACTCATCTTCAGATTCAAGTGGAGTCGTTTGCTGCGGACAAAAAAAACAAAGCAAACCGAAACAACCACACTTCAAGAGCCAGGCATGGTATAATTTACATATAGAATTAGACTATAATAACGGCCTGTCACTTCCAGGAATATTATTCTCCGTCTTCAAACTAATTGCAATGTTTATAGCTTTCAAACCAGCACAACTGCATGAATAGAATGGAATGTTTTGTGAACATGATAGAGACTCAACACAAATCAGATCATTTTGGTACTAACATATGGCTAACATATGCTTCAATTTTATTTCAATAATTCAGGTGCACACAGGGGTCTTTAGCAGTGAGAGGAAACTGGAGGTCCAAGAAAAAACCCATTATGTTGGGAAGCGACTCTTCTCTTATCACACACAAGCTTAGGATCGAAACAACGCCAATATATAGATCATTTTTTTAAACGTCATGTTGTGTATTGCTAGCATGGAAAGTTTTGCCTGGATAGCAGAGTTTCTGCCTACTCTTCTATAAATTCAAATTTATCATGTTTTCTTTAAATTGAGGGTACCGGTACACCAATTTGTACATGGCTTGACTTTCTTTATTTTTGTAAGATTCAATATATACAAGACAAAATCTGCCGATTATAAAAGGTAACTAAGTACCGTACCAAACAAGACTATGTCTTAGAACTTTGTCTTGTATAACAATATCTTGAGTAGTTTATGATATGCTCCATGACACATAGATGAAGCTAATTTCGATATCCCTCTCTTGAGGACATTCAGTGCAGGATAATTAATGCTACACCTGCATGCTTCCTTCTAAACTTACGACTGGATGGCTTCTTGAGAGAGAGAGGAATGGGGTTTAACATCCACTCGACACAAACTAGATCATTTCGGGACTAACACATGGTTTAATTTTATTTCAATAATTTGCATGCGTGTAGGGGTCTTCAGCAGTGGGAAGGAACCGGAGGACCCGGAGAAAACCCACAAGATTGGACAGGCGACCCTACTCCTTGTCACGCACAACCGGGGATTCAAAACCATGACAGTTGACTCAATAACAGGCTTTATGGTACAGCCCGCACATGCTATCCATTCGGCCATCCAACCCCCTGGATGGCTTCTTGAACATAATACACTAGCTAGTTATCAACGACAATGATCAACCTATCAACTAATTGATCATTGTTGATTATTTCCTTTTTTTGAGGGTGTGTTGTTTAGTTGATTAAAACACAGATCCTATTTTGTTTCATTTTTATAGGTCACTTCGGGATTAACACATGGTTCAATTTGATCTCAATAATTCGCTTGTGGGTATGGGTTTTTGGTAGTTTGAGGAAACCAAAGGACCCAGAGACCCCCCCCCCCCCGCTTGTCTCGTACAACAGGGGAATCGAAACCATGCCACTTGATGACACGCTAAAAATTCGGCCATCCATCACCTCTAAATTCAATCAATCTGTAGAGGACAACGGCGGGCCCGTAGCCCCGCCCCAGCGATCGAATTAGCCCCCCCCCCAATATTTTGCCAACAATAATTATTTCTTAGGAGTGTTCTTAGCCAGCCACATCCTCAACCCTTCCAAAAAATTCTGTTGCTCCACCAAATTTTATGAGCTGACTACGGGCCTGGACAACAGTATAGTATGTTTAATTAGATGCGGTTGTTTTTTCATAATTTAATACCACTCTGATTAGAATATATAGATCTATATTTCATTTCATTTTATTGATACTTTTAATGGCTTACACTGATGATATAACCAGTTGTACTGTGGGATAGCATCAGGGTTCATACAAGCGGCCTTTGACCTTATGACATCAGACATTGATTATTCAATCAGCATTGATGTTTCTAGTGGTTTTACCCACACCAAGAACCTGCCATAACAGACCGTTTCATTGGCTAATTCCTCACAGCAACTAGAACGCCGGTTATATAGCAACTCTTTCAGATCCTAGTGTTGTGAAGACAATTAAAACGAAAAAACAAATGAAACAGGATCTGTGTTTTAATCAGATTTTAACACTATATGACTCTTGAAACTGTTGAGGTATAATAATGTAAATTAATTGAATAATGAAAAGAGTTGTCTCACCTTTGCATATAAAACCAGGATCTCCTGTGTGAGTATCTATGTTTCTTGGACGAAAGAAAGGGCACATTTGTTCTATCCGCGTGCAGAAACTGTCACAGGGCAACATACGCTTCCCCGAGTAATAAAATGATAACTGAGTTGCACACAACCATTCTTTATAGGCTCGCTGAAAATAGAAAAAGAACAAAACCTTAGAATAATGTATCAAAAATAAAAGTTAGGCTGCCCGACAACAAAACATTCTTTATAGGCTCGCTGAAAATAGAAAAAGAACAAAACCTTAGAATAATGTATCAAAAATAAAAGTTAGGTTGCCCGACAACAAAACATTATGTAAGAGCAGTTGAATCTTGTCAGCTGTCCATTAAGGTTGCCGCTCTTTTATTAGTTTGTAGGTTTTAAGATACTAGAAATCGTTGGTAGAGGGGTAATCACAGTTGCTGGGCCTATTTGCCCCCAAAATTTTCTTTGGCAACCAAATTTTCAGGATGAATCAATCATTATTTTTAATCAATTACACAACAATCTAAATTTACAATATGTTAGAGCAAAAAACAATTTAATGTTCCCCATTCTTTGATGTTTGTGCCTGAAAAATGGACGCTCCTTCGCTAAAAAGTAATAATCAACACATAAAAACTGTGTTAGAATTCAAGTCAATCTGATAACACCTTTAGCCTTTAGAGCCTCCACAAATCCTCACAGGCCAAAATTCTAGCAATCACATTGTATATTATTTCAAGTCTCGCGAATGTGGAAAATGGATAGACATAGATGAGAACAATATAGAAACACATTTGTCTGCATGCATATAAAAAAGTCTTCCGGTATATGGGCATATAAAAAAAGTCTACCGATATATGGACGTATAAAAAAATGACAATGTTTACTGGGCGAAAAATGATAAAAACGTCAGTATATGGGCAAATGAAAATAAAAATGAGTACCTGTATATGGGCTTATAAAAAATATCTATCAGTGTACGAGAATATGAAAATGAAAATGTCTACCGGCATAAAAATGTCTATAAGTAAGATACATTAGTTGATTTGGTCACCACTGTTACACAAAGCCTAGATATACAAAAGCCTAGACTATATTACTCCATTAAACATTATCCTTGATTGGCATTTAACGATTGAACATATAAAAAATACAAGACAATCACTGGTTTATACACATATAGCACAACAGTGTATTATTCTCTTATTGGTTTCACACACATTATTGGGTTTTATCAGGATGTAACTTTCACAAATGTGTCAGTATATATTTTTTGTAATAGGTGTAGCCTTTCCTTAATAAGTATAGACTACCGCTCCCCCCCCACCTTTACTCAAACTTGTCAGTTTATATTGTGATAGGTGTAGCCTTTCCTTTGTAAATATAGACTACCGCCCCCCCTGTACTCAAACTTGTTTCCATGGAAACACAAAAATGATTAAATCAGAGAAATTTCTAATTAGCGAAAGATACAACTACTATAATAGGTTGATGTTTGGACAAAGATATATCTAGAATGGTTTATGAGATATGATCCCTCCCCATAACTTTGATGAAATCTTTTCACGAGCCTCATTTTAATCCAGTTGAATCTCAGCTGGGAAATTATCTCCCATTGATGCTTTGATTTCTTAATTAAATGTTAAATAATTAATCTTCGCGCATTTTAAAGTGGACTAAATCTCTCAAAATTTGGTATTTAGCTACAATAATGCAAATGCCACACACAAATTTCAAAAGAGAATTACTAATCTTAGCCATGCCCTGAGTTCACAAAGCATTCTCGGCCTTAAGTTACGCATTTACTCAAAATTGTTGTTTTAATGTAACAAATACATTATAAGAAACTATGCCCAAATTATTGTGTTTTGGGGTCAAAGATATTTCTCATAGACTTTGATTGAAAGCAGAGTAAATTCTTAGCATAAGTCTGAGAATGCTTTGTGAACTCGGAACCTGGCTGTAAGAGTATACATTGTACAGGTCACATATTTTACAATAGAATCAGTCATCAAAAGGATTATTCATAAGGTCTGTCATTGAGGCAATGATGTGGTTTCAAGCTTGTATGTGTTGAGGAGTAGGGTTGTCTGCGTAACCCCATTGGTTTCTTCTGGGTCATCCAGTTTCCTCCTAAGCAAAAGCGATATTAGAGAAACAAAATTGTGCCACGTATTAGTCGCAAAATGGCCTTGTTCTAATTAAGCGGATGTTAACCCCCATGCTGGGGGGTTAGGATGGCCTAGTGGTCTAGAGTGCCGCGCTTTGACCTCTAGCTGGCCAGTCACCTCTGGCTTGCAGCTATGGTTTCGAGCCCTGGTGTGAGCGTATGTGGCATGGAGATAGGGGCGCCGTCTCAACCTCGTGGGTTTTCTCCGGGCACTCCAGTTTCCTCCCACTGCTAAAGACCCCTACGCGCAAGCGAATTATTGAAATAAAATTGAAACCATGTTAGTCCCGAAATGACCTGGTTGTGTTGAGTGGACGTTAAACCCCATTTCTCTCTCTCTCTAACCCCCATGCTCTTTCTTTCTCTCCCTACGTAACTCTAGGTCATTTCAGGACTAACATATGGTTCAGTGGGAGAAAACCCAAGGACTAACAGATGGTTCTACTTTATTTCAATAATTTGCTTGCGCGTAGACATCTCTAGCAGTGGGAGGAAACCCGGAGAACCCAGAGAAAAGCCACAAGGTGGGACAGGCAACCCTACTCCTTGTCACATACAACCGGGGAATGATACCACCTCAGTTGACATAATGATACAGTGTGCATGTGCTAACCATTTGGCCATTCACCCCGCCCCCTCAAGGCAAATCAAAACCAAATAATTTGTTGTTCTACGACCATCCCCCTCTCTCCCCACTTAAACAGAGTCTTCTTTGATTGGCATTTAGTAATTGAACATATTAACACAAGGTACAATTTTATGGATACACAATTACTGCGTTTGATACTAAGCGACGTTTCGACGAGGATGCTCTCGTCTTTATCAAGCAATGGTATCATTGCTTAGTATCAAACTCAGTAATTGTGTATCCATAAAATTGTACCTTGTGTTAAACAGAGTCTCTATAAAAGAGCAGCGACAACGATGTAAATCGTAAATCGACAACAAGGTAAGACAGTTTAACATACAAATTCAATTCATTTGATCATGTAAATTTCCTGTACTTTGTTTTATAAATTCAATAAAAGAACAGACAAAATTACAAAACTTCTCCAATAATAAAAGTGTCTGGTAACGGCCATTTTTCCCTTCAACCAATAAATCAAATGAAATAATTTGTCAAGTTTTTTTTTGTTCGTTCAATAAAATGTCTGGTTTTCTTACAACTAGACACAATAATCAGTGGTAATGGATACTTAAACATGGCCAACATTTAAGGGAGATAATCAGGGTTTCTCCCCATGTCCAGTCTTGGATTAATTAATAAGAGAGAGAGAGAGGGGGAGAAATGGGGTTTTAATGTCCACTCAACGCAAACTAGGTCATTTTGGGACTAACATATGGTTTTATTTTATTTCAATAATTCGTTTGCGCACAGGGGTCATAAACAGAGGGAGGAAACCGGAGGACCCGTAGAAAACCGATAACCTTGGATTCGAAACCACGCCAGTTGATTCAGTGACAGGCTTTACGATACAGCGCGCACGTGTTTATCATTCGGCCATCCAAACTCCCTAAGCAAAATAAACACATGGGAAGGTGGGAGTCGGGGAGGATGGGCAACACCGAGCTTTTATTTTTCTGTTTGTGATTTACCATCGTGCCAATGATATACCTGAACTAGTGGTCACAATGGCGGAAAAAAAACCATGTATACTGTTGTAATCATTCTATTTGTGTACTCGGGGTGGACCTCAGTTTATTGTATCATCTGAACGGTCAGGAACATTTTCTATGCTTTACAGAGATGCCACCTATGACACGTGAAGCCCAGGCTGGAAAAATCTCAAACATTCATTGTATCCCTTGTCGAGTCAATGACTTTCATTCATCCCCCAGTAGACTGACGCCATTATTATACAATCTCCAAGATAAGAAACAGTACTGAAGAAACACCTAATATGGTCATCCCATGTATTGGCCCTTAGCACTTTAGTACTTATACTGATCAATTAAGTTCTATTACAAGTAATTTCATTCCCTAGGCATTAAATACATTTGACTTGCATTAATGAACATTGCTGCGCAGAAATTAGAGAGAGCATTTAAGCTTTGTAGAAGCAGGTTACTTAGCACTCAGACGGAGAGTAATGTGAAGTTATTTAGCGGTACGTACGATAAGAGAATCAATAGCCTACCAAAGAGCTACGAAAATTGAGTCGATTTTGGTGGTGAGTGGTATGAGGAAAGGATATCTTGACGGATCAATAGCAATTATGAATGGTTCGGTTTGACAGCGTAACATCGTTCAACTGGTAAAAAAAAGAGAGACTCTTCGAGATGAAAAGTGTGTTCGACGATTTAGTTACTTTCTGGTCGACAATTGCGAAGAGAAAATTTGATTTTGTTAAGATATCAAAAGCTAGAGAATTGGAAAGTGTTGTCAACGCAACTACAAATCTGGAAAATTGTGCAAACAGAGAGCAAAATCATGCAAGAAAATGTGGTGATTAATTAATGTTTAGTCTCTTAGCCTTGTGATTTTTGGTTGGCTTCAAAACCCCTCGGCTATTGCATGTAATAACCCAGTCAAACATCATTAGCACCTTGATAAAAGATAGGCTGGCACTGCCAGGCAGGATACGCCCACATTTTCGAGAGATGGATAGAGAACAAGCAATACCGAAAGTGATTTTTCCTACATCATTAAGTTAGAATATGATATGTGCAAATATCGAAATGAATCAAGATCTTTGGGTTATAAAGGTGCATTTCAGTAGGCTTCAAATTCGACTGGGAATCATGTTGCTAAGTGGGTAAGATGCTGGCTCGGCAGCCTTGAGGTTGGGTGTTTGATCCCTGCATTGGGTGACAAAGTTCATCTAGATTTTCTGGCATGGTTTCCCCTTGTTAGTGATGAAGGATGGATATCCTGACAAGACAGCTGTCAATTTTGGTTCAATTTTCACAAAATTTGAACTCAATCTGCATTACCATGTAACGGTGATATAATCAAACTTTTTTTTAAATCGGATAATAATTTTGACCTCCGAGGGACCAAAGCTAAAAAGGGTGATTTTTCGTACAATCAGGGGCCATAATTCAGGAAGTTACGAACCAATGGGTGCAAATATCGAAAGGAACCAAGATCTTCGGGTTATAAACATGCATGTCAAGTTTCATCAAAATCAGTTCAAAATTGTGACCTCTATAGGGTCCACAACCTTGATATAACATATTTTCACACTGATCGCGTACAAACAGGGGCCATTTTGTCTGTCCATTTGGGTCCGATTTTCACGAAATTCGAACTCAACCTTCATTACCATGTAACGGTGATATTATCAAACGGTTTTTTAAATTGGATAATAATTTTGACCTCCAGAGGGACCTCAAGCTAAAAAGGGTGATTTTTCGGACAATCAGGGGCCATAATTCAGGAAGTTATGATCCGATGGGCGCAAATATCAAAAGGAACCAAGATCTTGGGCTTATAAACATGCATGTCAAGTTTCATCAAAATCGGTTCAAAATTGTGACCTCTATAGGGTCCACAACCTTGAAATAACATATTTTCACACTATTCGCGTACAAACGGCGGCCATTTTGTATATCAATTTTGGTCCGATTTTCACGAAATTCGAACTCAACCTTCATTACCATGTAACGGTGATACAATCGAACGGTTTTTTAAATCGGATAATAATTTTGACCTCCAGGCGGACCACAAGCTAAAAAGGGCGATTTTTCGGACAATCAGGGGCCATAATTCAGGAAGTTACGATCCGATGGGCGCAAATATCGAAAGGAACCAAGATCTTGGGGTTATAAACATGCATGTCAAGTTTCATCAAAATCGGTTCAAAATTGTGACCTCTATAGGGTCCACAAGCTAAAAACATGATATTTCGTACAATCAGGGGCCATAATCCATGAAGTTTCCATCCGATACATGCCAATATCGAAAGCAGCCGAGATCTTATGGGGATAAACCTATATTTCAAGTTTCGTCAAAATCGGATAAGAATTGTGACCTGTAGAGAGTCCACAAACAAATTGTGGACGGACGGACGGACGTCCGGACGGACAGGGGCGACGACATAATACGTCCACATGAAAATGTGGGCGTATAAAAATCCCTCAAAGATGGAGATCTGTAAATCAAACACTCACTAATTACTGTGATGCAAGAATAGTTTCAAAAGCAAATGACCTGTAATTTACAAATAAACACCAACAAGGATAGAGATAGATCCGAGATACAGGGAGAGACACATATAGATAAATTGCTATTTTATCACATTGTCAGCTGATCTTTAAAATTTATATTGACACCATCCTATTCTGGAAGCAGTTTTATATAAGCATTAAGATGCTTGTTTGTGTATCTAAGTAATTCTATTATTCTCTTGAAGGTTGTATACAATTCTGAAAAAAATATTTTTTAAATGAGAGACAGATGTGCGAGAAAGAGAGGAGAAAAAGATATGTGAGTGAGAGAGAGAGATGAACATGCAGTACAACTTATATTTCATTAATTTACTTGTACACAGCAATCCTTAAAGGTAGAAGAAAAACACAAGATCGAATACATGACTTGCATACATGACATGCCTTACAATCTATATGGAGCATTAGTCCACTGAGCTAACCAAATCAACAACAAAATATATTCGTCTGCAATATTGACTTGTGGAAGCAGAAGTCAAAACCCACGTGAGACAAAGAATTGTTCTGATGAATTATATTATGCTGATGTTTTGGAGCCACAGGGGCTCAGTGAGAAATACATTGGCTCGCTAACCTGGAGGTCCTGTGTTAGATCCCTGTATAGACCAAGGAAGTTTATCAGGATTTTTCAGCATGGTTCCCCCTTGTCAGTGGTGTAGGAGGGAGGGTCTGGCAACACATTGTCATTCGGATGGGATGAAAAACATAGGTACCGTGTGTACATTGGCGTGCATGTAACAAAAAAACCCTTGACAGCTGGAATTCGATATAAGTATTCTGTACTACCGCTGTTCTGGAAAATTTTACCCTCACAGCTCACTGTATGGCGTATCCTAATATTCATTAGCTGTTTCAGTGCAGAACAGTAAGACACTAAACCCCATTTCATCTCATGCTTAATGTTTCTCATTAGAGCATCCAATACCACTTATGCAAGACAAAAATGTGACCTATCCTTAAAAATAATAGGGCGAGACAATTTATCCACTACTACAAAATTTCCCCATATACTAACATAATTAATACTCCAACTTTTTTAATATAATTGATGTATTATGTTAGTTTTTCACAATAATGAGGTAGTATGTTGTGATATTGGGTAATATTGGGTAATATCTGTTAATATTGGGCAGTATTAGGTCAATCGTCCTGCTAGAAATAACATTGCTCCTTTTCCCCCACTCTTAATTCTCTCCTGGGTTTGATAAAATGATGTTAAATTTATTTGTATTTCAAATGAAACAATTAATTACTCACTGAACAAAATCCAAAAATTTAGTCATTCATATCCCAAAATTCAGTCAATAATATTTCAATGTCAGATTTCTTTTCACTAAGGAAAAAAAACAAATCATGGCTACGAAGAAAAATAACAAAAAATGGCGAGCAAACAACATGCTGGTGACTATGAATCAAATAATCGTTCCTTGTCTGTTAGCAGAAATCATTTGTGAATAAACGCGACACATGTAGACTAACAATGCTCTAAGGCGATGTTAATGCTCACATGACAAATAGGCAGCCATTTTGTAAATAATTATCCGACCGTTTTGTTTTTCAGTGCAGAAGTTGGATATAACCGTGGTTGTTTTTCTCGTATAAATCACAACAAATTGTTGTTTTGGTTTTATTTTTGTTATTGTTTTTCATTCAAGATTTAAAAATGTTAATAGTCTTAAAAAGGACCAATTGTCACCACGTGTTTAAGAAAACAGTTTTGTTTACATTGTGGCCGGTCAATTTAACAGAGAATGAGACATATATCATAGAAATATAATTGTTTACTTGTAAAAATTTAATTGTTTTGGGTTTACGTTATAACGCGAAACCACATTTATGGAAAATTTGTTATAATTAATAACTGATTCATTCTGGAAATTCAGGTGAATGAGATTGGCTCGTAATACCTATGCATTTTGTCGCTTGACCACAATGCATAGTAGTTGTCCAGGGGCCTCCTAATTCTTGGGGCTCCAGATTAAATTTGGAAATTAATGATTAAGGTTTATATTATCAAACAGCAGTAGTGTTAATGTGAATATGAATATCGTTCTATGACACGTGGCTTACATTAGAATGACCAGCAGGGTTGGGTGCTGAAATGTGGTCTAATGCAAGCGTTTTAAAACATGAGGTCTGTCATTGAGTAAAGTGGAATTGTTTTGGTCACAAGCTTATATGTGACAAGGAGTAGGGTTGCCTGTCTAACCTTGTGGGTTTCCTACTGGTCCTTCGGTTTCCTCCCACCAAAGACCCCACGCACAAGCCAATTATTGAAATAAAATTGTATCATACTTTTGTGTTGAGTGGATGTAAGGCTCCATTTCTGTGGAATATTTGAACTAGATATTAATTTTATTTGAACAACTGTATTAACTCAAACCCATTACAATATAGAGCGTATTGTGACGACATTTTGAACCAGATACAACTTTCATGCGGCTAACATATCTTTTGATCACCAACCAATATAAATCATTGCATCAACCATTACATTTTGTAAAATTAATCTTTAACCCCGCAGAATCTTAAAATTACCCAGTTTTCAATATCAATATTTTATATAATTGATTCAACTCTCAAAATATTTAAAATCAACGAGTTTGCAAAATTACTAATTTGAAAAGTAGATCTGCAACCCAAAATTTACAAAAAATCAACCAGTTTTCAATATCACGATTTTGTAAAATTGATCTTCAGTGAATACAAAAAAATAAAATTCATTGTGCCTGGAGGTAAATACGCGTGATTATTTTACGCGAATTATTCGCTCATCAAAATGATATTTACTGTGAAATATAAATTTGATGCCCTATACTCGACTCTCGCTTCAAGACTGTCAGTTTCTCGTTGGTCTGATTGATTGAATGAAAAGCAATTTGCCGAGGAGTTTGGATCCGCACAGTGTAACACACCATGACCCCGAACACTAATAATAAGGGATTGAAAATGTCAATCACGTTCACCGCTAAATCAAAAGGTATCAGCTTGTCTGTGAGGTTTTTTTTTTATTCCCGAATCATGTAATTATAATCATGGCAGTAACTCAGAAAGATTTTATTAGTGTTCAACATTAATACAAAAATATTACATAAATACAATACATATGTATAAATATAATACATATATGTACGCCATGCTGTTGTTCATAGTGGTTAACGTCCGCTTCCACTGATAGTGTTATCGTAGACAAGTTAATGCCTTAATATGCTTAGCACATACACAGTAGCTTTTCATATGCTCACACGAGGGATCGAAACCATGACCGTAAGTCAGAGATCAAAGAGCGACAGTCTAGAACACCAGGCCTTCCTAGCCCCCCCTTGTTGAGACTAGGATCTTAGAATGTTTTTATGTTTTACAGTAGGAGACGTAGTTCAGTGCAGTGAGTAAGGTGCTGACTCACAAAGCTGGACGTCCCGTGAAAGTTGGCAGAGAGAGTTCTGAGTTTCCAGCGTGGTTTCCTGTTAGAAATGATGGTTTAGCAAAGAACTTTGTGCGATCGAGGTTGGTATGTACATGGTTGGTGATCTAGCATGTGAACTTTAGATCATAAGGTCTGCGATTAACCCCAGAGTTGTGGTTTTGATCACAGGCATGTATTGTGTAACATTGTACATTACTTCTATATGTCCCTACAAGTAGAGTGGTTCAGAGACACAGTATTTGTCCTTATAAAAACTGACCCGCTTATCTGTGTGATTGCTCCGTCGAGAAATCTTCTGAAGTGAGCAGAAGTTAGCGCCGCGCACGTGGTTTAGGAAGTCGCAGCAAATATACGTCACATGAGGTATTTTTACAAACATGTATTGGTATATAACGCGGAGTAAAAAATACACTCATTACGGGCTTCGACTTACGTGTTTATTTAATAGCGAACGTGAGCAAAAATTTCGATTTCACTCCTTGATTTGATTTTTGATTTTGGCGATTTTGGTGATTTAAATACAGAGCTAGCTATAATAGCTTCGTTTCATTTCTAACTTTCAAGTAGGTGAAAGCGCCCAGATAAATTCACTACAACCTTTCGAGATTTACTTTTATTAAGTGGCTACATTCTTGGTTTACGCTGGCGACTATTGTGGTTAGGAAATAAATATTTGTTAGCTCTAAATACGCAGAACTATTTGAGACCGGAAAATAACCGAAACAAACTTTTTATTTGTAGTCTTTATTTTCCAGACCCTTTTCGGTAACATGGTGTAAATTATTTTTATAATCATAGTATATTATCTAACCATCCTGTAGCCATAGACTTTGATCGACGGACTTATTTTTTTCTAGATTTGAGACTGAGCCCTGCAAGATATCGTCCACGGGTGATTTGCTATCCAGCATTGGATTGGACAAGTACCCCTATGATTTGGGAACTGTAACAAACTACCTATGACAAAAATCACAAATAGGCTTTATGCTAGACAAATGTTAATAAATTCCCGACAACTTCGGAGCATCGGTCTATCATGACTGCTTTACATGACGACTGTGTGACTTTTGGTGACAAATACATTCAAAATAGACTGGTCAGACTGACGACAAAGACTAGGAAGGTGAGTAAAAGTAAGGTTAAGTCCACTAAAAGGTATGAAATCATACGATGATTTTCTTGACACCCCATTTTTTCCGTGATAGTTTACGTTACTCTATCGGCAGACACAAGTGAAATTAATTTAATAAACAGAGAGACTCGGACATCTGCCGATGCGACCTTAACTGATTTAGATAGAAAGAAAAGTATTTGCGGCGATTGTCATAAAAGCACAATCACCAAGTTTTAAAAAAAAATCAACTTCCGAAGACTAAAAAAGAAATGATTCGCATGAAGGCTAATAATGAAAATAAAAAACAATTGGCAGGTAAAAAGAATGGTTGCAAGTCCAAACCTTTTTAGATGAACGAAGGAATTTAGTATGATGTCAAAAATCAAAGATACACAGCAGAATGCCATAATTTGGTCATGAAACTTAAAAATCTAAACGCTTCCAATGGTAACGTAGCAGTGGTTATAACCGCATGTTTGGCTCTCGCGGAAAAAAAAAATATAATTACACTCCATCAAAATCTACAGTTCAAAGAATATCATGTGAGCGCGTCGGTGTCCACATGTTTAGGAAACCTTGAAGTCGGCGAAAAATACCACCCTTTATAGGCCTACAGACGAAACTACAAAATTTGGCTCTAAATTCGGTACATACGCAATAATCGCTGGCTCGGCGTATACGCCACTTACCCAGCAATGTGGTTTTTTTTCATAACAAACATCATGCAGTACAAAATATTTATTTATCTGAGGGACAAAAAATAAAGTCTTAAATTAATAGTTTTATTGGGGTGTTTATCCCTCTCTCTCACTCCCCGTATTACATGTCATTATATTTTCCTCGTACTTTACCCGGCAATTTATTTTTCATAACAAACATCGTACTGCACAATATAATATTTAGTTATCTTTGAGATAAACATTAAAATGTTACATTATTAGATTTATAGACCCCTCTCTCCCCCTCGCTCCCTCTGTATAACATGCCGTTATAAATAGGCCAGTGTCTGGGTATAAATAAGTAAACGCACTGTTCATTTTAATATATGTATGAGGCTAATCTTGAAATTATTCATGTCAAATGCCGATCTTTTCATCTCCAGCTTAACATGTATTTTAATTTCTACTGTAGCATTATAAACACGGTTAATATAAAGACATTTGAAGGCGCGGGTTTACTGTTAAAACAACAAAGGGTTCGCGCATGCGTACATATGTCAAATCCAATCGTCTCATAGAGTGTATTCGGTTTCTTTGCAGTATGGAAATAAACGATATTTTCCGACTGCGATCAAGTTATTTCGTTTCCGGGACGTGCGTAGCTTGGAGCATATTTTTTTTAGTACAACCAAGGGACATAGCTCTTATTCTCACTAAGAGATAACTCCTTTGATTATGGAAGCCGGGAAGATTTTGAGCCATTTATAATATATGTCCAAATGATTATATATCCTCAAAATTCAGAAGTGGCCAGACTTCCATTGTTGATCAATGAAGTTTTTATAGTAAGTCTTATCATATAATGTCTTTACTGTCCCGAAATAGTGTCTGTTTGTTATAAAACATTTTTAGCCTGAACCACTCTACTACAAGCGGAAGCGAAATTATTAGATATAGGATAGAGATATCGAGATGTTTAGTACTTAACAAAGATTAGGAGTCACCCGTCTTAACATTGTGGGTTATTCTTCTGTATGTTCCTATATGTTGAAGAGAAGAATTGAAATAACGATATTTTCAAATAAACGATTTGTTTACCGATTGAGTGTTTGTTTACAAGTTAAAACTGGGAATGAATAACATGTGACAGAAAGAACATTTACAAATCAACAAATTATTTGCAGATTATGTGTGTATTTACAATATAAAACCATGGATGAATAACAAATAGCAGAAAAACCAATAAAAACATTAATAACAATAACATGTTAACAATACCTGTAACAGGTAAATATACATCTTGATTGATGGCGAAATAAATACCAGGTATAAACATCAACACATTGTCATCAATTCTTCTGGTATTTCCTTAACATATGCTACTTTTTAGACCTCACAAATACTGTGAGCTTTAAAGCTTTCTATTGTTTTGTTTGGCAAGGAAGAGTGTCTAGGTTTAGTTGTTAACATGGGACGTACAACCACGATTCACTAGAGTACATGTAGGAAAAAATGAAATAAAATGGGGTTTAACGTCCTACTGTTCTGCTCCGTCTGAATTAATGAAGACAAGCATACGCTATGCAGTGTGCTATGAGGGAAATATTTTCCCAGACAGCAGCACTTCGGTCTACTCTTATATCAAATTCCAACTGCCAAAGGATCTTTTATGTGCATGCCAATGTGTACATGGGACTCGCTTTTTCTTCCCATCCAAATGTCTAGACAGCTGTCCTTGTCAGACTCTTCGTCCTAATGAACTTTCTCGACACGTAACCTCCAGGCTAGCAGGCCAGCGTCTTACCCACTTGACTACAATGGCTCCCAGTACCCATTGGAGTGCACATGTTAAAGAACCTTTGACAGTTGGAATTTAAACAAAGAAGTAGGTGGAAATGCCGATATATAGAGAATCTCCTACGAGTGTTTTTTGATATCAAAAAACACAAGTTGGAGATCTTATTTATCACCCAATCCTTTCTTACATGCACAAATAAATAAATATAATTTTTTGGTATAGATTTCACTTTTACTGAATCTGAATACACTACAGTGTAGTGATACATCATTTTTTGACAGCAGTTTATCCTATTGCTAAGTCCTATATATTGAACCAGTATTTCCTTTAAGGTCAATTAAATAAAAACAGTTTCTTTTTAACAAAAAAGTAAGTTACTTTTTATTTAAAATAAATGGTTTCTTTAAAATAAAAGAAAGTAGTTCCTTTTTGACTGACCAATCAAATTCATGTAAAGCGATATCTCCTAAGGAGATATCGCAGTAGATTATAATATGTAATTTATCACACAAGTACTGCCAAATGTGTTATTGGATGATAAATGCCTTTATTTGACACAAAGCCTCCATTTCAGGAAGGATATCCAATCGAACAGTAAAATTAAAATCAAGTTTTGTTAAATTTGAAACAATTGCTGTTAACTTTGTGGTACAAGTTACACCAACTCCGCATCAACTCGGCACCAACTTATACACAGCACTCTACAACCAACTCCTACACATCACTCGACAACAAGAACATCCAATCAATACCCCACTACATTCAAATTATTTTTTTTAACTATTTTTTATTATTTTGTTATTAAAAGTTGATGATATGTTGTCAGATTAATTTGATCGGGTTCAGTGACTGGCAAATAAACATGACAAATTATTGATGTTTGATTCTCTGATTATTGACTAACATCTCTCGGCTAAACATCGTTACAAACAAAAAAAAACAACCGCTCGCTTCTAATAGTTTAACGATGTAATGTTTAACATCTCTCCGCTAAAAATCTTTAATAACAAAAAAAGAACAAGAAAAAAACACGTATAACATCTCTCCGCTAAACATCTTCAATAACAATAAAAATCAACAAAAAAACAACGAACCATTGGCTTCTAATAATTTAACGATATAAAGTATAGTGAGTTGTCTGTTGATGATATTGGAAATCCATACGGTTTACCAATAGTACATTATAACGATAAGCACTTATATAAACAATAGACTATAACTTGTGTAATGGGAAGCTACGACACTGTGACTGATTTATCTGTATACATCGACGTCGTACATCGCCGTATAGAGTCAATACATTAATTATAATGTATAAAGCGTTAAATATTCCAGATTTGCATTATTTTAGAAAGGAAATGGGGCTTCATGTCCGACTGGGATAATGAAGGTGGGCATATGTGTGCTATGAGGGAAATTTTGCCCAGACAGCGGCGCTATGGACTTATCTTTTTTCGCATTTTAATTGCCAAGGCATCTTTTATGTGCAAGACAATGTGTACATGAGAGTACCTGTAGTATACCCATAAGGTTCAGAAGGTGCCCGGATCTCCAAGTCACACACATTTATGCCAGAGGGCGAAACCAAGAACACAAGTCATAGGTGACCGGCAAGATAGAGTTCGAAGTGCTCTTTTATGAGCATGTCAATATGTACACTGGAGGACCAGGGCCGTTCGTTCCATCCAAACGACTAGGCCCTCCGCATGCACCATAGAAAAGAGGAAACCTGGTTAAAAGCAATGATAAAACTTTATCGACAAACATCAGGATACTCCTGGTTAGTGAGCTAGTTCCTGTCATCATTATCATGTGAAATATTTCATAATACCTCATACCACACAAATTGTTGTTCAATTGGAAAAGTCATGTAGTTGATCAATCAAAAACAGTCATACATATAATATTTGAAGATGCCCAATTAAGGGCAGACAGCAAGGTTACGATTTGATGTATATGAAAATGCAGAAGTAAAAGTGCTTGATATTTTTAACTAAGCATAAAGAAATGAAACGAAATAAAGTTTAAAGTCCTACTGTTCTGATCCCATGTTTTGAGTCAACTGGATTGGTTTCGATTCCCTGGTTGAATGCGACAAGGAGTAGGGTCGCCTGTCCAACCTTGTGGGTTTGCTCAGGGTCCTCTGGTTTCCTCCCGCTGCTAAAGACCCCTTAGCACTAAGGAATTATTGAAATAAAATTGAGTTCATGTGTTAGTCCTGAAATGACCTAGTTTGTGTCGATTTGTCTCTGATCCCATGTAATAAGAAAGAAAGTCTGCTAACCATAACATTTGATCAGATGATTGACTGGTAGAAAACAGCTACTGATTGTAGTCTCTATCGACATATAATAGAAAGTGAGCTGTGTTCATTATGATCTGTGCTGACAATACCTGATTTAATCATACCCTCGTATGTTAGAGGAGAAAAAATACAATTTGTGTGATGAAGGCAATAATGGCTGGTGTAATCCTTGTTAATATGATATGTGTAGTGATTTTCTCGCACGACAATGTGCCATATAATCAGATTATATACGGATACAATTTGTATAGCAAGAACAGGAAGAGAACAGGGAGAGAGAGGAATGACGATTAACGTCCACTCGACACAAACAAGGTCATTTCAGGACTAACACATGGTTTAATTTTATTTCAATAATTCGCCTGTCCGTAGGGGTCTTTAGCAGTGGGAGGAAACCAGAGTACCCGGAGAAAACCCACAAGGCTGGACAGGCGACCTTACTCCTTGCCACGTACAACCGGGAATTCGAAACCACGCCAGTTGACTCAATGGCAGGCCGTATGATACAGCGAACACAGGCTAACCATACCGCCATCCAACCCCCCCACAGGGAGAGAGAGGAATGAGGATTAATGTCCACTCAACACAGACCAAGTCATTTCGAGACTGACATATGGTTTAATTTGTCTAGCCAGAACAGGGAGAGAGAGGAATGAGGATTAACGTCCACACGACACAGACCAAGTCATTTCGAGACTGACATATGGTTTAATTTGTCTAACCAGAACAAGAAGGGAGAGGAATGAGGATTAACGTCCACACGACACAGACCAAATCATTTTGGGACTAACATATGGTTCAATTTGATTTCTTTTAGTACTAGGAGAAAAGAGAAAAAATCTCACAAGTTTAGTGAGGTGACCCTACTCATTGTCACAGACACTTGTTACACCATAGAGAGAGAGAGACACACGCACACAAACTTGATCATGACGGGACTAACATATGGTTCAATTTTATTTCAATAATTCGTTTGCACATAGGGGTCTCAAGCAGTGAGACAAAACAAGAGAATCTTGAGCATAGGGATTTCTGGCAGTGAGAGGAAACAAGTGAATCTTGAGCATAGGGGTCTCTAGCAGTAGAGGAAACAAATGAATCTTCAGCCATGTGTAGGGGTCTTTAGCAGCAGGAGGAAACTGGAGGATCCAGAGAAGATCCACAAGGTTGACCCTACTCCTTGTCAAATACAAGCTGAAAATCAATGACAAACCCTCTGATACAATGTGCTACTACCCCCAACAAAGTATCTTTTTCCTCAAAGGGGGGTTGGGTGGCTGAATGGTTAGAATGTGCGTGCTGTATCATAATGCCTGTCATTGAGTTAACTGACGTGGTTTCAAATCCCAGCTTGTACGTGACAATGAGTAGGGTCGCCTGTCAAATCTCGTGGGTTTTCTCGGGGTCCTCCGGTTTCCTCCCACTGCTAAGGACTGCTACGCACAAGCGAATTATTGAAATAAAATTGAACCATATGTTAGTCCCAAAATGACCTTATTTGTGTCAAGTGGACGTTAAACCCCATTTCTCTCTCTCTCTCTCTTTTTCATCAAAGCAATCCGAAGCACATTTTTAAACTGGTGTGGCCTTCCAAGCTACCATTTACAATCCCCAATCTTCACTTTAAGGAGACTGTATCAAACTATCCCCATCTAACCAAGCTCACAATAACCAAAACTCTTAATGTCAGCCATTTTTTTTTCTACTGATATTTTCAACAGCTTCCGCAAACGATCAAAACTGTCAAATCATGATCAGGATATAGGAAAGGCAAATAAAAACCAAAATGGTAGGAACAGTTTTTACTGTTGAAGGACTTTGGCAAATACAATTGCGCGTCAATCTGAAGTAGTGGCCCATCAAACCAGACCATGATGATGCCAGTATTGATTATCTGTCACTTCAAATGTCTCCATCATCTACATATCCCTCCAGCCAAGCACAATCTCTTCATTTCATCCTTGGACTCCCTACAATTACAATATATTCCTACTATATATATACCAACTGTACATACCACAGTGGTATAGCCAGAATTTGAACATGGGCCCCACACCTATCTTTACAATTACGACCCCTTCTGTATACCAAACTACAGATGATAAACTTAATCCAGTGGTATAGCCCAAATTTGAGTATGTACCTCACACCCACCCAAACTGTATACCAGAATACACAACCAAGATGATACAATCAATCCAGTGGCATAGCCAGAATTTGAGTATGGGCCCCACACCCACCCCTATTGTATACCAAACTACACACCCAAGATCATGGAGTTAATCCAGTGGTTTTGTCAGAATTTGAATATGGGCCCCAAACCCACCCTTACTGCATACCAAATTACACACCCTAGATGATACACTCAATGCACTGGTATACAGCACTACCCCATCCCACCCTCATTTCTTAAATCTGTGGTTTCAATTTGTGTATCCTTACACTAGAAAGGCACAAACATGTCCTGAACTCACAAAAAAGCAGCCATGGCTACCCTGTGGTACCTGGCTATGCTGAATCATCGATCACATTAGGGCATCTGAGATCAATAGATGAGTTTCCCAAATACTCATCTCAGCCTTTTATTGCATTTAATTACAATATCATATTCCTACAAAACAGATTATGGGGAGGAGAGACAGAGAACTTGACACAAACTAAGTAATTTCAGAACTAACAAATGGTTCAATTTTATTTCATTAATTCGTTTGCACATAGGGGTCTCTAGCAGTGAGACAAAACAAGAGAATCTTAAGCATAGGGATTTCTGGCAGTGAGAGGAAACAAGTGAATCTTGAGTCTTTAGCAGTGAGAGTAACAAATGAATCTTGAGCATAGGGGTCTCTAGCAGTGAGAGGAAACAAATGAATCTTCAGCAAATGTGTCTCTAGCAGTGAGAAGAAACGAGTGAATTTGGGGAGTAGGGATCTCTAATTGTGAGAGGAAACATGTGAATCGTGAGCAAAACCAAGTGATTTGGTAGGTATAACCTTATGTTCAATTGCAAGTGGTAACATGTATGACTAATTAAGACTCCTTTTACCCCTTCGTGACATTCTGACTAGCTAAAATTCCATTTACATGTTGGTGACATTATGGTTACCTAAGATTCCATTTACCCTTTTTTGACATTGGGACTAGCTTAAAGGGACAATAACATTCTTGCTGGCTTGGTAGCTCCAGAAAATAAATAATACCCTTATTCTAAGTACTAGATGTTTAAGTGTCCTACCTGTTGTGTAAATTATACATTACAACCTATTTTACTTGTCCAGAGGGTTCAAAAATATTTTAAAATCCAGGTCACATTTGAAAAGGTTTACGTTGGACTTTTCAAATCAATTGGTTGAATTTTTCCAATTTTTTAAAATAGTTGTGTTAAGATAAAATTTATATCATCATTTAATTGCAATATTCTAAAATAATACGATTTGTTGACCAGAATGAAGATTGGGACACATTATTCAATTACAACAAGAGTGTTATTGGGGCTTTAAATTCCATTTTATAATGCTGGCGACATTGATCACATTCCATTTGCACCTCGGTGACATTCTGACCAGCTTAAATTTTATCTTAATGTTGGCGACATTGTGGGTAGCGAAAATTTCATTTGCACCTTGGCGACATTTTGATTGATGCTTTGAACCGCTTACGAAAACAACCAAAGAAAAAAAATCCCAGCCTTCACAGATTTCTAACGCTTGTTCACCCGCCAATCTTGTAACGGTGTGATCTTGACTCATCAAATTTTAATGTGAAAGTCTAATAATTTGATAGAGTGAGGAATACAATTAAACACAAGCTTACCAACACGTAACGAGAGCGTTGCCGTGAAAGAAGGTTATCTCCAATCTTTATTGATTAAGTGCCATCATTGGCCGATCTACAATATCTTAACAGTCATGTGATATTTTCACAATCAAACAACTGATTATAGTGCTTGCTGATTTCTATCAGTGGCTATTAACGTTGTATCATTACATGGCATTCATTGAGTTCTTCAAGTTATTATATATTGAGTCTTTCTAGTTATTATACACTGAGTCCTTCAAGTTATTATTCATAGAATTCTTTGAGTTATTATTCATTGAGTTCTTCCAGTTATCATTCATTGAGTTCTTCAAGTTATTATACACTGAGTTTTTAGTTATTATACATTGAGTTATTATTCATTGAGTTCTTCTAGTTATTATTCATTGAGTTCTTCTAGTTATTATTCATTGAGTTCTATTTATTACACATTGAGTTCTCCTAATTATTATACATTGAGTCCTTTGAATTATGATACATTAAGTTCTTTGAGTTATTATACATTGAGTTCTTTGAGTTATTATACATTGAGTCTTTGAGTTATTATTCACTGAGTTCTTTGAGTTATTATTTTTTATACATTGAGTTCTTCAAGTTATTATTCATTGAGTTCTTTAAGTTATCATACATTGAGTCCTTCTAGTTTTTATACATTGTTGCTATATCTGAATACTGGGAGAGTCAGTGAGCAGGGAAACTCTTGTACCCACTACTCCTTTCTGTCTCAAATAATAAGCATCTCTATCATTGAAATCCTTCTTTCTCTTATACTATAGCACACTGTATGTCATACGCCCATCTTCATTAGCTCATTCGGAGCAGAACAGAGCTAAATCTGCCTATTGCAGATCTTTCTTTAGTGCGGTTGTACGTGGCAAGGAGAAGGGTCGCCTGTCCAACCTCGTGGGTTTTCTCCGGGTATTCTGGTTAAACCCCATTACATTTCATTTTCCTTTATAACTTGCATAACTAGATGTACATGTGTTGACCATATAGACAAGACGTCTTGCATTAATTACGCACAACAATACAAATCATGCGTCAGAGTAATGCAATTGTCTCCCCTTGCTGTTAACGGCCTTGTTTTAATTGATTTTAACATACTCTATGGAAATATAATGATTGTGAAAATAAGTAAATAAATATTTATCTTAGTCTGGTTCGATCAATATGAAGATTCAACACTTAGCTTTTATTTGTATTAATGTAATTGACTTTTCGTTGATCGGTAGTCAATGTACACTTCACACGCTAAAATTTAATTAAAGTCTAGCTGCTATATTGAAAGCATTTTAACGAACAAATTGTTCTATATGGAAGTAGAAATGTTAAAAGCAAATCTCGGTATTAACGACAAGCAGTGCTTTTTAAAATCACTCCGTGTTTAAAATGAGATACATGTACAACGCCTTATAATTGCGTATTCTAGATCTGGACATGCACACCACCTACAATTTACACGCAATTCAACTTAGATAAATTTATAACCCCATTCCATGTCAAACCTCCGCACGCCACTGCCATGTCTCCTTACTCATTCTTCTAATAATCCTAAGTCAAACTGAGAAATCTGGTAGGGGAAAAAAAAAGAGGAAGAAAAAAAATCAATGATTCACAGAAAAGAAAAAATCAGGCCAAAAAAATGTCTCATAAATCTGCTATCATCTGTTTCTTGTGTTAATAAGAGGATGATTTGATAAAATAGCCTCCAACCATTTTCATTTTAATCTCTTCTCTCGTCCAATATAGTTGTATAAAGCCTGAGATCGGCATCTGTATTATTCAGACTATTTTTAATTTTTCATGGCTTGATCCACGTTAAAATGGACTCAAATTGATTATTTAACGTTTAATTAAACGCACATTATTCAAAAGCTAAATTTGCCTTTTGCAGGTTTTTTGGGGGGCCTTAAATATTATATAAATTATTAATTAGATATTTATGAACATGACAAGACCATAATCAAAACGCAATACCATCGGAAGATCAAAATTTTAACTAGATAAGAACGCTTCGGCAAATCTTACATTGTGTATCTTGATAGAAAACAAAATCAATCAGATTATAAAGTGATTCAGCTAAAATCATTACAGAGAGAGAGAGAGAGAGAGGTTTTAACCTCCACTCGACACAAACTAGGTCATTTCGGGACAAACATGTTAATTTTATTTCAATAATTCGCTTGCACGTAGGTGACTTTAACAGTAGGACGAAACCCATGAGGTTGCCTCGTACACACCAGTTGACTCAATGACAGGTCGAATGATACAGCGAGCGCACGCTAACCATTCGACCATCCAACCCCCGCTAAAAGCATTAGCTAGACATCTGCCGTTAACGAACGATTTGAGATTTTATATTGCATATAAATAATAATACATACATAAATACTCCACAACTGAAGTCGATGTTTTGATCAAATGAACTTCATTGTCTGTGGTGTTTTGTGGGTAAACTTCTCATGTTTATTTAACGTCACCCTAACTCACGTATCGAGAACGAAAAATCATTTTCTAATATCTGGTGGCCGTGGATATTATTCTATGATGGCTGCGATGTTTTTTCCATTAAGTCAATAGCCATTTTGTTTTTCACCTTACAATAATATAATAACAGCTGAACACTGCTGACGATTCGCACGAAAAAAAAAGTGTTAAAATTGATTCATGAACCGATTCTGTTTTAATATCTTTGTCTTGATTCACGTGGATAATAAATTATTAAGAATTTGATTTGGGTCTTTGTCTGCTGTTCAGGGGCTCAGAGGTTTAAACAAATTCACTCAATTATTTAATTCATTTGCTTAGAAAAAGACTGGATGTTTTTACACAAGATGTAATTGACTGGAAGACTTTAATAAGTCTTTGAGCCATAAATAAAAAGACTGGATGATTTTACAGTTTCTAAGGAGTCTTTGACGTCTAGCTCTTTGTTTTTTTTGTCTTCTTACTTTTAATTGACTTAATGTTTTTTCTCTCCATTACTTACGTAATTAGGGCAGATTGAATACAAAACTAAGCTGTTTAACCAAGCCCCAGACTGATTAAGGGGATTCCAGCGTACATTGAAGAAAATAATGTGACATTGAAATTAAGCGGAAACCATTTTTAAATGAAGTAATTAAAGAGTGTTTGAACTAGTGTTTGAGACAGAAACTTACATATCACACAGTAAGAGAGATTAAGCTAACCAGCACAGAATAAACCAAGAACTGGTTTGTCTTTCAATTCATTGCATCTCACACACGGCAAATAGTCGTTCTCCGATCGATTTCGACATCTTGAATTACATAAGAAAAAGGGTCATATCGACATGCCTTTGATGTTAGGGAATGAAACAAACCGAACGATTAAAGTCACTACCGATATAAGAAAACATCGTTCAAGCCAAGGTTTCGTATTCTGTCCATAAATGTTATTTTCTTCTTTCTATCGTTGTCCTTGGAGAGACTTAAAATTTCCTAATCTCATACCCAGTATTTATTACAAATGACACCGACCATTAGAACTGAGTTACGTTCAAATCTTAATATCTCCTCTGAGAGTTCGAAAATTGGATTTGGATGCAATAAACATGTTGGGCATCTTAGCAGGTTTGTCTGGGTGCAAAAATATTCTTCCCACATGGTCCGTGGAGACATTTAGATTTGAAAAGATCTGCAAAGAAAGTATTCAGCCATCTTTGAAAATGATATATGGTTACAGAGATAAATATTGATGTTGTTTATAGATAGGTTTAATAACGATCCATAAATTCTTATTCTTGAAGGGAAATAGAAATGGAATTCTTCTGCACCTGACCTGGGCTAATGGAAGATGGGCATACGCCATACAGTGTGCTATGAGGGAAATTTCGCTACGGCCTACTCTTATACTGAATTTCAACTGTCAAGGGATCTTTTACGTGCACGCCCCAGTTGCTAAGCGGGAAAGAGACTGGCTCGCTTGCCTGGGGGTTGCATGTTTGATTCCTTGCATTTGTTGAGAAAGTTCATTTTCCCCACATGGTTTGTCCTTGCCATTGGCTAAAGTGGCTAAGAGAGAGAGACAGATAAAAATGGGGTTTAACGTCCACTTGACATAAACTATGTCATTTTAGGACTAACATATCGTTTTCATTTTATTTCAATAATTCGCTTGCACGTATGTCAAAAATTAAATTAGATAACTTTTGAATCAGATTGACCTCAGCTGTTCAAATATTTAGGTAAAATTTGAAAATAGTTGCCCTGTAAACAACATTGTCGGCACGTAACCCCAAGAGGTTGGACAGGCGGCACAACTAAAAGACCCCTACTCACAAGCAAATTGTTGAAATAAAATAGAACCATGTTTTAGTCCCGAAATGACCTTGTGTCAAATGGACATTAGGTCCCCCCCCCTCTCTCTCTCTCTCTTTTTCAGTCGCTCTCTTTTTGAATTCTCTCCAATAAACTACATATTTATTGTATTTTTGAAAAGGACTAGGTCGTCTTAAAACGATTTGTCCTATTTTGAAGTTTCTAGTTTTGAATTATTGCTCCATATATCACTTAAAGAAAAACAATTATTTCACTAGATGTTATTTCATGGTTCTCTGGCACAATCTGGCACCAATCCAAGATTTCCAGTTAAAATTAGAAATGGCAGTTTAATCTTCTAGTCCAACAAATGCTGAAAATTTGAGATGTAGTTTTTAAATCAATGAAATAATACTCAAGGTCTAGTGAACATGAACAGCTGACCCTTTTTGTACTAGTGAATATAGCTTATATTTTAACAGACAGCACCTTCCAAACTAGTAGTTTGAACTCATATTTTAACAGACAGCACCTCCCTTCAACTAGTAAATTCATTTTAACAGACAGCATTTTGATTTTTAACTTATTATTAGATTTAATTTATATTATATTAGATTTAACTAATTTTAAATTAAACTTATATTATATTAGATTAAACTTATATTATATTAGATTTACCTTATATTAGATTTAACTTATATTAGATTTAACTTATATTTTGTCATATTTAACTTATATTATAACAGATAGCACTTTCCTCCAACTAGTGAATATAGCTCTTCCCTTTAACTAGTGGATACAGTTGAAACAGACAGCTCTTCCTTTGGGAGAAAATATGTTGTGCATTGTTGTGGCAAATTTCTAGTCATTCATAATTACACAAGAGTAGAACAACCAATGTTTATCTGTCAATCTTGGTTTTCAAAATGATTAATATAATATAAATGTGACAGGATGCTAGTTTCAGGAATTGAACCTGCTACCCTGTGCATAGAATCCAAACACCTCTACTGAGAGAACCAAGAGAATTCACCACAACCAAATCAGTCGGCACTGTACTTACGACTCAAGACACCAAAGGACAGAATAATCTACAGCGCCAGGTGTCTCCAGATAATGTACACCACATCCTTACATCCCTGTTACACAATCATAAAAGGTTTTCGTCATCGTTAAAGGTGTCAATTCCCTGGTTGTGCATGATAAGGAGTAGGATAGCCTGTTCAAGCTTGTGGGTTTTCTCCAGGTCCTCTGGTTTCCTCCCACTGCTAAAGACTCGTACGCGCAAGCGAATTATTGAAATAAAATTGAACCATATGTTAGTTTCAAAATGATCTAGTTTGTGGTGAGTAGACCTTAAACTCCCGTCTCTCTCTCTCTTCTGATCCAGGTCATGCAATTAGATTAAAACGCAGTCCATCAAAAGATTTTACCCAAAACACACATCATCTGCAGAAAATGGCAAATGTTGAAAATTGTTCAATTCGTCATATCTTTATAAGTACGGAACAGAATTAAACCATGTTTGAACTGATATTTCTTTTAGAGATTCAGTTCTCACAATATCGTAGTTTGCAAGGGAATTAAAAAAGATAATTCTTGTTTCATTTCACTTCTGTGGATTATATCGTTAATTCTGATCTGGACTGATTTCAACATTAAAATGGACTGCTCAATATAACAATGAAGGTGATGTCAACTCATGGTTGATCCCATTTTTGTTCTCCAGTCTCCATTTTGTGGATTATATCGATACTTCTGACCTGGGCCGATTTTTAAAATAAACTGCTCAATGTAACGATGAAGGTAATCTCAACTCATGGTTTATTCCGTCATTTCTCTCCAGTCTACCTTTTCTATATTCTTCCAGAAAGTCACATAAAATTGTAGACTTCCTTGAAATGGACCATTTACTTTATTGACCAACAAATATATTTTTCAAACAGTTAATCCCATTATCTGTTCTCAACACGGCTTTGAAACCTGACAATAAAACTTTACTGAATGTGCCAATCAGATTGGCTTGGCGCCATTTTGTCTTGTAAGATTGAATGAGGTATTGACATCAATGGACTAATCAGTATCATCATCAGGAAACCCCACAAGAAACATTTTCTCTGGTGTACATAATATTTTCATTAATAGAAATGAAATGATATGAAATGGGGTTTAAGGTCCTTTTCTACATCAGCCTGGCTAAGGAAGATACATTGTGCGATGAAGGAAGTTTGGCCTGGACTCTTCGTTGAATTCAAGTACTTACACCAGATGTCATTTTTGTGTCTCATCTGAACGTCTCTATGATGTCCCTTGCCAGGCCCTCCATCCTACCCCACTAACAAGGGGACATCACCCTTAAAAATTCTGGGCAACTTTGACCATCACCAGGATTGAACCCAGGACATCTTGATTAGTGATAGCGTCTATTACTCACTGAGCCACTATGGCACCTTTCATGTAAGCAAATATACTTTTATTACAGGCGAATTATTGAAATAATAATGTACCATGTCAGTTTCAAAATGGCCTTGGTGGGTTGGATGATCGAATAGCTGGCACGGGTGCATTGTATCATAAGAGAGAGAGAGAGAAATGGGGTTTAACGTCCACTCAACACAACCAGGTCATTTCGGGACTAACATATGGTTTCAATTTTATATCAATAATTCGCTTGCGCGTAGGGGTCTTTAGCCGTGGGAGGAAACCGGAGTGCCCGGAGGAAACCCACGAGGTTGAGAAGGCGCCCCTATCTCCATGCCACATACGCTCACACGAGGGCTCGAAACCACAGCCGCAAGCCAGAGGTGACCAGCCAGCTAGAGGACGAAGCGCGGCACTCTAGACCACTAGGCCATCCCAACCCCCCAACTGTATCATAAGGTCTGTCATTAGGTCAATGGGTGTGGTTTCAATTCCCCAGTTGTACGTGACAAGGAGCAAGGGCATCTTTATCATAAGGTCTGTCCAAACCTGTGGGCTTTCTCCGGGTCCGCAGATTTCCTCCCACTGCTAAAGACCTGCTGTATATGAAAGCGAATCATTGAAATAAAATTGAACATGTGTTAGTTCCAAAATGACAAGAGTTTGTGTCGATCGAGTGGACATTAAAACCAATCTCTCTCTCTCTCTCTCTCTCTCTCTCTCTCTCTCTCTCATACATAAATTAGAACAAGAAAGATTATTTGATTCTTACTGAGTGTGAATGTGGGGATAACACCATAAGTAATACACAAGGCTTAGTTTCGTACTTAACAGAGAACCGATATAATCTCCAAACACACTTCTATGCCCTTGGGTGAAAACTGAGAAATTGATAGTGGACAGTGGAGCTTGATTAAGTCTTACTAATAAAGCAAAACATCTTGTTCACTTCACAAATTGTGATTCTGACCAGTGGACAAGAAACTGACCCGAGCTGTCTAATCAAATCGGAGTCTTTCATAAGGAAGTAATTATACTGCAGCCAGATCAGCTACAATAGTGTAATTTTCATCGCTTCAACACGTGAAACTAGGAGACGGGACTGACCAAATACTTCATGTGTGATATGTCAATATTTGCACAAAGATAACTCAGATACAGTATCGAAGCTGGTTGATCAGACGGGCACTAGTCCACATCCTTTATTTCTTTATCAGTAATGTAGATCCAATTCCAGAGTTTGGTTTCAAGCACTTTACTACAAATTGGCATCTGACCTACTTACTGTCACGAAGACTGAGAGTGGACAATCTTTTACTCACAACAGTGGATTATAGGATAAGAAAATGATGTTGGATGTTATTACAGTCGGCTTACGGCCAGATATCTATTGTATCATTCCCTGTTTGTTAATTGTGTGATCACTCTCTAGCTATATTCACTGGTTACAGAATCTACAATATGAAGATGATTATTCTATAGAATATAATATAATAAATATCTAACCTCCTAAGAATGTGCAGAGTTACGAAATGAAATGAAATGTTTGTTAATTGTATGATCACTCTCTAGCTATATTCACCAGTTACAGCATATACGATAGTCACGATACGAATATAATAAAATAAAATAAATATCTAACCTAATGATAAAAGCGCAGAGTTGCAAAATGAAATGAAATGTTTGTTAATTGTCTGATCTGTGTAGCTATATTCACCAGTTACAGAATGAAGTGTAGATTGTTTATTATCATGGTAAAAAAAATTGGCCAAAGATCGAGACTAAGCCTCGATGGTCCATTTTTTCGTTAAATTTGTAAATCTTGTGAAAGTTCTAATCCATTTAAATCTTTTCCATCCGATGTTCTAGAGAGTTAATTATGTGTTTGTCATATAAATAATAATAATTCATATAACATTTGAATTCAAAATAAAGACTTGCAACAGGCAGAACTGGCTCTTACATAATCAAACTTTAATAAACCCAAAATCACTAATGATCGTACTTTTTCACTGTCGTATTCACTGCCATAAATAAAACGAAGAAAGATAACCTCGAAACGTCTTAATTCATAAGTTGCTATTAACCGATTGCATTAAGAAAGCAGCTCGATCTATCTCTTCCAGTACAAGTTCAATAGAATACTTTAAACATTCCTAACATGTCTGTGAAAAAAAAATATGTTAGGGATGGCATTTGGCCAATTTCTTCCCTCAGGGGTTTTACATCTAAATGGTCTTGTTAAGAAACTCGAAAGAACACAGATTCTTTATAATAAGATGAGGTGAATTGAGTTTCATGTCTTAAAGTTAAATTTCAAAGAAAAATAAATTATCCTTGTCGAAGAATCGATCATAGGATAGTCTAGACGCCGCCGCCGCATCCACTGTTTCAAGGTTAGTTGCCCTGGTGGAAGAACAATTTTGAATTTATTTTTTGTAAGGACGAATATCATTTGCTTTTTTGGGGGGACACAATAAATTGTGTTCTGGAGGTGAAAAATAGTTTTTGAATTTATTTTTGGCAGGGACGAATATCACTAGCTTTTTTTAGGACATGACTTGATCCACACTGAATTGTTCTGGAATTGATTATTTAACATTTAATTATTAAAACAATTTCAAAATATTAATGGGAGATAACCTACTGATAAAATTCACTTGAAATAAAAAGATCAATTAGCCGGTTTTACGTGACAAGGAATGGGGTCCCCTGTCCAACCTCGTGGGTTTTCTCCAGGTCCTCTGGTTTCCATTCATAGCTAAAGACCCATATATGTGCAAGCGAATAATTATTGAAATAAAGTGGAACCATATGTTAGTACCGAAATGACCTAGTTTGTGTTGAGTGGACGTTAAACCCCATTTCTTTCTCTTTCTTTCCCATCAAAGATTTTAGTGAAATCATGGCAGTGGGTTCATGACGTAAATAAATTTTCAATTTTTGTAAGTACTTTTCACTTAAAGTGTCTCTCGTAAAATCTGTAACTGCCTTCTTAAAATGGCTGCTGTTTAAAAAGCGTACCGGAACTAAATGAGTTTTCTTTCCTCCTTATATCTTGTTGATTTTAATTAGACATTTGCAAAAAAAAGCACCTGGTCTCAGATTAAAATAGTAAAAATGTGCACTTTCCTTCGAGTGAATTAATGGATCTATCTCTAGTCTATCAAAAAATTGTTAAAAAACATCATAACAGTTTTACAGAACACAAAGGGGTTTTTTTTGTGGAGGATGTCGAACAAAAGATGCCTGATTCAAATGAGAACTGTAACCAACAAATCAACAACATGAAAGATCAGATGAGTATTACTCTACACAACAGATTACTTTGGGGGGATGGAAGTCAAACACCTGAAAACAGTTTCCATTTTTGGCGAAGTCAGTGAAGTAGCCTACTTTTCAAATAAACACATTTCTCTTACAAAACACAAACTTTGTAATTATAACAGTTTGCACTTTTTAGCAAGGAAGTGAATGAAGTAACCTACTTTTCAAAAATCGTAGAAATTATCATACTACAAAACCAAGTCATAGATTTTTTTGGGAAGAATGTTGTTCAAAAAGTTTCTGTGTCAAATGAAAACAATGTGCACTTTTACTAAGTGAATGAAAAGTGGTTTAACGTCCGACTGTTCTGCTCCTAATCTGGTCTAATGAAAAAGGGGAAAGTGAATGAAGACCTTTTCAAAAGAATGTTAAAACCCCTACAATAGCATCACTTCTGTCTTATTAACACAAAGAACTCTGTACTTTTATACATAAAAACAAGCCAGTATTTAACGTCAACAAATCATTTTTTATCCTAATATTATAAGATTGACTGTGGCTTAAATCTCCTCTCAAGCAGACGGAATCGATATACACGTCTGACCAGAGAGAGCTGCAGACGCGGTACAGGTCATACTTAATATTATATTCCTCTTTACGTGAAATATTGATAATCTGACAAACGAAAAATATCAATGAAACAAATTAAACGAGAACGTGAGGAATAAGAACCCAAAGGTCAAATGTCAAGTAGTAATAATAAAACTTGTTAAGAAGAGTTTATTTTCAATTGATTTAAAAATACTAATAGTACGGCACTACTACTCCCACTACAATAACAGCGTGTGTGTGTGGAGGGGTGTTCGGTGTGAGGTGTGGGGAGGGAGGGGGTATGGGTGAATGGCAATTGTTACACATGAAAAAACATAACCTTTTAGTGACAGTGGATGATGGCTGAATGGTTAGCATATATGCGAGTTGTATCATAAAGTCTGTCATTGAGTCAACTGGCGTGGTTTCAATTCTCTGGTTGTACGTGACAAGATTTTCTCCAGGTCCTCCAGTTTCCTCCCACTGCTTAAGACCCCTACGTGCAAGCGAATTATTGAAATAAAATAAACCATACGTTAGTCCTGAAATGAAATAGTTTGTGTCGAGTGGACATTAAACCCCATTTCTCTCTCTCACTGTCATACACCATGCAGTGTCCAATGTGGGAAATTTTGGCTGAGCAGCTGGCTACTAGTTAGAAGAGAAGAAATGAAATAGGGTTTAAATGAGGACATGGAGGTTAGCGAGCCTGGTTGTGGCTACCAACAGAGTCGTCATCGTAGTAGATTAATTATAAACATCTTGGAAAATGTCCGATAAAACATTAGACAGTGACAAGTATTGATTTATTTCAAACATTTTATACAATATTTTCAGAATCACATTAATGGCATCATTTATTGTCCACACAACATCGATTTCAAAATACAATTTCAAGAGTCTGCACTTGAAGAATCACTATTGTTGGCAGTTGTGATTCGAGGCAGAGTACATGCACGTAAATGCTGCTGTCTAGAAAAAATTAGGACTACGATTTACTATATTATATTGTATTTTGTTCTTCAAAATTTAGTAATAATAAAATTAAATATTGTTTATTTACACAAATCATCCAGGCTTTATGATACAGCATGCATGTGCAGCACACATGTGCTAACCATTCGGCCATCCAACCCCCCAACTATTTCTGGACATACACAAATGAACTATTTCCAGATATACACAAATTAACTATTTATAGACATACACAAATGAACTATTTCCAGGCATACACAAATGAACCATTTCCAGATATACACAAATAAACTATTTCTAGACATACACAAATGAACCATTTCCAGATATACACAAATAAACTATTTCTAGACATACACAAATACAAATGAACTGTTGCAATAGAATGTAGTCGTAAATAATTGTTCATGTTATGTCCACATGGATTTAATATCAGATATACAGATTTTATATTGTAAAATATATCATACATAAGTCAACGAGAACAGACTTTTAAATCATGAGAATGTATAAGACCCTGTCTGTGACTTGAGTAAGTGGTTTCAACGTTATTTCCTCTACATTATTTTACAACAAAAACCTATTATAGATAATTTCCCGTCAAGTCATTTAGTGCACCTTCAAAATCTAGTTTTATTTCAAAGCGTCAAAGCGTGGCTTTCGTTATGAAAAATTAAAATAGAAGTCTAGGTTGAAAGTAATTAATAAAATAATGAATGCGTTCTATCATTACTATAACATGGTATAATTGATACAGGCACATACTGTTGAGAAGAGGGAGAAATGGGATTTAACGTCCACTTTAAACACACTAGGGACTAACACATGGTTAAATTTCATTTAAATAATTTGCTTGCGTCGAATGGTTTTTAGCTGTGGGAGGAAACTGGAGGGCCTGGAGAAAGCCCACAAGGTTGGACAGGCGACCCTACTCCTTGTCACATACAACTGGGGAATCGAAACCATGCCAGTTGACACAATGACAGACCTTATGATAGAGTGTGCACGTGCTAACCATTTGACAGTTTAACTTTGAGTAGGCACTCTATCTTTTGCCGTCCACATCAAACCCAGTCGGTGCAGAACAATAGGACATTAAACCCCGTTTATTCTCAATTTCAGATTTTTTGTCGTCTGGTTACTTTAGATGACAAAAATCAATAAGAATGTACCTACTATAAATAGAGAGAACTGATCCAAAACTAATTCCATGTTCATTCTCCACAATAAATATGCCAAAACCAGAGAAATATATAGTAGTCATGTGAACTTGTTGGAAGACGTCCAAATGGAGCTTTGTGTCCAATCAAATACTTCATTAAAGAGAGATATATATAATAGGAAACCACAACTTTGATGCGTTTTTTCCTAATTTCGCGATAAAACAATATTGATATCAATCAAAAGGACAAACTGATTCAACACAGATCCTTTTTCGTTTCTTTTTTTTACAGTTCAAAATTTCGTTTTACTCGTCCTTACTACCGGGAGTTACATCACCCACGTTTTGGTTGAATATGGGATTAGCCAATGAAACAGTCTGCTACGTTAACTTCTTGGCGTGCCATGCACAGAACTGTTGGTAAGCTACAAAAAACGTTGATGCTGATTGATTAATCAATGTATGACATCATAGGGTCAAAATTCGCTCGTAGGACCCTGACAAAGCCTTCAAGTACAACTTGTCAGATCTTCATGTAGTGATGGCCATTGAAAAACTAAACGGAATAGAGATTTGTATTTCAATTAGATTGTCAAAATAACAAACTCTATTTTATTTCCCAATCAATTAAATTACAAAAGATAAAGGTTTAATTACCAGGTAGGTCCTACATAAAATTGATGCATAATAGTTTAAGAGCAGAAGGACTGTGATACACACGAAACAACACCCACAAGACAAATTTGTGGATAAGACAAAGCATAGACATTGCACGAAATAAGCGACAAATATCACATAAGTGAATGGATCCAGGGGCCAGCGCTAAGTCTCCTGCACTGTACAGTCCCTGGCCCGTACGTTGCTCATTGGGTATAGTGATTGCTCAATGTTCACCAACCAGGGTTTGATCCATCCCAAACTTAGGCTGCATATCTAAAAAGTATGAAGTAGATGGATCGCTGTGGGTTTGATCCTGCTTTGGCCAATAAAGCTCTTCAGGATTTTCTAGCTTGGTTTCCACATGGCAGCAGTGTACAACAGATGCCAAGAGAGCCAGGCAAACAAAACCAATTAGTCATTTGGAGCGTACCAAAAACTGATATACAAGAGAGAGAAAATGTGATTTAACTTCTAATGGACACAAACTTGGTAATTTTGGGACTAACATGGTTTAATTTCATTTCAATAATTCACATGTGCGTAGGGTTCTGTAGCAGTGGGAGCTCCGGAACCAGAGAAAACTACGAAGTTGAACAGGCACTCTTCTCATTGTCATGTACAAGTGGGGAATCAAAACCACAGCCCTTTTGCATTGACAGACCTTATGATCTAAATCACATTAAAACAGTCGGCCACCCAAACTCCATTGACATAAGAAGACAAGACACTTAAAATGTATATGCAAATTAAAGTTACATTATGGGAGATAAGATAAAGAGATGGCAGTTCTCACTATAATAGTTAAAAACTAGATAGTGTAAAGGTAATTTGCTGAAAATTTCAGTCAAATTGATCCACTATTAGCCGAGAAAAAAGCGTTTGAAATATTCACATAGCCTCGGTCATCATTACTCAAATCATTAATATAAACAGCATAGTCTCGATTATTCACTTGATTGATTTAATTATCAACGGCCATTAAGCAGCATATAGGATTTTAATCCGCCAACATTGAAGGCTAGCCTTGACATCAAGAGTTTATTATGGTCTGGATATGTTAATTAATGTCTTAATTGATTATTTAGATAACATTTCAGGCCTAAAGAAAGACCTGTAATAAGCAGATTTTGCTCTTGCATAATGCTATTTTAATTAGTAAATTTACAATTTGAACCATCATGCTAAGTTGACTATGAACATTTTCAACTTGTGAAGCATAGATTTCGATATTTTTTTTTATTTTGTGGAAATTGTATAATGCCAAGAGACTTAATGGATATAAAAAATAAGAAATCCATTTTGGTATTGAGTGGAGTCGAACTAAAAATAGCTGGAAATCCGATAGATTGTCTGCCATTTGTAGAAGTTGGAGAAGCAATCAGTTTGGCCGCTAATAACAGCGAAGCAAATCTTTAGAAAGTAACATGTAGAACATATTAAGTATTGGAGACTATGATACATGGAATTCATCAATGGTTAACTTGGGTTTTTGACTTTAACATTCATTACAATGCAATAAATACTGATAAAAATAGAATGTTAAACCCACATCCAAAATTGTTTTATCCACGAATGCTTTATTTATCAAATTAGATAGTTAAATCCACATCACGATTGGTTATTTTTCTCAAAATCCATTTCGGAATATTTACGCAACACATTCTAGGTCATTTTGGGACTAACATATGGTTCAGTTCTATTTCACTTGCGTATAGGGGTCTTTAGCAGTTGGAGGAAACCGGAGTACCTGGAATAAACCCATGAGGCTGGACCGGTGACTCTACTCCTTGTTACATACAACCAGAGAATCAAAACCAAGCTAGTTGACTCAATGACAGACCCTATGATACAACGCGCACGTCAGTTTAATGTTCTGCTGTGCTGTGGCAAACAGGCTTATCAAGATGAGGCATACGCCATGTAGTGTTGCATAAAAGAAATTTTGAATATTTCTAGTCAGGCCCATGCTGAAATTTTTTAAGGAATTCTAAAAAAATTTGGACAGAACCAGGCACCCGATGGTCATCGTTCCAGCATTGAGCTACCTTGGCTAAATTTGAATGTAAGAGATCCCTTTTCTGTCCATTCACTCTTCTCCAGTGACAGAAGATGATTAACAACTCAAGGCAAAAAGTAATGACCTGAACATACCAGTCTCAAATTCCTTCAACCTCTTCTTCAACAATTTGATTGATCGTTGATGGAGCTTCACCATAAAATCATGGACTAGATTAATTACATTTGAATTCATTTATTCTAAATTGCCTGAAAGTATTGCACTGCAGGTTTCTATTGTGTCATTTGATCCCACAACTAGGAGCAAGGTCATTTGTTGGACACCAGATGTTTTCAGGAGGTTTCTTCTTTGTCCTGGTCGTTAATAGTAGTGATGAGAGAGAGAGAGAGATAAATTGGGTTTAACGTCCACTCAACACAAATTAGGTCATTTCGGGACTTACATATGGTTTAATATTATTTCAATAATTCGCTTGTGGGTAGGGGTCTTTAGGCGTGGGAGGAAATGGGAGGACCTGAAGAAAACCCACGAGGTTGAACCAGCAATCCTACTCCTCGTCACGCCAGTAGACTCAATGAAAGACTTCATGATACAGCGCGCATATGCTAACCTTTTAGCCATCCAATACCCCTGGTAGTGATGAAAAACACGGGTCACATAATTATAAACCTTTGAATACACATACACATTTTTCTTCAATTTGATTATACAGTTTAATTGGGCATGTTCAAATTAGATTGTGTGCAAATTTTGAAACTAGTTTACTGTCTACCAATCCTTCGCTGAGATAATCGTATAACTCCATCATTTTTTGAATATGTTCGAATGGAACCAAAAACATTGGTGCACACGTAAAAGAACCCTTGACAGCTGGAATTCATTGAAGAGCAAGTGCAACCACAGCTGATCTGGCAAAATATCCCCCATGGCATTTGCCAATGTTCATCTGCCCAGTTGGTGCAGCAGAGTTGGATATTAAAAGCCATTTCATTTCCTCTGCCATAACAGCTATAGAACCTCAGAAACAAGCAAATGAAAATGTGTAGAGGGCCTGACAACCACAGCTGTCTAGTCGTTCGCATGGAATGACCCTACTCCTTGTCACATACAACCGGGGAATCGAAACAATGCCAGTTGAATCAATGACAGACGTTAAGATACAATGCACACACACGCTAATCATTCGGCCACCCCACCCCCTTTCCATAGAAATGGAACAAACGCCAGATGTCAGTGTGAAAATGACCAAGTAAAGTGTAGAGAAGTAATTCCTCCTCCTCCATTCCTCAACCAATGAATGATACTGTATAATGAGATTAGCTGCCAGTCGATCACCAGGCAGTATATATTAATCTGTAATCCACCCTCTACTGTCACCATAATTTAATTATTTTCAACCTTCACTCATAATAACATGGTAAATATTAACATAACTATTAAATTAAACATATCATCTCTCTTCTAGCTTCATACCAACATGCTGTATATGATGTTGACACCTGGGACTACGCGATTCACACTGCTACATGGGCTGTATGTCATTTTAATGATAGGTTGCCAGACAATTAAACATGCCCACATCCAAGCAGTCCAAACAATATGAACACCTGGTTCTAACATTCTTCACTATGTGGCATGGGCTGAATGCCATCTTAAAGATAGGTTGCCAGACAATGAAACATATGCCCACAGCAGTGAAGTCATCCAAGCAGTCCACAAAGATTGTTAAAGTCTTAAACCTTGGTCTACATGTACTTGATTCAGTAAGCTGTATCCATTGAAATCGTAACATAGCGTGCCAAGCCATGAAATATATGAAATCCTCCTAACATTGGTTGCCAGGCACTAACATTGGTTGCCAGGCAACAAAAAATGCATGCCACAGTAAAATCATCCAAGGTGGCTGTTTATTCTTCTGTAGGAGATTGTGGCACACCATATGACCACATTTCAATGTGCTATTTTGTGATACCTATGACTTTGTATTTAAACAATAGTACGTGCCTTATGTTGCCTTAACATATTTCTGATTCTATCCCTTTTCCCAAAAAGTCCACAAAGGTTGTTAAACCTTGGTCTACATTTCTCTCTCTCTATAAATTAAGATGCATATTAAACATTAAATAAATGATTATTAATAATGACAAATTATTCTGGATTGAACCGAGGGTAGATGCCTTATTGCTGCCTTAAAGCCCCAATAACACTCTTGTTGTAATTGAATAATATGTCCCAATCTTTATTCTGGCCAACAAATTGTATTATTTTACAATATTCAAATTAATTGATGATACAAATTTCATCTTAACACACCTAATTTAAAGAATTGGAAAAATTCAACTACATGATTTGAAAAGGTTAACGTAAACCTTTTCAAATGTGACTTGGATTTTAAAATATTTTCGAACCCTCTGAACAAGTAAAATATGATTTAATGGATAATTTACACAACAGGTAGGACAAATAAACATCTGGTACTTAGAATAAGACTATTATTTATTTTCTAGAGCTGCCAAGCCAGCAAGAGTGTTATTGTCCCTTTAATATATTTCTTATTCTAGGGGATTGGATGATAGAATGGTTAGCACGTGCACGCTGTATCATAAAGTCTGTCCTTGAGTCAACTGACTGGGTTTCGAATCCACCGTTCTATGTCCAACCTCATGGTTTTTTCCGCGTCCTCTGGAAAAGATCCCTTGGCAGTTGGAATTTGATATAAGAGTAGGCCGTAGCGCCGTTGCCTGGGCAAAATTTCGCTCATGGCACACCGTATGGCTTATGCCTGTCTTCATTAGCCCAGGTTAGGAGCAGAACAGCAGGATGTTAAACCCAATTTCATTTCATTTGTCAGCCCAACTTCTTGCTATTCGTAGAATACAATTAGTCTGATGTCTTCTCAGAACTATTGGGGGGTTGGGATGGCCTAGTGGTTTAGAGTGCCGCGCTTCGACCTCTAGCTGGCCGGTTACCTCTGGCTTGTGGCTGTTGTTTCGATCTCTGGTGTGAGCGTATGTGGCATGGAGATAGGGGCGCCTTCTCAACCTTGTGGGTTTCCTCCAGGCACTCCAGTTTCCTCCCACTGCTAAATACCCCTATGCAAGCCAATTATTGAAATAAAATTAAACCTTATGTTAGTCCCAAAATGACCTAGTTTGTGTCAAGTGGACCTTAAACTCCTTTTCTCTCTCTCTCTCTCTCTATTTCTTATTCTTCCACTTTCTCCCCCATGTTGTTTTAGAGCCATCATCATTTATCAATAAAACCACATCCCTGTATCACTGAAATGTCTGTTTCTATTTTCTCAAAGTCCAATTATGTCGGCTAATGATATTACAATTGGTTTAGTACTGTTATATTAGAAGGAACAGTACTTCATCATGGTTGACTAATACTGCAACATAACTAGTGCGGGATATCACTGACGAAAGCCAGAACCCGCCTCAACTATTAAATTAGTAATATTCCTAAATGAATGAATGTAAAACATTTGAATGGTGGCATGCCTGTTTTTATAACCTTACAAATTAAATTCATCTCAAAATTAAATGTTTACAGTACTCCAGAAAATTTAACATTGGACACAATTTCGTCTGGCAGGTTTATTTATATCATAAAATATTGGAATCAAATTGTCTGTCATACTGAAAGTTTATCTTATATATCAATGACAATTGAAGGAAACATTAAAATGTTCCGAGATAGAGAAAATTATGGTTTAATGTCCACTTGAACAAACTGGGTTAATTTGGAACGAACATATGGGTCAATTTTTTTTCAACAATTCACTTGAACCTAGGTCTGTAAGGGTCTTTAACAGTGGGAGGAATTTGGGGAAAACCCATGAGGTTGGGCAGGCAATCCAACTCTTTTTCACATGCTTGGGATTGAAGCCATGCCACCTGACTCAATAACAGACCTTATGGATCTAAAGTGCACGTTAGACAACTACGGCACCATTCCCCCACCCCACCCCCGCAAAAAAAAAGTCAACGCCTCAAACTTATGACAATTTTTCGGCCTAAATTTATAGAGAAACCCTTTCAATCATTTTTCTAACCACAATTTGTGTAAAAACTGGAGGAAAAAAAGAAGCTGTTCAGGACTTGCCAATTGGACTTTTTCATCTTCAGGTATAAATATTCAAACTTTGTTTCTAATTTATTTAGCGGAAAAAAAATTGTTTTAACATTGTACATTGTTTTAAAGGTCTAATCATCCAGCCACTAAACTACTTTGGAATCATAATTTCTGATACAGAATTCAAATATCCTGTACGTCGTGCTATAGATTATTTTATTCGATTTAAAGTGATCAATGAGTCTATGCAAGACAGAATAAGATGTTGTCATTAACCAGCTTTTAAGCATAAAAATAAGCATATCAATTTAGACATGGCTCCTTTAACCATACATTATATGCAAGAGTTAAATCTGACTATTGCAGGACTTCATTTGGAGCTTAAATATTATCTAAATTATTAATTTGACATTAATTTACTTATCTAGACCATAATCAACTCTTGCTGCCATTGTTAGCCTGTGATATTTATTGCATTTGAATACATTTTGTGTTGGAAAATTTAACGCAAAAATGGATAATCCAGACTCATTGGGTCATCCAAAACCCAACCAATTTAACTTTTAAGATTTAGAGTTTCCAAATTTTATATTTGAGATATGTTTAGGTTTGTGTGTCAGGAATCAAAATTGCAACCCCAGACACGGAATCCACACACCTTTACATGTATATATTGAGTGAGCCAAGGGGAATTCCCCCTAAGGTATGTTTACACTCGCAACACCACACAACAATCAAAGTGTCCCCAGCACACCAAATACTAACACGTTTGTTTGACTATATAGATGAAATTGGGTTTAATGTCCTATTGTTCTACTCTGATTGACATATGCTATATAATATGCTATGAGGGAAATTTTGCCCTGGCAGTGGTGCTATGGCCTACTCTTAAAACGAATTCCAACTGTCAAAGGATCTTTTACGTTCACTCAAATGTGTATACAGGACCTTGGTTTTTCACCCCAATCGAATGACTAGACAGTCATCCTGCATCACTGACACGGTAAACCACGCCTGAAAATCTGGATGAACTTTCTCAGCCATTGCAAGTATCGAACACCAGATCTCCAGGCTAGCGAGCCAGCGTCATACCCACTTAGCCATTGTAAGACTAAATAAGTGTATACATGTACAGGACCATGATACAGTATATTTTAACTCAACGTAAAAAACTGAATGTGGTAATTTTTATAAATTAATAACAAAATTCCTACCGTTACTGCAAAAATGTCCACCCACCCCAAGACAAAATATTATGATATCTGAGATCGACTGACAAACCATATGGCTGATTAATATAGATGCTCTTTCTATATATCCCATTAAATTCCATTATTTCCCCAAAATGTCTGCTTTCATCAAGTTAAAGAATAATATTAATCTTATGTGTTCTGGTAATGGTGTGTTGTGTTCCTTCTCCCATAAATCTGCTCAATCAGAACAATGGATACCAGGGAGAATTCATTTAATTACTTGAGTAAATAATATGGTTATTTATCAAGAGTGTTTTTCATAATTTTTGATGCGCAAGGCATCGACATGTGGTTCTAGGTAAAGCCATGTGGTTCACACGTACAGCAACATGTCAGATCATTTACACCTGTTTCACTTCCTGTTTCTGTATATAACCATCATCCAAGGGGTGGGTGGGGGAGGAATTTGGTTTTAATATATATTTGTAGGAGAGAGACTTTCTAAATAAATGTGAGGTGGTATCGGGTGTTTTAGAAAGAACATGCATGGCCTGTCTCACAAAAGGGACACACATTGTTTTTAATATACAGAGAAATGGGGATGAACGTACACTCAACACAAACTAGATAATTTCAGGACTAACAATAATTCGCTTTCGCAACGAGAGGCAACCGGAGGACGTGGAGAAAACCCATGAGGTTGGACAGGCGACCCTACTCCTTGTCACGTACAACCGGGGAATCGAAACCATGACAGTTGACTCAGTGACAGGCCTTATGATACAACATGCATAGGCTGACTTTTATGCCATCTACCCCCCAGAATTCATTATTAATACAATTCTATATAATTCAACACGGTAAACACAATTGAGAAACTGATCAAACCATCTATGCAAATTCATGAAATACAGTTCTAAACAAATGGTAGATAAACACCCTAACATATAATATTTACATTTGTCAACAGTCAGATGTGAGAGTTTATCAGATCTTGATTAAACACACAGCTACTCATAGAGGTAAAGGGTTCAATGTCTTGTATAACCACTGATACAATCTGAGTATAACAAAATGACACACAAAATAAAATAAACTGTAATAGTGTATGTGATTGATAAGTTTCTGTTTGGAATAAATTATAAGATTATAATTGAAATATTTCACTTAATCAAATTCATCCAAACAGTTTGTCGGAACTAAGACCTATTGGAAAGAGCAAGAAATACAATTTGTTATAGTTATTTTTTTTCTGCTCAAATAGAATTTGATATTTGTTCCTAAAGATGACAAAGTCCAATTGGCATGGCCTAAACAGCTTCTTTTTCCCCCCTTTTATTTATACAAATTGTGCTTAGGAAAATAAGTTTCGGCTCCAATATTCAGTTTATTACATTATGCTGATGATGAAATTGAAAGTTTTAATTAACGACGTTAGAAATCAGAATTGCATTCCTTTAACCTAAATATTGGAGCATGAAATGCTTGTATTGATTTTCATTGGATCAAAAGCCTGCGTACGTCTGCGGTCTAAGAAGCATCAAGTCACTTTAGACTTTAGATCTATAACTTTTACTTCTAAAAGAGACGTCTCTTATGATCAGAAAAAAAAGAAGAAATCTCATGAATTTTTATAAGCATATAACAAGATTGTCTCTTCAAATTCTTTTCATTTAATGATTTTGTTGCGATAAAGAAGTGAATAGTGAATCAGAGGGGTATTATGTTATACTGTACGCTTCACATAAAACTGATACTACAAAAAGCTTTGTTACTGATTGTACTAAACATGCTATTGCCTTATTTGGCCATCTTTTTCTGACCCTGGTATATCCAAGTCATAAACCAGCTCAGTATGAGAGAACTGATAACCTGACATAAATGAATAAAATGAAATGGGGTTTATCATCCTACAGTTCTGATCCAACTGGGCGAAAGAACATGTTCACACTGTATCATAAGGTCTGTCATAGAGTCAACTGTCATATGTGACAAGGAGTAGTGCTGCCTGTCCAACCTTTCGGGTTTTCTTTGGGTTCTCTGGTTTCCTTTCACTGCTAAAATGACCCCTATGCACAAGCGAATTATTGAAATAAAGTTGAACCATGGGTTAGTCCTGAAATGACCTAGTTCGTGTTGAGAGGATGTTAAACCCTTTTTCTCTCTCTCTATTATACTATTCAAAAAAAGTAGGGGATATTTGATTTTTAAGTGTTATTAAAGTCACCTAATGAAACTGAAGAAGAAACAAATGACAAAATGAAATGAAGTTCACATTCATCGATTTATTCCAACTGATCGTTAGACTAAGTAAGGCACAGACTGACCATTATAAGGGTAAAATGATACCCGGGGTCAAACAGCAAAGTTACCACAGCATCACAACAAAGTCAGTAACGGGTCAATCCTCCTCTGTTTGCCAAACAAGCATTGATCCGACGTGGCATACTCTTAATGAGACGTCTAAGGTCATTTTGGTCCAGATTCTCCCATTCCTGTTGCAACGCAGCAGCAAGTTCTTGGACATTGGCAGGACGTTGTTGACGTTGACGTAACCTCTGTCCAAGCATGTCCCAGACATGCTCGATGGGGGAGAGGTCGGGACTCAGTGCTGGCCAAGGTAATGTGGTGATGTTCTGTTGTTGGAGGTAACCTGTAACGACCCTGGCCCTGTGACATCTTGCGTTGTCATCCTGGAAGATGAAACGGTGGCCATGACGTCGTGCGAACGGCACAACATGGACTGCCAAGATGTTGTCCCGGTAGTACTGGCCTGTAACACGCCCTGCAACAACATGTAAAGCCGTTCTTCCAGCAACAGTGATGCCTCCCCACACCATAACAGAACCACCCCCAAATCGATCATGTCTGATGACGTTAACGTCTTGGAAGCGCTCGTTTCGACGACGCCACACCCTCCTACGTCTGTCCAAAAAATCAACAGTGAACCTTGACTCATCTGAAAACATCACATTGCTCCAGCGTCGATTATCCCAGTGTTGACGATCCCTACACCAACGACGTCTTGCCTGAATGTGATGATCTCTCAAACAAGGGATCACGCGAGGACGTCGGGCGCGAAGGTGACCCCTACGCAGTCGATTCCGAATCGTCTGGCCACTCACTCTCACACCAGTGTCTGTTTGAAGACGAGCGCTGATCTGATTTGCTGTGATAACACGATTTCTCAAGGCCAAGGTACGGATAAATCGATCCTGGGCTTGAGTTGTCGCCCTTGGTCGACCTGAGCGTGGTCTGTCCTGTACAGATTGTGTATCACGGTATCTGGACCATAGCCTGCTTATGACAGACTGAGAAACATTCATCGTCCGCGCCACAACCGCCTGTGTTGTGCCGATCTGTAGCATGCCAAGGGCACGTAACCTTTCATTTTGGGTAAGCCGACGCATATCAAAATTTGTTTTCTGGTCACTAAAACAATTAAACTGATGTTTCCACCCTGGAATTCAATGCCACAATGACTGTAACATTCAAAGTCAGAGTCGTGCAAATCTTGGGTTGGACCCCCATGATGATCCCAAGCATCACCTGAATTCCATGCGGTAGCTATTGGTGCGTTTGGGCGTCACATGTAACTGGAAATGTTTCTTCTGTTAGGTTCTATAGTGACTTTTTTCGTAGTCATTTGCATATTTTAGTATTATGCCCCCAAAATCTAATATCCCCTTCTTTTTTTGAATAGTATATAAGGTCCATAGTAGAAGAAACTTAATAACTTCTAATTGTTCCAGGATCTAAATAAAGCTAATAACATACCATGAATAAATGCATTTGAATAGACTAATATCCATCTTCACCCTTTTAAACCTTTTACCCATCAAAAAAAACCCAACGCAGCCATTTTGCTAATGGTTTTACAAGTTGTAACTCAATTTAACGTCTATTCTCATCTGAATGACGGAGTATTATGTTCAAATTCTCTCGACTAATCATTTTATCTGTTGCAGTGTTTCTTGTCATCACTGATTCAAGTTATTTTATCATTACCTCCCAACGTTTACACAATATCTTCATGTGGTATATTTAATTTAAATGGGTAGTAACGTCAATATCAAAAACAAAAATTGAAAGGTTATAGTTGTGAGTACTCTGTACCAACATTGTTAATGGAGACAGGCATACATATTTAATTTCGCTCAGTTATTTAATCATTACCCCCAACGTTTACACAATGTCTTCTTATATTAAATTTAAATGGGTAGTAATGTCAATATCAAAACAATTAATTAACCGTTATAGTTTTGGGTGAGAGATAGAGAAATGGGGTTTAACGTCCGCTCGACATAAACTTGGTCACTTTGGGACTAACATATGGTTTAACTTTATTTCAATAATTTGCGTGCGCGTAGGGGTCTTCAGCAATAGGAGGAAACCAGAGTACCCGGAGAAAACACACAAGGTAGGACAGACGACCCTACTCCTTACCACGTACAACCGGGGATTTGAAACCATGCCAGTTGACTCAATGGCTTTCCTCCAGGCACTCCGGTTTCCTCCCACTGCTAAAGACCCCTACGCGCAAGTGAATTATTGAAATAAAATTAAAAAACATATGTTAGTCCCGAAATGACCTAGTTGTGTCGAGTGGACGTTAAACCCCATTTCTCTCTCTGACTCAATGGCAGGCCGTATCATACAGTGCGCGCACGCTAACCATTCGGCCATCCCCCCCCCCCCTATAGTTTTGGGTACTCTGACACTCAGTAACAGCCGATTTAATGAAGATGGGCATACGTTACATATGCAATATGCTATGATGGAAATGAAATAAAATGGAATGGGGTTTAACATCCTACTGTTGTGCTATGAGGGACATTTTGCCTGGACAGTGGCGCTATGTCTTACACTAATATCAAATTCCAAATGCAAAGGTATCTTTGATGCCAACATAGTCCCATACCATTGACAGGTAGAAAACACGCTATAAAATCCTGAGGAACTATCTCGACCAACACAGGAACAAACCAAAATTATCAAACATATAAACTCAGATTAAAATACCAGTCTCTGAAAGTTGGGGGGAGGGGAAAATAACATAAACTATTATAACATTGGTGAAAGACAGCATTCAAATTATCACCAATTGTATATTATACAAGATAACACACGAAAACATATTACATACTAGTATACAGATAACTCTCCACTGGTGATACAGATACCATAAATAAACGTTTTACATGATTAAAAAAAATATTAATTTACAAGGTTGAGAGTCAGATAATTTCACAGCGACTCTAGTTGCTGTAAATAACTATGAACATATACTTATGGAAAAACAGCTACTGATTTATTTAAATCAGTAGCTGTTTTTCCATAAGTATATGTTCATAGTTATTTATCTGCCCAGTTACTAAATGCCACTTAAAGAATATCTAGTTTCTGTAGTGATGGTGGGTGGGGAAGGTATTATAATGTGTATTGTTATTTGAGTAATAATGTTCATTACTATTTGTAATGGGGGTTTTAACGGCCAGATGGTTAGCACGTGTGTGCTGTATCGTAAGGTCTGTCATAGAGTCATCTGGTGTGGTTTCGATCCCCCGGTTGTAAGTGACAAGGTGTAGGGTTATCTGTCTAACCCCATGGGTTTTCTCCGGGTCGTCCAGTTTCCTCTCACTACTAAAGACCCCTACGCGCTAGCACTGCAAACTTCCTCTCTCGAAAGTCTGTCCACCCTGTTCCCTCCTTAACCACACCTCTGAATGGGACTGAGATTGTCCTGTTCCCTTCGATTTTCCTTTAAACATTCAATTTTCACAATATCCAAGTTTGCAAATTTAAGGATTAAGTATTGCTATTGTATTAAATGTAGTATATTCATTAATATAAGAGGAAGACATTATACAATTACTTCTTTGGGTTGTATTCCTGTCACGACAGGTCAGGGACCCTACAGCGCAGATCCATTCACTCTTTTTGAATTGTTTGTTTGTGGTCTCTGAGTACGATGTTTTGTCCATATATTTGTTTTTGTGTAAATTGTGTGTGGTGCAGTCCGCCGGCACTTACTATTATAATATAAGCCTTTGACTCTCTCGGCATCCTTACTTTCTGACAATGTATGTATTTAACACAAATCTTATTTGAATAAACATTGTTTAAATCAAGGATTGAAATTCACCATAATGACATTCAGCTACATTATAATAGAAACTCGTTAACTCAAAAGTTCATTAATAAAATAAGCACTGCACTAAAAACCACACCAAAACATTATTCCAACTAAAAATTGTTTCAAACCAATGCATGGAGGAATAAATCAATATTCAGGCCACACCAATTCGATTATCTGTTCTTTGGGGGCCTGATAAACACATATCCACTTGAATCTGGTGAAATATGTTCAGTTTAAAATTTCAATTCTTTGAAATTGTCAACCAAAAACTTGTTTGACCTGTTCATACAAGTACTTTTCGTCAGTGAAGTGTCAAAAGGGTGTACCTAAGAATTTCTAAGATTAAGAAATCCAACATTTGGACACATGATACCCAGAACAGTTCTAATTGGTGTAGAGATACACAGCTTAGACAGAAATGTGCATATTAATTGAAAGATTTTAAAAATGCAAAAAAGTGTGTTTGACTGAGATACCTAAGAATTTCTAAGATTAAGAAATCCAACATTTGGACACATCCCAGAACAGTTCTAATTGGTGTAGAGATACACAGCTTAGACAGAAATGTGCATATTAATTGAAAGATTTTAAAAATGTAAAAAAGTGTGTTTGACTGAGATACACCCTTTTGACACTTCAACGACGCTTTGATTTTTAAATACGAATGAAATGTTTCAGAACATCAGAAAATCAGATAGGTTTGGCCTAATTTGTTCATACATGCACTTAATCAACCTGTTCAAACAGCTTAATCTACTTATGCAACGCTTCTATTCGATCAACATACTGTATCCACCATTTTTAGTACTTGCACCAAAACACAGATTTCATGAATACCAGCAGGGCACGGCAAGTATGTGGAGCAGAAAAGTTTGTTTTTTTTATTAAAACTGAAAGGGGGAGGGGGAAATAAATGGGGTTTTATGTACACCAACCACCAACCAAATTAAGTTAAGAATTTACGGTACTCAACTTTCAATCACTCTTTATAAGAAATATCTTTGATACAGACACACAAAACTTTGCACATAGTTTTCTTATTGATATATTTGATACATTAGAACAACAAAAATTTAATAAAGAGCTACATTTATGTAATGGAATCCATCGAAAGTATAAAAAAAGAAACGAAATATAGACTTGTATTTTAATCTGATTGACTTGTCCAGCAAAGTTTAAAAATAATTGAGAGAGAGAGAGAGAGAAATAGGGTTTAACGTCCACTCAACACAACCAGGTCATTTCGGGACTAACACATGGTTTCAATTTTATTTCAATTATTCGCTTGCGCGTAGGGGTCTTTAGTCGTGGGAGGAAACCGGAGTGCCCGGAGGAAACCCACGAGGTTGAGAAGGCGCCCCTATCTCCATGCCACATACGCTCACACCAGGGCTCGAAACCACAGCCGCAAGCCAGAGGTGACCGGCCAGCTAGAGGTCGAAGCGCGGCACTCTAGACCACTAGGCCATCCCAACCCCCCAAATAATTGAGAACCACTGGTAGGCACGTAAAAGAACATTTGATAATTGGAATTCTAAAAGCCAAAGATCGAATAACTGCTGCTTGGACAAAATTTTCCCAATGCATTGCGCAAATTATATTTAACATGCCAGTCTCAAAATGACAAATATATTGTGTTAGTGAAACTTGAAACCTCATTCTAATCCATCCCAGATCGAACAATCCAACAAAAAAAAAATATTTTTTTTTTACAATTAATTTTCACTGATTGATGGAGCTACATGATTAATACTCTACTCAGAAGCTTCCACATCAAAAAATTGCAAAAAAACACCCCAAAATCCGAGAGTATTTTAGACATGTTGAGTAGCCATTTGTGATTCTAATCAGCACTCGACATTGTCTTTCAATACGCATTTTATGCGGTATTTATTACTTGCAGCCATTGTATGACTGGCAGCATATAATTCACCCCTTTTGCACATATACGATTCTGCAAGTCTGTTCAAAGTTAATCAATAGTCAAGTCTCAAGGTGGATAGACCAATGAAAATCATTACGCAAAGTTGTAGTTTGATAAGACGATTGCATTACTTTCTTGTTATATTATATGATGAAGAAAATAGTCCCTCTCTGTTGTAGTAGTTTTAACTACTAAATACAAACATGTAAGGGATTTGTCCATTGTGTTGACAATCAAACATCTTGCAGTGTTTCGTTTGATTAGACTTAATCCCACTCAACACTGCAGTAACGAAAGCAAATTTCTGTTCCAAATTATGACTTGAACAACCAATACCTAACTGTGTAATAATATCATTCGGGTATAAACAGAGCTCGAAATCTGTTTATATAAAGTTACGTCATGAGTCACGAAATCTATTACACCCAATTAACCAGTGCATAACAGAATACTGCTGGAAAACTAATTGCGTGACAAACAAGGCTATCAAAAATGACTACAATGTAAACAATACTATAAAAGTTATTATCAAAAACAACATTCATTTGAATTCCAATATTTGAAATTGAGACATTTTTTACCATCAATTCCCCCTCCCCCTTTTTTTCCTACCAAATCAAAGACAATTAAAAACATAACGCTAACGCTACAATATACGTCCACATTCCTGCTTTGATTGATATGGTACTTTGTCAAGAAGGCTAGGCGTTTGGTTTGTTTAGCGTTGAGGGTCGTGCCTCAACATCAATAGTTGCCGTCCTTAGAGTATAAGGAATAAGTATACCAAGATAATCCATTCAGAATTGTGCCTTCCTAACGCTAAAGGCAAAAAGTGGGCGTGGCCCTGCCCCTGGGGGTCGGGACATTCATCAAAATCAATAGTGGACGCCCTCAGGCTATAAGGAATACAAGTACCAAGCTGCTTCATTCAGAATTGCGGCCTGTAAACGACAAACACAAAAATTGGGCGTGTCTTGCCTGTGGGAGTTGGGACATGCAGTTGACGTCCTTAGGCTATAAGGAATACATATCCCAAGTTTAAAGACGATCCATTAAGAATCGTGGCCTGTAGACAACACACACAGACACGAAGTAAAAATGGGCATGGCTCTGCCCCTGGGGGTTAGGAAATCACCAAAAACAATACGGATCATCTTTAGGGTATAAGGAATAGGTATGTAAAGTTTTAAAAGGATCTGTTAAGAATTGCATCCTGTAGGCGAACACACGACACAAAAGCATTGGGCGTGGCTCTGTCCCAGGGGGTCCGGCATGCACCAAAAATAATAGTGGTCAGCCTTAGGGTATAAGGAATAAGTATAAAAAGTTTTCAAGACGATCGATTAAGAATTGTGGCCTGTAGCTGACACACAGACAGACAAAAAGAAAATGGGCGTGGCACTGTCCCTGGGGGTCGGGCATGCACCAAAAACAATAGAGATCTTCCTTAAGGTACCAAGAATGAGCATTCAAAGTTTCAAGATGATACATTAAGAAATGCAGCCTGTAGACGACAGACAAATAAATACAAGAAATGGGTGTTGCTGTCCCACGGGGGTCGGGCATGCACCCAAAACAAAAGGGATCATCCTTAGGGTATAAGGAATAAGTATTTTAAGTTTCAAGATGACCAATTAAGAATTGTGGCCTGTAGGCGACACACAAAAAGAAAATAGGCGTGACTCTGCCCCTGGGGGTTGGGCATGCACCCCAAATGATAGGAATGTTCCTTAGGGTACAAAGAATAAGCATTCAAAGTTTCAAGATGATACGTTAAGAAATGTGGCTTGTAGACGACAAACAAATAAATACAAGGAATGGGCGTGGCTCTGCCATTGGGGGTCGGACATGCACCAAAAAACAATAGGGATCATCCTTAGGGTGTAAAGAGTAAGTATACAAAGTTTTAAGAAAATCCAGATAGAATTGCAGCCTGTAGGCAACAGACACACAAAAAGAAAATAGGCGTGGCTCTGCCCCTGGGAGTTGGGCACGCACCCCAAATGATAGGGATCATCCTTAGAGTATAAAGAGTAAGTATACAAAGTTTGAAGAAAATCCAGTACGAATTGCGCCCTGTAGGCGACACACAAAAAGAAAATGGGCGTGGCTCTGCCCCCGGGGGTTGAGCATGCACCCCAAATGATAGGAATGTTCCTTAGGGTACAAAGAATAAGCATTCAAAGTTTCAAGATGATACGTTAACAAATGTGGCTTGTAGACGACAAACAAATAACTGCCCCTGGGGGTTGGGCATGCACCCCAAACGATAGGGATCATCCTTAGAGTATAAAGAGTAAGTATACCAAGTTTGAAGAAAATCCAGTAAGAATTGCGCCCTGTAGGCGACACAAAGACACACGAAAAGAAAATGGGCGTGGCTCTGCCCCTGGAGGTTGGGCATGCACCCCAAACAATAGGGATGTTCCTTAGGGTATAAAGAATGTGTATGCAAAGTTTCAAGATTATAAGTTAAGAAATGTGGCCTGTAGACGACAAACAAACAAATACTAGAAATGGGCGTGGCTATGCCCCTGGGGGTCGGGCATGCACCAAAAACAATAGGGATCTTCCTTGGGGTATAAGGAATAAGTATACCAAGTATAAGGAATAAGTATACCAAGTTTGAAGAAAATCCAGTAAGAATTGCGCCCTGTAGGCGACACAAAGACACAAGAAAAGAAAATGGGCGTGGCTCTGCCCCTGGGGGTTGGGCATGCACCCCAAACGATAGGGATGTTTCTTAGGGTACAAAGAATGTGTATGCAAAGTTTCAAGATTATACGTTAACAAATGTGGCTTGTAGACGACAAACAAACAAATACTAGATATGGGCGTGGCTATGCCCCTGGGGGTCGGGCATGCACCAAAAACAATAGGGATTTTCCTTGGGGTATAAGGAATAAGTATACCAAGTATAAGGAATAAGAATACCAAGTTTGAAGAAAATCCAGTAAGAATTGCGCCCTGTAGGCGACACAAAGACACAAGAAAAGAAAATGGGCGTGGCTCTGCCCCTGGGGGTCGGGCATGCACCCCAAATGATAGGGATGCTCCTTAGGGTACAAAGAATGAGTATGCAAAGTTTCAAGATTATAAGTTAAGAAATGTGGCCTGTAGACGACAAACAAACAAATACTAGAAATGGGCGTGGCTCGGCCCCTGGGGGTCGGGCATGCCCCCAAAACAATAGGGATCTTCCTTGGGGTATAAGGAATAAGTATACCAAGTTTGAAGAAAATCCATGAAGAATTGCGCCCTGTAGGCGAACCACAGACACACACACACACACACACACACACACACACACACCCACACACACACACACACATACATACACACACACACACACACAGACAGGGGCGACGGCATAATACGTTCACATTATGAATGTGGACGTATAACAAAATACATTTGAATCCAAGATTAGTTTTTTTTCATATAACCTATCTACATTTTATTTTTTTTCTACCAATTCAAAGATGTCTAAGTTAATTAACACAAACTAAATTTGAATCACAATATGGAAGACTAACAACACATTTTTCTCTCGATAAATCTACATGTACATTTTTATTTTTTTTCTACCAAATCAAAGATGTCAAAGCTAATTAAACCACATTCATTTGAAAACCAAATCTGAGACTAATAGGATTGTTTTTTCATGAAACCAGAGAGAGAGAGAAATGGGGTTTAACATTTCCTCGACACAAACTAAGACATTTGAGGACTAACATATGGTTTAATTTTATTTCAATGATTTGCTTGCGCGTAGGGGCCTTTAGCAGTGGGAGGAAACCGAAGGACCCGTGGAAAACCCACAAGGTCGGACAGCTAGCCCTACTCCTTGTCACATACAACTGGGGAATCGAAACTACGCCAGTTGACTCAATAATAGATTATCTAACCCCACATTTTTTTATGAAGAATAAATATGAGTGTCACAGACGTTGATTTAGACGAGTGAATTCATTCATTAATAAGAATAATGAGAATCAATCTACGTACGCTACAATTACTCTCCCGCCAGATACTAATCAATAATTTACTGATGCGAGTTGTCATAACCCGACAATAACTCTCATCTTATCTTTTATATTAATGACTGATGCAGATAAATATATAAATAACTCATCTATACAACAGTAAATAACAGTAAATATCCAATAAAACTAATAATGCATATTATAATTTTATCCTGTCTTGTATAGCAGGATTGATGCTGAAAAGCTGGACGTTAAATCCCATTTTACATTAACGATTAATGCAAATAAATATAAATAACTCATCTACAGAATGGTAAATATCTAATCAAAGATGATGATGTATATTATAATTTTATACGTCTTCTAGAGCAGGATTGGATGTTAAACCCCATTATATATTATCGATTCATGCAAATAAATATAAATAACTCATCTACAGAACGGCAAATAATGGTAAATATCCAATAAAAACAAATAATGTATATTATAATTGTATACAGTAAATATCCAATTAAAAATACTAATGTATATTATAATTTTATAATGTCTTCTTTAGCACATTGCATATCTATGGAACGGTAAATATCCAATTAAAAATAATAATGTATATGAATTGGAGCTGAAAAGTGGACATTTAATTAAATACACTATATTTCATTTTATTTCTATAGAATCGTAAACAATGCGCCAAATATCCAATAGAAAATAAATATGTATATTATAATTTTATTCTGTATTCACTAACAGAGCTGGAGCTGAAAGGTAGAATGTAAAAACCAATTCCATTTCATATCATAATTTAAATTGATCTGGAATATTTTGATCAATTTTCATATTGAGTCTGAAATATGAGGAAAGGAGTAGAATTTATTTAAACCATATTCCAGAACTAAATAGAGATTATGTATCTAATCAAATTTGTGTTGACGCTACATACAGGTGCATGGAAACCTACCTCTCTCCTTTCGTTGAATGCATTCAAGGACAATTTTTAAAGCAGCAAGCCAGCATGTTATTGTAGTGTTTTTGTGATTTTATATTGGTGAATTTCTATTATGTATATTTGTTGTGCTGTTTTTTTAGAGTCAGACAGGCTTAGGTGCCCTCCTCCACTCTCTCACACCACCAGGGGTTGGATATTGTGGTTTCCAGATTTTTATGTCAATGTTCTTTTCATTATGATATAATGTTTTGTTGTTTATAATTATATTGCCGGTTTTACTCTGAATTAAGCCCAACTGTTGTTGAGTATAAGGAGCATAAAGTTAGGGTAACTATTAATTGTTGCCAATTGAAATGATCATGATTCATAATAAAACATTTAATATAATAAATTGACATTTTACACTGCAGCCTTGGTTCTTTTTGTTTCGGCTAGGGGGATGTTGTCAGAATTTGAAAACGCAAATGTTGTTAGAGCTACACAGTTGTTACTGATATGTGATAGCAACAATAACCACAACATTTGTTATGGTGTTACATATCAGTAACATTAAAGACTACATCAATAAATACAAGATTTTTTATGTTACATATCAGTAACAATAACTTCAACATTTGTTATGGTGTCACTTATCAGTAACATTAAAGACTACAACAATAAATATAAGATTTATTATGGTGTCACAAGTATCAATAACAACACTAGTGTATATGACACCACAATACATTTAAGTTGTAGTTATTGTTGCTGATGTGTGACACCATAATCTGGTACGTGGGGCTTACAAGTTTAAAACCCCCATTTCTGTTTCTCTTAAATTTTAAAATACAAAATTCACACAAGGGTTCACCATCCTAGATTTACACGATTTTATAATTCAAGAAAATGTTGTGGCCTAGTTTAGTCAACTTATTGCAGTTGTCAATAATTCTATGTCTAGAGATACTACTCTAATGATACTATCATTGACAGTGTGGAAATGTTTAAAGGGGCTAACTCGCTAATATTTTGGTCCTAGAAATCGACAGAAATGGGTCCTAACACATAAAATATTGTAATATGAATGTATATAAACTGATTTATTGTTTCCATTTTCGCTAATATTTTGGTCCTAGAAATCGACAGAAATGGGTCCTAACACATAAAATATTGTAATATGAATGTATATAAACTGATTTATTGTTTCCATTTTCAAACTAATTTCTAATCAGTTATGTATGGCGAAATACGTCGCAAGTCTCAATCGAATGGCAAACTCAAATGTCTGATTATTCCAGTCTACGTCGATAGTATTTACTGCGCATGCTCTCAAGATAAGAATATGGCGTGACCGTCTGACATGACTTGTGGAAGATGTCTCGCCTCATTCTTCGAGTCCCTTGTTACAAACAGCACCGAAACGCATTGTGATACATGAATCGTAAAATGTTTATTTTGTCTTAAATATTGGATATCAGAATCCCATCTTTTTCCTGTAAAATCACAACATCAATGTTGATTTAAATTGACAAATAATTCGTGTTCTCATTGTCGAGGACTTTGGATGATATTGAGTTAAAGACTTATCTACTTTAATACCCTGAACTTGGGGGCATGCACTGACTGACATATATATATTACCATAATTTCTACCATACAGATGAAGCCAGAATCCTCCCCTATATCTTTTAGCTGTTATGTGGATTCAGACTAGTAATTATTTCCCCGGCCATCCCCATTCAATAATTTTATCTGATAATTGTGACAGGTTAGGTTCTTTTGTGGTTATAAGACATGGTTTTAACATTAAAATCAAATGAAATGGAGTTTAACATGCTACTGTTCTGCTACGACTGGGCTAATAAAGACGGGCATACAGCATACAGTGTGCTACAGCCTACTTTTATCAAATTCAACGGTCAAGGGATCTTTAATGTGCACACCGATGTGTACACAGGATTTTAGTTTTTCATCCCATCCAAACAACTATACATTGTCCCAATTTAACATTGAAATCAATGGAGAAATTACCAGTCCGCCATCCATTGATTCTACATTTCAGTTCCTGATTTTAGTGTGTACACTATAGTACTGGTCATCATGTCTTTTATTAGCATGAAAATGCGATGAAATGGTTTTTAACGTCCTACTGTTCTGCTACGAACAGGGAGATTACAAGTCTGACGTCATTTGATTCAACGTTTTAGTGTTCCATTTTAGTATGTACACTATTGTACTTGTCATCATGTGTTTTACTTACATAAAAAATAAATGAAATGAAATGGGTTTTAATGTCTTAAGGAAGACATGCACACCGCATTGTGTGCTATGAGACAAATTTATCCCCGAACAGCAGTTCCTGATTTTTGTGTGTACACTATTGTATTTGTCATCATGTATCTTACTTAGATGAAATGGGTCACCAATTACCCAGTTAGTAAGCATATCAAAGACAGGAAGGAAAAATTTGGATTAAATGAAGCTATCCCTTGCTACTATTTTCATTAGTAAGGTAATTCTCAAGTGATTAAAAGATCAAGATATATCCGCCGTTTCGGACCAGCCGACATTTATCCTTCAAAAGTTGACTAACAAGATGAACAGACAGCGCATTCTACAGAGTGATTAAATCAAGCAGACGACAACGGCAGCCATATTATAAACACAGCTTTCTTGGTACGTAGCCTGGATCAATCACATTCACAAATCATTATAATTAATAAAAGTCTGGGACCAAGGTTTCAGACCATCCTTGTTTAGGAGCAAGTGGAGACCTGATAATAATGGACGCCGTGATCTTCCATTTGGCTGGGACCTGTCAGCCACTGACATTATCAGAATTGCACATTATAGCAAATCATTCTAAGGGTTTGGATTAAGCCATTATGAAAATTAAGTTGACAGATTTTGAAATTGCATAATCCACTTGAATGAGAAATGGAATTAGATAGGTGGTAGGTCATATCGAGATGTAGAATAAGGTCTGTCATTTAGTCAACTGCCGTGTTTTCGATTCCCCGGAAAATAAAGGGGTTGAACGGCTGAATGGTTAGCACATGTGTGCTGTATCATTAGGTCTGTCATCGAGTAAACTGGTGTAGTTTCGATTCTCCGGTTGTATGTGACAAGGAGTATGGTCGTCTGTCCAACCTTGGGTTTTCTCTGGATCCTACAGTTTCCTCTCTACCTGCAAGCCAATTAATGAAATAAATTTGAACCATTTGTTAGTCCCAAATTTGATTGTGTTAAATCCCATCTCTCTCTCTCTCTCTCTCTCTCTCTCACCATGGATATATCTAAAAGCCTAAATACCGAATGATGTCCTAACCTAAACAGAGTATGAATAAAATCAACCAATTTAAAGAGCTCCAATTTTCACAGATAATAATTTGTTTTCTTAATCTCCATTAACTAACAAATGGAACTGCCCTCCCATTAAAAGACAAGTGGAAAGAGTAATATAGTAATACGTTCTAGCAACAGTTTTACCCCACTGCCTTTAATACATTTATGTTCCCTTTACAGATGAAACTGAGAGAGTTTAACCTAACTGGCAACATTTAATGTATTTGTTTGCTGGAGCAAAGACAGACACACAACATAAAATTTGGCTATGCAACGCTAACATTTCTTAAAATTTACGACTCATTAATAAATACGATACTATTGCCAGTTGTACAGGAATATTAAATGTTGTGTGAATTACAAATTCAATATCGTTACATTAAAGTAGCAATATAGATATTAATTTATAAAAAAACCTCACCACATTCAGTCTTTGCATGGAGCTAAATGAAATGAAATGGGGTTTAACGTCCTTCTGTTCTGCGCTGACTGGCCTAATGAAGACGGTCATACGCCATACAGTGTGCTATAAGGCAAATTTAGTCCTGCAGTACTACAGCCTAATCTAATTTTGAATTCCAGCTGTCAATTAAAGGGTTCTTTTACCTGCACGCTATCATATAGAATAGTAAAATCAAATTTAGCCCTGAACCGCAGTACTACAGCCTAATCTAATTTTGAATTCCAACTGTCAGGGTTCTTTTACGTGCACGCCAACATGTAGAACAGTATAGTCGAATTTAGCCCTGAACCGCAGTAGTACAGCCTACTCTAATTTTGAATTCAAACTGTCAGGGTTCTTTTACCTGCACACCATCATGTAGAATAGTAAAGTCAAATTTAGCCCCGAACCGCAGTACTACAGCCTACTCTAATTTTGAATTCAAACTGTCAAGGGTTCTTTTACGTGCACAACAACATATAGAATAGTATAGTCATCTACAGACTTGTTGAATCTTACGCTAGGTTGCCACTGTTGTACGATGGTTGCGATAGAATTGTCCCTATCAAGTCCACGATCTTGTACGTACAGATACAATCAACACGACTGCTACATATATGATCAGACCTGATAGGATCACAATGATTCCTCCACGATTAAAACCATGATTTCAATCGTAGCACGAATAGTGATAGTGGGAAACCAGCATTATACACCTCAACACTTAACAAGAAAAAGTTTGAAAACTCAAATTCACAAATTAGCAGGGGGTTGGATGGCGGGATGGTTAGTGGATGAACGTTGTATCATAAGGTCTGTCATTGAGTTATCTGGCATGGTCCGATTTCCCCATTTGTATGTGACCAGGATTAGGGTCGGAAGTCCATCCCCAGATCCTCCGGTTTCCTCCCACTGTTAAAGACCCCAACCCCCAAGCGAATTATTGAATTAACATTGAACCATATGTTAGTCTCAAAATGACCTAGTTTCTGTCAAGTTGATTTTAAACAATATCTCTCTCTCTCTCTCTTAAATTAGCATGCTACTACAACTTGATTCAATTACAATAAGTGACTTAATCAAGAGATAAACACTCACTGGTATTATTCAAATATATTTCAAGTTAATTTGAATATTCATCCATAACAGTTAAATGCTCATTAACGATGACAAATTATTCGGGCTTGAATATATTCATAGCCACTTTAAATAATTCATTGTACTCGGGTCTACATTTAGAACGATGATTTTAATACACTTGCATTCATAAGAGATCATACAAGTTACTTATTTTGTGGTTGTGAATAATTTATCATTCAGTTGCCATTATTCGAGAGTTTCGTAACTGGTTGCACGTAGCCCTCATCACAATTATCTGCTAACGTTACAAGTGATTATCTAAATGTCGATATTGGTTGCTAAATGTGTCAATATGGGGAGGAAAAAAAAGCGACCAAAGGCTTGAAAGATAAAAATCTAAATATTTGATTACATCACTAGTGCATGAAGGTCAATCTATTTAATACAATAACCTTCGGAAGAGAATATTTTATTTGCAAGTCTTCAATTACCTAGTGGGAGCAAAACAGTGCGGACTTAAACTCCATTTCATTTCATTTAAATAAGAGTAAGGGTAATATTAGGGCAAAATTTCTCTAATAAAATACAGCATAACATTAGCCCAGTTGCAGCAAAAACAATATTTGAAAGTATTTAGAAAGACAAGTTAGCTCGTCTTCATTAGCCCAGTTGGAGCAGAACAGTAGGATGTTAAACTCCATTTCATTTCATTTAATAAAGGTGAGACTGATATCAGGGCAAAATTTCCCTAATAAAATACAGCATGACACTAGCTCGTCTTTAGTCCAGTTGGAGCAAAAATAAAATTCCTTAACGCCCTCTGCATGCTCTGGGGTAATCTGTTAGTTCTTCACATCCTATCAATCTTCACAAATTATTCACTTGATTCTTGCCTTATGGAAGAGTCTGGTGGCCGTATAACTTAACAAGTGTGCGTTACATCATTAGGTCTGTCATTGTATCCCTGCTTGTTTGTGACAAGGAGTAGACCCGGGTCGCCTGTCCAACCTCATGGGTTTTCCTCTCACAGTTAAAGATTATTGAAATAAAATTCAAACATATGTTAGTCCTGTAATGACCTAGTTTGTTTCCAGTGGACATTTAACCCCATTTCTCTCTCTCTCTCTCACTCTTTCCTTCTCTTAAAAGTGTTGCTTTGGTTTTAACCATCGGAATTTACACTACTAATGTAACAGATTTCTACACATACTTCATGCACGAATCCATCTCTCTCTATCGATTACCAATATTCAATATTTGATTTAATTTAATTATGAGATTTAGTTCCAGTGTTGAGATCTAAAAGAAGAAACGTCAATAATGTTTAGCGTCATCTCATCAATAATTCACCATGTAAGCTAAGATTACTTTTGAATAGGTTTTAAATAGAGCTAACATTATCACTTATACAACCATTCACTTAACACAGTATATATATTTGTGTTAGTCTAATCACCTGATAACACCTCAGTTTAGTCATCCACATCAAAAGTCAACAAAAAAAATGATTTTTGGTACCACAACCTTAAATCCTGTTTCTCCACAACCTTAAAGACTGTTTCTCCACAACCATCAAGTCTGTTTCTCCACAACCTTCAAGGCTGTTTCTCCACAACCTTCAAGACTGTTTCTCCACAACCTTAAAGACTGTTTCTCCACAACCTTCAAGGCTGTTTCTCCACAACCTTCAAGACTGTTTCAAACAAACTTTGTTTCTAGCTGGTTTCCCCAACAACCTTCAATTCTGTTTCCTTTAAGTCCAATCCCCCACAACCTTCAAGTCTGATTCTCCACAACTTTCAAACTTGTTTCCCAACGACCTTCCAGCCCAATTCTCCTCAAATTTCAAGCAAATTTCCCACAAATTGTTCCCAAAAACGTGCAAGCCCCTTTCCCCACGTAACCTTCAAGCCTGTTTCCCAAAATTTGAAGCCCATTCACCACCCACCCTTTCGCAAACACCCTTTAAGTCTCTAAAGTCGCTGCATTTACGAAGTGGAAAAACCTACCATTAGAACTTTACAGAAGTCCTACACTTAAATTCAAATCTGACTTGAAAACTGATCTGTTTAAATGATATTAGAGACTTGCATATTATGCGCCATGAGCATTTTATTTGTATATAACGCTTTATAAATGGACATATTATTACATTATCCCTTGAAACCCTTGTCGTTCAAAATAAAGCAATTACAAAACAAAGACAATACACTAAATGAAACATCTCTAACATATGAATATCTGTCCTTATATCCCACTAATCTTTCCTCATATCGTTGTACATCTTTGATTGGTCAATGACACAGATGTCATGCAGCAATATGACCTGATCTGACATATATGTAATCACATGTGTACACATGACTAATTACAATATATTCCACGGATCGTGTGGCCATGTGATGGGGCTCAGCTGTTCCAACTCCCATCTCATTCGGTGCCGAGTTATATTGGTGTATATATTGACATGTATTTAAAACATGATAATTCTTATTGCTGCATACGATCACCTTTTGATCAATATCTCCACTACGACCAATCTCACGTCAATAGATGGAAATACAGCCAACCAATAGCTTCATGCCTTTATTACAGGCACGTTATTAGTTTCAGGATAAAACCATTTTGTTAGAATTTAAAGAGAGAGCAAGAGAGAAATGTGGTTTAACGTCCACTCGACACGAACAAGGCCATTTTGTGACTAACATATGGTTCAATTTTATTTCAATAATTCGCTTGTACGTAAGGGTCTTTAGTAGTGGGAGGAAACCATAAAAAACCCACGTGGTTGGACAGGGAACCCTACAGAGAGAGAGGAATGGGGTTTAATGTCCACATAACACAAACCATGTCATTTCGGTACTAACATATGGTTTAATTATTATTTCAATAATTCGTTTGCACGTAGGGGTCTTTAGCAGTGCGAAGAAACCAGATGACCCAGAGAAAACCCCCGAGGTTGGACAGGCGACCCTACACCTTGTCATGTATAACCGGGGAATCAAAACCATGCCAGTTGACTCAGTGACAGGCCTTATGATACAGCTGACCTTTATGCCATCTACCCACCTCCACCCCCACTAGGGGGGTTGGGATGGCTTAGTGGTCTAGAGTGCCGCGCTTCGACCTCTAGGTGGCCGGTCACCTCTGGCTTGCGGCTGTGGTTTCGATCCCTGGTGTGAGTGTATGTGGCATGGAGATAGGGGCACCTTCTCAACCTCGTGGGTTTCCTCTGGGCACTCCGGTTTCCTCCCACTGCTAAAGACCCCTACACGCAGGCGAATTATTGAAATAAAATTGAAACCATATGTTAGTCCCAAAATGACCTAGTTTGTGTCGAGTGGACTTTAAACCCCATTTCTCTCTCTCTCACCAGCCCCACTAAATTTAAAGCTTTATGTTTGGTACTCATTACTAAAATTGATATAAATCCCATATGCGCATTTATAGGAAGAGGTGGGGCGAGGAAAGGGCTTTAGTGTTGTCTTCCTAATCTTGGTCATTTTCTCTCACTGCTAAAAAAAAACCTGCCAAAAGTGAAAGGAAGTGATTTATTGAAATAAAAACACAATATTCTAGACCTGGGTGGACATTAACTATATATCTCTCTATGTCTTTCACTCTGTCTGTCTGTGTCTGTCTCTCTCTCTCTTGTCTTTCTCTCTCTGCCTCTGCTGGAGCAATATCAATTGAATGATGAGGGTCGAATTGCCACCCCCACTATTAAAAAACTTTACATGTACATGTAGTTTATGTTTCACTTCCTGTTTCTCGGTAACTATAGAGCTAATATATTGGTTGATTTAAAAGGACAAGGACAGGACATGAACTTACAACTTGTTAGTGTATAATTAGCACTCTTCCTGAATTAAGTACATGTAACACACTAAAAACTATTTATGGATTAAAGGGCCAATCCAGATAATATTTGGGACAATAAGACCATTCCAAATGACTAGACTCTGCGATCGGATGCGATTTGAGTTATATTATGGAATGATATCAATATGGCCATGTTAATCTAAACCTTTCTTTCTGTATTGAGAAAATGGATATTTGTCTAATTTTCCATTTATTTTTTTACCTTACGGAAAGATTGGACATGATTAGAGTCCATTGGATTGAAAACAATATGGCTACTTTAATTTAAATATTTTGATAAAATGGATTATTTTCTGGGCTACTTCTCCCCCGTTATATTTGTCAATGTCAATGTAAACCTATAGTAGAGTATTAAGTGCAAGTTTTACCGTGAGTATCCCCCGCATCTCATTCCCATTTGATCAAATCATAACAAAACAGTTCTTTTTGAAGTAATCATTTATCTCATTTTCTCAAGCACAAAAAAACCCTGTAAGAATCATTTTAAAAATCTTATCACAAAGTGCAAAGCTAATGGCTTTGGTTTGTCTAATTTCTTTGGTTTTCATTTTTTATGATTTCAGCGTCAACCAGCCTTTCTCGAGAACTTGTCCGCCATTATTACATTATAGCTAATCAATAACAACAATTCTCCTTCAATTTTTTTCACAGAATCGCGATCTAGCTCATGAATTATTCGAGCTTTAACAAGATATAGGACAATTTAATACACCATATTCCATTAACGACGACGGACAAGAAAGGAGAAAACTTTTTTTTTATAAAACAAAAATGATGCTCGAGTTGTCAGGTCATGAAAACAAGAAGTTTTATTATCGATATTAGTTGTCAGAAATCACGGCCCCACCTGATAATTGTCCGCAGTATAAATTATGAGTTTGTTAAACGTGTGTGTGTAAGCCGTGTGCGTACTATAATATTAACGCCAGCCACAGAAATCCAGACCAGGCTAATCAAACGCTTGAGTAGTCCAGTCAGTTCTGTGTTGGTCTGATAAGAACGGTGGTTATCTCTTGAAGAATTATCGGCTTCTAAACGATAGGGTATCGCAACATATTCATTATTTATAATATTCTGGAAAAACCTGTCAGGATTGACACAACAGTAGACCATCATTTACACCTTTTCAGGTTTCCAAACTGGTCATGTCCATTGTACTTTACCTCTTTATATATAATGAGTGCCAATATAATTGACTATTTCATTAATTTACACATAAAATTACCTAGTTTCATCCTTCCCAGCAAACCTGGAACTAAGGCACCTGTCACAGACAATGTCAGGCACAGATTCAGGCTTTGTAGAGCATAATCCTGGTGCTTTTCATTTGTTTGGCATTAATTTGTCTTTCTAAAAGGCTAATCCCGATAATTTTTTGGAGAATAAAACTGCTTAATTTTGTATTCAAATCGCTTAAAATCCCCTACCTAAAGACAGAGAAACTAACTCAGTATTTGTGATACGTTTTCAAATAACTTAAACCCGAAATCTTCTTTTGGAAAGGAAACCATTGTCCCAAGTTATATATTGTGCGGTGTCTACATAAAACCAGGCTTCTTTTATAAAAAATAATGTGTAGGTGAAATTTACCTTTCGATATCAAGTACAGTACATGGGTCATTCACTATATAGACCTCTCAATAAACGGGAGTCGGTTATCAGGTCATCAACGAAAACATAGACCTGAATTCGTAAAAGGGTTACGTGTCTGGATAAGCAGTTTTGACGTTCACGACCAAACGACTCAATATTTTGAGTTGAAATTTTGAGACAAGGTAAATACGCCAGTCTTCGATATTTTGGCGTTTAAATTTCATACGTACTCGGACTTTTATTTTTGAGACTCCGTTTAAAACGGGATAGTCCCTTTAATGTATAATTAATACATGTCTGGCACTACGTTGAAAATGTCAGGTACCATTTCAATAGTGCCTGACTTTTGTCAGGTACATCTAAAACCATTATTTCCGCACCTGAAAGTCTTTCTGCATCGTTTGGTGGTGAGCACATAAATGAGCTTTTAACAGAATTTGATGATGAGTGGGCCAGAATGCGGTCAGGCCTAACTATTAAGGCCAACGGCGGATTTCGCCAAGTTTGTGAGATGTAAATAGTTTTAAGGAATGTTATTGTTGACGAGATTGTGGTTGAGGTTTAGGGTACGGGGTGGGGCTACATCTAGGGTTAGTGTTAGCCCAGTTTACAGCTTATGACTGAAAAAATCTGCAGTTGGCCTTAATATTAAGACCTACCTGCCAAATGCTGCTGTCGGGTCAAAAGTTACCTCATAGCATAATGCGCACTGCGGCGTATCCGTGTTCACATAAGCCCTGCTAAATCCCACGTAATTTAAAAAAAAAACTTTTGGGGCAAAATATGTATAATTGTTCACAAGTTCATGTAAATCCAATTTCATTTTAAGAATAAATGATGCTGGGACAAATTTCAAATTTGTGAATTGGTCTTTGGTATACTCCCCCATTCCAATGTCTAGACACACTTATGATTGTAAGACTGATAATTTTTTTTTACGTTCCTAATACTTGTGTAACTAATGGAGTATGAATATCACAGACATTTGTTTAATTTGTGGGTGTTAAAACGTAAAATCAGCCATTCGTTAAATTAGAAAAACAGAGAGAGAAACAAGCGGTAAATTAGCGTGACAATCGACTAGTAGAAATTATCTAATAACAATCAGAAGATAAGAACATTATTTAATCATGAGACATTAACAAAATAAATATTTAAACATAAAAACAACATAACACATCACAAAACATATATTTAGGAGAGAGAGAGAAAGGGGAGAGAGATGGATGGATGGAGGGAAAGGAGAGATAGAGGGAGAAAGAGTTGGAGGGAGGGAGAGATAGAGGGAGGTAGAGGGAGAAAGAGATGGACAGAGAGCCAGGGAGAGAGAGAAAGAGTTGGAGGGAGAGATAGAGGGAGGTAGAGATAGAGGGAGAAAGATGGACCGAGAGCCAGGGAGAGAGAGATTGAGGAAGAGATAGAGGGAAGGAGACATAGAGGGAGGGAAGGAGATAGAGGGAGGGAGAGATAGAAGGAGCAAGGGAGGGATAGATAGAGGGTGGGAGGGAGGGAGGGAGAAAGATGGTTTGAGAGCCAGGGAGAGAAAGATGGAGGAAGAGATAGAGGGAAAAAGATGGAGGGAGAGATAGAGGGAGGGAGGAGGGACAGATAGAGGGAGGTAGAGATAGAGGGACAAAGATGGACGGAGAGCCAGGGAGAGAGAGAAAGAAATGGAGGAAGAGATAGTGGGGAAAAAGATGGAGGGAAGGAGAGATAGAGGGAGGGAGGGAGGGATAGAGGGAAAAAAATGGAGGGAAAGAGAGAAAGAGGGAGGGAGAAATAGAGGTAGGGAGAGAAAGATATTAACATCCACTCCACAGTAACTGGACTAAAATGTTCATTTTTCATTTAGTGTATGTCTGAACCGGAGACCTCATGCAGACGACTCTACTCCTTAATACATACAAGCATGGGATTGAAACCCTGCAACTTAATAGCTTCAAGGTGACAAGGAGAATGGTCCTCCAGTTTCCTGCCACAGCCAAGTACCCCTACAATGCATCAAATTTATTGAAATAAAATTAGACCATATGTAAGTCCAAAAATGACTAGTTTGTGTCGAGTGGACTTTAAACCCTATTTCTCTCTTTGATTTCCCCTCTTTGAAAGCAGACCTTGACCTCCAGAAACTTGCACAGTACCTTTATCACCATAATACGATTGAACAAAATGGAGGAAATACCACGTGAAGAATTAAGATGAGTGTTAACAGTGATCATAAAGTCGCAAATCTCCTGCCATTTATTCATTAATAATTCAAGACGCATAAGGAGATGTGAACGGACGTCTGTCACGGGCGTAGAATCAATGACAACAAGTAGTCTTAAATCACGTTAATCAGCCCCTTTCAAACACACGCTTGTCATATCCCTTGATTAATTATTCATCAATGACACTTATCGAATGCCGGGAATGAGAAATAAACTTATTATGATAGTCGGGGAAAGATTTGTCTAAAGTATCAGACATTGCTTGGGTTGATCGGTTAGCTTTTGTCGGTATTGACGCCCCATGGTAAAGTCCGTATATAGAACTCATATGACCTGTTCCATTAGACAGGGAGGTGCGTGATTCGGTTCAAAATTAATTCATATAAAGTGACTTGCCGCTCATTAATACCGGAACTGTTTTTCTAATAATAGTTTAGAACAACCAAAAGATCAGTAATTCATTAAAATATTATTCCCTACGAGTGATTTAACATCCACTTCACACAACTTAGGTCATTTTGGGACTAACATGTGGTCCACCCAGACAAATCCACATGGGTGGATAAGATGGCCTTTCTCCTTGTCACATACAGTTGGGGAATCGAACCACGCCAGTTGACTCAATGACATACCTTATGATACAGTTCGCATATGCACTAACATTTCGGCCATTCCACGCACTAAGCATTGGGCCATCCACCCCCACTCCAACACTTTTATACTCATCATAGTCTAATGAAAGATAACATTTTTAAGGGAAGATCCAACTGACTTTCTAATATAAGAGGAGGGAAAATAGAGAGACATTTTTTAGCATTTTAATACTTAAATGTAGTCAACCCCCTTCTGCAACTCCCATCCACCAAAATAAAGGTTTCCTGAAGCTCATGATTTCAAACAATTTTTTACGCGTGATTGTTGGGAGAAAACAAAAAATTGAGATTCACTTGTATACACGATGGCGTACACTTAAAAAAAATAACGTAAATGTTTGGAACTTTGTAGAGGAGAAGACAGAAATGCCTCCTGTCCCTATGAAACCATAGCAATAAACAAAAAAGGCCAACAGTATGTATTAGTCTCCAAATGACCTGTGTATGTATATAAGGCCAACAAGACAATCAAACCTCATTCTATACCAACACAAAGACTTACAACTAGCAGATTAACCATTTTGTTTATGGACAGCATGTATTTTATATTGATTATTTCATCTTGTTCTTCCCTCATCATCAATCAGTTGAATTGCTTTAATAAACATGACAATTACTATCATTATTACCCCGACCCCCGCTGCTCCAATAGTTCTAGAGGTCAACATGTTAAATATCGTACAAACATAACGTAATTATTATGCTAATACTAATTACATAGCCATTATTTCCCCCTTCAATTCAAGATGGCGAAGAGTGCCTGCTTCAAGCTCTCGCTACAATCCACTTTTGATAATGGATGAATATGGGTAATTTGTTTATGAAAATAAAAATGAAGTAATTCTGCCATCAATGGTAATATTGGTATTGACTTAGCTGTACTTATTAAGTTATTCAGGAAATTGTTTTATTGTCAGGAAGGGTAACGCATGGAAATTTACCAGTAGCGACTACTCAGGAAATCTTACAACTGTTTGTGCTGATCTATCAAAAACAAATGAAATCAAATTAAATTGGGTTTAACATCCTACATTCTGCGCTACTGTGCTAATGAAGACAGGCATACGCCATACAGTGTGGTATGAGGGAAATTTTGCTCAGACAGTGGCACTAACACCTATTCTTATATTGAATTCCAACTGTCAAAGGATCTTTTATGTGCACAACAATGTGTACACGGGACTTCGATTTTTCGTACAAATTGAATGACCAAACAGCTGTCCTTGTCAGGCCATCCATCTTGTATCACTGATGAACTTTGTCGGCCAATGCAGGGATCAAACACCCAGCCTCTAGGCTAGTGAGCCAACGTCCTACCCACATAGCCACTGGGAGAAATGGGGTTTAACATCCACTCAAGCACACTAGGTCATTTCGGGACTAACATATGGTTCAATTTTATTTCAATAATTTGCTTGCTCGTAGGGTTCTTTTGCATTGGAAGATACATCAGAGGACGTGGAGAAAACTTACAAGGTTGGACATGCGACCTTACTTCTTGGGATCTAAACCATGCTGGTTGACTCAATGTGTGACCTTAAATCACTCTACCACTCAACTCCCTTAGTTACCAACACTACCCCACCCCACAAACGATCCGCCTTTAATGTATTCAAAAATACTAGCAGGTTGTCACAATCTTATAAAAATACAGATCTATATTGTTTCGGTTTTTTTATACTTTCATTAGCCTACACTACATGAAGATCTGAAGAGATGTACTGAAAGGTCGCGACTTTTGACCCTATGACGTTAGACATTCGATCTGCGATGATGTTTCTACGGGTTTACCCACAGTTCCGTGCATGGCACACAAAGAACTCACGTTAACAGATCGTTTCATTGGCTAATTCCTCACACCAACAAGAACACCTCTTATATAACAAGAATAGTAGAACAAAATTTTGAATTATTAAAAACGAAACGAAATAGGATCTGTGTTTTAATCAGATTGCAGGTTATCAGAAGTTACTGATCACAATACACACAAAACGCGCAACGTTTCGATCACAACATCAGATATTTGTAAAATTCACATAGAAAAGAAATTAACTCCCCTAGTCTAGCATTAAATTGATCATAAAAGCATCAATCATAACAGAGAAACAGAATTGATTGAAAATGAAGAACACCAATTCTCCTGGGAGGTTATTCGTTAATAGGTTTCAGAGTTCTTAGACAAAGATGTTTAGTTGTCAATAACTCGAGAGATAATTATATACGTAGACATGCCTGTGTTGTTTATTCAATATTTTTCATAGTAAAAAAAAGATTATTAATATCATTGCCATTGTTGTTTCAGAAAAAAAGAACATAAGTAAAAAAAAATTGTGACATATTTGTAGAAAAAAAATTATTGAATCAACAAGTGAATTGTATGTTTATTTTGAAACAAGCTATTTGAGTTTAGTGTTAGAAACATAAATTGTTTAAGTGGCATTAGTAACTGAAAGAATTAAAAACATGTATTTTAGTTTTTGATGACTATCAACAAGACATGTATTGACAAGCAGTAGGGCGTTTTCCCCAAGGTCCTCTAAAGACCCTACATATGTTGGTCCTGAAATGGCCTAGTTTGTGTCGAGTGTACTTAACGCCCCTCTCTCTCTCTCTCTCTCTGTTTATATGAATTAGTGTGTATATGAATTAGAATTATTAGTTACACAAAGTTTGTTGGACCATGGACCAGTCCATGTATCATTAGGTCCATGGTTGGACCTTACATCACACCTCTCTCCCTCTTTCTCCCCATACTCTCTCTCTTTTCTCCATCACCCCAGCTTACAAGGCTTTTAGAGGTTTTATACGCACTGCCCTCAATCTCCAAACCCAATTCATTGTGAATAGCAATATGTTTTTCCGAAAAAATCTCAGTTTGCATTATAGAATGGCTATACTAAAATTTTTCCCCCATACTCTCTCACTTCCCTATCACCCCAGCTTACAAGGCTTTTAAAGGTTTTATCACAGCCCTCAATCTCCAAACCTAATTCATTGACATTGTGCATAGCAATACGTTTTACCGAAAAAATCTCAGTTTGCATTATAAAATGGCTAACTAGATTACAGTTATCACATGTTAATACACAAGCCAATCAATATCTTGATTCTAGACCATGTCGAGAGTCAGAACACGTTCATGTTAGTATATTACACGAAGCTCAACCTTGCCCGCATTAATAATTCTACCCAGTAATTTATAGCTTTGTCACTGAGGAATAAAGCCTCGAGCTTTAACTGTCACAGCTTGCTATCATATGTCCACCGTGTCCCTTCCCATGGTACATTGTTATAGTCCAGCATTAAAACCATTGCATGCTGGGATTTCCAGCCTTACGGCTATTTGCCGAGGAAAAATTATCATGAACAACATGGAGACATTGTTAATGAATATTTGCTTTCACAGCAAAGATCGAGGAACATTACAAATCAGAAGAATGCTGTAGAAAGATTAATTAAATGACACTCGGCCTTATATTTAAATAGAGAAATGCGCCTGGATTGTTCATCAGTTGGTATTGCCATTGCTAAAAAATAATATAACGCTATATATAAAGATGCATTATGTAAGATATAGGAGAGAGAGAGAGAAAAATGGGGTTTAACGTCCACTCGACACAAACTAGGTCATTTAGGGACTAACATATGGTTTCAATTTTATTTCAATAATTCGCTTGCGCGTAGGGGTCTTTAGCAGTGGGAGGAAACCGGAGTGCCCGGAGGAAACCCACGAGGTTGAGAAGGCGCCCCTATCTCAATGTCACATACGCTCACACCAGGGATTGAAACCACAGCTGCAAGCCAGGTGACTGGCCAGCTAGAGGTTGAAGCGCGGCACTCTAGACCACTAGGCCATCCCAACCCCCCAAAAGATTTAGATAAAGAGCTGACCAGTCTTGCTATAATAGCACAATAATAAATAATGTAAGATGAAAATATTGAAAACTCAATTCAAATTACTTCATTCTGATTGAAGTTATCAGCATTTGTAGTTTTGCACAGTGGTAACCGGGGCACTTAGCTTCGCTTTCCGTTTTTAAATTACATTTTTAAATGGTGAACCATCGAGAGTTGGTTATGGTCTTGTTGTGTTAATAAATGTCTAATTAATAGTTAATATAATATTTCAGGCCTAAAGAAAGATCTTCCATAGGCAGATTTAGCTCTTGCATGATGTATGTTTATATAGAGAAATAACCATACTCCGCGCAGCGTTTCGTTTGATTATAGGTAATCTCACTACACACTGCTATTATGAGTGGATATTGTTGTGTTAAATTTTGATTGGTCAGTAGTCCGACTACCAACCAATCACTACCTACCATACAAACGCTTTACATTTAAAACAAGTGCCAGTATTGGACCAAATATGTTTACATAACGTTACGTCATGGCTCACGCTTTTATTATGCCTAATTAACCCGTGCATAGGAGAATACTGCAGTAAAACTAATTGTGTGACAAACAAGGCTATCAAGTCGAATGAAATGTAAACAATACTGTTTGGAAACGAACATACTTATACCTTTTTTAATACCTTAAATCACTGTCCAAAGTTTTAGGGAAGACTCAGATTAAACGAAGGACTGTCATGTTGCTGTACTTAAGTGATAGCTTTCATTGAACGGGGAGAATAGACACACTCCCGCAAAAGTTCAAGAATCAGAAGTCAATCCAGCAATGGCCAGAGAGACATTTCTCGGGCCATTGCTTCAGGAATATGAGAAATAACATGTTGTTTCCCTGTCATTGTTGTCATTGCTAAAACATAATCTAACGACTCTCTTCATTATATTTAAACAGAGGAATGTTTGTATTGCCCATCGCTAATACTCTAATATAGCACTCATTATATTTAAACAGAAGAATGCATATATAGTCTAACATTATTCTTCATTTTATCTAAATAGAGAAATGTATGTGTTGTTGTCATTGTTGAAACATAATCTTACAATAAATCTGCCTTTAATATTTAAATTGGTACGTGACAAGGAGTAGGGTCGCCTGTCCAATCTCCTGGGTTCTCTCCAGGTTCTTTGGTTTCCTCACATCGCTAATGACCCCTAAGGGCAAGCGAATTATTGAAACAAAATTAAACCATATGTTAGTCCCGAAATGACCTAGTTTGTGTTGAGAGGACATTAAACCCCATTTCTCTCTCTCTCCCTCTCACTCTTTAGTATTTCAATGGAGGAATGCATGTGTTATTGTCCTTGTTGTAATATAATCTAATGACACTCCCTGACTTATTTGAAACAATATGTTTTATTACTTAACGGGGGTTGGGTGGCCGAATGGTTAGCATGTGCACACTGTATCATAAGGTCTGTCATTGAGTCAACTTGTGTAGTATTATTAAATGGAGGTTGGATGGTCGAATGGTTAGCATGTGCGTGGCACTGTATAGTAAGGTCTGTCATTGAGGCAACTGGCATAGTTGTGACAAGGAGTAAGATCGCCAGTCCAACCTCATGGGTTTTCTCCGGGTCCTCTGGTTTCCTCCAACTGATAATGACCCCTACACACAAGCAAATTTTTGAAACAAAATTGAAACATGTGTTAGTCCCAAAATAACCTAGTAGAGTGCATGTTAAATCCCATATCTCTTTCTCTATATATATATATATATTATACAAAATTTATATAGCACACATCCTTCACTGAAGTGATCAGAGGTGCTGTATAAATTACAACATAATATCACAATCAATATAAGCAAATATATTAATATCTAAATATCTATTGAATTTGAAACATAAAACTGTGATAACATTTATAATATGATTATATCAGGATAGTCAAAAATAAGTAAACATCAGTGGAAACGTTAATAACGGTATTAAATTTTTAACAAAATTTTTATAAGCAATATTTCTATTCAGATTGATATCTGAATAAGGATTGGGGAACAGGCATAGCCTATATCAAATCCCTCTCCCATGTACTTTTTACAATAAATGAAGTTTTCCAGGATTTTGTTAACGATTCAACCGAGGCTTGGCTTCATATGCTGCCATTGTTTGTCAAAGGAAAAGTCGAGGACAATGTTCTCTCTAATTTTCAGGAAAGAGAACTTAGGTTTATCGTCCACTCGACACAAAGTAGGTCATTTTGGAACTTGCAAAAAAAATCTAACAGCAATAATTTAAAATCTTTAAATTTAATTTCACTCTTTCATTGGTTGGAACGTTGGAACCCTGCGCCCCCTGATATGGATCCCCAGGGTTGTCACTCCGTCTGCTCCCATCTCGTCACGCCATTTCTTCACGCCACGGTGATCTATTGTTCGATTTAACTACTATAATATTTATCTTACGAGATTCATTGACTTAACCTAGTCAAGAGATGACCAACTAAAGCCACACACATCTAAATAGAAAGTTCAAACAAAGCTACCATAGTGAAAATAATTCTATTTTTTTTTTAATACTAGCTTGGGAGAGAAAGACTGAGAGCGTGTTTAAATTCTGCCTGTTTACTCATTATTGGAAGTCTCTATTCACGGTTTTAAGACTTCATATTGATCTGAGGTTACGGGAATGTCAAATGAAAAGTGGTTGGCAAGCTTACTTTCTCTATGTTTTAAAAATCGATCCATTCCAATCTCCACTAGGTGATAAAATATCGGCAAAATGTTTTCAAACGAAGCTGATATAAATCTACATGTATATATCACCGCCAATAGATATATATATATATATATAAATACATAAAAATATTACGCATCAAAATTATTCACTTTACCCTATCTTGAATAATGGTGATGGAAATTTTAAAAAACTATGCCCAAATATCCAAAAGATTTGGAAATATATATTTATACATGAAAATATGATGCTTCAAAATTATTCACTTTACCCTAACTTGAATAATGGTGATAAAAATTCAAAAAAAGAAACTTTAAAAATGCATCTATTAAATTTGGAAGGGAATTAGTGTTGAAATAAATGGGATTTAAATCGAATGAAATGGGGTTCAACACCTTAGTTTTCAGCACCCACCAGGCTAATGGAGATTGGCATACCCCATGCAATACACTAGGAGGGAAATTTTATCCAGACAGCAACAGAATTCCAAATGTCAATGATTCGATTCTGTTCACACTATGGTGTTCGAGGGACCTGGGTCTTTTATTCCATCTGAACAACTAGCAATCTTGACAGGGTTTTCTGCAACCTTATTTACTATGATTATCCACAAGTCCCTTTCAAGTCCAGATCAGTTTTCCGAAAGTTTATTTTCAAATTAGCATATTCCTCAAGATTTTAACAGGTGATCACTCAAAAAACTGAATTGAATTCGATTTAATTTAAAATAGGGCAAACGTCTACAGAATATTGTAATGCACATGGACTACCATCAAGGTAATTTCGATAAACAAAATCTCAAAACTTAAAGATATAGAACCAAAAGCTGACAATTAAAATTTGAATAGATGAACATGAAATAAAAGAAAAGAGACCTGGACTGTGTTCGGTTTAATCATAAACTAGGAAAAAAGTCTGAAGAATAGTGAAATAAGTGACTACTGGTTCGTGTTTTTATACACTACTACAAAACTGATTTACTGCTTCCTATGACACATTAATAATACATGTAATTTCATATCTGGACAACAATACAACTTGCTGGATTCCAAATAAAAGAAAAAGACCATTATTCAGCAGTTAATGTACTTTCAACATGAACTTTATCTGGAATAACATCCATTGTTGTTAAAAGTTATTATTTGGGTTTTTTTAATGACGAAATGTGAACCTAACTCTGCATTTACAAAAATCATTAAATTGGACATTGAAGAACGTTTGTATCTTTGCTCTCGTTCTTATGTTACACCACAGCTGTTGGGACTAGGTGTGATTTCCAGTAAATCTCCGCAAAGATTAGCCACAGATCTGGTTAATCCCCCTCCTTTGTAATTTCGCTTCCATTATCAATTAGTTTCCCATGCGTTAACCAGACTTACATTGAAAAAAACTCAAAGCTAATCGAAATAAAGCCGTTTCACAGGAGAAAGCTAATAGCATTGAGAATTTACTAGAAACTATCGAATATAGCTTCTCTTGAGATTGACTTGTTGTCTATGGTCAATCCCAGATTGATTTGAGGGGAGGGTCTCGAATTAACTTTTCAGACTTTATAATATGTTGGCTAGTTCTGTTAAATATTGGGATAGTTTCTCGTTATAATCGACCGTTGCCGGGTTTTGAGTTTCTTTAATTCAGACTTGTGATTACAAGACACAGGTCGAGACAGAATGACCTCGCTCCTTTGCTCCCTTTTCTACACTGAGTTTGGTAAGAAATTGTACTTTTCTAGGATGTCGAATAATATTGGGCACCAATTGTCACACTGTACAAATTTTAGCAGTGGTATGAAAGCAGAACAGTAGGATGTTAAAGTCATTTCATTAAATCTTACGATCTAATATTAACCTCGTTAGTTTCCTGCTGGTCGTACGGTTTCCTCCCACTGCTAAAGACCTCTACCAACAAGCGAATTATTGATATAAAATAGAACCATATGTTAGTCCTGAAATTACCTAGTTTGTGTTGATTGGATATTAAACACAATTTCTTTCTCTGATCTAAAATTATTTCATATAATTGCATCCTGTCTTGTCAACAACTACCCATGATGTTCATTGATGTGCACGTAAAAGATCCCTTGGCAGTTGGATTTCTATATCAGAGTGTCACTACCAAGGCAAAATTCCCCTCATAGCACACTGCATGACGTATGCCCATCTTCATTAACCCAGATGAAGCAGAACAGTTGGACATTAAACCCCATTTTATTTCATACCAATTCCCACCTCCACCAGACATACTTAGTAGCTTACATATTCCACTTATCAATGGCATACATATATATAATATATATACACCGCAATTTAGTTAATTGCCCTTTATATTACACTACCACTCCCATACTACTGGTTAACTGCCAAAATATTTGTTACTTGTTTGGTTATTTCTGGACAAAACTGAACACCAGTTCAATAAATATAGGCCTAAGAAGAATGGGGAGGTCTATTTTTCAAGTATGGGGAGGGAGATCAGATTGGTTAGGTTTGAGATAATCCAGGTTGGGATAGTCATTCCCATACGCAATATCATCTAATGGAAATTCTGGCTATACTAGAGTTACCTAACCCTACCCCTAACCTACATGTTCGTGGTGTTTAACAAGGGGTGTCTGATATTCTGACCATCTCAAACAACCGATAAAATAGACTCTTCTATAAAAATATCCCTCACTAATTTTTAAATCAGATATATGGTCAATGGTCTGGGTTACTGTGACTACTACCGTCAGTTTGAGTATTGTTTATCCAGTTACTAATGTCTGCATCACTATTTAAACAGGTGTAGATGAGATTTAACAGGACTGAAACGATTTGTATATATATGGTCTAAACACTATACAGTGCTACACTATATACCTAAACAGGTTTATATACAAATTACAGTCAACATATGGGGGTAAGACGCTGGCTCCATAGCCTGGAGGTCATGTGTCTGATCCCTGCATTGGCCGAGAACGTTCATTCCTTTTTAGTGAAGCCGGACACAGGCCTGACAAGGACAGCTGTCTAGTCCTTCGAATGGGACATTGACATGCGCGAAAAAGATTCCTTGACAGTTGGAATTCGAAGTACGAATAGGGTGTTGTGACGCTGTCCTGGCAAAAGTTCCCTCATAGCACACTGTATGGCGTATACCTGTCGACATTAGCCCATTTCGAAGTAGAACAGTACAACGTTAAACCACATTTTAAAAAACAATCAACATACTGTAGTAGTTTAAAGCAATGTACTTAAGATTAAGGGGGTTGGATGGCCGAATGGTTAGCGCGCGCTGTATCATACAGCCTGCCATTGAGTCTACTGGCGTTGTTTCGAATTCCTGGTTGTACGTGGCACTGAGTAGGGTCGTCTGTCCAGCTTCGTGGGTTTACTGCTGCTAAAGACCCCTATGCGCAAGCAAATTATTGATATAAAATTAAACCATATGTTAGTCCCAAAATGACCTAGTTTGTGTCGAGTGGACGTTAAACCCCATTTCTCTCTCTCTCTCTCTCAATCTCTTACAGCACACCTAGAGTCAAGCCACAAACGCCCACACCAGGGATCGAAACCACAGCCGCAAGCCAGAGGTGACCGGCCAGTTATTGGTACTATTATTACAGTAATCTAGTATAAGATATAGGACATTATATAACACATTATCCATAGGTCATCAGGTTGATAATAATTATACTTTTAACCTTTCAAACATACTCTATTCTACATTTAGTTATTTTGTATTGGTTTTAATATTGATATAGATACATCATTTATAGTCTCCTCCCACTGCTACATATATACCCACTCTATACCATGTGTTAATACCGAAATATCCTGTATATATATTATGTCATTAAGTCTTCACTGGTTTTAATATTGATAATAGATATATTACATCATTTAGTCTTCTCCCATGCACGGCTATATACTCACAGTATACCATGTGTTAATGTCGTGTACCAATGGTAAAATGTTTATTTTGTTTTAAATATTGGATATCAGAAGCCCATCTTTTTCCTGTAAGATCCCAGCATCAAAGTTGATTTAAATTGACAAATAATTTGTGTTTTCGAAGTTGAAGATTTTGGATGATACTGAGTTAGAGACTTAGCTACTTTAATGTCAAAATATCATATTATACCATTTACTGTAGTTTTCTCCTATTTCTAAATACTCATTGTATACAGGAGATTAAGTGAAGAGCTGACACAGTTCTCACTATTATAGTTGAATATTAGATAATGTAAAGGGAATATGCTGAAGATTTCAGTCGAATTATTTCACTCTGAACCAAGACATTAGCGATTAAATTTTAGGCCTTGTCTCTATCATCATTACTAAAGTCTGGTACCCTAAAAAACAAAGTTTTGTGTATGCATTTTGACGTTAAATTATCCATCACAAAATGTATTCAAATTCAGTAAATATCGCAGACTAGTGATAGTATCCGGAGTTGATTATTATCAATGAAATAAAATTGAACCATATGTTAGTCTCGAAATGACCTAGTTTGTGATGAGTGGATGTCAAACCCCATTTCTCTCTCTCTCTCCCTATCTCAATTATTTCCCAGTTAGTGATGAGTACATGATAAACCCCATTTCTCAATCATTTAGTTCCCTACCACTGCTTAAGATGTATGTGTCAGTCCCGAAATAACCTAGTTTTTCAGAGGTTGTGAAACCTGACAATAATTCTATCTCTTTCATGCCTTACAGATATAAACCGTGAATTGCTGCTTGTGTTGAGTAGTGGTTTGAATTCTTACATTTATTACCAACGGTATCTAAGATTTATGTTTAAAAGTTCTATGTCTGAAGATAAGGTATTCTGTTAGATTGTGGCGCGTCTTTGTCTGGAGACAATTGCTGACTCATACAGACACATTAACACATTCAGATAGAAACCAATAATCATGATACATATTATATGATACAGTTGTTATTATTTTGGTGATTCCTGTTAATTCTAAAGTTACTATGGCTTCCAAGAACAATTTAGAATAAAAATCTAAGCACAAAATCGATCAGAACCAGTGGCCAAAATAAAAAAGTATGACCAGTCAACAAAATTCAACATTGAACCTCCTATAATGGATTGTTGCAGATTTTGTCTAAGCATGATGGTAACTTCCCATCTACATAAAATGTCACATGATAATGTGGAATTTGGCTTAATGGCTTGATATGAGAGTAACGTACATGTACCATGATGGTAACATCCTATTTGATATAGAGTAATGTACATGTACCATGATGGTAACATGATTGTAATGTACATGTACCATGATGGTAACATCCTATCTGACATGATGGTAATGTACCATGATGGTAACATCTTATCTGACATGATGGTAATGTACCATCTTCTCTGATATTAACATCCTATCTGACATGATGGTAATGTACATGTACCACAATGGTAACATCCTACTTGACATGATGGTAATGTACAATGCTGTTAACATCCTGTCTGACATGATGGTAATGTACATGTACCATGATGGTAACATCCTATCTGACATTAGTTTACCATGTTCTAACATGATATACCAAGAATATCCCATTTCATTATTCATGATGGCAATATTGTATTTAGCCTAAAGTTAATGTTACTATTTGTATTTTTTCCTTTCAAACATATTCTGCCAATATCTGTTTATTCCGGTCAGCCGATTCTGTCCATAAATAAATGTGAATCTTCTGCATTAATGATTATATAGATGTATATTTACACAAGGATACTATTGGTGGGAATGTTTAACTATTTATGCCGAGTAGAATTTACTGAAAAAATATCCAACACAAAAATATTTTCATTGTGCCTGAAAATGTGTTTGTTTTTAATCTGTAACTAAAAACACCTTTGAATTACATTGTAAAATAACCCTTTAGCCCCAACTACAGTTCTTTAGACTGTCCCCAAACAGGCCTGCACGAACTAGTAAATTGTCCTATAATACCTAATCTAATTCACATATCTTGGACAGTTTATGGAACAGCAGTTTCAGACTTGTTTCTTTCTGGCCAAGGATGTACCAATATTAATATAGGTATGACTTGTTTTTTAATTATCCTCAAGGAACTGGGAGAATCAATCTTTGCATATACCAAGTGAGTAAAACACAGATCCTATTTCATAACGTTTTTATAGTCCAAAATTTCCTTTTACTTGTCTTTACTACCAGTCATTGTTTTTTGAGGCGCGCGATCGCTCGCAAGCGAATTATCGAAATAAAATTAAACCCTATGTTAGTCCCGAAATGACCTTGTTTGTGTCGGGTTGACGTTAAACCCCAGTTCTCTCTCTCTAATCAGATTGTTAAAGGGTTAAACAATTGTAATAAATGCTAGTTATTTTTACATGAATAATTCATATTGATGACCAGTGAAGTGGAGAGGTAAATAATGCTCAGTATTTATTACAGACTATTCATGTACATGTATAATGTGACGATGGTCATGGTACAAATATTAGATAACGCTCCCAGTTATTGTTCAAATAATCATAAATAACTCATTAGGTCATGCTTTAACAAGCAATAATAACTATACGTCAACAGCTCTCCTGTGGTTTCAAGCATGCTTCACCAAGTTGCTGTCTTGAATGGCTGATTCCAGTCACAAACCAACTGCCAACAAGAGAGCCGATTAGACCCCCTGCTTGGTGCTACCACAGAATCTGACTTAAAATTTAGTTCTTCTTGAATAATTCTTAAAAATTTGATTTTCTTTTTCATAGAGATATAATTATGTTACAGGTGGTAATATTGAAAGTATTTTACAATTTTTGTGTATATCAATTTTATAAACAAATAATAATATATCCACATAATATTATATCTTTAAATCTGCACTAAGGGTAACTGGTTCAGTATCTTTACCAAAAAAAATCAACTTCGACATGGTTACTATCAGTGCTTTTACTTGAATAAAGATAATGACAGGAAGAGAGGTAGAAACATACACAATCAAAACACATGAATCTAACCCCAAACCATCAATTTATTATCTTACCAACCCCATCTTGTCTGGTATTTCACCTGTATGTAAAGAATTCCACAGGTTTTCTGTCTATTAACTAGAAATTATTTCAATTTTTGTACCCCATGCTCTGTTAGTGGTGGTGTTAAGAGTTTTTATAGTGTGCTGTTTGCTAGACTGGATGTATGCCAGTTATAACTAACAGTTGTTTGAAAGCAAGGCAAATGTTCCTGGAGATTAAATTGATCATAAATAATTCAATCCATTTAAATAAACAGTCAATACCCCATTCCTTTGTGTTTTAATTAAAGACCTGCTTAAGGTACAAGTACAAAAACCGTTGATGTATAAACATCTTCTTCGATGCAGGATCTGGCCGTGGGAAAAAAAGAAAATGAAATGAACAGTGGCGGCGCCAGCCGTCGGTGGTTGGAGGGGCAAAGCTGGGGCAAAGTCCAAGGTTAAGGGGGCAAAGGCACGAATATCAACTAAGGGGGGGGGGGGTCTCCCCCAGAAAATTTTGAAAAACAGGCTGCCAGAAATGCAGCCTGGTAGTATTTCAGGCAATGACCGTTGAGGTAAAGTGCCAAACGAACGGACTCGTCGAATCCCACTCTCGAGCGCCAATGTCGGGAGTATTTATGGAGGGTATGGGGGACCTCCCCCAGAAAATTTTGAAAAATAGACTCTCGGAAATGCTCTCTGACAGCGTATTCAGTCAGGCACCGATCGTCGAGCTAAATAAATCTGACCACATACTGTCCGTTGCCTGATCACTAGTTTATACGATCAGAGACTAAAACGGCAAACGAACGTGGGAAAAAAAGAAAATGGAATGAAGTAGTAGAGTTTAACATTCTATTGTTAAACATATGCCATGTAGTGTGCTGCTCGGCAAAAGGAGGGAGAGATAAAATGGAGTTTAATGGCCACTCGACACAAGCTAGGTCATTTCGGGGGACTAACATATGGTTTAATTTTATTTCAATAATTCTCTTGTGCGTACGGGTCTTTAGCAGTGGGAGGGAATCAGAGGACCCCGAGAAAACCCACAAAGGTTGGACAGGCGACCCTACTCCTTGTCACGTACAACACAGGGGAGTCAAAACCATGCCAGTTGACTCAATGACAGGCTTTATGATACAGCGCGCACTTGCTAACCATTCAACCATCCACTCCCCCCTCGGCAAAATGAATTCCAATGCAGAGAAGACAGGAAACATCCATACTTTAGTCAATAAAATGACCTAAATGTAAGTCATTGCAAGTGAATTTTTAAAAAACCCATTTAATTCAGACAGGTGAGTTGTTAAAACCCATTCAATTCAGACATAGGATTTATTTCTCTACTACTGGCAGGAACAGTTGTACAAGGTCTATAATCCATCACATCCTTCATCATTCACTAGACCAAATGAATTCCAGGGAGAGTGGATGATGGAACTGTTTGAACTTGTTCTTACATCATCCAAGACAAGGGGAAACAACGCTGGAAAATCATAGAGAAATTTTCTCGACCGACATTGGAACCAACCACTTCGTTAGTCAGCCAGCGCCTCACTCACTGAGACGCCACCTCACATTGTCCGAATGATTATATGCAGTTGATTTTGAGGCTCTCCAACCTGCAACACTGACAATCACAGTGGAAAAAAACCATGACCACCTACCTGGTTAGAGTGCCGGTGGTGCTAGATGCTGTTGATTTTGATGCCCTACATTCTGTACTACTGACAAATCATAAGGCACTGGGATCGAAAACCATGACCACCTACCTGGCTAGTGTGTTGGTGCCCTATTTATTGTGACCCAACACTACAACCTCAGAATGATTAGGTGCTAATGATTTTGATGCCCAACATTCTGACAAATCACAGAGGAAAATCACAAAATAATCTCTCACTGATCACCAACTACTGCTCCCACCTTTTATAAAACTCTAGCTGTTGACCCTGTGCAGCGGGGTCTTGCATAACTCCGAAACCGGAAATGGTAGTCCATCACGCCCAGTCCTATGTTACACCCTCGTCCAGTTTAACTAATCTGACCCCTTCAGTCAAAGTTTAAAGTTAACTATGCATGGGTAGCTTCATGTTCTTCATTTGGTTCTGGCACACTTTTGATAACACTGGCACTGCATTACGCTGCCATTTTCCCAGGAATGCAACTTAACGGATACTGAACATGTCCAAAACTGTTCAGACAGCTAAGATGAACCAGTTTAAAATAAAAAGCCTTCTGGAAGACTTGGTCAAGAGCTGGGGTTTTTAAACTGGTTTATTTGCCCTACATTTGCGTTCAGACGACAAAAATAAACTTGTTTAATGATCCGCATGGTTTTTAAACCAGTTCAACTTAGGCGTTTGAACGGCGATTGATTTATCTGTTACAAGTAATATTAGGATTGTGGTTAGTAGGACAACAAGATAACATACCACTAATTTAGAATCAAGTTGGAGGTCTATAAATGTCAAAGTCTAAGTCTACATGGTGCAGAATGATTTAGAAGTGTCTTTTACCAAATAGAAATATTATCCTTTACACTAGGTTGGCAATCTAAATGGAGTATGTGTTGACATTTTATTGTTTGTTTAGCTCTGTTTGGAACTTGTTTCTGGTTTCTCCTCTGGTTTAGTATCAGAAAGCTCTAAATAGAAACAAGGCCGATACGAAAACATCATGTATAAACTATTAATGATTGGTATAAATCTAAGGCCAGTGTAAATTATTTGGAGAGAGAGAGAGAATGGGGTTTAACATCCACTCGACACATACTAGGTCATTTCGAGACTAACATATGGTTCAATTTCATTTCAATAAATCGCTTGCACTTGGGGGTCTTTAGTAGTGGGAGGAAACTTGTTGATCTGGAGAAAACCCATAAAACAAACCCATGAGGCGGGACAGGCGACCCGACCCTACTCCTTGTTATCTACAACCAGGAAATTATTTGGAAGTATCCTTGATTTTAGCTGAAACTACAAGAGAAGATATCAAAGGAAACGTATTAACGTTTCGAAAAAATTCAAAGAAGAGAAATGAAATAGCTTAAACATCGAAATCTAAGGAGGGTATTATAAGAAGTTTTCTGGTTTTAGCTGAAATGTTAGGAGACGGGGGGGTTGGGATGGCCTAGTGGTCTAGAGTGCCACGCTTCGACCTCTAGCTGGCCGGTCACCTCTGGCTTGCGGCTGTGGTTTTGATCCCTGGTGTGAGCGTATGTGGCATGGAGATAGGGGCGCCTTCTCAACCTCGTGGGTTTCCTCCCGGCACTCCGGTTTCCTCCCTACGCGCAAGCGAATTATTGAAATAAAATTAAAAACCATATGTTAGTCCCGAAATGACCTAGTTGTGTCGAGTGGACGTTAAACCCCATTTCTCTCTCTCTCTGTTAGGAGACGACCTCTTGAACAGAATTTAATTTAAATAAATAAATAAAAAAACTTGTCATAGTGAACGAAACAGCGGTTTATGTATCAACAACATACATAAGTGTGGTTTGGTATATTCTACAGAATGTGCAATGATCTCACTGGAATTTTCTATCACCAACATATAAATTTCCACTACACTGGTCTCGTGGTCAATGTCGAATAAGGTAATAAGTTAGAACTGGAGGATATATGTTACCGTAATACGATACATGGTCGCTATTCCGATCGAAACTAACAGAACAACAGAGAAATTAGACAACGCATTTGTCTATATATAGGAGTAATGGCTATAGTGCCGAGTATAATGGAAGCAGAAAACGCATTGATCACAATTCTTACGCTATGTCGTTGCCTATTTGAATATTCATAAGTCAAGTCAAGTCTGTGACGAGCGTATTTCGTCTTCAGACGTGAAAATCACCGACACCAATATCCTTTTATTTACCTTGTTCTTTAAGATATGGAGTTGGGTGAATGACATAATGTCTAGACCACAATGCTCGCTTACTTCCTGCCTTCTACCAAATATCATTGCCTTTTATCTAAGAAAATATTCGAGCCTCTCCTACTGTTGACTCTCAATTGATTTGCAGTTTAAAAAATTAGCAATTCATTCTGTCTGCTATCAAACGATCAGCCGTGGAATTCAAATATTCATGTCAGCATGGTAACCAGACATAACAGTCAACGTGCATGAGAAATCCAGGAAACTATGGCACCAATAAAATGGCAAAGAAAGAAAAAGCAATGAAAAGATTTTGATGTTGGTTTTATAGAATCTGTCATCATAACAAATTGTACGAACTACGAATGATCTCCCAATAAATTAGTTTTATTCGCCATTGACAGAAAAAAAAGATCCAATAAAGTGTGATGATATCAAACAATGTCCTAATTCAATAACAGTTAATGTAATTACAAAATCAACAACGATACACGAGGTCAGATCATTTTCAGCAACGTTTAAGGAGCCAATAGTTTTGCTTATGATACATGTAGAAAGAAATACAAAAATATATGTAAACTAAATTTATAAAAACACTAGTTTTACAAAAATCCACTATTTTAAAAAAATTCACAATTAATAATAATAATCATTTTCTATAGCGTTGAACATTCAGTCAGTCTGACTGCTCTGTGGCGCTTGAAAAAAAAACCCCACTAGTTTAAAAAAACAACCCTAGTTTAAAAAAAACAACCCTAGTTTAAAAAAACAACCCTAGTTTAAAAAAACAAATCTAGTATAAAAAAACAAACCATTAGTTTAAAAAAAACAAACCATTAGTTTTAAAAAACAAACCATTTGTTTTAAAAAACAAACCATTTGTTTCAAAAAAAGCAAAAACAACAACACAAGTTTAAAACCTTAGTTTTACGAAAAAAAACTTAGTTATTAAAAAAACAACACTAGATTTAAAAAAAAAAAACACTAGTTTTAAAAAAAAAACACTTGTTTTAAAAATAAACCCACTTTTTTTAAAAATAAACCCACTTGTTTTAAAAAAACCCCCACTAGTTTTAAAAAAAAAAGTATGTAGCGTTCACCGATGTACATGCAGGCTAACGGTTAGACTCAATTACACATGGGCATACATCATCATTTTGCCAGGCAGATAACTAACAGCTGGAGGTCCTGGTTTTAAGCACAGAAGTGCATAAATTAAGGAATCAACAAAACCCATTTCATTTCATTTGTATCGCATTTCACTTGTACAAGTATATGTATGGGTAAATGTATGTTCAATAAATATTATTTACTCCAAATTTTCAGAAAATGACACTTTTATGACCAGTCATAATATCAGTATACATGTATTCTCTTTCATAGTCAATGTCACAATTGTGATTAATTGGGTTCCATTAAGTGGTTGTAACTGACAGTGAAACTATACATTAATAATGTGTGGTCTTTACAGATACTGTATGCTTTATTTAAAAAGAGAGAGAGAAAAATGAGATATAACATTTCCACTCGACACAAACTAGGTCATTTCGAGACTAACATATGGTTTAATTTTATTTCAATAATTCGCTTGCACGTGGGGGTCTTTAGCAGTGGGAGGGCACCGGAGAAAACCCACGCGGTTGGACAGAAGATCTTACTCCTTGTCTCGTACAACCAGTGAATCGAAATCACACCAGCTGACTCATAGATAACTGTTATGATATAATGCACACTCGCTAACCAATCGCCATCCCACCCCCCATTTAAAGCGGGAATTTCATATTTTTATTTTATATTTTTAAAATGTATTAAAATAAAACCTTAAAATAAATGGTAGCTATAAACAGTCCCACTTTGTTTAAAAAATTCCTATTTATCCCATAATTCACTATTACCATTTCAGAAATGGACAAAAATATCATTTTCAACTTCAAATTCAAACGTTTGAAGATAGTTATTCCATCGGGACAATAGAAAACCAAGGGAGGTAATTGTGTTATTATTTCCGGTGTTAATGATTTTTAAGTGTGAGAATGATATCTACGATCATATAATAGTGAGTTGACAACCTACTGAGCAAAAGATATAGAAATAATTATGTTTTGACTTTCTTAGAAAATATGAAATTTTCGTTTTAAAGTGGGTATAACGCACTGACATGCTGACCTGGTGGTCCTGGGTTTGATTTAGGTGTTGCCAGAAAGTTCTTCTGTAGAATTTTTTTCATCATGGTTTCCCTTTGTCTGTTGTGTAAGACAGATGAAATGGGACGACAAAGACGCTTGACAGCTGGAATTTGAAATAGGAGTAGCGCCACAACCTGAGCAAGAATTGTCTCATACAGCTATAGCATGGCATATCCCTTTCTTCATGTGCCCGGATGGAGTAGAAAAGCAAGACCCATTTCATTCCAGTCATTTTAAAACTTTAAACCCCATTTATTTCAAAATTTATTCTCTTCCGAGAATTTGTTGGCTTCCTTTTTTTTAGAATTTCTATCATCAAATGTCACATCTTATTTTCAAGTGTTATAAAAATAATTCTTAAATTTCTTGGCCATATAAATTATTTATGTTAGCTGACGCATACAGCCGTCGTCTTTTGGACTCCATCCATCAGTCCGTCCACAATTTCTTGTGAACATCAAAGGTTATCATCCAATTGTTTTGAAATTGATATATGTTGCTTACATTAGTGAAGTGAAGAAGCTTATTTAATTTCAATAATTTCCGTTAATTATGTCTAGAGTTATATCCGGCGTTTCACTTTGTTACACCTTATGAACGGTCTAACATCAAAAGTTATCTACTTCTGAACTACTACAACAATGATCGACCATATTGCATCTTTAAGTTTTGAAATTTTAAACAAAAGGACTTTTATTTATCAAGAATTAAAACTTTAATAACTTCGTCTTTTATATATATATCAACTTGTTCTTAATGAACTTCAACTTCAAACTCATCTCACCAGGGTTTTGGCAACATTGATTCATAAATCTCCATGGCACAAATTTTCGTAACACAAATTTTCATACCATTAACATATTTCACCAAGAGTAGTAACATGCGCCCCCCCCACTCCTCAAAAGTAGGTTAATACTGAAATCAGAGAGAGGGAGAAACGGGGCTAAGCCTCCATTCGACAGGAAAATCATGGTATGATGTATAATTGAATATACAGCTACTATTAAAATACAATGAAATGAAGTTTAATGTCCTGGGCCCGGTTGCTCAAAGCTCTGTTAACTTTTAACGATCCATTAACACGGAGTAAACGGATAGTTACTTCAACGGAGAGAAAGGTTGTTGCTGGAAGCCCCGTTAACTTTAACGGATAATGAAATTGACTGTCCAGCAACAGAAATTTAACGGACCGTTACCAAACGACACATGAAAGATAACGATACGTTAGTTTAACGGATCGTTAAAATAACTTAGTTTTGAGCAACCGGCCCCTGGTGTTCTGTTCCGTCTGGGATAATGAAGAGGTAAATTTTGTCCAGACAGCGGGGCTATCGCCTACTCTTTTATAAAATTCCAACTGACAAGGGATTTTTTCATATGCAAGTCAATGTGTACAAAATTAGACAGCTGACCTAGTCAGACCCTTACTCCATTCTTCTGCACCACTGACGAGGGGATGCCATGTTGGAAAATCCTGATGAACTTTCTGAGACAATATCGGGAGTGAATCTGCAACTTTCAGGCTAACAAGCCAACGTCTTAATCACAGTCATTTCGAAAATAACACATGGTAAACCTTTATTCAATAATTTACATACACACAAGTATCCCCAGAAGGGAATACACAGCAGAGAACCACATCACTTGGATCAAATCCATGACTTGGATGTATTTATAGTACACGTGTTAGATCACTCGTTCACCCACCCAACACCTTAATTTTTTGAAGGAAAAATGAGAAAAAATAAATCATGAACAGGCTGATGTTTATACAAGGCACTTACACACCGACATCTGTAGCTTTACTTCTGCTCTATTTTACGAACCACATGGGTTGGCCATGACAGTTTTTAATGAAAATACCAGAAGTGGAAGAATAACTAACCTAACACCCACGATAAACATGCCATAGAGTACATGTTTCTAAATAAACCGAGCATTTTTTTTCAACCTAGAGAGAGAAATAAAATGAAATAGGGTTTAACATCCTACTGTTCTGCTCTGACTGGGATAATGAAGATAGGCTTATGCCGTCCGTGTGCTATAAGAGAAATTTTGCCTGGACAGCAGCGCTACAACCTACTCTTATATCGAATTCTAACTGCCAAGGGATCTTTTATGTGCATGCTAATGTGTTGTCCCTTGCTAGGCCTCCGTCCTGCACCACATACAAGGGGGACCACACCGGAAAATTCCAATGAACTTTCTCGGCCAACACAGGCATCGAACACGGAACATCTACTGAGCCATGCACATAAAAGACCACTTGGCAGTTGGAATTTGATATAAAAGTAGGCTGTAGCGCCACTGTCTGGGCAAAATATCCCTCATTGCACACTGCATGGTGTATGCCCATTTTCATTAGCCCAATCAAAGCAGAACAATAGGATGCTAAACCTCATTTCTCCTCTCAGTCCTAATCATAAATCAGGGTCTAAAAAATTATCTAACCATCATATATAGTACCTACATGATTTAATAGTACAATGTACAATTTATTCAATAAATCATATGTGTGAATCATTCTACAAGCTTTCACAGATGCTGGTGAAATTTGCTACAAGTTCTCTCTCGACACTTCCAGATAATTTATTTACCTGGTGCTTGAAACTGACTAACTTCTGTTCTTATCTAATGAATCATTCAACTCCGAATTTCATAAACTGATTATCAAATTATCATAAAATTTAAACCCATGGTTGTTTTACGTTAACGATGCAACTTATAAATAGATTCAAGTCATTGCGTTCTTCGTTGTGTAAATATCTTCTGGGTCGTAAAATATGCAAATTGATTAAACATTTGCCACTGGCTTAAAAGCATCGAATATAAACATCCCAGAAATAATATCTATAGAGCATGAGTGAAGACACCCAAAACAAAACATGAAGGTGGAAAGCAGATTTCCGGTGCAAGGTTTTGTTTTGAAATTGCATCTCTGAATCTAGAAGATTGATATTGATTGCCAATTACGGCAGATTTCTGTATAAACAAGGGTCAGTGTGACTATTATCTTGATATTGAAGACAGAGAGAGAGAGACAGACAGAGAGAGAGAGAGAGAGAGAAATGGGATTTAACCTTAAGTCCACTGGACACAAAAGTAGGTCTGTCATTGAGTGAAGTGGCTTGGTTTCGGTTCCCAACTTTTACATGCCAAGGAGTAGGCTCGTCTATCCAATCTCGTGGGTTTCCTCCCGGTCCTTCGGTTTCCTCCAACTGCTAAAAACCCCTATGCACATGCCAATTATAGAAAACAGGGTCGTCTATCCAACCTCCTGGGTTTTTTTGGGTCCTCTGATTTCCAGCCACTGCTAAAGACTCCTACCCGCACGCTGAGTATAGAAATAAAAAGTTAAAACCATATGTTAGCCCCAAAATTACCTAGACAGTATTGAATTGACTTTTAACCCCATTTCACTCACTCACTCCAAATATACACTGTACACAACATAAAGCCTGTCATTTAGTCAACTGGTGTGCTTTCTAATCCCTGGTTGTACATGAAAAGGAGTAGGGTTTTCTCCGGGTTCTCCGGTTTCCTCCCACTGTAAAAGAACCCTACATTTGTACATGCAAGCGAATTATTGAAATATGTTAGTCCCAAAATGACCTAGTTTGTGTTGAGTGGACATTAAACCCCATTTCTCTCTCTCTTTCTCTCTCTTTCTTTCCCTCCAAATAAACACATGTTTATTTTATAATAGGATCAATATGGCCACAAATCTAGGTAAATACAATGGATGGTATATTACAACATAAGCCTTTTACGTAGGCCTGTTATAACACAATACCCTCGTAACTACTACTTTATGATAATCATGACTGTTATGCTATCCTGCTATTATTTTAATTGAAAATTAATCTCTTTCGTAGTTCCAATTTCACAGTTAACTCCCTATTTATCTTTTAGTGATTGGATCAATATTCTACTCTGCCTGCTACTAACTGATTAATAAATCATTTCTACTGTCAAATAATTTATCTGAGTTTTTACAATTCAATCAATCAAGAAATAATTTCTATTGACAGTTCTACTGTTTTATATTTAGTTTCTAATGTAGTTTATTTGTTTCATGAATATTACTAATCAAATTGTTCAATTAATATTACAAAAGCATGTTGTTATTATGTAACATGAATGTTTTTGTCAAGATGTAAATAAACTGGTAAGCTGCTTAAAGTAGCAATATAGCAATAAAAACACATATATACATATAGTCATAGCCTGGAGGGAGAGATGGTGGTGGTTGGCCGAATGGTTGTATCATAAGGTCGGCCATGGAGTCATGTGATGTCGTTTAGATTCTCCACTTGTACACACGGAGTAAGGTCGATTGTCCTACCTCATGGGTTTTCTCTGTTTTTCAGGTTTCCTCCCACGGCTAAAGCAATAACATTGAACAATGTTAGTTCCGAAATGACCTGGTTTGTGTCCAGTGGAAGTTACACCCCATTTCTCTCTCTCCTGGCATGTCAACCCTTACCCACATTAGCCTTTACATAATAAAATTACCCATGGCACAGGAACAGTAAACAGAAATTCTCTCAAATAGCACTGGTACTCAGAACTCAATAAGTATGCGTACCGGTACTCAAATCTTTAACTCAGCTAGTGGAAATCCACACTACTCTCAGCAACTCCCCCTACTGTAGATATTCTGCATTATAATATTGTAATAAATATAAGTAATTAATGTAAACTCTATTTCATTCATAGCTATAGCCATTTTTTTACTCAACTTGAGTACTACAGGCTTACAGGTACTCAACTCTTGAATTCAACAAGCGGGAATCCACACTACTCTCAGCAACTCCCCCTTGTGTAGAAATCCTGCGTTTTACTATTGTAATTATCGTAAGTAATTAATGTAAACTCTATTTCATTCAAATCTTGAACTCAACTAGCGGGGAATCCACACTACTCTTAGCAACTCCCCCTAGTGTAGAAATCCTGCGTTATAATATTGTAATTAACGTATGTATTACTCTAATATTCATAACAAGAAGATGTTAAATGACACATGACAGACAGCGCCTGAAGGGAATAGTACCAATGACCTCTCCCTGGCATACACAAGAATAATCAGAACAAATTCCCACTAGATGCATGATTGCATGGATCCATTCAGAATATGATAAAGGGGAATAGATTGACATAATAAATGTGACAGAATCCTTAAACCGCTGCCCGCATTAAAGAAAGGAAATTTCCCATGACCAAGTCAATAGGGAGCATATTTGATTTTGAGTCAATGCAGGATAAGATAGGAATGAAGCTAAATATCTCGTCTGCAGCGTAATACTTATTTGGTCATTTTGCAAAAAACATGGTAATCTTTTGATTTCTATAAATTGTGCTCAGAGAGAGAAAGCAAGAGAAATAGGGATATAATATGTCCACTTGAAGCAAACCAGGTTAGTTCGGAACTAACGTATGGTTCAATTTTATTTCTTTAATTTGCTTGCGTGTAGAAGTGTTTAGCAGTGGGAGGAAACCGGAGGAACCGGAAAAATAACACAAGGTTGGACAAGCAACCTCACTACTTGTCCCCTACGTTCCTCATAGCACACTGGTGTTCTGAAAAGTAGGTTCTTTTAAAAAGCCTTTTTCATATTTCATAATTGTATTGCAGCATTGAAAATGTGGTCACTTTCATTTTCATTGGAATTTTGTTTTCACGATTGTGAGGGTTGGATGGTCGAAAGATTAACGTGTGCGCACTGTATCATAAGGTCTGTCATTGAGTCAACTGGCATTGTTTCGTTTTCTGGTTGTACATGACAAGGAGTCACCTGTCCAATCTCGTGGGTTTTCTCAGGCTCCTCCAATTTCCTCCTACTGCTAAAGACCCCTACACGCAAGTAATTTATGGAAATATAATTGAGCCATATGTTTGTCCCAAAATGATATAGTTTGTGTTGAGTGGACGTTAAACTCCATCTCTCTCTCTCTCTTTCTTTATCACCATTGTTGAGTTAACATGTATCATTGTTATAAACAACAAATAATAAATTGCGGTTCGGCTGTAAAATATATATTCGTATATTGACAAAGCGCGAGCTGCCAGATAAGACATCAATAGATTTTTTTATCTGATACCATTGATATAGACAGGATGGTATAACCATCTCTAGAACAATACAATCCTCCATAGAACCCTGTTCAAACATAGGTAGATGGCCGCAACTGTTGTCGCAAAACACTCGAATCAATACACACATATAATCAAAGTTCTTTCATTAGTTACAATCCTGTTGACACGGCCATGTTGACTTTACTAATATCCATTTTCAAACGTTTGCTTAATTCTCCGTTTATTCCCTCACTTAATATCATAAGCTGTGTTATGTTTCCTGTAAAAAGATCCAACTTAACGGAAAACAAACAAGATTAGTATTACACAAATGTAACCTTTTATCAAATAAAGATATGGATTTAATCAAATAAAAATATGGATTTTATCAAATCAAAAATAAGGATTTTATCAATTAAAATTTCTGTTAAATTAGTTCCTTCTGAGCGAAGAATAGCGTAGTCTCAAATGACAACCACGTTTCAATCCATTAAAAATCACAACCACTATGGTCTAGAGAGTCGATCATAGGTTTATCATGTGAATTAATGTCTAATTAATAATCTATATAACATCTGAGGCCAAAAGAAAGACCTGCAATAAGAAGATTTAGCTCTTGCATAATGTATATTTTGATTAGACTAAGACTTCCAAAGTCCTAATCAAATAAACTACAGTATTTGTGCACAGACAAAAGACTTAATTGTAAAAACAAAGTTTTAAAATCTAATCATGATATTATATAAAGATTGATCAAGAATGTAATTTTCTAGACAGTGTAAAACTATGTCAAGGTTGTATTGATAATATTCTATCAATGGTTATTAGTAATCTTGTTGACTTGAATAGAGACAACATCATGATCACAGAATTAGTCAACATACATGTAAGTATGAACACACGTGGGTGCTGTATCATAAAGCCTGTCATTGAGTCAACTGGCTGGCTTTTGAATCCCTGTTTGTACGTGACAAGGAGTAGGGTCGTCTGTCCAACCTCGTGGGTTTTCTTCAGGTTCTCCCACTGCTAAAGACCCCTTCTCGCAAGCAAATTATTGAAATAAAATTGAAACCATATGTTAGTCCCAAAATGACCTACTTTGTGTCGAGTGGACATTAAACCCCATTTCTCTCCCATAAGATACATTATAGGAGATTAGATAATGAGTTGAGAGTTGACAGTTCCCACAATAATGGTTAAAAACTAGAAAATGTAAACGCAATTTGCTGAAAATTTCAGTCAAATTGATCCCCTATGAACAGAGAATTAAGCGATTGAAATTTCCGCTTAGCCTCCGTCATCATTACTAAAGTCGATACACCCAAAATCAAAGTCTCAATAATGAATTTAATCATTAAATTGTGAAGGAAAGTTATGCAGTAAATCGGTCATAATCCACTAAAGATCGCAGGGGAGTGATGCCATCGCGAGTTGATTATGTTCTGGATAAGTTAATTAATGTCTAATTAATAATTTAGATACATGTAACATTTCTGTCCTATGGAAAGACCTGAAACTAATATTATTGTTCACCTATTTAGATTTTTGTCCTTTGGAAACACATGTTAAAGATTTTGCTTCCTTTCTCTGTGTGTGTGTGTGATTGGTTAGTGTTTGCACTGTATCATTAAAAAAAAATAACCAACAATTCAAAGACCTCTTCTTCATGTCTAATTCAAGCGACTATATGAAATATATATTTAAAACTTTGGTTTATATTTTCTACATAATCACACAATGTACGCAAATGTACATTTCATCTACTTTTATGTAATTTTCATCCACTTTTCATATATTTTTCATCCAGCTGGACTAAAGTTTCTCTTTAATATTTATGAATAATGAAGTTTTGTTTTAAACATACATTTTCCAAAAGCTAAATCTGCCTATTTCAGGTCTTTCTTTAAGCCTTGAATGTTATCTATAGTATTAATCAGACATTGATTACCTTATCCAGAAGATAATCAACTCTCGATGTCATCGCTAGCCTGCAATATTTAGTGGATTATGGCTGATTTACTGCAAAACTTTCCTTCACGATTTAATGATTAACAATAATATTAGAAATTCACTTATTCTGTTAGTATGAAACACATAAATATAGGCTTTTGTTCGTTTGGTTCAAGAGGAATTGAAATTAAATGTTATAATTGCGTCAAAATATGCACTACAAATCACAACAATCTGAACATCTGAGACACGCTACCTGCGGAGAAGTTATCTCAGACACATTCAGTAGCCATTACATCCCTATCAGGTGATCTACACATCCCAGGTCATGGGGTCAACAAACAAAATGTCAACATCAACATTCCACAACACGTTACATTGTTTCCTTTGCAACCTATAAGACTATATAATACGTACAGCCCCAACATGTTCTCGATTCTACAACTCATAGAATTGACGTCGTCTTCAATGCTTCAGCAAATGGTGGTTCATGATGGCCGTCATCATGCACTATTTTGTGCTTCGGTCGTGTCTATTTCAGATGTACACAATCAATTTTGTTAATGTTTTTAGCGTGGGGATTGACTAATGGCTCATTTATTTCACTTCGAAACAAATATTTTAAACTTTAACAAAATTTTTTAAAAATAGCCCTATTCTAGCTGGGATTACAGCGCAAAATGGCCATTCACTGTATACGTACGAAAAAAAAGTCATTCACCAATTATTTTTCGTACGTTAGTTACGTATAAAATCACCACTGACACACCAATTTTTGAAATTTTTTGCGGGGGAGGACAATGAACCAGCTCCGCCCTCTAAACTAATATCCTGTTTCCGGCTGGAAAAATCAAGTCACTCTATTAAAACAGACTACAAATAACCTTCTTCCGCATCACAAAATCCATAAGGAGGAAAAGTTTTATCTAAGTTAAAATATGTAATTGATAGGAAAATAGAACTATCTACATAAAATAAAATTCTTTCCTTTTTTTCATCATCAATAAAGAAACGTCTCATTTTCACGTATATTTCAAACTGTGATTCACATTCTAATCAATATAGAGGAGAAAGAAACGTAGATGTAATTGACGTGGGTGTCTAAACTACTCTAAACACATGATATGAACAGTAGCTAGTAGTCGTGTTTTTCTTCTGTGACAATATCCTCTCCTAATCTTTACATCTGTCATGGCAGAAAATTATAAAGGAAATGAAATGAAATGGGGTTTAACGTCTGACGTTTCTTTCTACCAACTGCAGTTCATTATCTGTCATGACAGAAAATTATATAGGAAATGAAATGGGTTCAATACAAGTATCTTGTGTTTCTTTCCACCAATGGGATAATTAAGAAAGGCATACGCCATGCAGTGTTGTGTGCTATGACGTGAATTTTGCCCAAATACATATGGACAGTCGCTGGTAGATGTAAGAAAAAGAGAGATGGGGTTTAACGTCAAATCGACACAATTTTATTTCAATAATTCGCTTGCGCGTAGGAATCTTTAGCAGTGGGCGGAAACTAGAGGACCCGAAGAAAAACCCACAAGGATGGACAGACAAACATACTCCTTGTCACGGCCTGCGTGTTACCCACTTACCCACTGCGGTTCCCGATTAATGACAATAATTTATTCTGTCTTGCATATAGACACTTTACGATTTGATCAGGACAGGCTATTAAGATTTCATGAATTTAAAGAACATTTCAAGCTACATAATTAATGGCTTCATCGAAAGATACCCATAAATGTTCACAAACTTCAAGGGAAAATATCTAAGATCATTTTGGCACCCACAAAGACTTAAAACAGATTTCTATTGATACAACAGGCCTGCAACTCAACTCAAACGCCTTCATGTTAGGGAGAAACGAACTGAAAATTCAAACCAGTACAGAGATTTATAAAAGTTCAAAAAGATTTTTTTAAAGGTATCCTGTTGAGTTGTATCTTATTAAATCAACATAGCTTTAATTTTTTTCTGACAGTTTATCTTTGGAGAAATTGTACCAGGTTAATGCTCTACACAGTATGCTTGAAAACATGTTTATAATAAAACGTTCAGTCGTTCACAACCAATTTAATGTGGAACGATTATTTTTACAATGTATTTATTTTCATAGTAAATCAATGTTCTAGTTGTTATGGATACATATGTGTACTCATAAACAAAATTTATTTTTGTATCCTGTCAAATTCTCCAAAATTTCTCATAAAATACTTCAATATAGGTATAATGTGTTTCCAGTAATACAAGAAGTAACTGGACAATGGAGGGTAACCTCATTTTCTCCCGAGACTCTGATTTCCTCTCGCTAAAATAAAATTGTACCATGTTAGTCCTGAAATGTCCTAGTTAGGTTTGAGTTGAAAAAAAGCCTATTTTCATTCTCTCTCTATTTGTCTTTTAGTCCCGAAATGACCTAGTTGTGTCGAGTGGACGTTAAACCCCATTTCTCTCTCTCTCTCTCTCTCTATTTGTCTTGTCCACTGGTATGGTGTATAGTATGCCTGACTTCATCATATTCCTGAAGCAATGGCCCGAGAAATCTCTCTGGCCATTGCTGGATTGACTTCTGATTCTTGAACTTTTGCGGGAGTGTGTCTATTCTCCCCATTCAATAGAGCTATCACTTAAGTACAGCAACATGACAGTCCTTCGTTTAATCTGAGTCTTCCTTAAAACTTTGGACAGTGATTTAAGGTATTAAAACGGTGAAAGTATGTTCGTTTCCAAAGAGTATTGTTTACATTTCATTCGACTTGATAGCCTCGTTTGTCACACAATTACTTTTACTGTAGTATTCTCCTATGCACGGGTTAATTAGGCATACTAAAAGCGTGAGCCATGACGTAACGTTATGTAAACATATTTGGTCCAATACTGGCACTCGTTTTAAATGTAAAGCGTTTGTATGGTAGGTAGTGATTGGTTGGTAGTCGGACTACTGACCAATCAAAATTTAACACAACAATATCCACTCATAATAGCAGTGTGTAGTGAGATTACCTATAATCAAACGAAACGCTGCGCGGAGTATGGACTTCATTAGCCCAGCCGGAGCAGGACAGTAGGACGTTAAGCCCGATTTCATTTCTACGTTTCTGTTCATGTTTGATGCTGTTAGAAAGAACTTTTGTCTTCTGAGCTGTTTTCCTGCATGTACTATTAGATAACACTAACAACCTACTGTTAGTTAGTAAATTCTTAATTCAAACATGAGAACGTTTTGTGAACTCAAGGCCTGTATCTATTTGTGGTGGTGTTCTTCTGCACTTACTAACCGAAATTACTTTGATGTCATATTTATATGATGACGTCAATCCGACAGAAAACCAGTCATGTTACCTGTTCACTAGAGAGTTTATAATAGCGAAATGATCAGGCTATTAGGCGCCACTCCCTGATAATCATACTATCCTATCTATCTTACAAATATTCTGATATTTTTCCTATCACAACTGGTTCCCATTCTAAATGGTTCCAGGCAACGTTAACAAGAGGTTTCAGATTTCTGGCTTGGCTTGGCACCACATGGTTCCTGTTTATCAAGGAATTTCTGCAACTCTAATCTGCATCGCACCTGGTGTTCCAGTTTCAACTCAATGCCCAGTCATAACAATGTGTGCCAGAAGTCAAAAACCACCTGTAAAATATGTACTGCATGAGTTTTAACTATAATCTGTTCCCTGTATGAATAAGAGAGAGAGAGAGAGAAATAAAACGTCCACTCAACACAAACTAGGTCATTTCGGGGCTGACGCTTGGTTCAATCTTATTTCAATAATTCGTTTGCGCATAGGGGTCTTTAGCAGTGGGAGGAAACCAGAAGTCCTGGAGAAAACCCATGAGGTAGTACAGGCGACCATACTCCTTGTCTAGTTCAACGCCAGTTGCCTCAATGACAGACCTTATAATACATGCTAACCATTCGGCCATCCACCTCCCTCTAATGTAATATTGATCCATGAAGCTTGTACCTTACCTGACAGGATTGCATTACTACCCTTGTGGGTTATCTCCGTGAATTACATGTATTGTAATAAAACTGTACAACATACATGTAATATGGGGTTATTCATATTCCTGATGCAATGGCCCGAGAAATCCCTTACATTGTTCACATAATATCTGTTTTAATGGCCTTGTTTGTCACACAATTGTTTTTTCTGCAATATTCTACTATGAATTGGTTAATTGGGCATAATAAAATCGTAAGTCTTGATGTAACGTTATGTAAACAAATTTGGTCCACTTTGGAGTTAGGTTTAAAGCATAATGATATTGTTATGCAGTTAGCTATTGGTTTTTAATCAGAGTATTGACCAGTCATAATTTTGAACAAAAATTTGCTTCCATAACAACAGTGTGGGATTAGCTCTAATCAAACGAAACACTGCAAGGAGTAGGGAAAACACTGCAAGGAGCATTTGTGGAAAACACTGCAAGGAGTATGGGGAAAACACTGCAAGGAGTATGGTGGAAACACAGCAAGGAGTATTGGGAAAGCACAGCGAGGAGTATGGGGAAAGCACTGTGAGGAGTATGTCGAAAACACTGCAAGGAGTATGAGGAAAACACTGGGGGGGTATGGGGAAAGCACTGCAAGGAGTATGGAGGAAACATTGCAAGGAGTACGGGGAAAACACTGCGAGGAGTATGGGGAAAACACTGCAAGGAGTATGGGGAAAACACTGCAAGGAGTATAGAGGACACACTGCAAGGAGTATAGGGGTAATTATTCTCTCTGTCTGTCTCTGTACATGTTTTCATGTGATATGTTTTCAGTATGAATGTGTATCTGTTTATGTTATTTATGTATATTGTTGATGTAAGATACAAGGTTAGTTATGTTTGTTTATATATCTTTAATTTGTTGTTGATATTTAACTTGCAACAAACCACCAAATCAGATGAGAATTGTGACACTGTCGATATGTTTATGTGCGAGAGAGAGAGAAATGGGTTTTAACTTCCACTTGACAAAAACTAGGTCATTTCAGGACTAACACATGGTTCTATTTCATTTCAATAATTCGCTTGCGTGTGTGGTTCTTTTTGCAGTGGTTTCGATTCCCTGGTTGTATGTGACAAGGAGTGGAGTCGCCTGTCAAACCTTGTGGGTTTTCTCCGGGTCCTCCAGTTTCCTTGCACTGCTAAAGACCCCTACCTACAAGCGAATTATTAAAATAAAGTTGAATCATGTGTTTGTCCGAAAATGACCTTGTATGTGTCAAGTGGACCTTAAACCCCATTTCTCTCTCTTTTGTAATACATTTGTGAAACAGATTATTAAGCTACACGTACATATAAGTCTGAATATAATCTAACAGATTCATTTCATTAAGTAAAAATATTTACTAGATTACTGTCAGATTACAATACGCGAGTAGTGCTCTCATGTCTTTTTTTATTTTTTAATTTACTGTGAAATAAAATGACAGGCGTATTGACAATAATTATGACGTTGGAGGCGAATGATCTGCAGATTACGGTGCAATACGACTACTTGACAAGTGATATAGTTATTATCAGACGAGGTAAAGCTGATAACAAGATGCAGTAGGTTGTAAATAATATAAAGTATTAATCTTTCACAGCTTCACAACACATATTTATTGTCACTGTGGTTAAACCGCCACTCAACACAAACTAGGTCATTTCAGGACTAACACATGGTTCAATTTTATTTCAATAATTCGCTTGCATGTATGGGTCTTTAGACTGTTACTTTATATTTCCATGGTTACTTAGTTGGAAGAAATTTTGTTCTGACATCAAAGGTTCTTTTACATGCACATTAATATGTAAAGGATGGACCTTGGTTTTTCACACCTTCCAAACAACTAGGTCAGTTCTTCTCTGCTCAACCCGTCTTCATTAGTCCAGGTTAGGAGCAGGACAGTAGGACGTTAAACCCCATTTCATTTCCTTTCTACTCAAAGCAAGTTACAATCCACTGTGCACGACAGCAGATTGAGAAATTGCAGCGATCCAAGAGTGTTTGTGAGTGAAATCTGACCAATATTAACATTTTTTATGAGCCCTTCTCTAAGTGAGAAATGTACTATACAAATTTGAAAATTATGTCAAAGCAGACTGAAATTTTGCCAACCAGAATCCTCTCTGCTCTTCCCCCCAAAATTAGCTGTAATGTAATGTAATATTATAACACCAATTGTCCTACCACATATAAATAGTGTATATGAAAACTGACCAGCCAATCATCAACTGTATTGATTGGCTAGCAACCAGGAAAAATTTATATCTTGCCTACCAACTTAATTCTCTTCCAATTGATCAGACCAAACATTCGAGATGACTAACGGCTAAATTACAAAACCCCCGTCTCGCGTCTGAATATTATCACCGAATCTTTCATTCTATTTTATCTTTTAACTCATTTGAGCTCTTAATTCATCTCCTTCCAGCTTTATCTCTCTCTCCTCGTTCACACCATAATCTTCCTGATTATATATATATGTATATTCACCGGCGAACATGCCAGTAGACATTCAAAGCAACCATCTATTCATGATGATTTTAAGACCGGTCAAATGTTGGTTTAAGAATTTACTTTTCGATATTTCATCAACATTAAAACAGAAATTTGGGATAAAAAACACCCAATTAATTTTCTTTTCTCTCCAATTGCATGTTTAATAACAAAATTACTATGTATTTACAAAAACAAATCGTTTCTTTATTGTTGGAAGAATTTGGATAAAGAGATGAACTTCAAACTAAACATTTTGTTATTAGAAATTCTGGTTGAAATATTTTAGGAGTTGGTTTAATGAATGGTATACATGTACATGTATATTCAAAACCGCTGTATTATAAGCTCTATCATTGAGTCAACTGGTATGGTTTTGATTCCCATGCCCCGAGTTCATAAAGAATAGTCAGACTTAAGTTGAGAATTTACTTAACTTTCAATCACTGGTTATAAGAAATATCTTTGATCCAGAAACAATAAACTTTGCATATAGTCTCTTATTAGGGTATTTGATACATTAAAACAACACAAGTTTTATTAGGGGCTATATTTTAGCTACAGTAAGGCGAACAATTTTAAGCAAATTCATAACTTAAGTCTGAGAATGCTTTATGAACTCGGGGGCCAGGTTGTACGTGACAAGGATTAGGGTCTCCTCTCCAACCTTGTGTCTTCAAGTTTCCTCCCGCTGTTACACACCCCTACACTCATTGAAAAAAAAACTAAACCACGTGATAGTCTCAAAATCACAAGTTTGTGTCAAGTGGACGTTAAACCCCATTTCTCTCCATATATATATATATATATTCAAAGTTACAGTACATGCATAATACCACAAATGACATTTTCCTTAAATTTAAGGAGAGAGAGAAAGAAAAAGGCAATTTCTGGACTAAAAAAATGGGACATACATGTAGGAGAAACAGGGCTATCTGGAGGAAACGTTTTTAAATTTATCAAATAGAGGACTGAAATATATCTGGACAATTTAACACAAAATACCTAATTTAGATGCAGAAAGTTGAACGCTAAACCCAAATCCATTCATTCAATCTGAATATTTAGTTTGGATGAATCAATTCTAATAAATTTGGGGGTTTTTTTTTGTATAAATTGTCTGAAAGCCTATATATTTGCCTTTTAGGCTTAGAAATGTTTAGGCCTTTAAAATTAGAAGTATGAAACATGGGTAGTAATAAATTTCTTCAAAAATAAAGATGCCTCGTCATTTGCAATTAATATCAAATTATATAGGGTCCACCATTCCTGTGGCAAACAGAGAAGGTTTGTCACGTCTGTAATTGGTGCCTATTAACCATGGCTATCAGAGAATTGCATGCCAACCGGTCATAAATCACAGTCTTATACTGCTACTGTATAAATGGAGTCACAGTATGTGTTTGTACTATGTTTAATAAGAAAGAGTGGGTGTCACGATTCCTACAGCCCCGACTAACAGTAATTCATTTTTGCAGAACATAAAACAAAATGTCTGTTTCTTTTTGCGTCTACTCGACCCAAAGATATATATAATATTGATTTCCGTTTTTTTTAAATTCCACACGTTTTGCTACATGTCAAAAGACAGCTCGAGCTGTACTGCATAGCTACTACTACTAGCATTAGAGTGACCATTAAAAAATATCTCAATCTGAGCTCTAGAGAACGGGGCATTATCGACATTAATAATACAGAAAATAACCGTTGCACGAAAAGTCTACATACTATTGATTGGTTAGGAGTTAATATATCAAAAGTTGGTTATACGAGCACATGATGGATATACTTTAGTTTGTCTTATATACATAGACATATATACATACTGTTTAGACAGATTGGTCAAATGTCAGATTTATATTAGTTTTCACATCCCTTGGTCAATATCCTTTTTTTAAATTTAATTTTAAAGGTGGTCGCTGTTGTTTTCGCTTTACTTGTCTTCACTACACTAGGACCTGGACAGGTGTTGATGTAAGGAATTAGCCAATGAAACAGATTGTTACATCGAGTTCTTAGCGTGCTGTACATATACCTGTGGGTAAAGCCCTAGAAACGTTGACGCTGATTGATTAATCAACGTTTGATGTCAGAGGGTCAAAAGCCACTTGTTTGACCCAATGTGCCCTCTCAGTACAACTGGTCAGATCTTCATGTAGTGTAAGTCATCAAAGTATAAAAAAAAACGTAACGAAATATAGGAGTTAAAAATCTCTGTGATTAAAATCGAACTTGAAAAAAGAGTAGGGAGTAGTGCCTTTGTCCGGGGCAAAATGTCCCTAACAGACACTCTCTTGTATACATGTATGCCTAACTTTGTATGTAGTACTAGACCTATTGATGGAGAAAAGGAAGAATTAATCTAATTTCACTGGATTTCACAAATACACAAACAGCACTTCGTTGAATTTTTTCAACCAATAAAACTGAACGATTTTGTTAATTATTGTCTTTATCGAAATTTGTTAATTAATCCTTGGATGACTGCCACCTCAATCCCTGGTCCACTCCATGGTCACTGACCTCTACGTGAAACCCAGACATTTGAACGTAAGATGTTGACATGAGATCAAAAATAGCCAACTTATTTTTATTTCATTTGCTTGTGGCGTAATATTTCTAATGTAAAATATATTATATCCTTCAATGGCCACCTACACAAATGACCCATAAAAAGAATCATATCGGTCTTGAAATGGTCTACTTGCGGACAATAATATAATGACCTCAGTCTCTCAGACAAACCTTATAGGCCATTATAAATAATCGTAGACCTGGTCCAAACACAGTTCAATGACTTAGATGTACAAAACATGCCTATCTTAAATTCTTGTTTTAAAATATGATATATGGTAGACTTGGTCCAAACTCAACTGAATGACTTAGATACATGCCTATCATGAATTCTCATATTGGATTAGTATATCTGCGCTATAATACTCCATATAAATGTATTGATAATTATAATATATGTTTATATCATTAATGTATCTTGCTTTTGGTGAGGTGGTGTACATTATACAGCCCGTGGAACATAGGTCTGTGTGTACCAAATATTCGGGTGACCGTAAATTTGTGCAGGGTGGTCATAAAAATCTTATTTCAATGAGCCTTTTTTGAATATCAAGGATTAAGGTGAAACACAGAGGGTGATAGAGGGAAAGAAATGGGGTTTAACATTCACTCGACACAAACAAGGTCATTTCGGGACTAAAACATGGTTCAATTTTATTTCAACAATTCGCTTGCACGTATATGTCTTTAGCCGTGGGAGGAAACTTGAAAACCCAGAAAAAACCCACAAGGTTGAACAGGCGACCCTACTCCTTGTCACGTACAACCGATGATCAAAACCAGGCCAGTTGACTCAATGACAAGACCTTATGATACAGTGCCACACGCTAACCATTCGGCCATCAAACCCCTCCCCCAGGGTGAAACAAGAATCTTTAAGTATAATATGATCAGGAAGGCTTTTATATTTGCTTATTTTTTTATAATTAAGTAATGCAATAATTTCATGCTATTTCTTTTGTTATTTTTTAATTTTTCTATTAAACGAACATTAATCATTTGCAAGTCAGATTGCAATTTCTAATTTTCTGTAGATAATTTGGCAATCAGTAAAAAAGCATAAACATGCCAAGATTCTTTTCTTCGGTTCTGCTTAATAAAGAAAAGTAGCTGAAGATGATCGAGATTGAACCCAACTTGTTTAGTTAGAGGTGCCAAATAATTCAGGTTAGTCCAAGATAAAACAGGAATAAAAATATTCTATGTAATGTAAAACACAGGTTGGAACAAAATACAGTACAACATGCATGTGTTTTTGAATTTAACAGAGAGAGAGAGAGATTGGTTTGAATGGACGCCTGACACAAACTACTAACTTGGTCATTTCAGAACTAACATATGGATCAATTTTATTTCTATAATTCGCTAGTGTGTAGTGGTCTTTAGTAGTGGGAGGGAACCAGAGTACCCGGAAAAAACATGCGAGACTTGACAGGCAACCCTACTCCTTGTCACGTACAAGCAGGGAATCGAAACCACAGCAGTTGACTCAATGATCAAACACGCACCTGGTAAACCATTTGACCACCCAACCTCACTATTCCGCATTATATCAATGAATGTAAGAGAAATAAATATACTCTACCTATAATTGCTACCTACAACTAAGTAAAGGGCCCAAGTTCACAAAGCATTCGCAGACTTAAGTTAACAATTTACTCAAAATAGTTAACCTTATTGTAACTAAAATATAGCCTTTTATAAAACTTTTTTGTTGTTTTAATATATCAAATACATCAATAAGAAACTGCATGTGCAAAGTTTGTTTGTGGATCAAAGATATTTCTAATAAGCAATGAATCAAAGATCAGTAAATTCTTGACTTTAGTCTGAGAATGGTTTGTGAATCCAGGGGCCATGTAATATAAAGAACTTGTAAATCGGGAATCATTGAGTGCATCATTGACCTAATGACCTCTACAATTACCATATGGTAACAAATACCATATGTGTAACATTAGGTATATGTACACATGCAGTTATTTCTCTGTTGTGTATCATTTTACTACAATAATCATACATACTCTCATTTGAACTTTTTGGTTTATATGTTTATTAAATGTGCATACTGTGGATAGTGTGTATTACATGTAATAGTTTGCATGCATATTAAATGTGTATTAATGGTTTACATGCATACTGGATGTGTATTAATAGTTTGTGTGCATATTGAATGTGTATTTTTTAATAGTTTGCATGCATACTGGATGTGTATTTATTAATAGTTTGTGTGCACATTAAATGTGTATTAATAGTTTGCATGCATACTGGATGTGTATTTATTAATAGTTTGTATGCATATTGAAAGTGTATTTATTAATAGTTTGTATGCATATTGAATGTGTATTAATAGTTTGCATGCATACTGGATGTGTATTTATTATACATACTGAATGTGCAAACTGAATTTGGGTTTATTGTTGATAATGTGTATAAATAGTTTACATATTGAACGTGTATTTATAGGTTCATGTACATGTATAATGAATGTGTTATGGATACCAAATGTATATTAATAGTTTGTATTCACATTGTGCATATTAAATGTGTATCTATTATGGATATCAAATGTATATCAATAAGTTATTGTATTCATATTGTGCATATTGAATGTGTATTATTATTGTGCGTATTGAATGTGTATTATTATTGTGCATACTGAAAGTGTATAAATAGTCTACATACATACTGAATGTGTATTAACAGTTTACATGGTGTATATTCAATGTTTATTTAATTTGCATATTGCATGGACATCATACATGTATGCATTTAAATATTTTGTGTGCATAGTTCATCGTGAATTACCTGAATTTAGAAGGAATATTTATTGTCCAACAGATGATCGATTTCAGTCAATCAGAATCAAGGAAATTTATGCTACATTCAATCAATAAAGGAGGTCACATTCATAGTTTAGGAGCATGTATCAATTTTTGACTTTTAATGTCACAGTTAATGTTTAGTTAATAATGTTCAACTGTGATTATTTTCTGTGATGATAATTCAACTCTATGTATTGTTCATCATTTATTTTCACAAGATTTAATTATGCCATAAGCATTATTCTTTACTCGAGTACATGCGCTCTATGAATTATTATTATTGTATTTCATAAATTGATCAGTGTACATGTGTCTATAAAATAGGAATGAGACTACAGGATTAAGGTCGCCTGTCAAACCTTGTGGGTTTTCTAGAGGTCATCTGGATTCATCTCCCTGCTGAAGACTCCTATGCGCAAGTCAATTATTGAAATAAAATTGAACCATATGTTAGTCGAGAAATGACCTAGTTTGTGTCGAGTGGACATTAAGCCCCATTTCTCTTTCTCTTTTATTATTCTTTTCTAAAAAATGACCAAAATCCAGATTTATGAATAAAAATAAAAAAAAATAATATTCCTGAATGAAACAAACAATGCTAAAACTTCATCTGATTTATTTAGAACACATGTCCTAGTCACATATACTGCAGTCATGCAGTGTTAATCAAGCCAACCCCGGAGGCACATGTACATGTATGTGCCATTTAATATTGTGTAGAAACTATTGAAACGAGCCAGGTTTATGCAATGTGTGTCATCGTTGGTAGTGTGTTTAATTAGTCAAATGCTTTATTCTCTTGTTCAGAAATTCCTTTGTGTATGCGAGGCCGGTTTTATCAGAAACACCAAGAGAGTGTGCTTGGAATAATAATGTTGGTAATAACTAACCATAATCATACCAAATGTCGATTATTTTAAAGCGGATTATTTTAAAGCGGCACGGAGGACTTTGAATACAACTATTTACTGTCATTTTGATTTAAAGTTTAAAGTTGTTGGTGGTCATTTATATTATTTAGACAATGTCGAATTTTCAATACACATTAAAATTTACAGAAACTTATTATCTAGCACTTAATTAAAGATACATTAGTTTCGTAAATAGTTTTCGAGAATTGCCGATCGTTTGATTGACAGATGGTAACTCCACCCACATATTCTTGATTATCTACTGCAGTAAAATTTACTGAAACTGATTATTTTACATTCAATTAAAGATATAATAATCAAGAGTTTAATAAAGAGTTGGCCATGTTTGCTATAATAATTCAAAAATAGATGATAAAAAAAGAGGAAATATTGAAAAATTGAGAGAAATGACTGTATTATGAATGGAGTTGTCACTGTTGGAAGTTTGGACTATGAAATAGACATCAACTGTCTCCACACCGTCTCTGAGAATTGCTGAATGTTTGGTAGCTCCACGCAAATATTCTCGATTATCAAGTAACATTCTGACTGGCTTTGGTGCCCTCAATTAAATATGCTGTAGGCTGTGCTGCCATGGCAAAATTTCCCTTCATAACACACTGTATAGCATATGCCTGTCTTCATTAGCCCAGTTTAGGAGCAGAACAGTAAGACGTTAAACCCCATATCTGTGTTTATTTGTCTGATCAATTTGAAAATAACAAAAAACAGAAATACATTACACAATATAAGGTTATATTACAACATGAAATCATTCCCTGTCTTCATTAACCCAGTCTGAGTAGAACAGCTAAAGGACATTAAACCCCATTTCACTTGATTCAAATCAATCCTGTGGGGAGAGGGATTTAACCAGGTAGTATTCTTTTTTACTTTAAGTCAAGCTCACATAATAATAGAGAGAGTGAGAGAAATGAGGTTTAAGGTCCACTCGACACAAAGTAGGTCATTTCGGGACTAACATATGGTTTAATTTTATTTCAATAATTCGCTTGCGCGTATGGGTCTTTAGCAGTGGGAGGAAACCGGAGGACCCGGAGAAAACCCAAGAGGATGGACAGGCGACCTTACTCCTTGTCATGCACAACCGTGGATTCGAGACCACGCTAGTTGACTTAATGACAGGCTTTATGATACAGCAGCACGTGCTAATCATTCTGTCGACTGGACGTTAAACCTCATGTCTCTCTCTAACTCCATCCAAAAATGGTTGATTTACATAAATAGCCTTTATTGTTTCATGTACATTAAATGAGTATTGAGCACACATCCGTCAATATTCCTGAAGCAATGGCCCGAGAAATCCCTCTCTGGCCATTGCTGGATTAGCTTCTGCTTCTTGAACTTTTGCCGAAGTATGTCTATTCTTCCCGTTCAATCAAAGCTATCACTTAAGTACAGCAACATGACAGTCCTTCGTTTAATCTGGGTCTTCCCTAAAACTTTGGACAGTGATTTAAGGTATTAAAAACGGTGAAAGCATGTTCGTTTCCAAACAGTATTGTTTACATTTCATTCGACTTGATAGCCTTGTTTGTCACGCCATTAGTTTTACTGCAGTATTCTGCTATGCACGGGTTAATTGGGCATAATAAAATCGTGAGCCATGACGTAACGTTATGTAAACATATTTGGTCCAATATTGGCACTCGTTTTAAATGTAAAGCTTTTTATAGCGCAGCTAGTCATTGGTTGGTAGTCCGACTACTGACCAATCAAAATTCAAAACAACAATATCCACTCAATACAGCAGTGAGTAGTGGGATTACCTCTAATCAAACGAAACACTGCGCGGAGTATGACATCCGTCAGTCCTGCATCCACTTACACATGTACAATGTAGTTGTACACTTAATGATCTTTTTACCTTGACTAAAACTAGAAAAAATCATTAGCATTAACTCTGAAGACACATGTACACAAATTGTAGCATATGGTCTAATTATGCCTATTATGACTTGACTGACCAATAGACCGACCAATAGACTGTGCATTCACTCTGGATTGTTTGAAGGTTCCTGTCTAGTTTCCACAAAACCAAAAAAATCATTAGCATTAGGCCAAACCAACTTGATTTTTAGTTCTTCAGTGTCTTGATCTATCTATACAACCCACTCAATTCTTGTTTTGTTAAAATTTCAAAACTTAAAGGGGCATCATGTGAGATTTCACTGATCAGCTGATACCGTTGACCTTTGACCTTTAAGTAATGACAATTTTGTCATTAAATCATGTGGTCATTATCATAAACTAGTGTTAAATATGTATAGAAAGTGGTTAGAATTATACTATACTGTTGTCATTAATTAGCAGGCGTGTAACTAGCTGTGAAAGATGTCACTACTGGTTTAAAATCATGACTTATATTTTAAAAGAGAGCTGGCCGTTCTTGCTATAATATGCCAAAACTAGATAATGCAAAATGAATATTTAAAATTTCATACAAATTACTTTATTTTAGTTATAAATGGTTGTAGTTTTGACAAGATTTGTGCACTGATCCTAACCACCATACTGGTCATTGGCGTCATTTGATAGCATCGAGAGTTGATTAAGGTCTTTTCTTCATGTACGATAAAAAAACAAAGTCTTCCAATCCGTTAACTATCTCAGGCTAGCAATGGCATCATGAGTTGATTAAGGTCTTTTCACATTAATTAATTTCTATTTAATAATTTAGATAACATTTAAGGCCTATAGAAAGAACTACAATAAGCAGATTTAGATCTTGCATGAGGTATATTATAAATATTTGGAACTGAAAACATTTGAGAAGAGCAGCTAAGTAGGCCTACTTTTTATTTTCAAAAAGCATTCTTCCGGAAGAAATTGGAGGTAGAATTCTTAATATGCATTCTTGAAGAACCGAAATTCAACCTGGTGTGGCCTTAGCCCTTATAATGGTAAACACACGAAGAGTAAAACATCCGAGCTCGAACATCAGGTAGCGGTAAGTAACATTCCAACCTAATCAGGCATATTATAGTATTAAATCAAGGTTGTTTGTGAGATAACAAAAGAGAGATCAACTTGTTACCTATAATTAATCTATTTCACTATAATTACCTGTGTGGATGTTAATTACAACTCAAGCATTTAATTACTCTGTCCATACAGGTAGCTGCACGACCTTTTTACCTGGGATTGGTTCAATTCAAAACCTACAAGCTTTCTGTTTCTCAGACAAAGTGAGAGAGAGAGAAATGGGGTTTAACGTTCACTCAAAACCTAGAAGCTATCTGTTTCGCAGACAAAAAGAGAGAGAGAAATTGGATTTAACGTCCACTCGACACAAACTAGGTAATTTTGGGACTAACATATGGTTCAACTTTTTAATTTAGTTTGTGACGGGTGGACGTTTAACCTAATTTCTCTCTCCCGGAATAATTTGATGTCATTAATCATATACAATTTTGAATATGACTATTAATTCACAAAACTCGCTTGGCAATCAAATTAAAGTACCACGGCTTAATAACAAAGTTGCTACTTTAAGATAATCAAATTTTCATAAAATTAAGCATACCTGACGATTAAATTTACTCAAAGACAACTAACTAAATATAATTTTATACCGAATATAATTTGGACCCATTCAATTGCTCCACTTTCACAGTAGTTAATTGATTAATTCCGATCTGTAAAAATAGCCATTTAATTATATTTTTCCTGCTCACAATCTCTCCTAATAGAAAATTCACTATGAAATTCTTTATGCAGACTAATGCATTTATGATGTTGTAAATTTGTCCTCAATGCAGAAGTAAGTTAATTACCCAGACCAGTCCACGGCAAGCTGTCAATATCATCTGATATTCCTGTATACAGTCAGTAAGTCAACATACCCTACTCTTTCTCAACGGGGAGTGCAGAACAACAACGTTTGTGCCATTAAAGCACTGCCCTTCAGTTCGTCCCTCTTTCCACCCCACAAAAAACATAGAACGATTTATATTCATACATACTTAAACTGGTAAGGAAATTTCCTCTTGTCATTTTGATGGAGTGATGGTACAGGGAGAGAGAGAGAAATGGGGTTTAACATCTACTCGACACAAACTTAAACATAAAATTCAATTTTTTTTCAATAATTTGCTTGCGAGTAGGGGGTCTTTAGCAGTGAGGGAAAATAAAATTGAACCCTATGTTAGTCCCGAAATGGCCTGGTTTGTGTCGGGTGGATATTACACCCCATCTCGCATAGGGATCTTTAGAAATGGGAGAAAATAAAATTGAACCATATGTTAGTCCCGAAATGACATGGTTTGTGTCAAGTGGACATTAAACCCCATCTCTCTCTCCATTGGCAAGTTTATTGTTTTAATTTAAATAGGTTCATTCTAATTGGATTATTGGGCAGTCACTCACCATGACCATTCAACATGCTGACAGACGTATGACCAAAGCATCCAACCGACTGGACAAGAATATTCATCCAGACAATACACGAAATTAAATTAAAACTGTCAGTTGATCAGAGTTCCATTTAACTGTTGGGACTGGCGATGACATTTTGATGGCTTTACTGAGATTTAAAGTAGCAATGACACTATGCAAGTTTAAAGAGAGAGAGAAATGGGATTTAACATCCACTTGACACAAACTAGGTCATTACGGGACTAACATATGGTTTAATTTTATTTCAATAATTTACTTTCGTGTAGGGGTCTGTAGCAGTGGGAGGAAACCAGAGGACTCGGAGAAAACCCTCAAGGTTGGACAGCTGACCCTACTCTTTGTCACGTAGAACTGGAGAATCAAAACCACACCAGTTTACTCAATAACAGGCTTTATGATACACCGCGCACATGCTAACCACTCAGCCATCCACCCCCACCCCCCTGGGCTAATGAAGATGGGCATATGCCATACGGGTTGCTATGATGGAAATTTTGCCCGGACAGCGGCACTACGGCCTACTCTTATATCAAATTCCAACTGTCAAGGTATCTTTTACATGCACGCCCATGTGTACACAGGACCTCAGTATTTCGTCCCATCCGAACGACTAGAAAGCTGTTCTTGTCAGGCCTTCCGTCCTGCATCAATTTTCTAGAAATGATTAACAATACTAATTAAATGTATTAAATCTTATTTGGCTTATGTTGCGATGAAATCAGTAACCTGAGCTACTTCAAGTAGGCTAGTTTATTATATAGAGCGTCTTGCTATGGATATTAATGTTACACACGGCCGTGTAGGCTTCTAGAGAAACATTCCACATACATGTACACACTTTAAACTAATTAATATCTTTAACAAGAAGCAAATCATTTACTTAACATATAATTTAGTAATACTACACTCCTGTGAAACAGCATAATCAATATACCAGGACAATTATAGAAAATATTAGGTTAGCATAATCTAGGGGTTGATACATTCACATTGATTGGCTTGCAAGGAATTGAATTAAAGGGGGTGGGGAGCGAGATCACGCATGAGTTCAGTTACAGGAGTAAGGAGGGAGGTAGCGCACGACTTCAATTACATGGTGGGTAGAAAACGGATGGTTAAGCTATAATCTGGGCACTGGGGTTCATGCATCAACTGGGCTAATGAAGACGGGCATACGCCAGTGTGCTATGAAGTAAATTTTGCCCGGATAGAGACATTAAAGCCTACTCTTAAATTGAATTCTAACTGCCAAGGGATCTTTCATGTGCACGACAATGTATACACAGGACCTCAGGTTTTTCATCCCATCCAAAGAACTGGACAGCTGTCCTTGTCAGGCCCTCTGTTCTGCACCACTGACAAGGAGAAACCATGTCGGAAAATCATGATGAACTTTCTCAGCCAGGGATTGAACACACTACCTCCATGCTAGCAGCCAGCATCTTTCCCACTAAGCCACTATGGCTTACCTTCAAAAAGGAATTTACAACGGTTTAGGTGCCTATATGTTGCGCCTACATGTATCTGCTCAGAAAGTAGATCTATGTACTTGTACACCTACATGTATCAAATTCTAATATTTGTTTTCATTTTGTTTGACACAATATTGCAAATAGAAAAAATCTGCTAATAATGTGAAAAAGCATATCCAAATACACAACGAAGTCAATTTTTTCTCCAGAAATAATTAAATTCTTATCAATCTGATCAAGACACAGATCCAATTTCGTTTCGTTTTTTATATTTCAAAATTTCGTTTTTACTTGCCTTCACTAGAGTAGGCCATCCGAAATATAAAAAAATAAAAAAGCAAAATGAAACATAGATCGGCCTTTAAATCAGATTGTTTTGTCATGGTCTCTGAAAGAAAATAATATATTAAAGCCCCAATAACACTCTTGTTGTAATTGAATAATATGTCCCAATCTTCATTCTGGTCAACAAATTGTATTATTTTACAATATTCAAATAAATTGATGATACAAATTTCATCGTAACACACCTAATTTTAAAAATTGGAAAAATTCAACTACATGATTTGAAAAGGTTAACGTAAACCTTTTCAAATGTGACTTGGATTTTAAAATATTTTCGAACCCTCTGGACAAGTAAAATATGAAGTAATGAATAATTTACAGAACAGGTAGGACACATAAACATCTGGTACTTAGAATAAGACTATTATTTATTTTCTAGAGCTGCCAAGCCAGCAAGAGTGTTATTGTCCCTTTAAACAATAATTTGTTTTTATCTAAATCAAGTGTGTGTTGTTTTTTGTAGCCCACCCACAAACATAAATAAATTAATCTATGTGTTCAAAAGGCCTCAACATGTGTGTGGGTGGGATCACATGGTCATTTCTATGAATATTTAAAACAAAATTTAAAGGATTTTCCTAACTGATCCAGGAAATTGTCAATAAATCTTTTTTTTAGCTTGATAGATTTGAGTGTAGACTAGAAGCATTGTGTTGTACAATATGGACCGTTGATGATTATTTTTACTAAAACATTCTTTAAAATTCAGAATATTTAAAAGTATAAAATAATTATAGAGATAAATTTTCATGAACAAACTGAAAATATGATAAGTGGTAAAATCACTGCTAAAAATATAAAATCCAGTAGAAATGGCATTGATAAACAGAACAGGTGTATCTAAATGTCTATTTATTTTTTTTTCTGAAAAATGCAAAAAATAAAACCTCTAGAAAACATAATAAACAGGCCACCTGTCCAAAACACATACATGTCATGTCCTAGTCTATATCCGTTTAAAAAATACCCCAACAAAATAATCAAATATTAACTTTCAACTAGAACACTAATTTTAAACAATAAAACAACATAAACAATATTGTGTTTGTGATAATTATTAGTTCCAGCCTCAATGTTAAAATTGATGTGCAAAAATTTTTTTAAAAAAATTAATAAATAAATTCGGCGTAAGGTGACACAGGTGAAATGCTGCCCAAAATATTTTACTAAAACAATTCGGCTGCAGAATCAAATTTCTGGGAGTAAAGTCTTGGAATTAGATTTTATTCTGACGCTGGAAATTACTCTACTGGTCGTAGTAGGATAATCCTCGCCTCTTGTTCAATTCTTATTACATCCATCTTATTATACGACGGGGAACGGGCTATGAATACATTATCGATCCAAGTCGTTTTCTTTTCAAAAGAATCAGTGCCCGTGCGTATGACAGTTTCTTGTCGGTTTCAAGCACGAGACCCGCGCGAGCGATACTTGCACCGTTCGTATGTGTCACGACCACCTGACAGTGTCTTATAATTTCAAGACAAACACGATATGCCGGGCGGAAATTTTCTTCTTGGGTCAAAATTGCATTATGTCAAAATCACTAAATCTATCTATAATATGTCCACAAGACAGTGGCCGATCCATTTACATACACAGCGTCTGTATCCTCCGCACAGCTGGCGCGTGCCGCGAGCCAAAAAGACATTGCGATTTGCCAATGCCCATTGCAGAGAAGCATGTACCTAATGTGCCAGGAAAAAGATCAAAACAAGAAAACGATTAACATTAACATCAACATCACTTACCTTACAGTGTGAACAATTCCATTTCACAGAAAATGCTGTGTTGCAGTCAAATCTATCGAGTAATTCCTCAAATCCGTAAAACGTTTTGTAAATATCCTCGTCCAATTCCACTAAGCTGTTAAGACAGCCCGAGCAGTCATTTTTGGAGCCCTTCAAGCGACATGGTCGAGCCATATCGGAAACACTTATTATATGAAATAAATTATACGAAGAACAGAATTTTAACCTGTAATTCCGTATCATTTTGTTTCTTTCTGAAACTTGCAAATCACATATTCTCATGCTTTGATTTTTCGTTAAATAAAGGCACTGGTCTGAAGAATTACTAGTGTAACTTGCAAATGAATTAGTAAAGTGATTAGCAGACGACGACGATAGGGGAACACATGACACTAATCCGTCAGCCGCCCAATAGACTGCAATTATCAGACAAAAAACGGCTTTCCGCCACTGCTTAGAGAGGACTTCCAATGGAATCTCAAATAGCCGGGCCCCATTACGGCAAAGCATACGCATAGTTCATTTAGATTAATCGGGGGCAGCGACTTTGGAACAATCATGAAAAAATCCGCTAGAATACTGCGGATATTCATATATTTATCCAAACTCAATACCGGTACGAACCAATAACATGATCAAATTTTTCTCGACAATTTTTCACAAGAAGAACCACTCCAAGAATTTTCAGAAAAACGATAACGAATGCTATCAATACAAAACACTAAAACAGTGATAAAAGTTGTTAAAGAATCCGCTATTTCCATCCAACATCAGAATATTTCACTTTTGGCATAATCGGTATCCGCTTATCCACGAAATCTTCCAGGAATTATTAACACCGCAATAAAACATGGAAACACTCGTCTGCTAAAAGCTGACCCGTTAGCCGCCATGTTGCGATTTTAACAGTAAAGGTCTTTCTACGCATGCCCACAGCGAATTAGCTCATTTTGGCAGAGCTGACGGGAATCAACAGCCCCGCGTGGCGCGAGCCACTTGTAGATTCTCGCATAAATACTGTATCTGATTATGCACCGATTTGTAAATGTGAATTTGGTATACGTAACCCTCTTCGCTTTCAACACAGCCGCGAGCTTTGTATTGAACTCAACTAGAATATTGAGCCGTGCCAAAACCGTAATTTGTACCGAAGACGATAGTGGAATATTATGATCGATTCGTTCCGTTGTAGGAGATATAAGAGAGAGCAGCTATTTCGTCCGCTCTCAAGTAATTAATCACTAAAACTATAATCGTTGTTTATCGTTGACTGGACCAACTATCAGAGAAAACTATTCCAATCAAGAATTTCTCAATGTTAAAAGCTACAAATCGTTTCCGACGTATTCCATCGCCAATGAGACCTTGGACACGTTTCTGGTTCCAATTACACGCCGAGTTATGGCACCGTGAAAACTTAAGCCGTGGTCACGGAAGAGGTTGTGCGAGGCGTTCAAGTTCCATTGATGGTTACACGTGCTGTGTGTCAGAAAAGACGCCCGCGGAAGTGTTAATAAGCGCTAATGACTGGTCTTGTTCTGCTGATACTGGGCTAATCCGAAGCGTTTTATTTATTTGTCTCCATCTAATAATATCATAGATCTTGTTGATCGACTAAAAATTAATCAGCATGTATGTTTTAAGATTTAACTAGGGTTTGGTTGATCGAGTTAGGACTTATTAATTGGGCTATAGACGGGGTTAATGTCCCTGTAACAGTTGTTTAGTAGAGTGATTTAACCTCATTAGCTCGCCGTTCACTGCTAATTTAATGATATCACTTTAACTTGATCAACTGGCACGTATTTTCATTTAATATCGATATAAAAAACACGTTTTCCGACACTTTTTTCTTCTAGAACTTTGACCCCATGGCAGAGATATCTGTGTTTATTAGAGTTCGGACTTCAGGTAATTCGTTTAAAAACGAAACATTATTATTATAAGACACAACAACGATCGAGATGAGGGGACCATTACATTTGTTTCAAAGTGACAAAGACCCTACGCGCAAGGGAATTATTGAAATTTAATTAAACCATGTGTTTGTCCCGAAACAGTTTAACGACTCTCTCTCTCTCTCTCTCTCTTGCTCTCTTTCTCTCTCTCCTGCTCTCTCTCTCTCTCTCGGTAGTCACGTCTCGCCTCGGGAATCCCGGTTGGCCTCGATGTTTCGTTTATCACGGTTTGCAAAGGAGGTAGGGCTTGCCTCGAGGTTTGCCAAGATGTCTTATTTGGTTTATTTACAAACGAAATTTTGAACTATAAGAAACGAAAGGAAATAGCGTCTGTGTTTTAATCAGATTGTTCTAACAGTGGTACGAATACACATTCAATATACAAAATACTCCTCAATGCAACAAGTAGTCATGGTGATGTGTAAAAAGAAAGAAATACACAAAAAGTACAAGACATCAAATTTATGCTAATATAATAAACAGTTGGCTGACGGAAAGGAAATGAAATGGGGCTTAACGTCCTTATACTTCTCTGCCCCGGCTGGGCATGCTATGAGTGTACTATGAAGAGGAATTTTGCCCATGCAGCGGTACAATGGTCAACTCATATCGAATTCCAATTGTCAAAGGATCTTTTACGTGCACACCAACGTGTATACCTTACCTCGGGGTTCCGTCCCACCCGAACGACTAGACAGCCGCCTTGTCAAGCCCGGGAACCACGCCGGAAAATCTGGATGAACTTTCTTGGTCAAAGCTGGCATCGAACACCCTATCTCCAGTCTAGCGAGCCAGCGTCTTTCCCCACCCCCGGCCCATGCCATTCGGTCCCGTGTACACGATGGCATGCACGTTAAAGAAACTTTGGTCTTTAATGAAATGAAATGGGGTTTAACGTCCTACATTTCTGCTATCGCATACCGGATGACATGCCTCGTTTTCATTAACCCGGTTGGTGAAAAGTGGATGACGCTAAACACTATTTCATTTTCTAAACGCCTTATTGTTAGTTGCGGATACAGGCGAGGGACCTAGGTTTCGCCGCCCCACCCCTCAAAATAACACTATAAAATATTTATTTATTATTCTAAATAATTATATGTGAAATTGAGCCTTTTGTTGGTGTGAGAGAGAGAGAGAGAAATGGAGTTTAACGTCCACTCGACACAAACTAGGTCATTTCGGGACGAACATATTGTTTTATTTTATTTCAATAATTCGCTTGCGCGTAGGGAGGGGTCTTTAGCAGTGGGGGAAAACCGGAATACCCGGAGAAAACCCTACTCCTTGCCACGTCTTTTGTTGGTTGGAGTTATGTAGATGTTGAAATTGGATGTTATACTCGGATTGCGATATGTTATTGTAAATTGCATGCTGTATCATAAAGCCTGCCATTGAGTCAACTGGTGTGGTTTCGAATCACCGGTTGTACGTGACAAGGAGTAGGGTGGCCTGTCCAACTTTGTGGGTTTTCTCCGGGTTCTCCGGTTCCCTCCTACTGCTAAAGACCCCTGCAAGCGAATTATTGAAATAAAATCAAACCATATGTTAGTCCCGAAATGACCTAGTTTGTGTCGAGTGGACGTTAAACCCCATTCTCTCTCTATATATATTTTACCACAAACAAAAGATCAAGCTTAGATATGGTGAACAATAATTTGAAATGAGATGAAATTAAATATTTTATTAATAATTAAGTACATTGCCATAGATTTCATCAGAGCAGGTGAACCAAATAATATGGAATCTATTCACAAAAGAGCATACTGTCATGTAGCTGTTGACTGGACTATAGAAATGGTGACAATCCATTAGTAGCCAGCTTATGGATCGGGTGAACCGTCCAACTATAAAAATCACTGAGTCGGTCGGTCTGCACTCGCATAAAGGGCGGTAGCGTATTATTAATTTCCTCATTGGCTTCAATTGTTAATTGAGGTATGTTTGTCTGGCTCTGACGTTTTTCCAAATTTATGTTGGGCTGAATGGCTTTCACTACAGACAGAGCACCAACTGGTCATGTCTTTTCACCAAAGTTTACTTAAAGCGAGAATTTATTTCATATTTTCCACTAAAGTCAAAACATAATTTCTTCTTTGTGTTTTGCTCAATAGGTTATCAACTCACTATTATACGACCAAAGGCATTAGTTCCCCCACTTAAACATCTTTCAAATTGGAAATAATAACACAATTACCTCCCTTGTTTATCTATTCCACCCCCACCCCAATGCATGCAATAGCTATCTTCAAACGTTTGAATTTGAAGTTGGAAATGATATTTATGCCAATCTCTGGCAAAAGTGAATTATAGGATAAATAGGATTATTCTTTAACAAGGTAGAACTGTTTATAGATACCACCTATTTTAAGGCTTTATTTTAATATATTTTAAAAATATGTCTTAAAAATATGAAATTGTAGCTTTAAGGTTGACCACTGAAATTAAGAGATAAACAAACTTGAAGTAGAGTGCAAAAAATATGTAACTATTCGCCGCATATATCACTGTAATGTAATTAACCCCTGAACACTGTTATCCTTCCGCCTTTAAACCATGAATATTTACCAAAACTGGACAGAAAGTTTCGTTTGGAACCCTCGTCCATTCTATTCCAACAACATTGGGACGAATCCGCGCCAGTACCTGACAACGCAATTTGATTGAGTTTGTGTGGTACTCGAAATGGCGGAACATGTTTACTTCACAATCCACGTAAGTTTAATATTTTATGGCGCTTGTGTGACTTATGAAGTGGGATACACGCAATAGAAATGGGGGAGCTTGAAAGTGCAACAAATGTGCAGTGCTCACCGAGAAGAGTCAGCAACAAATGTGCAGAAGATATCCACAAGGCAGTGACTACCTAGTTGGCTCCCCAACCAATGTGTAGACGGTATCCACAAGTCATTGCCCGCCGAGAAGAGTCGCCAACAAATGTGCAGTGGCCAAGAGAAGGTAGTGGCCATCGGAAAGAGTGTCCACCCAATGTGCAGAAGGCATCCACAAGGCAGTGGCCACCAATAGGAGTCATTAGCCAATGTGCAAAAAGTATCCAAAAGGCAATGTCCACCAAGAAGAGTAGTCAGCCAATGCCTATAAGGTAGCTACAAGGCAGTAAGGCAAGTAACGACTGTGAAGAGTCATCAACCAATATGCAGTGGCCACGGTAAAGTGTTCCAAACCAATGTGCAGAAGATATCCACAAGAAAGTGGCCACCTAGAAGAGTCCTCAACCAATGTGAAGAAGGTATCCATACGTCAGTGTCCACTGGCAGAAGTCACCAACCTATATGCAGTGGCAACTGAGAAGGGTCACAAGCCAATGTGCAGAAGGCATCGGCACGGATGTGCCTGCCGCGTAGAGTCACCAACCAATGTGCAGAAGGCAATCCCCAGGTGCAGACAGTACCCATAAGGCAGAGACCAGGGCGAATGTTAAATTGTATCCACCAGAAGAGTTAGCAGCCCATGTGCAGAATGTATCCACAGTGGCCACCCGAAGAGTCACCGACCAATTAGCATAAAGTATATACACAAGGCAATGACCACCGAGAAGAATCACCAACCAAATTGAAATGACAACGAGTCCCCAGCCAATTCAAATGATAGTAGAAGTTATGCAGTGGTTGTTATCCCAAACATGCCTCTGGTAAAAACAAGGTAGACATTAGTGGTGGACATATCCAGATCTCGTTTCATGAAACGTATATAAAACGCCCACTTCACGTGCACACAAGTCATACCCATGCTTTGTGAATCGGGGCCGAGGTATCTAACCATGGATTTAAAATATTGTACAGGAATTCAATCTACAAATCTAACTAGACTATCGTATTAATGTAGTCTGACTCAAGTCGTCTCGCCATTTAATTTTCAACAGTCACTCATTTCAACGATCAGCGATGGAAACCAATATTATTTATTAAGTGTGTAATAGAATCTATGAGACAGTAAATGAAATCAGGTTTCGTTATGATACCAATATATACTATTATTACCATAGCCTATAGAGCAAAAAGGGCGTTTATCATCCTGAATTTCAGTACCAACCCGAGATACGAGCAGGCTAGAAATCAGGCCAATAAATTCCGAGGAATGTTCTCGACCAACACCGGGTTCGAACCCGAGATGGTAACTGAAATCAGACTTGGTTATGGCATAATCTATACTGTTGTCGCTATAGCCAAAAGACAATCTGATTAAAATACACATTTATATTTCCTTTTCATTTTTTTCATACTTTCGATGGTCCACACTACATGAAAATCTGGTCAGCTGTACTGGTAGGTCGCATCAGGAGTCGCGTCAGAGATTAATTTATCAATCACCGTTGACGTTTCTAGTGGGTTATCCACAGTATCGTGCATCGCACATCAAAAAGTCGCCGTAACAGATGATTCTATTTGCTAATCCCTCACGCCACCGAGAACACAGGTTATCAACTCTTCCAGATCCTAGAGTAGTACAGACAAATTAAACGAAATTTTGAACTATAAAAACGAAATGAAACAGCGTATATGTTTCATCATATTGGGGTTACGGTCATCCTACTATTCGCTACCAGCCTATAAGGATAATGAATACGAGCATACGCCGTCTTCTTTAAAGTGTGCGCGGGTTGACCTCGGATTTTCGTCCCTTCCAAATAACTAGACTCAATTTCTCTCTAACAAGGGTGATCTCAGCCTAGAAAATCCAGAGTAACGTTTTCGACCAACCTGGGGATCGAACCCTAGACCTCCTAGTTAGTGACACTGAACTATTCTGACTGTGCCCCCGTGACTCGGCTGTGCCCCCGTGACGCTACGGTTATTTAAACGACCAGGTAATGTAAAACTAAAAATTAACAAAACAAAATTTAAAGCTTTCTGGTAAATATTTTGAAATAAATGAATAAGATCGGGTTTTCTGCACCAAGCGGGCATATGAAGACGGACATGTGTTAAAGGGACCCTTTGCCCGGACAGAATGCCAATATGTATACGGGACTACGATGCTTCACCCCCATCCCCATCATGACCTAATGACAAGCTGAATCAAGCCAGCCACCACCACCCCTAATTGTGGGGTCGAAACCTCAGCTTGTGGCCAAGAATCCCTTGTTCAAAAACGTTTATTTGACCTTATGTTGAAGATGATGACAGATTCTTCGCTAATTCTCAGGGATTCTATATGCTCAAATGCATAACTCCTACCCACTGATGGCCCTTTAGTGTTAGGTTTACCCACCCCCCACCCCACATCTACACCTATCCCTATACCTCGGTTTGTGGCCAAGAATCTCGTCTTCAAAAAAACATTTATTTGACCTTATGTTGAAGATGATACTAAAAAAAGGGTGATTATTTAATTGACTTTTGGTGTTAAATCCTCGGGAAAGAAATTTCAATCGGAACATTCTGATTGTCTTAGTCGATTTTTATTAGGTTATAGCTGCATTAGATTGATCCTCAGTGACATTTGTAATAGTGTAAGGTGAACATGTTGTATGTCATGTTGTATTCGAGACGTTAAACCCGTTGATCTTCTTGAACTATAGTCCTAGGAATAAAATGAAATGGGAATTAAGGTCCTGCTGTTCAATTTCGACTGGTCTAATGAAGACAGTGTTTTATGAGGGAAATTTTGCCCTGAAAGCGGCTCTACGGGTTCTTTCACGTGCACTCCGATGTGTACACGCGACCTCGTTTTTTCGTCCCACTTGAACAGCTCGACTGGTCTAATGAAGACATTGTCGTCTTATGAGGGAACTTTTGCCCTGAAAGCGGCTCTACGGGTTCTTTCACGTGCACTCCGATATGTACACGCGACCTCGTTTTTTCGTCCCATCCGAACGGCTTAACAATGTCCCTTGCCATTACCTCCGCCACGTACCACTAACAAGGTGGGACTTTCTTGGTCAAAACCAGGATCGAACATGGCACCGTCAGGTTAGCTAGTCAATATATTATTACTCACTTAGCCACCGCTGCTCAGGATATAGTTCTAGAATGTAAGATTTATACTTTAGGTCTTAAGATACAACAAAAACATAAGAATACATGTCGTGAAAAGGGGAAAACATGGGTGGGGTTCAACTCAATACTTCGGTGATTTTGCTATCAACATAAGGCAATTTCTTCTATGACCACGTGGTGCAGGAGCAGGACCGAGGGACTGGCATGGGACGGCGTATAGTCGTTCGGATGGGACGAAAAACCGAGGTAAAAGGTCGATGGACAGTTGGAATTCAATTTGAGTATGCCGTAGCAAAATTTCCCACATAGCACATTGTATGCTGATTTTAATTATCCCAGTCGGAGCAGAACAGTAGGACGTTAAACCCCATTTCGTTTTATATGACCACGTATGCAATGCTAGGGATGAGATTTTACCCGGATAGCGGCGTTTCTCTCTATTCTTCGTCAGGTGTTATTTTATGTGTAAAGCTACAAGTACAGTGTGGGTCTCAGTCTTTCAACTAGGCAGAGCTAACGAGAAATGAAATGAAATGGGGCTTAACGTCCTACTTTTTGGTCCATCTGGATTAATGGATACGAATGTCTCCATGCAATGTGTAATAAGTGACACTTTGTCCCTACTGTGGCGCTACAAGCTACTCTTATTTCTTAATGTCAAATCTTTCTCTATGAAGATGTCTTTTGAGCAGGGGGCATCTTTCGAGGGCCTTGTTTGATGTCCAACTGCCAAGGGCCCTGCAACACGCAGCACACCTTTGAAATGTGAAAGCCAGGCTTGGCATAAATCCAAAGGGGTCTTCTAGGGCCTGAAACCTGAGAAGTTTTAGTCGCGACACAATGTCCTGATCTCTCGGCTATTTACGTGGAAGATGTTTTCGGGATGTCGAATCATGAGCACTAAGAACTGATCAACTACCCCAGAGGACAAATGCGTATAATATGTACCTGGTTGGGGTGACGTGGTAAACCGAGGCCCTGTGTACGTTAGGTTGACAGTTGGAATTCGTTCTAAAGAAGGGAGGATGCCGTTTTATGGGTAATATTTGATTCCGGTTCAATGTTAACATTTGATGTGATAGTTTGTGGTATTTTGTTTCCGACATTTCTAAACAAGTATAGAAACTAAAGACACTTCTATTTAAATTGTATAGAGAGGCAGAAATGCCATTTTCAGGGCAATATTTCTCTCATGGAAAGCCGCATGGCCTGATTGGTGCAAAAAGGTAGGACATTAAAGGTAGCAACTTAGCAGGGGCGGATCCAGGATCTTCAGAAAGGGGGGCGTGCTGCACCAAGTTGGGAGTGCGAAGCCCGGCCCGTGATTTTTGAGTGGACAAAAATGCCCACAAGGACTAATTTCATACTAGTACTGTAAATTACGATTTCTAACCTAAACTGCTTTTGTTCTCCTTTCCCGCGAGAATATATGGAGCTAAAACTTGTTCGCCACCGCAAAGAAATAGAGGTGGTGTGCGTCGGGTGCGCCCCCCTCTGTATCCGCGCCTGGCAAGTCTATAAATCAATATCATCCACAGACTTCGACACCGCAGACGTATTGATCAGTTTAAATCAACATTGATGTTGTTATCTTATACCTTGAAACGATAGACTTCTGATATCCAATTTAAAACAAAATGATAATTTAAAAATTGACACACGAATCGTGTGCTAGAATGCTTCAGAGCGCCATTTGTAATGAAGCGACCCAACGAACGAGGCTAAACATACCCCACAGGTGAATACTACCGGTGTAGACTGAAATAACAAGACCACAAAGACTGCCATTCAAATTGGCATAGCTGATCAGAAATTATAGTAAAACAGAAACGATTGAATGTAAATCGGTTTATATACATTCATATTACATCATTATATGCATTGTTACCCATTTGTGTCCAATTCTTGTTTCCAAAGAATAGAGATTTAGCTCCTTTAAATCCCATGTATTTCATTTCACCACCACACCCGTTGATACCTGTAGCTAAGGAGATAAACTTGCCTTTATTGTAAGACATAAAATCACCATTATTTTTGGAGATAACATCATCTTTATTTTCGGAGATAACATTATCTTCGAAGATAACCTGTTGTAGGAGATAAAATCACCTTTAATTTAGGAGATAAAATCACCTTTAATTTAGGAGATAAAATCACCTTTACTTTAAGAGACAAAATACAAAGAGCTAGTGGTCCTCACTATAATAGTTAAAAACTAGATATGTAAAGACAATTTGCTGCAAATTTCAGTCAAATTGATCCACTTTGAACCGAGAATTTACCGATTGAATTTTGGGGCTAGCCTAAATCACCATTAATAAAGTCGGTACGATAAAAAAATAGTCTCGATTATCCACTTTTTGATTTAATTATCAATGAGTCTTGAGCAGCAGATCGGGTTCTAATCCAGTAAAGATCATAGGTGAGCGATGACATCGAAGGTTGATTATGGTCTGGATAAGTTAACTAATGTCCATTAATAAGTTTATATAACATTTCAGGCCTAAAAAAGACGTGTAATTTGTAGATTTAGCTCTTGCATAATCTTTATGAGATAATCTCACCTCTATTATAAGAGATAACCTCGCTTTTATTTTAAGAGATAACTTCACCTTTATTTTAAGAGATAACTTCACCTTTATTTTAAGAGATAACCTCGCCTTTATTTTAAGAGATAACTTCATCTTTATTTTAAGAGATAACCCCACTTTTCTTATAAGAGATAACCTCACCTTTATATTAAGAGATAACTTCACCTTTATTATAAGTGATAACATCACCTTTATTTTAAGAGATAACATTCCCTTGATTTCCTTACTCCCTCGGTGTTTCTTATCATGGAATGACATTTCTTCATTAATTCTATGATTGAATGCAGGTAAAGGTAGGACCATAGAACGAGGAGAGATAAACATGATCATGTTACAAACAACACTTGTGGATCTCCACTAGACTGTTGGTCGGCCTTAATGACCACAGATCACCTTTCGTCCGTTCTCCTGACTTTAATTACACGCTTGTTATTCCCTTCTATTAATAACATTAAACCCGGCTCGTGCTTTCCTTCTTATATTACGTTTTATACTGTATCGCATTCCGTCTCGTGATTTATTCTTTTTATACAAAAATCATGACGTCACAGAAGACGAGAATACACCACCTATAACAAAAGTGCCACGACGACAATGGCGTTTCATATTTTATCATTTAATATATTTGAATTATTCTTTACGGCTTAAGCGCTGTTTACTGCCAGCCAATAAAACAAACAAAAAGGCTACGATAAAATTACTCCAATAATATTTAGGCGGATAAAGTGTAAAAACGACACGAGCTCATTAGACTGCACGGATTGAAGGATTTAACTTTTGAGTCAATACTTTTTCAATGATTTGAAAGATTATGTATTGGAACAATTATTGTCTTCTCAGTGAAAACAAATTTAAAATAGCATTCGGTAAACAACAAGGCTGAGTTGTTTTCATTCAAAACATGAACTCCGTGATGTTGTTTTTATTTCTCGAAGAGCTCTATCCGCGGGAAAATGGAAGACAATGTTTTTGTTGAGACTGAAGTTCTATAAAAATAGAGATTCAAGTCATTGAGTTCAATAGCGGATTATTTATGGATATCGACCCCTTTTTTTTCTTAGTTTTATTGCTTGATATCTTGACGTGTACATGCATAGACTTTAATATGGACGAAAACATGGAAACAAACGACTGAACTAATCGTGTAATTTCCACTAGACAGGATATTAAACCGAATAATTCGGAACCAGATTATTCCGAGTCCTGAATTAGGATGGATATGGTACAGAGAGAGAGAGAGAAATGGGGTTTAACGTCCACTCGACACAAACTAGGTCATTTTGGGACTAACATATGGTTTCAATTTTTATTTCAATAATTTGCTTGCGCGTAGGGGTCTTTAGCAGTTGGAGGAAACCGGAGTGCCCGGAGGAAACCCACGAGGTTGAGAAGGCGCCCCTATCTCCATGCCACATATGCTCACACCAGGGATCGAAACCACAGCCGTAAGCCATAGGTGACCGGCCAGCTAGAGGTCGAAGCGCGGCACTCTAGACCACTAGGCCATCCCAACCCCCCTCGGATATGGTACAGAATAGATTTCAGTAAAGCGGGAAAAAAACAGCAATCTGATTAAAATACTGATCTATATTTCGTTTCGTTTTTTTCTTTCGATGGCCTCTACTACATGAAGAACTGACCGGTTTTACTGGGAGGTCGTGTCAGAGGTCATACGAGCGGCTTTCGACCTTATGACGTCAGATATTGATTAACCAATCAACGTTCAAGTTTCTTGTGGGATATCCATAGTTCCGTGCACCGCACGCCAAGAACTGTTTCATTGGCTTATCGCTCACACCAACCAGAACGCAGGGTATAAAGAACTATTCCCGATCCTAGTGTAGTATAGACAAGTAAAACGAAATTTTGAACTGTAACAAACGAAACGAAATAGGATCTGTGTTTTAAAAAGATTGGAATGAGGAAGAAATTAAAGGTTTGAATATTGAGCAAGCTTCGGTTTAGTCTGATTAAACATCTATCTGAATTTTGTTTCGTTCATATGATTCTAATTTTCAACTCTACCTAATATTTAGCAAATTATATTCAGAACAGCTCTGCCGTTTAGATGACTGAACTCATCAAGTCAGAGGTTCTATGACCGACTCTTATTTCGCATTTCGAATTCCAAATGCCAATGGTTCTTTTCCGTGTACTCGTCGGTTTTTCGTACAATCCCAAAGCCTAGACACTGTTCCTTACCAGGCCTTGACAGGGTCAAAGCATGCTGGAGACTACATGAAATTGTAGACAATACCACGGTCGGGTCTCCTGAGTAACTGATTTTGTGTTCACCAGTCGACAGCTTTGAACTTTTTCAAACCTTACCTCCGTGTGTACGATCATTTCATTCGTGTTCCTGGCATCGCAGTAACTTCAAAGATGTGTTTTCAATTACCGCATACTAAGATCATGAATGATCCTTGAATAATAGTGCATTATTTATATTCAAACATCCATTAGCAATTGCGTTTTATTCGATTTGAAGGAAAGAAATCGAAATTCTTATACCGATATGTCCTTTAAGTATAATGATATTTATTTTAAGTTTTGAAAAATCTATTGTTGTGTTCGTGGTTAGTGTAAGAAATCCGATTAACAAGCCTGGAATTTGATTCTCCTAGGGATTTGGACGTGGTTATCAATCGAGATATCGCATACAATAAAAGCAATAAACGTCTGAATGTCTTTATTGACTTCAAAACTAGACTGACTTCCCTTTATGCACGAGAATCTATTGGGTTTTTTTTTTCAAATGAATTATTTGAGATGCTTCCTTGCACTGGACAATTTCCAAGCATCTTCGAGATGAGTCTAAGTTTTGTTCGAATCCGTTTATTTTTAACTTCTGTTTTAAATTCTTCTACAAACCCTTCTCTTCCGACGTCCAATCAATCAAAGTTTTCATATTTCGCCATTTAAATGAAATAAGATGAATGGGATTTCTGAGAGATGACGTCATATCGTGGGATAATCAACGCAAAGGAATGCCCTTTTTATTTGTTTGTCAATGAAAGTCAAAGTAGCCGTAGGCCGTGATGAACTTTTGATAGAATGTAGTGTCAACTATTTATAACCCCCGCCGCCCCTCTGCGATGGCCCAGTGTGTTACATGTTGGTTTGCTAAATTGTTGGTCCCGTGGTAAATCCCGGTGCTGCTCGAGAAAGTTCATGTGGATTTCCCGGCGTGGTTCCCCCATATCAGTGTTCGCGGACAGAGGGCCTATCAAAGAACAACGTATAGTCGTTCGAATGGGACGAAAAACCGAGATCCCATGTGTACAGATTGAGGTGCACGTAAAATAACCTTGACAGTTGGAATTCGATGCGTAGGCGTACGGGGGAGTGGGCAGATGCCCCCTTAATTTTCGGGAAATCTGTTTTTCGGGCAGACGGGTAAAGCGAAAGAAAATTAGTATTTTATCTAGTTGGCAAAACAAAGTGTCCGAAATATATATAACACTAATTTAATTTTTTTTTAATTGAATACCAAGAATTTGTACTGTATTGACCATGGATTAAAACATTTTGAGCGACAATTCTCGGATTTCCGGCCGTCAAATTTTCCAGAATTTTCTTGGAGGGTCCCTACAAGATAAGCTCCACTCCTTCCTCCGCTCTCGCTGAAGACCGGCGGCGCCGTCTTTAACCTGAAATGTTTCGGCTCTTTGGGTTCTGCCCCCTCACTGTCATCGAGCCCGTACGCCTATGGATGTAAGAGTAGGTCGAAGTGGGTGCCACTGTCCAGGCAAAACTCCCCTCAAAGCGATGTGGCCTACTTCCTTAGCCGGATTGGTAGGATGTTAATCCCAATTTGATTTCATTTTCATTTTTAATACATAGGATATGACGAATATTTCTAGTTCTGTAGTTGAGTTTTTCACAAATTTCGATTGCCAATAATCAGAAACAATACAAAATGTTATAATAAATTCTCCCTGTATGACTGACGTTATAATATAGATATTGCTCGTCCTGCCAATTTTATCGGCTCAAATAAAAAGCCATTTTGTTGCTGGAGGGGACGTTGTAGTCGATGTCGTGGTCAATATTTATTTGTCAAACCAAGCGTATATAATGGTGACTCTTCAATGTTGAAGAATCCGCCACTTAGAGTTTCCGACACTGGAATCAAATGTATGCCCCCTGGGAATTTGTTTGAGAAAATGAGATGGAAATATTGGAAAGTCTCGACCCCATGCTGTTGTGTATTGGCGAACAGAATTACTAAAGGCCTCTGGTTTGTCTTAATGAAGCTGGCAAGAAGGGAGTAATGGTGGCGTCCATTATTAGTAGCCTACATTATGAGGACTGTTATCGCTCATTATCAGATCTATCTCACATTATATATACGAGTACCTAGTTGGTCCGCTTTAATTGGCTTACTAAAGAGAGAGAGAGAGAGAGAGAGAGAGAGAGAGACATGGAGAGGGAGGGGGAGAAAGAGAGAGAGAAACGCATTTGCGGCGGTTAAATTTTCTCCGGGAAGGAGAGACTCTCATATCTCGCGATGATTGATTGGACCACATTGAAGTTAGTGTCCGTTTTGGAGGGAGAGGAGAGGCCCTTCCCGGTGAGCTCCGCTCCTCCGTTCTTTCAGAATACTGGCGCCGCCGTCTGTTACCCGAAAATTTTTCGTGCATTTCAGGTCCCCCCCCTCCCCAAACTGACTGGGCAGCACAGACCCTAGACCTCCGCCTTTATTTTATCCCCCGATCTCAACTATAACGACCTCTTCTATACCCAACGTTAGAGCAGAACACTAGGACATTAAAACCCATTTCATTTAATTTTTATACACAATAATGATTTGTATTAGTTTTGAATTAATCAATTTGTAAAAATTTATTATCTTCTGTAATAATCCTTTTTGACCGAAAAACAGATATATACCGACTGAGCGTAACCCACTATTTTGAAAAGTGGTTTGAGTAATTTTCCTTGGGCAGCGAATTGATACGTATAATTTCGAATGCCGTCATCAACGCCATTATACATTTACAGAGACAGGCCGATGTTTCATTCGTCTAGGCAAACAAGTTTAAGACTTCTTTCTTGTTCCAAAAGGTAAACTGAAGAAAAAGGATACCACATTCTACATTTTTGTAATATACGAGCTACAGAAGGAGGGCATATGTGATGCAGAATTTTGTGGATACATTAAAACAACAAAGGTATATACAAGGCTATGTTATAGGTAACATAAGACGAACAATTTTGAGTAAAATCTAAACTTCAATCTGAGAATGCTTTGTAAACTCGGAGCCAAGAATAGAGCGCAGAGAACCGGCACACAGCCATATTGGAAAACTTAACCATTCTACAGAAATGTGGCTAATTAGACTTGATGTATTTTCTGACCAGCAACCAAATGTCGAATATTAGCTTAAATATTCAATGATGTGAAGTGACCTGGAATATGGCGTACACGTGGATATATTCAACCAGCTCCGTGAACAAGGGCGCGGAGCGGAAGTTAGCGTTATTAAGTACCGGAAACCAAGTTATTGAGAATATTTGTCTCACTTACAAAAGAGTCGTTGCTTGGCGTAACCATGTCAACCGTCCTGGTAATTTCGAGAGCCTATCATCGTCTGTGTCTGTCATCCCTTCAGTAGCAGAGAACATTGACCACGGTCAGCGTACAAGATAAAGACGTGTGTTCACGGTAATTGATGTCATGAATAAGAGTAGATCATTGCCAAGAGCTCAAATCATTAATACTCTTTTTTTTTATTTTCACTCCATTGAAAGACTGTACATTAAGAGTGTCGTTCAATTCAGTAATTGATGGCGACATTATTGAATGCCTGTCTTGTGTACGAATATTACAATATTTGGAAATTAACTGAAATGGGGTTTAACGTCCTACTTTTCTGAGGGCAAGTTTGCCAGCAAATCGGTGCTACGGCCTATTCTCATTTCGAATTCCAACTACCATGGGTTCTTTTACGTGCACACTAATGTGTACACGGGGCCTGGGTTTTTCGTCGCATACGACCGACTATATGTTTCAATGTGTAAGGCGCTAGCTCACTTACCAAATCCGGTTTTCCTCTTGTCCAGACAAGATGCAAAAAATGATATGTAGTCGTTCTGATGGGATGAAAAATCGAGTTCCACCAGTCGAAGAGAATTCGATGTTGAAGACATAAATGAATCCTTGGCAATTGAAACGCCACGGCTCGGTCAAAATTTATCTCACGCTTCGTAGCGTATATCCGACTTTTGTTAATATTTTTAATTTGAGCACAACAGAGGAGGGGGGGGGGTAGTAGAACGGGGGCGCTGTATCAAACGGTCTGTCTGTCATTGTTGTCAACTGGCGTAGTTCGATTTTCTACTTGTGCGTGACAAGGTGTAGGATCGCCTCTCCGACTCCGACCTCGTGGGTTTTCTCCGAGTCCTCCGGTTTTCTCCCACTGCTAAAGACCCCGATGACCAAGCGAATAATAAAATTGATTCATATGTACGGTCCGAAATGACCCCATTTCTCTCTCTTTCTCTCTCACTCTCTCCCTCCCTCTCTCGCACAACATGAGTAATTACTAAAATGTACAAATTTCACAGGTATATTATATCTTAACATATTCACATTGACAAATAAGTAAGTAAATAAATAAATAAATCATCATCGTCATCATCATCATCATCATCATCATCATCATCATCATCCTTTAACATTAATCACTATCCGGCTTCAATAGTCTGGTTGGTGCAAAAACGTACCGTAGTAACCCTAAACCCCATTTCATTTCGTTTTATTTCCAAGGCGCTAACGCCTCTTTAATTACTATCGTATGCTTTCCTTCAGATAGTTGGAATAAAATAAAACCAAGTACGAACAATCCAAACCATTAGACAGAATTCGAAGTCCTAAAAACGTTATTAGGCAAAATAGTGTAATCAGCAAATGGACTGCTCCCCGTGTAGAAAATACACGACAAACAGTGGTAACAGGTGTCCGGAAGAGTAAGCTTACCCTGCATGGACTCGCATTGGCTTCACGGGTGCCGATAATAGAACATCCCCATTTGATGAACTGGAGGCTATTTGAAATTCAGATCACGCCGCGAAGACGACTTGTGCTCGTCCAGCAAATTTACATCCTATATCCTGTGTAAGGCGATTGATGGTCTTATTATGGGTTCTGCATGACATAATCATCTCCTGTTCTCCATATTAACAGCACAACCCTGAATTTAAGGAGTTATCCGATACAATGATTATTCTAGAGGGCGGGCAGAACACGGCTATCCAATACTATGATTGTCAGTGATCACACACGCTATTAAGTTAGTAAATATGCCATTCCATTTCATTCCGAGACAGTTTATTCGCACATTTCACGTTAAAGAATTAACTTTGATCGAAAGCTTGTCTCGTTTCTAATCTCGCTACGTACCACAAATCTTTTTACGTCGATTAAAACGGTGGACACAAGGTTTACTGTATTACAATCACAATTGGTTATTTAAGTACAGCCCGGCCTCAGATTATACAACAAAAAAAAAAGAGCGAATGGAGAGGGGGTATATCATAGCAATAAGCAGTAAATAGAGTGTCCGGTCTTCGACATCAGGCCACAACCAATAAGTTTATAGTAATTACCAATCTGATTAAAACACAGATTTTATTTCGTTTCGTTTTTTCTAGTTCAAAATTTCATTTTACATGTCTTTACTACACTAGTATCATTCTGGAAGAGTTGTTATAATACCTGCGTTCTGGTTGAAGTGAAGGATTAGACAATAAAACGGTCTGTTACGGCGATTTCTTAGTGCGATTCACGAAACTGTGGGCAGTCTAAACCACTAGAAGCGTCAACGCTGATTGATTAACCAATGTTTGACGTCATAGGGCCAAAAACCGCTCGCACGATCCCTGGCGCAACCTTCCAGTACAACCAGTCAGATCTTCATGACGTAGTGTAGGTCATCGTAAGTATAAAAAAAAAACCGAAACGAAATACACATCTGTACTTTAATCCGATTGAGTATTTATTGGAACAAGAATTGGGCTCCAAACACTACTCATTTGTTGTTCTTCTGGTTCTTCCAGAAAAGGCGCATTGACTGACGGCACTCGGCAAACCTCGGAGGATTCCGGAACAATCTAACTAGATGTAGGGTACCGGCATCTGCCGAGGTTTGCCGAGTGTGAATGACGGATGGTGGCAATATGACGTCATGTTCATTTGATGTCTTCTGGTCCTTCTTGGGGTCGTTGCTCTTCGAAAGAGGCGACTTGAATAGCGGATGGTGACGATGACTTCATGTTCATTTGCTAATCTTCTTCGTGATTTGATATTATCAGGCGCGGATCCAGAGGGGGGGGTCCAGGGGGTCCGGACCCCCCCCCCCCTACTCAGGCTTGAAAATTTGAAACTTAAATCTATGCGATTTTATTGGCGATTTTTAGACCTGTTATTTTGGAATTTACCTTCCGGAAATACGTCAGAATGCACCAAATTGAATCTAATTTACCAAATTTTTCTGGGGGAGGGCCCCCATACCCCCGTTAATTGGTTGAGCGCAATTAGTTAAGAAATTATCAAACCTAGACCCCCCCCCCTCCTGCAAAAAATCCTGGATCCGCGCCTGATTATGTTGTGTCTTTCTTGAAATGTCGGGGCGATGGATGGCCGAATGGTAAGCACGCGCGCGATGTATCATAAAGCATGTCATTGAATCAACTGGCGTGGTTTCGAATCCCCGGTCGTACGTGACAAGGAGTGGGGTCGCCTGTCCAACCTCGTCGGTTTTCCCGGGTCTTCCGAAATGACCTAACGGACAAACTGAAAAGAAGCAAATTATACCCCGCTACATTTGTGTCAAGTGGACGTAAACCCAATTTCTCTCTCTCTCTCGCTCTCTTTCTTGAAATGTCTACGTAATTTGTGTGGTCCGCAGGTTTGTCTGGTTCAGTGGTTGGTTTTGTTTGTAGTGTAATAACATCACTCCGCCGCTCACTAACTTTATGATATACGTGAAGATCTTACGACTTTCTGTGATTATATAAAGAAATGGGTAAAAGCTCAGCTGATGAATTGGTCTAGTCAGCAAGGTTGTAAGACCTAAATCTCTAGGGATTCACTGTCATTACTTCACTTCACAGATAAAATATGAACCATAACAACAACAAAGACCAGTGACGTGGTACGCATCTTGCAGACCATAACAGTAACATAAAACAGTGACGTTTTAGACATGGTTTGTTGTCTTCCTGCGTGGAAGACATGGCCACTTAGATATCCCAATCCCATCATTGCATTAGCTTAATTAAGTTTTTATATCATACATGAATACTACCGAATTTGAAATGCCTCCCCGGTTAAGCTTTATCCACCACTCGGTATCAATGCATTTCATTGATGGGTGAAATGACATGATAAGTTAGAGGGTCAAACAAATCGGTCGCAAGAGGTTATGATAAAGTTGGAGAGAGAGAGAGAGATAGAGAGAGGGGGTGTGTTACAGAATTGGGAAGAAGGTGGCAGATGCAGAATTGGACAGTATCGCTCACTACATTTGATTTCAAGTAATTTGATAAGGTTCGTCTTGTTTTCTTCTTTTCCTTCTTGGGGTGGGATGGGGAGGGACGAGGTGGTGGGTGGATGGTCTAGTGGTTTAACCTAATTTTGTCGAGTGGACGTTAACCTCGTCTCTTTCTCTCTCTCTTTCCTCGGAGCGACGCTCTTCGAAAAATGCTCCCTTGATTCAAATACGACTGGGCATTTCAGCCTGACCGTCTCCTCTCTGCTCTTTCGGTGGAAGGCGAAACGAGCGTTGCGACGTTTTTAGTGCGCAGCTCTTCTGGATCCCGAGAGATACAAAACGAGTCGGCTAGTACTACTCCAGTGGTGGAATTCCCCTGCCTTTAAGCCCCTCGCGTCTACAAATTTCTGGAACCGCCCTTGGGAGTGCCATTTACATTTAGGCTACCCTTGGTTAGAAGCAGATAGAGAGACTGAGAGAGAGTGAGACAGACAGACAAACTAGGTCATTTCAGGACTAACACATAGTTCAATTTAGCATTGAGAGGAACCCTGACGACCCGGAGAAAACCCACGACCACGAGGTTAGACTGCTGAGAAGCAATTCGTACGACTGATGTTTTACGTGATCAATGGCGGTAAAATAGAATAGGACATTGCTCTGTATTGTAAGGCTTAACAATTTCTTCACCAATCACTAAAGTCAATAACCTTGTGTTGATATTGATCCATCACCTGATGTTTGCCACACATACATTTCACTTTGTTTTCCTTTCAAACTCCTGTCATACGATGTCAAATAATACACTAAACGTTACACACAGAAATTATACTAGATTTCACCCCCATAGAAGAATTTTAGAGAAATGTAAAAGGTCTAACGGTCGGGATTATTCATTATAAGTTAAAGGGAGCGTTGAGGATGCGAGTGGGGGTCTAACGCAGAGAGAGAGAGAGAGAGAGAGAGAGAGAGAGAGAGAGAGAGAGAGTTTAACGTCCACTCGACAAAAACTAGGTCATTTGGGAACACTAACATATGGTTTAATTTTATTTCAATAATTCGCTTGCAGTGGGAGCAAACCGGAGGGCCCTAGTTTGTGTGGAGTGGACGTTAAACCCCATTCCTCTCTCTCTCTCTCTCTCTCTCTCTCTCTCTCTCTCTCTCTCTAAAACCGTGACATATAAACCACGCCAGATGCTTCAATGACAGACATTATGATACAGCGGAAACATGCTAACCATGCGGCCATTCGCTGCCTCAAATAACCGGTCAAGGGTTTGACATTAACATTTCATCAACCAAAAATATTCAATTTAAGGCATGAACTCACTTAATCATGATCAGTAGACAAAATTAATTTTCCATTTCATGATACGATACGAAATACAATACTACCCTGCCAAATAAACAACTATTATCAATTTCCGTACAAATTGTTTGCTCGTTTGATTGGAGACAATGCGATATTCTCGACCAATGATTGCCCAGTTGTCATCCATGGTTTAATTTAAGTCAATCGTTTCCAACGAAAATTTCTATTTAGAATTTAAATGTCCTAACGTGGACGATAAACGGATATTTTCATTGGTTACTTTTAAATAGGGTTGTCCTTGATTCTCTCACGAACTTTTGTATTCACTGAAGGCTCTTCAGCATATCAATTTGAATCTGGTAAGATGGAGCCCTATGTGCGTGGTCGAGCGGCTTCATGCTGAAACATAACGTTACGTTGGTTAAAATAGCGAAATAGAAATGAAAATCTTTTGTCTGCAGCCCCCAGCATCAGGCTACATCGCCTGTGTGCCCCGAGTAACTGCCTTGTTGCCAGTTGATAGATTGTCCGGGCAACGTTGCCCCCATAGCCACGGCCCACGCATCTCCAATAGAAGGCTTGATCTCGCCTTAACTACGTACATCGTATCAAGCCCTTCACGTAATATCCTGCATATTTCGCCACTAAATTCGATTGGGCAACAAGCCCAGCATGGGAACCTATCAGATTCATCGGTCGTCGTGAATACCAAGACTCACCCTTCTAGCTAAAATGTTTACATGTGACAATCGAGTTGCAAAGTTCAAAGATCGATCAATGTCAAGGTTATTGGTTTTCCGTAAGTTTCTCAATTGAAAAAAAAAAACAACTTCCAACGGCTGTATACTTGTTTGTTTACAGTGTGTTATGTGCCACGACCTAGGATTGGACAATGCTAATTAGTCACGTGTCTACACAACGGGCGAAAAGTTCTGGAAATGCTTAGTATTGAAGCGACGGTTAGATGTTGTAAAACTCACGGACGTTGCTTAAGGAACATGCGGCCCACGGTAGTTCGCTCACCAGGAGGTTCCATGTTTCATCCCGATGTTGACCGATTTTCCAGCGTAGTTACCCATTGTCAGTAGTGCAGGACGGAGGGACTGGGGACTGGCAAGGGACAACATCTACATGTTCGGATGGGACGGAAAACCCGAGGTCCGTCTCGTGTACATATTGGTGTACACATAAAAGAACGCTTGGCAGCAGGGATTCTTTCACGGCACACTGTATGGCTGTTTTATTATCCCGATCGGAGCAGAACAGTAGGACGTTAAACCCCCTTCCATTTCATGACCGTCTTTATTAGTCCGGTTTTATTTCATATTAGATTACGCTGTAGTTACGTTTACACAGCATATTATTGCACATAATTTCGTACCAGGGGAATGCCAGTCACAAAGTCCACGACGGGTTTCCTTTTACAAAAATTGAACATATCGGCAATCTGTCAGATATTATAAGCAACCAATATTTCGTCGCGTAAAATCGATATCACCCGAGGTGACCTCTTGCTGGAGAATATCCGTGTATTATCGTAGGTTTTATTTCAGATTCGTCTCGAACTACAAGTTACGAGTTGTCATTGAGTCAAGTGTCTCTCTCTCCCCCTCTCTCTCTCTCTCTCTCTCTCTCTCTCTCTCGGATGGGACGAAAAGCCGAGGTCCCGTGTACACATTGGCGTGCACGTAAAAGATCCCTTGGCAGTTGGAATTCGATATAAAATTAGGCCGTAGAGCCGCTGCCCGTGCAAATTTTCCTCATAACACACTGTATGACGTATGTCCGTCTTCCATTGGCCAAGGTTAGATGCAGAAGTGTAGGACGTCAAACCCCATTTCATTTCTCTCTCTCTCTCTCTCTCTCTCTCCTCTCTCTCTCTCGGGGTGGTCGAGACGTGACCTACTCGGGAATGAACAAGACTAAATACAAAACTAAGAATTCAGCAGTCGATATAATACAAGAAGGATTACAATACAACATTCGTCTTTCTCTTCAAACTATATAAACAATCCAGCGGCACTTATGTGTGTTGGATGAATATTATTGATTAAAGATACATTATGGGAGATTAGATAAAGAGTTGACTGTTCTCCCTATAACAGTTAGAAATAGATAACGTAAATAGAAAATGTTGAAAATTTCAGTCAAATTGTTCCATTGTGAACCGAGATATTAGCTTTTGAATTCTACGCATAGCCTTGATCATCATTTCTAAAGTCCGTACGATAAAATATAGTCTGGATTATCCATTGTTGGATTTATTCATCAATGACGGTAAAGCTGCAGATAAGAATCAAATTCAGTGAAAATCCGACACATAAGATGACATCGAGAGTTGAATATGGCCTGGATAAGTTAATTAATATCTAATTAATAATTTAGATAACATTTCAGTCCTAAAGAAAGGTCTGTAATAGGTAGATTTAGCATGTTTAAGCTCTGAAATGTAAGATACTGTCCACCCCCCCCCCCCCCCCAAAACACATACAGAAGTAACAGCTGTTAAAGTTAACGGGGATCCCATCAACAGACTTTCTCTCCGTTACCGGTGTGTATCGAGGTTCGGATATTACCGATGTGTATCGAGGTTCGGATATTAGCGGTGTGTATCGAGGTTCGAAAATTACCGGGGTGTATCCAGGTTTGGAAATAACCGGTGTGTATCCAGGTTCGAAAATTACCGGGGTGTATCCAGGTTCGGAAATAACCGGACTTTATTAAGGTTAGAAAATTGCCCGAAATTACGTAAATGTTACCAAGGTTCGGATACTAACGGAATTTGTCGAAATTACCGGAATGTTTAGTTGTTCGAGATTTACTGGAACTTATCGATTGACCGTAGATACAAACAGAAACAAATTTATAAATGCAAACATTTAGAGTTAATAGAGCTATCGTGGACTAGAACTAATGATGGCATGTCAGGGACATGTGACATGTTAAAAACAAACCTATTTATCTTGAATATACAGCAGGACCGGTGGTTGTTGAATGAAAATAGGTTCAGTACAGAGGTCAAGACTATATATGGTATCTGTAGCATATAATTACGGCTCTATAAGGAAATTTCTGCATTTAATTGATGCCTTTGTTAATGCTATAAAGACACACAATAATTATACACCAGTCACTATCGTGTTTCATAAGGTGGTCAAGACTCATCGGTTGTGCGTGTCCTACCTCGTGGGTTTTCTCCGAATCTCACTGTTAAAGACCCCTACACTATCGTGTTTGATAAGGTGGTCAAGATTCCCGGTTGTACGCATAGGCGTACGAGCCAGGGGGGCAGGGGGGGGGGCAGCTGCAAAATAAAATGCCCGAAATCTAATGAAATACTGATTATACGTTTGCAGCCGTCAAATATTCCAAAATTTTTTTCTTGGGATTCCATACAAGGTCAGTTCCGCTTCTTCGCCTCTCGGAGAAAACCGGCGCCGCTGTCTGTAAACCCGAATTTTTTTCGGGCATGTCTAGTTTTGCTTGCCTAACTGTCATCGAACCCTAATACATGTATATGGATTAAAAAATTTTGTCTCGAGCATTGATTATTGTTTTTTTTACTGGAATTCAGAGTGAGATTTCGGTTACACAACAATTGGATACTTTTTCTTCGGGAGGATAAGACCCCCCAAACCTAGCGACGATTGATTGGTTGTTTGGAATTCGGGTCAGCCAGGTACACTATATTGGACCACATTCACAGGATGGAATAGCAGGAAAACGCGTTTGCGGCAGTTAAATTTTCAAAACTTTCTCCCAACGGTCTCTTCTTCGTGGGCTGTAAACGATTGATTGGAATTCGAGTCAGCCACCTTTATTAGGCTGTATTAGACCGCTTTGACATTGCTTTGTTCACGGGCTGAAATCGCAGGAAAACGTGTTTACAGCCGTCAAATACTAAAAAAATTTCTTTTGAGCCTGGGCGTGGGGGGGGGGGGGGATGTCAATACACCTTAATTAGGCTGTATTAGACCACTTTGACCACGGGCTGAAATAGCAGGAAAACATGTTTGCAACCGTCAAATATTCCAAAATTTTCCTTTGAGGGGGGTGGGGCATACAAAGTAAGTTCCGAGGAAGACCGGCGCCGCTCTCTGTAAACCCGATTTTTTTTCGGGCATTTCGGGTTCTGCCCCCCTAACTGTCATGTCATTGAGCCCGTACGCCTATGGTTGTACGTGACATGGAGTAGGGTCGCCTGTCCAACTTCGTGGGTTTTCTACATTGATGGGTGAATGAAATGGGGTATAACGTTCACTTTTTCTTCCCCAACCGGACAAATGAAGACGTGGAATTTATACCCCTTTTAAGTATTTGGGTCATCTGTACGACACACTAGGTCGAGGAAACCGGGGAACTATGGAGGAACCCATGAGGTTAGGCAGGCCAGAGTCGAAACAACGTCACTTGACGCCATGAAAATAATTTGGATCGAAAACGCACGGAAGATAATATGGTCCCTGTCTCCCCCCCCCCCACACACACACCCCCACACCCACACCGACACGCACATTTCAAGTAATTACATACCGTTTTGTCCGCAAATGCGACCAATATTTCTCTGTACAAAGATAGTGTTGTATAATGATATGTCTCTATGACAACATGTCAATGTTTTAATGGCTTCCTGGTGTTATACCGATTCTTAAGGTCAAAGGAATCAAAATATTGTTATTTTCAGCGCGTAACTGTTGCCTGTTCATGGTTTCATAATATCAAACAATGTAACATACCGCCAACAAAATAAAGAATTTAAAGATGTATAATTATTAAACATTTCGCTATGAAATGATAATGAAATAGGAATATGTTGAAAATTTCAGTCAAATTATTTAATTCAACCTAATATCCAATATCAATGAAGTAGTGAACATTTTAAAATCAGTACACGGCGCCTTTTGCGGGTTGGATGGCCGAATGGTTACCCCTTGCGCGCTGTATCATAGGGACTGTCATTGAAACTGACCCGTATGTTAGTCCCGAAACGACCCAGTTTGTGTCTAGTAGACGTTAAAGCCCCAATACCACTCTTGTTGTAATTGAATAATATGTCCCAATCTTCATTCTGGTCAACAAATTGTATTATTTTGCAATATTCCAATTAATTGATGATATAAATTTCATCTTAACACACCTAATTTAAAAAAATTGGAAAAATTCAACTAATTGATTTGAAAAGTCTAACGTAAACCTTTTCAAATGTGACTTTGATTTAAAATATTTTCGAACCCTCTGGACAAGTAAAATAGGTTGTAATGGATAATTTACACAACAGGTAGGACACTTAAACATCTAGTACTTAGAATAAGGCTATTATTTATTTTCTGGAGCTGCCAAGCCAGCAAGAGTGTTATTGTCCCTTTAAACTCATCTCTCTCTGTCTCTCTAATAATAAAAAAAAAACGAGTAAAAGGTGAAAATCAAGCGCAAACGAACATAATTAATTAGCAAGTGCATGTAAATCACACTATACACACAAATATTGCTTTCGTCTATTTTAAGTCCCTTAATTCAACTAAATACTTTGAAAAGTCTAACGTAAACCTTTTCAAATGTAACTTGGATTTAAAAATATTTTCGAACCCTCTGGACAAGTAAAATAGGATGTAATGGATAATTTACGCAGGTAGGACACTTAAACATCTAGGACTGTACTTACAATAAGGCTATTATATATTTCCTGAAGCTGTCAAGCCAGCAAGAGTGTTATTGTCCCTGAACATTTAAATAAGAAAACAAGACTCAAATACAAACCTCTGGACTTTCATTCAATCAGATTTCAAACAGACAATCGGCGATTTAAACAGTGGTCATTCACCGGGGCTAATATAGACGACTATACAATATCGTGAAGGTTTACTTTTATTTTGAATCGCAATTGTCAAAGATTCTTTTACGTTCACATGACAAACGTAACAGAGCGACAAGACACCCCCGTTCTACACCAACAATATGGTGAAACCCTGTCGGAAACCGGGGGGGGGGGGAGGGTGGATGGCCCAATGATTAGCGTGCGCGCTGCATCATACGGCCTGCCATTGAGTCAACTGACGTGGTTTCGAATCCTCGGTTGTACGTGACAAGGAGTAGGGTAGCCTGTCCAAGCTCGTGGGTTTTCTCCATGTCCTCCGGGTTCCCCCCACTGCTAAAGACCCCTACGCGCAAACGAATTAATGAAATAAAATTAAAACCATGTGTTAGTCCCGAAATGACCTAGGTCGTGTCGAGTGTTAAACCCAATTTCTCTCTCTCTGTCGGAAAACCAACACCGGAAGTGAACCCAAGACGAACTGGTAAGCAGTCTAGCGAATAATATATAAAATATAAAAGGAATATTTATATAATTTAATAGTACAAGCGAAAAGGTGTTTGTTTTTATTAATAAATTATAAAAGAATTAAAATGAAATAACCTTGTTACAAAGGGTGAAATGTCGGAGGTACTTTTGACCTGTCCTTCACCAGGAATTAAATTTACTACCGAACTGCTGATACCAATATCAATATTATTATTATGTTTTTGTACAGAATTAATCTATCAGCAAGTTGAAATAGTCATTTCAAGAACCCGCTGACCTTTTAAGTTCATATACTAAAGTTCAAATTTCGCCATGATTAGTATTATGATATCTAAAATCAATAATGTAGATATATATGTATGTGTACTTAATAAGTTTTTATACGCCCACATTTTCATGTGGACGTATTATGTCGTCGCCCCTGTCCGTCCGGACGTCCGTCCACAATTTGTTTGTGGACTCTCTACAGGTCACAATTCTTATCCGATTTTGACGAAACTTGAAATATAGGTTTATCCCCATAAGATCTCGACTGCTTTCGATATTAGCATGTATCGGAGGGAAACTTCGTGGATTATGGCCCCTGATTGTACGAAATATCATGTTTTTAGCTTGTGGACCCTATAGAGGTCACAATTTTGAACCGATTGTGATGAAACTTGACATGCATGTTTATAACCCCAAGATCTTGGTTCCTTTCGATATTTGCGCCCATCGGATCGTAACTTCCTGAATTATGGCCCCCGATTGTCCAAAAAATCGCCCTTTTTAGCTTGTGGTCCGTCTGGAGGTCAAAATTATTATCCGATTTACAAAACCGTTTGATTATATCACCGTTACATGGTAATGAAGGTTGAGTTCGAATTTCGTGAAAATCGGACCAAAATTGACATACAAAATGGCCGCCGTTTGTACGCGAATAGTGTGAAAATATGTTATTTCAAGGTTGTGGACCCTATAGAGGTCACAATTTTGAACCGATTGTGATGAAACCTGACATGCATGTTTATAACCCCACGATCTTGGTCCCTTTCGATATTTGCGCCCATCGGATCGTAACTTCCTGAATTATGGCCCCTGATTGTCCGAAAAATCGCCCTTTTTAGCTTGTGGTCCCTCTGGAGGTCAAAATTATTATCCGATTTAAAAAACCGTTTGATTATATCACTGTTACATGGTAATGAAGGTTGAGATCGCATATCCTGAAAATCGGACCAAAATTGACATACAAAATGGCCGCCGTTTCTACGGAATAGTGTGAAAATATGTTATTTCAAGGTTGTGGACCCTATAGAGGTCACAATTTTGAACCGATTGTGATGAAACTTGACATGTATGTTTATAAGCCAAAGATGTTGGTTCCTTTCTATATTTGCGGCCATCAGATCCTAACTTCTTGAATTATGGCCCCTGATTGTCCGAAAAATCGCCCTTTTTAGCTTGTGGTCCCTCTGGAGGTTAAAATTATCATCCGATTTAAAAAAACGTTTGACTATATCACCGTTACATGGTAATGAAGGTTGAGTTCGAATTTTGTGAAAATCGGACCCAAATGGACAGACAAAATGGCCACCGTTTGTACGCGATTAGTGTGAAAATATGTTATATCAAGGTTGTGGACCCTATAGAGGTACCAATTTTGAACCGATTTTGATGAAACTTGACATGCATGTTTATAACCTGAAGATCTTGGTTCCTTTCGATATTTGCGCCCATTGATTCGTAACTTCCTGAATTATGGCCCCTGATTGTACGAAAAATCACCCTTTTTAGCTTGTGGTCCCACAGGAGGTCAAAATTATTATCCGAATTAAAACAACGTTTGATTATATCACCGTTACATGGTAATGAAGATTGAGTTCAAATTTTGTGAAAATCGGACCAAAATTGACAGACAAAATGGCCGCCGTTTGTACGCGATTAGTGTGAAAATATGTTATATCAAGGTTGTGGACCCTATAGAGGCCAGCATCTTACCCACTTAGCAACATGATACCCAGTCGAATTTGAAGCCTACTGAAATACACCTTTATAACCCAAAGATCTTAATTCATTTCGATATTTGCACATATCAAATTCTAACTTAATGATGTAGGAAAAATCACTTCGGTATTGCTTGTTCTCTATCCATCTCTCGAAAATGTGGGCGTATCCTGCCTGGCAGTGCCAGCCTATCTTTATATATAATAACAATAATTTATGTATTTTCTAATTAACTTTTTACCTATAAAATTGGATAAACTTTTGGTTCAAATGAGTTGAGTTTGAAAGCTCACCAGAGAAGGTCCCCTCTCTCTCTCTCTTGTTATTCTGCTATGAATAAAGTAATGTTGGATCCAGAACGTTTTCTTGAAATTATGTTATAACCTTTCCTGGTTACAAAATTACGACATTCCATATCGTGACTTTATAATCGAGAAAACTCAAGGGACTGAACAAATCGTCGTAAGTGAGATTGTATACTCAGGTTGTGGGTGGCCCCTTGAGATTAGATTATAAGCTTATATTTCAACAATGTTTTTAATGAATTAATGTCTTTACATTTTATTATGAAATAGAGTTCCTTGATTGATAAGAAGGGCAGAAAGGTAGCAAGTTTAACTCCCTCTTATTTAGCTCTTGCATAATGTACGTTTTATATAATCGCTCCCCTCCCCCCCACATCTAAAATAGCCAAAAAAAACCCCAAACAAATTAAAATGTCAAATAGTCAAAGATTAAAGATATTAATGTTATTTTTATATAATCATTTGATTGTGGAGGTCACCGTGCCGGTAAAACGCCACGCGTGTTTTAACTTTGTGATAGGAACTTAACACCTTTTTCTGTTGGCATTCGCGATTCTATTGAGAGTCTCATATAAAGATGTAGTTCAGGATTCACATGGCAAGTACATAATCAACTCTCCAGACCATCGGGTTACTGAGATATTGAGTGGATTATACAATGTCTGCCATATCTTCGCAAACTGATTAAAATATACTATAGATCTATATTTCGTTTCGTTATTTTATACTTTCGATGGTCTACACTACATGAAGATCTGACAAGTTGTAGTGGGAGGTCGTGTCAAGGGTTGTACGAGAGGCTTTTGAACCTATGACGTCAGACGTTGATTAATCAATCGGTGTTGGGGGATCACGGTGGCTAAGTTGGTAAGACGCTGGCTCGCTAGCCTCGAGGTGAGGTGTTCGATCTCTGCATTGGTCGAGAAAGTTCATCCAGATTTTCTGTTTCCCTGTTTCCGGCAAGGTTTCCCCTTGCGAGAAATGTAGGACGGGCGGTCTGACAAGGACAGTTGTCTAGTCGTTCGGATGGGACAAAAAACGAGGTCCCGTGTACACATTGGCGTGTACGTAAAATATCCCTTGGCAGTTGGAATTCGATATAAGAGCAGGCCATAACGCTGCCCGGGCAAAATTGCCGTCATAGCACACTGTATGGCGTATGCCCGTCTTCATTAGCCCAGTTTAGGAACAGAACAGTAGGACGTTAAACCCTATTTCATTTCATTTCAATCAGCGTCGACGTTTCTAGTGGTTTACCAAGAAGTCGCCGTAACATACCGTTTTATTGGCTGTAGAGTAGTGAAGACAAGTAAAACGAAATTTTGAACTATAAAAAAAACGAAAAGGGTTTTAATCAGATTGATATCTTGGCAAATAAAGACTTTGTTGATTATCGTAGCAATGATACTTGATAATCGAGGCTATTTATGCTATTCTTGTCACAACTCCAAACATTCAGAATTTGGCTAAATATATACATTTTTCATTATCTATTTTTAAACTATTATAGTGGAGGGTGTGACCTAATAATAGGTTCCCGTGCACATTTAAGTATGCACGTAAAATAATTCTTGACATTTAATAAAGAGTATGCGGAGACTCGCCAATGGGTGGGGAAATATTTTTTTATAGCACATAGTACACTGCATGGCGTAAGTCCTTCTTCATTGATTGGTCTGTAATTGAGTCAACCGGCGAGCTTTCGAGTCCCCGGTTGTAAGTTACAAGGAATAGGGTCGCCTGTCCAACCTCGTGGGTTTTTTCTGGATCCTCCGGTCTACTCCCACCGCTAAATACCCCAACCCACAAGCGAATTATTGAAATATTTTTTTTTTAAAACTATGTGTTAGTCCCGAAATGACCTAGTTTGTGTCGAGTGGACGTTAAACCTTATGTCTTTCCCTCTGTTTCTTCTTCATTGGTTGGTAGAATAGTAGATGGCATTTCAATTGTATAGATGTCAATGTGGATGTATGTCACAAGCGAATTATTGAAATAATTTTTTTTTTAAAACTATGTGTTAGTCCCGAAATGACCTAGTTTGTGTCGAGTGGACGTTAAACCTTATGTCTTTCCCTCTGTCTCTTCTTCATTGGTTGGTAGAATAGTAGATGGCATTTCAATTGTATAGATGTCAATGTGGGTGTATGTCACTGACAGCACGTTGTCATATCTGATGTTCCTGGTTTCATATTTACGAGACATCGAGTTTGAGCATGCGTTAATAAGGGTCAGATTGTGCTAGAGACCAGTGGCGGTAGAGGTCGCCAAGTTAAGACGGACCATCCAATTATGATCACGATAGATTAAAGCAACACCACGCGACAGTAAAACCAGCACACACAATCAAAAGAGAGAGAGAGAGAGAGAAATGGGGTTAACGTCCACTCAACACAACTAGGTCATTTCGGGACTAACATATGGTTTTTGATTTCATTTCAATAATTCGCTTGCGGGTAGGGGTCTTTAGCAGTGGGAGGAAACCGAAGTGCCCAGAGGAAACCCACGAGGTTGAGAAGGCGCCTCTATCTCCATGCCACATACGCTCACACCAGGGCTCGAAACCACAGCCGCAAGCCAGAGGTGACCGGCCAGCTAGATGTCGAAGCGCGGCACTCTAGACCACTAGGCCATCCCAACCCCCCGCCACACACAATCAAAAGTAGTTTTATGTTAAAACGATTCATTCTAACTTAAAGGGGCATTATGGAAAATTAGAAAAAGTGCTGTCAGTTTCGATTATCTCGATTTTCCAGCGTGATTTCTCCTTGTCAGTGATACAGAAGGAGGGCCTGACAAGGACAGCTGCCTAGTCGTTCGGATGGGACGAATAACCGAGGTCCCGTGTACACAATGGAGTGCACGTAAAAGACCCCTTGGCAGTTGGAATTCGATATAAGAGTAGGCCGTAGCGCCGCTGCCCGGGCAAAATTTCCCTCATCGCACACTGTATGGCATAAGCCCGTCTTCCATTAGCCCAGGTTAGGTGCATAAGAGTAGGACGTTAAACCCCATTTCATTTCATTTCATTTCATTAAAAACTATAAAATATAAAGGGAATTTGCTGAAACTTTCAATCAAATTGTTCCACTCTGAACCGAGATATTAGCGATATTATTTTAGGCATAGTCTCGATTATATTACGATAAATAAAAAAAGATATAGTCTTGATTATCTATTTAATCATCAATGCGCGTTGGGCAGCGGGTCGGATTCAAATCCAGTGAATATCGAACACATAAGATGGCATCGACAGTTGATTGAGGTCTTTTCATGTTAACAATGGTCAAATTAATAGTTTATTTAAACCTTTCAGACCGAAAGAAAGACAAGCAATAGGCAGATTTAGTGGTTCTTGCATAATCTATGTTTAAGTTATGGGCACTTTAAGTTTTAAGCGCCATTTTTATTTTAGACAAAGATAGTAATAATAATTGTGCTATTTTTATCGCGAAGACAAGCCAGCACACTCTAATTAAGGGTATATTTTTGATCCTCGGGTGTGCAATTACCCACTAACAACATTCTTTTTAATAATTTTGAATTGTATGTGAGCGGTCTGGCTTGTTGGGCCTTTAAGCTGGCTTGTCCAACAAGATTTATGTAAATGAGACAGCTTTCCTTATATTGATGCACTGCACGCGTTTATTACTGTCACGTGACCTGGGTAATTTGTAGCACTCGGAATGAAGGAAGCGAAGAACGAGTGGCGGCATCATTGAAACACGATTGTCAAGCTCTGCCTGTTGGCGCTATCGCAAATATTGAAGATGTTCTTCATCCCCTTTCAATACGCTTAGCTGGTTTTCTGGGTTATTCTCACATCTGTGTATCGGCGGTTAATAACGGTCATTTGGTGGGCTATTGCCACTTGTAGCTTTTTAAACAAGCTATAATGAATATTTTTATTGCCAGTCTTTTGGTGGTCTTGACTTGATATAAGTATAAGAAGAATATTATGTGTCGGTTTATTCTTTTAGATTATTTGATACTCTCTGATATAATCTATACAGCCGCCCACCTAATGTACTTTCCAGTTTTCGTTAAATATTTATTGGTTGAGAAATGGAGAGGGAGAAATGGGGTTTAACGTCCACTCGACACGGGGTTTAACGTCCACTCGACACAACTAACACATGCTTCAATTTTATTTAAAAAATTCACTTGCGCGTAGGGGTCTTTAGTAATGGGAGGAAACCGGAAGACCCGGAGAAAACCCACGAGGTTGGACCCGCGACCCTACTCGTACAACCGGCGATTCGAATCCGCGCCAGTTGACTCAATGACAGGCTTTATGATACGGCGCACACGTGCTAACCATTCCGCCACCCACCCCCTGGAGATAGAGCGAGAGAGAGAGAGGAAACCGGAGGAGAGAGAGAGAAAGAGGCGGGGTTTAATGTCCAACCTATCACATGGTTCAATTTTATCTTAATAATTCACTTGCGCGTATGAGTCTCTAGCAGTGGGGGAAAACCGGAGGACCCGGAGAAAACCCACGAGGTTGGACAAGGCGAAATTACTCCTTGTCACGTACAACCGGTAAATTGAAACCACGCCAGTTGACTCAACGACCTTATGATACAGCGCGCACGTGCTAACCATTCGGCCACCCAACCTGCGGTTGAAAAATGGACTCATTAGCAGGCCTACCTACACATGAGGAATTCCTATATCAATAAAATCCCGGTTTAAGAGATTAGACCAACTGCTCGCTAATATTGAAAATATTCAAATCAAATGTGATTCAACGTCTTATTTTATTTTTATGCACAAATCGAGACGGAATACGTCATACTGTGTGCTTTGAGGGAATGTTATTTTAGGTGAACCATGGTTTTTTCGTCCCATCTGAACGACGAGACTATTTTCTTAGCCAAACGGGGAGCCACGGTGCGAAAGCGGGTTGTCCAGAGGGTTCGAAAATATTTTAAAATCCAAGTCACATTTGAAAAGGTTTACGTTAACCTTTTCAAATCATGTAGTTTCCAATTTTTTAAATTAGGTGTGTTAAGATGAAATTTGTATCATCAATTAATTTGAATATTGTAAAATAATACAATTTGTTGACCAGAATAAAGATTGGGACATATTATTCAATTACAACAAGAGTGTTATTGAGGCTTTAAGAGAACCCTTTTGAAGCTGGAATTCGATATAAGAGCGCCGCTGTACGTCCGGGCAATATTTCCCTCATAACACACGTTTGTCTTCGGCGAATGTCCGTCTTCATTAGCCCAATCGCAGCAGAATAGTAGGACGTTAAACCCCATTTCAGTTCATTTCAAGCGGGAATTTCATATTTTCCAAGAAAGTCAAAACATATTCATTTCTATGTCTTTTGTTTAATAGGTTGTCAACTCACTATTATACAATCATAGGCATTATTTTTACACTTACAAATCCTTCACATCGGAAATAATAACACAATTACCTTTCTTGTTTTCCCATTTCTCAACTGGCAATGGTGAATTATAGGATTATTCTTTAACAGGGTAGGACTGGTTATATACCATCTATTTCAAGGCTTTATTTTAATATATTTTCAAAATATAACTTAAAAATATGAAATTGCAGCTTTAAGCCGATTAAAATGGGGCGTGTATTTCCCATCTGGTCTCGAATTTTGTACCAGATTCGCCCGGGCCTGATCTGATCAGGTCATCATCACTTCGGTGAGTAATCATCATGTTGCTGTGTTTATTTCAACATTATTTAGTCCCATTACCTCTGACCTTGTGACTCGTCGTATTATTATTCTATATCAATAAGCTTTATAATGACTTTATAGGTGTTCCTCGTCTTGTTCAATTCATGTCTGCGTTTGATAAGATTTCCCAAGAGATCGCATCGAAAGGGACATTACTCTGGACTATGTTTACAAACAAACAAAGAATCGCCCTATTAATGATATTATTAATAAATGTATTCACATGATGAAAATTGATCTACTAATTATTGTTTTTCTCAGATAATGCTACGGTTTTATAATTTCTGCAACCACGGTGTACGATCCCGCTGTGGGCCTTAAAAGTTCCTAGTTTTTTTTCCGCGTTGTGTCCCCTTGTCATTAGTGCAGTACAATACAGTTATAAATATATGTGCACGTGCAAGGAGAGTCCATACTTCTCGCAGTGTTTCGTTTGATCAGAGCTAATCCCACTTAACACTGTCGTAATGCCTTAAATCACTGTCCAAAGTTTTACGGGTTTAGGGAAGACCCCAGATTAAACGCAGGGCTGGCATGACATGTTGCTGTACTTGATTGTAGATTTGATTGAACGGGAAGAATAGACACCCCCTCGAAGGTCAAGTATCAGAAGCCAATCCAGCAATGGCCAGAGAGGGATTTCTCGGAACATTGCTTCGGAAATATGGGAAAGTCTGGCAACTGGAATGAATTCTATACCGAACAGCGGCTTGGCGTTCGTAGATCTATATTTAACCCGGAAGTAATCGATATAGGCTACATAGAGTTGTTTTATTACACTGATCAATTTAATGAAACAAATAATCCAAAACTCACCACACTCTAAAACGTTTGACTATTTAATTTGGAAGATTATTCTCCATGTCTGGCGGAGTTTCAGCGTCTAGTCTCAAAATGAAATGTAGCTTATTGCCATTGGCATTATAGCTTGACAAAATGGAAATGGGGTTTTAAACAACGTCTTCTTGAAAAGTCATGCAGTGTGCGATGAGGGAAACTTTTTCCGAACAAGTGGCCGCGGTGGCCCAGTGAGTATGACGTCTCGCAAACCAGGAGGTATCGGCTTCGCTCCCGCTGTTGGCCAATGGACAAACTATGCGGGGCAATCCCAAGTAATACGCCAAATTACAGACAACCGAGTTTCCCCGTTATTTTCATTGTGAGTTGTCTCTACCAAGTTTTATTCATCCATGGCAACCAGATTAAACACAGATCTTATTTCGTTTCGTTTTTTATTGTTCAAAATTTTATTTTACCTGTTTTTACTACTAGGATCTGTAGCCTTGTTATATAACCCGCGTTCTGGATTATGTGAGGGATTAGCTAATGACACTATCTTTTGCTGCAAGTTCTTGGACTGTGGTGCACGGAACTTTGGGTATCCCACTAGAAACATCAACGAGGGTTGCTTAATCAAATGTCTGACGTCATAGGGTCAAAATTCGCTCGTATCACCCCTGCCACGACCTCCCATTACAGCTGGTCAGATCTTCACGAAATATAGATCTGCGTTTTTAATCAGATCGCATCCATGACAAATATTTTCAACAAGACTTTAAATATACAAAAAAAACCCAATAAAAACAAGGAAAAAAGGTAAGAAGAGTACTCGTGGGTTTTGGTTAATTTGTATTTTTGGCAACTGCAAACCCAGACTGTTAACCGTTAAATTGGATGTTTTGCTGTAACTCGTCCCAAGGTAAACAAAAATAGCAGAACTAGTAAAACATCAATCACAGACGAATTACAGTATAGCGCATTTTATATTCCAACTCTTGTACACTGAATTAATTCAATGGGTCTCCGATCGGCACTAAACAAGAATCCAGCATCATCGAATTGTTGTAGATTTCAATGAATGGTACTCTCGGGAGGACGAGAGTTCATTCACTAATTTACAAAAACGTACATAATTGTATGTCTGTAGGCCATGCATTACAATACGGTGTTACATGTTTTATATGTATCGTCTGCGTGTTTTTATATCGTTGAAATATAACATTGCATCCGTTCTATAGTGTTCATATATTTTATGTATATGTTTTTATCTTTTGGGGGGATCAACACTCGAAGCTATTGGTTCTGGTTTAAAAAGACATACTAGACTGGATAACCTTGCAGTTCCCGACAAGCAGTGACGTAAGAGTGAGTCTGACGTATTAGAGTAGGGTATCCAGTCAAGCCATGGGGTTGATTAAAAGTATGTGCGTTAAATCACTTGCCCTGTCATTGAGTCAAATGGCATGGTTTCGACTCCCCGCTTGTACGTGACAAGGAGTGGGCTCCCCTGTCCAACCTCGGTTTTTTCCGGGTCCTCGCATCACACCCCCAACACACACTGCTAAAGACCCCCACCCCTCCATTCAAGCGGAATACTGGTTGATAATTTGTATTCCTGCGCCCCAGTTTACAAAACTGGCGCAGAACGGGGGGCCTGGCAAGAAACAGTGTATAGTCTTTCGGATAGGAAGAAAAACAGAGGTCTCGTGTACACTTTGACTGTTGGAATTCGGTATCTGAGCAAAATGTCCCTCATAGAACGTCTTCGTTAGGTCAGTCAGAACAGATTAGTAGTACAGTAAACCCCGTTTCATTCATTCATTCATTCATTCTCTCTCCTTACTATACTATTCAAAAAAAGTAGGGGATATTTGATTTTGGGAGCATAATACTATGCAAATGACTACAAAAAAGTCACTATAGAAACTAACAGAAGAAACATTTTCAGTTACATGTGACGCCCAAACGCACCAATAGCTACCGCATGGAATGCAGGTGATGCTTGGGATCATCATGGGGGTCCAACCCAAGATTTGCACGACTCTGACTTTGAATGTTACAGTCATTGTGGCATTGAATTCCAGGGTGGAAACATCAGTTTAATTGTTTTAGTGACCAGAAAACAAATTTTGATATGCGTCGGCTTACCCAAAATGAAAGGTTACGTGCCCTTGGCATGCTACAGATCGGCACAACACAGGCGGTTGTGGCGCGGACGGTGAATGTTTCTCAGTCTGTCATAAGCAGGCTATGGTCCAGATACCGTGATACACAATCTGTACAGGGCAGACCACGCTCAGGTCGACCAAGGGCGACAACTCAAGCCCAGGATCGATTTATCCGTACCTTGGCCTTGAGAAATCGTGTCATCACAGCAAATCAGATCAGCGCTCGTCTTCAAACAGACACTGGTGTGAGAGTGAGTGGCCAGACGATTCGGAATCGACTGCAAAGGGGTCACTTTCGCGCCCGACGTCCTCGCGTGATCCCTTGTTTGAGAGATCATCACATTCAGGCAAGACGTCGTTGGTGTAGGGATCGTCAACACTGGGATAATCGACGGTGGAGCAATTTGACGTTTTCAGATGAGTCAAGGTTCACTGTTGATTTTTTGGACAGACGTAGGAGGGTGTGGCGTCGTCGAAACGAGCGCTTCCAAGGCGTTAACGTCATCAGACATGATCGATTTGGGGGTGGTTCTGTTATGGTGTGGGGAGGCATCACTGTTGCTGGAAGAACGGCTTTACATGTTGTTGCAGGGCGTGTTACAGGCCAGAACTACCGGGACAACATCTTGGCAGTCCATGTTGTGCCGTTCGCATGACGTCATGGCCGCCGTTTCATCTTCCAGGATGACAACGCAAGATGTCACAGGGCCAGGATCGTTACAGGTTACCTCCAACAACAGAACATCACCCCATTACCTTGGCCAGCACTGAGTCCCGACCTCTCCCCCATCGAGCATGTCTGGGACATGCTTGGACAGAGGTTACGTCAACGTCAACAACGTCCTGCCAATGTCCAAGAACTTGCTGCTGCGTTGCAACAGGAATGGGACAATCTGGACCAAAATGACCTTAGACGTCTCATTAGGAGTATGCCACGTCGGATCAATGCTTGTTTGGCAAACAGAGGAGGATTTACCCGTTACTGACTTTGTTGTGGTGCTGTGGTAACTTTGCTGTTTGACCCCGGGTATCATTTTACCCTTATAATGGTCAGTCTGTGCCTTACTTAGTCTAAAGATCATTTGGAATAAATCGATGAATGTGAACTTCATTTCATTTTGTCATTTGTTTCTTCGTCAGTTTCATTAGGTGACCTTAATAACACTTAAAAATCAAATATCCCCTACTTTTTTTGAATAGTATATTTAAAGATAAATTATGGGAGATTAGATAAAGAGTTAAAAACTGGATAATGTAAAGACAATTTGCTGAACATTTCAGCCAAATTGATCCACTGTGAACAGGGAATTAAACGATTGAAATTTCCGCCGAGTCTCGATCATCATTACTAAAGTCGGTACGATAAAAAGCATAGTCTCGAATATCTATTTTATGATAATCCACTAAGGATCGCAGGCTAGCGATGCCATCGAGAGTTGATTTTGGCCTTGTTTTGTTAATAAATGTCTGACAGCTTATGTAAAATTTCGGGCCTAAAGAAAGACCTACAATAAGCAGATGTAGCTCTTGTATAACGTATGTTTAATTCTCAGGAAGTTTTGTTTTATCCCAATACTTTGTGCTTGATGCCTGCTGACAGCAAATTAGGTTAAATGGAAGTTTAACCAAAATACTAATGGATTGGGACATTGTGGTTTTTACGCGTAGATTTAATTTTAACCCGGAAGTAATCGATATACATCAAGTTATTTCATTAGAATGATCAATTTAACGAAACAAATGTTCCCACATTCGCTTATCTAAAACGTTGCACTGTTTAATTTGGAAGATTGGCCTTCATTTCTAACGGAGTTTCGGGATAGTTTCAGATCTTTCTCTAAATGAGATGTGTGTCCATTATAGTCTGGGGAAATGGACATGAACTGGAGGTTAACGTCTTATTACTTGAAGAGGGACATACGTCATGCAGTGTGCTATAGGAGAGGGGGGAAATGGAGTTTAACGTGCACTCAACACAAACTAAGTCATTTCGGGACTAACATATGGGTCAATTTTATTTCAATCATTTGCTTGCTTGTAGGGGTCTTTTACAGTGGGAGGAAACCGGAGGACCAGAGAAAACCCACGAGGTTAGACAGGCAACCCTACTCCTTGCCACGTATCAATAGAAAGCAGAAATTTCAATATGTAGCATAAATTCAGTATCAAATCAACTTTAGACATGTAGGAATATCCGGTGGTTGAGACAACTAAATAACGGAATTGGAATCGGATAAAAATTGCAGAAAAACTATTAATGAATAACATGTCGTAATAGTTGATTATGGATGCTCCGCGTCGGTTTTTAGACCCAGTCCGCTAGTTTACACATCAGGGCCAGCTAACTAGGAGAATCGGGTTCGATTCCCGGTGTTGACCAAGCAATTTATTGAGTAATGGGTCGACTGAGTGGACGGAGGATGCCCGGGTCGGTTTAAGACCCAATCGGCTACTGTACACACCCTTCAGCACGAACTCGGCCAAACTAAGATGATTTTTTATTGACTTAGTGATACTGTCAAACATTACCGCAAACATTCAACAAAATGGTTGTGAAAACGTGACGCTTGCTACAAAGTCCAAGTACAGAAATAATATCCAACCATGAATGAAGTAATTACGGTTGCACAACTGTATAGTACGATCAACAACGCTCATATTGATTTTCAAAAGGCAAAAATATATGACCAAACATTATAGGCAAGGTTTTTCCCCCACGATTTTAGCTCGTAAGAGGAAGTTCACGAGTAGTTCTGAACAGGTTATGCGTGATTGAAATTGGACCATCAAACAGAATTTCGATTAAAGCGAATCTAACAACATTCGGCTGCCGACCCCAGAGAATTAAAGGCAGGATGTTGCAGGAATTTAAATTTAATTTGGAATGTTGGATCTTCCTAGTCTTTGCTCATTTATATTATTACAGATCATTTGGTTTGTAGAAATAACCCGTGATTCCATTTATCACTGTTTGCCTTTCTAGATGTTTGGCGCGAGTTCTTGGGTTTAAAGTCACACAATTAAAGACAAGTGCACACGAGCAAAAATGATATAAAATGTGGTTTAACGTCCTACTTTTAAGGAAATGTTGCCAGTTAGTGGCACCATATAGCTTTTTTATACCGAATTCCAACTGTCACCCAATCTTTTACGTGTACGCCAACCTCTACACGGGACATCCATTTTTCTTCCCATCCATATGACAATACGTTGTCCCTCGTGTAGGATGAACGGCCTGGCAAGAGACGATGTGTAATCGTGCGGATGAGACGAAAACCTAGGTCCTGCCACCTGTGTACACATTGGCGTACACCTAAAAGAACCCTTATATGTTAGTGATGGCGTATACCCGTTTTTTGGTTGTTTTTTTTTTTTAAAGTAAGACTTTAAACTCCATTCCAATTTGATTTTTCCTGTTAACGCCACTAACACCAATGGTAAGGCGCACTCACTTTTCATATGGATGGGAAATACGATCAGCGCTTTATTTTAGTGAAGCAATCACTACTACAACATATTACTGATGAAGATGTGCGCGTGATGATGACAAGATGAAAGCAAGGGGGGATGGATGTATGATGATTTCTTGTTAAATATCTCTCTCGTCAATCGCCGATCGTGGTATGAATAAAACGTAATTAACGATGCTTTTAACACAGTGTGTTCTCCCAATGACAGTAACTCCTAGCAGGCGACTCGATCAGCCTTTCAATAACGGTCCTCCTCAATGAACAGGTTTTAAGTCGTCTGCTTTCGAGATAATCGCTATATCATAGAATTCACTGACGTTTGGTAGACGTACGAATCTCGGGTGTCCCATTCGTAGCCATTTCCCATCATTACTCAAAATTTACGTTTATGAGACTTTGGGATAAAAATATTTATTCAAAATACACGTTCAACTGCAAAATGTTTTTTTCAAAAAAATAAACGTACCAGTGTTGGTGGTACATGTAAATTGAAGTATGCTTTTCTCATGATGGTCTGAACAACTGAACAATTTAGCGGTTGGTTTGAAATGGCGCCCTTGGCCACCTACTCTCTAGGTAATTTAGGTATCTGCATGATTGAATCTCGTGTCAATGAAGTCATATTTATAGCACGGCTTTCACGAATTTACAGGTTCAACACAGACACCTGCTCAACATGATCGTCGTTATTGCACGGAAAACCCACCCCACTTCTCTATATGATTTCCACTAAAACAAGCGTAAACCAGCCAAAGTGTGCAATAGCAATGAAAATGTCTAATTATTGCACACTCGCCCCAGTGAGTTTAGTAGAGGTAAAACAATCTGCTTATTGAACGAAAGGAACAAAGGAAGATCTGTCAGCGTTACAAATAGGGTTTAACGTCCTTTATTTCAACTCAAGTGATTAAAATCCACCACAATCGACCCTCACCCAGGGCCAGGGGCGGATCCAGGATTTTCAGAAAGGGGGGGGGGGGCGTGCTGCACCCACATGGGAGTGCGAAGCCCGGCCCGTGATTTTTGAGTAGACTAAAATGCCCACAAGAACTAATTTCATACTAGTACTGTAAATTACGATTTCCAACCTAAACTGTTTTTGTTCTCCTTTCCCGCGAGAATATATGGAGCTAAAAATTGTTCGCAACCGCAAAAAAATAGAGGGGGCGTGCGCCGGCTGCGCCTCCTCTGTATCCGCGCCTGCTCGCCGTCGACATGAGATTCAGTGTGGGAAATACTTTCCGTGGAAAATTGTATCACTTTTTTTTTTACCAACCTGGATAATGAAAACGGACATACTTTATATGCCATCATATTCCAACTTCCATGGGATCTTATACGTGAGGACCTCGCTTAACTCTCCCAAGAAACCTGCCTGGAAAATCTGTATGAACTTTCTCGGCGAATGCAGGGTCTGCTGTTCCGTGAGCCAGGGTTTTACTGTCTGAATAACAGTCGCTCCTAGGAACAGCAGGTTTTTTTTACATCAACCCGGAAAGAGAAATTTTGAATTTGTAGCCTACCCCGCGGTGCCAATTTCATACAGGGTCGGTTAGATTTATAAGACCAACTTTAAGATTCGTCCAAACCCAACCTTAACCCCGGACCGAGACCTAACGCTTACCCTAACCCTAACCTACAATCTCGCCAACAATCACGTGTCCTAAACCTTATTTACATCTCAGCGACCTTGACGAAATCTGGTTGCCACTCGCGTTCTTATCTCCTCTTATCGAGAGTTTGTTTTGTAACCACCGTTTAAAACTGAGATTTTAAATCTTTTAGTTCTCCACTACACCGATAAAAGTATTACCGAATATGAATTTATTCGAATATCTTTTCTGGAATGCCGCCTCTGGAATGGTCGAAGTATGTATTGAAAGGGAGGCAACTCCATTTTCTCACGTCTGAGAAAGGCTAAAGACCTCTATGCAAATGAGATACTGGGTGATATCAGATGGGTAGAGACACGTGGAATCAGAGGTCGCAGTGGATCAATTTGAAGTTGCGTAAAAATACGCAGACATTCCAAAATTTCGCGTTTTTGCCGTCTACATCTGCGTGACTTCGAGCATCTCAAAATACTCAATAGAATCGAGTCAAGTCGTTTTGTGAACAAACCTATTATAAAGCGTCCTTATTTCCTTGATAGGCCTACTGCATTTAATCTAATGACGACTGGAGGTTAACGGCATCGGCATTAGATCTATGGTTGACGACGCAACGATTTCCATCTTTCACTTCGACAGGAAGTAAAGAGAAGACTATCGCTATGAAAGCAAACATTTGATTGGCTGAATGTAAACAGGATACTGTGTCCTAGCCAATCCAAAGTCTTGTATGACATGCGCTTTATTGCTTCCAATGCCGCAAAATAGGGGTGTCCCAGGAAAGCTACGTATAGACGGCTTCGACTGCCATGAAATTGTGAATGAAATAAGCGGAAATATAAAAATCTACTGAGACTACGTGCAGTAGAGGTGTGTAAAAGAAGCATGAAGCACATAAATTGTACAAACTACGACGTAGAATAATCTAGTTTTATTCTCACGTCGGGAAATTTTCTGCGTGTAAATTACGCAGCGTCCGTCAATATTTGCGTTTATTTTGAAAAAAATGCGTGAAATACGCGGATTTTTGCGTGACTGCGACCTCTGCGTGGAATCATTTGGGTAATATCAATTAAACGATATTGTTGGATAAAGTTTATATACTATTGAAAAACACATAAATATAATAATGAAATATGCTCCTGAGACAAATTATTCTCCAATAACAACAATCTGATTAAACTACAGGTCTATACTTCATTTTGTTTTTTTATACATGTACTTTCGATGGCCTACACTACATAAAGATCTGACCAGTTGTAGTGGGACGTTGCGTCTGGGGTGCTATAGGTGGTTTTTGACCCTATGATGTCCGACATTTATTAATCAATCAGCGTTGAGGTTTCTAGTGGTTTACCGACAGTTCTACGCATGGAACACCAAGAAATTGCCGTAACAGACCGTTTCATTGGGTAGGCTAATCGCTCACTTCAACCAGAATGTCTGTTGTAAACAACTCTTCCAGTAAAACGAAATGTTGAACTATAAAAAACAAAACGAAATAAGATCTGTGTCTTAATCAGATTGCAATTACAATGGACTTTAGAATTAAGGTATAAATGAATGTCTTGTTCCTTATTTATATGAATTTTACGGTGAATGTTTTGATGGTAATTGTTTTACAAAAATACAAAACAAAATCAACAAAAATAAACATGAAATATCACAGCAATATTTTTATCATTATTTAAAATTCTATTTTGATCTGTCCAGTCTATTATTAAATACTTTTGTAGTTCAGAATCTGTTATTTTAGATTTTAATTGGAATTATCCATTATCTACTTTCAGAAAACACAGCACAATTTACATGAAAAACAATCACTGGTTTATACACATAGAGCACAACATTTCGACAAAAGTATTCTCCTGTCAAAACGTCGTGCTTTATGTGTATAAACCATGGGTACCATTTCGGCCGTATATGCCGGTCGGGACCTACGGCTTTGGAAAATGACCGAATCTGGATCAGACCCGTAGGTCATTATGCACGCCGGAAAAATAGCATATTTTGTGCTAAATCATAAATTCCGGGAGACGACGAAACTCCGTGCGTGGCGTGATGTAAACTATCGGGTATAATAAAATTAACAGTGTTCAGTAGTATACTATAAACCAGTGTGTTTTTCCATATAAATTGTGTTGAGTTGTTAAATGTGCTCAATCACTAAATGCCACTCAAAGAGTATCTACTTTTAGTTCCATATATTTTTTCACATTTCAAAATATTTTTAATATTGTATTTTTGAAAATCCTTCCTGAATATTTTATTTGTAGTTTTAATTGTGGTTAGTATCATGTGTTCACTATGTTAAGTTGGTAGTCTATTTGTGGTTTTAAATCCTGTTAAATCCTGGTACTAAATCTTGTTTATAAATCTGGAAACTCAATTTGTTCTAAATCTTGTTTCTAAATCTGATGGTTTAAATTGGTGGTTTAAAGTCTTGTTTATTAATCTGAATACTCATTGGTTTTAAATCTTCTTTATAAATCTGATACTCAATTTGTTCTAAATATTGTTCATACATCAGAGCCCTGTTTTTCGAAATCTGAACTAAAGAAATAATCCAAATTTTAGTAGATACTTCAATTTTGATTAGCTAAGCACTAAAATAAATCTAAATATTTAATATTATCCAATTAAATTACTAAAATGTTGTGAAATAGGCCCCTGAATTCTAAATTTGTGATTTTAAATCTGACTTATCTAAATATTTGCCTTGAGTTTTATTAACAGTTCTAAATATTCTATTTTCAGTTTTGTAGATTTAAATGTAGGCCTACTATTTACTGAGTAGAATCTTGGTGACATAGTTCCTGACATTAATATGAAGCGTTTCCTTAGTTTCTTCAAAAACTGATTTGGCTAATTCTTGAGCGGCTTCACTTCCCTTCACTAGTGCTTTATATACTGGTAATGTATATTTCTGCTTTCCTGTGTTAAAAAAAAAATAAATAAATAGACAATTTTCATTATTAAATTCTTTGATTGTCATTCCAGGAAGAGAGAAATCGTGTTTGACATCCACTTGACAAAAACTGGGTCATTTTAGGACTAGCATATGGTTCAATTTTACTTGAACAATTCGCTTGTATGTGGGTGTATTTAGCTATGGGAGGACCCAGACAGGTAACCTTACTCCTTGTCACGTACAAGCAGGGACTGATTAATGGCAAGGTACAATGTATAGTCGTTCGGATTGGATGAAAAAAAAACAAATCCTGTGTACACACACATTGGTTATCACATAAAAGAACCTTTGACAGTTGGAATTGGAAAAAAGAGTTAGCCATAGCATACTGCATAGCCCATACCTGTTTTCATTAGTCCAGTAGGAGCTGGAAATGAAATGAAATGTGGTTTAATGTCCTGCTGTTCTGCTCCTATACGGGGCTAATGGGAGAGAGAAATGGGATTTAACATGCACTCTACACAAACTAGGTCATTTCTGGACTAACAAATGGTTCAATTTTATTTCAATAACTCGCTTGCATGTAGTGTTCTGTAGCAGTGTGAGGAAATGGGAAAACCCAGAGAAAACCCATGAAGTTGAACAAGCGACCCTACTCCTTGCCAGGTACAACCGGGGAATCAAAATCATACAAGTTGACTCAATGACAGACCTTATGAGACAGCCTGCATGTGCCAACCATTCTTTCCCCCCCCCCTTTGGCTAATGAAGATTGGTACACACCATATAGTGTGCTGTGAGTGAACTTTGCCAGGGCAGTAGGAAGTTAAACCCCATTACACTTCCAATAATTAATGACAACAATTTATTATGGCTTGCATAGAGTCACTGCTTATTCAAGATCTTAATCCAGTATGGAGAAAATAATCTAGAAGGCTGTTTCAGACAGAGAAGCAGACAACATTAGAAAACTGTAGGAAACTGTTTCAACAACAAATAAAGATGTAAAAAGACAAGATTAATTTCTATACATAAAATCATATTTACCTTGGCTTTTTAAGAATTTTTTCACGGTTGGAAATTGTTCTTGAAAATCATTGTTAATTACAATCTGACTCCATCTTAACAAAATCTGTACAAAAAACATTTCACGATATATTATGGGAGATTAGATGAAATATCTGGAAGTTCTCACTATAATAATTAAAAAACACAAGATAATGTATGGTCAAAAACCATCAATGCAGCATGACGCTGCCAACGTAGAGAGTTTGGGGGTATCATCCCACAGGAAATTTTTGAAATAAGGCATTTTTTTAACGCCATTTTAAGTGTTTTTCAGCAATTACACTTGACAATTATGAATTATACCACACATTTACCCTGACTTGGGGGCTAAAAATCATTAAAATGTTTGAGAAATAGAATTGACACTGATAAATAAGGGGTAAGGTTTTTACTGTAATATTTAATATGAAACGTGACAAATGGTAATCGGGAGTTTACCGTTTCACCACCCAACCACCGCGTAAGCTATCAACATTCTTACCTCAGCATTATGTGACTGGGATATTGTTGGATAGGTATCAACTAAATTTTTTATCACAGATTGAGACAGCGACTTCCGTTCTAGTAATTTATCTAAGAAATGGAATATCTGATATGTCTTCCAATTTTCTATCTTTCTATCCACTTCCTACAAAAGAAGAAGTGTCAACATTAACATTAGCATTAAAGGGCGTCTGTCCAACCTCGTGGGTTTTCTCCGGGTACTCCGGTTTCCTCCCACCGCCTAAAGACCCCTATGCGCAAGTGAATTATTGAAATAAAATTAAAACCATATGGTAGTCTCAAAATGAACTAGTTTGTGTCGAGTGGACGTTAAACCCCACTTTTCTCTCTCTCGCATTAAAGGAGCTGACAAATGAGACTGCATTTATCAGGGGGGGGGGGGGGGGAGGGGGTAAAACATCCACTCTAAACAATCTAGGTCATTTTGAGACTAACACTGGGCTCAATTTTATTTGCATTGGGGTCTTTGGCAGTTTGAGAAAAACTGAGGTACCCGGAGAAAACCCACGAGGTTGGACAGGTGACCCAACTCCTTGTCATGTACAACCAAAGATTCGAAACCACGCTAGTTGACTCAATGACAGGCTGTATGATACAGCTCTATAGAATACCAGCTTCATTTACCAGGAAATCGAAACCACATCAGTTGACTTTAAGCTTGCAGACTTTTTGATGGATATATTTGACGAGTTAGTTTTACTTACAGCATTACTTTCACCAGCTATAACAGCTGCTAGTTGTTCAGCAGGATCTGTTAGTTCTCTACCAGCTGATAGATCAGGAACATAGGGCGGCCATCCGGATTTATTTAACCATTCGTCGAACTCGAACCCTGGTTTATTTCCTACATCCTGTTCCTTTAGATGTGGAAAATACTTGTGGAAATATTCCAACATGTCTTCTGCAACTACACTCTGATGATAAACAAAAAGATAAGTTGCCAGGCAATAAAAAATACGCCAAGAGCAGCTAGGTAATATCATTGGCACTCTTGACAAAGATTTTTATCCGATGCACTCAGATTATAACACATGTAACAAATATATGGAAATACAAGTTGCTTTGACATTTATTTCTGGAGACGCTTGTCGAATCTCTTGTGTTGATGCCTGCTTGTTTTAGAATTCATATGATTTGGTAGGATGGACTGCTGTAGAAAGGTTTACACTCTGATTCAAATTGGAGATGGATCTGCTCTTGTTAACATTGGTGTGCAGTTTCTGAATGCTATATTCAACCCTTATGAGGGAGAGAGAGAAATGGGGATTAACATCCACTCGACACAAAGTTGGTCATTTCGGGACTAACATATGGTTTACTTTTATTTCAATAATTCACTTGCGCGTTGGGGTCTTTAGCAGTGGGAGGAAACCAGAGTACCTGGAGAAAACCCACGAGGTTGGACCGGCGACCCTACTCCTTGTGACTTACAGCCGAGGATTCGAAACTCAATGGCATATATTTATTACGCTAAGTGGGTATAACGTCCTACTATATTCTGCTCCTACTGAAGACATGCATACGCCATATAGCGTGCTATGAGGGAAATTTATTTTGAATTTCAACTGGCAAGGGTTCTTTTACATGCACACCAATGTACACATGGGACCTTGGTTTTTTCATTCCATCCAAACGACTATATGTTGTCCCTTGCCAGGCCCTTCGTCCTACACCCCTGACAAGAGGGAACCAAGCCAGAAAATCCTGATGAACTTTCTCCGCCAAGGCAGAGATTGAACACAGGACCTCGAGGTTAGTGCGACAACATCCTACTCACTGAGCCCTCAAGGCTCCCTGCCATATAATTGTGTCATGTGTTATTATCCTTCAGCGGCTAAATGTCCCTTGTTTAAGTGGCATTTAGTAACTGGATGAGGATAACACATGACACAATTATATGGAAAACAAGTTACTTAAAGGATTTATTTCAGCGACGTTTCGACAAGGGTTCTCCCGTCTTTATCAAGCAAAAAATGACAACCATAGCACAAATCCTTTAAGTAACTTGTATTCCATATAATTGTGTCATGTGTTATACTAAATGTCCCTTAAACAATTTACAGAGATCATAGACCTTTCCATGAACTAACCTTAAACTTAAACTTGTCAACGTAGTTCTTGAGAAATTCATCAAATTTCTGTACATCTCCTACTAAATGTTGTAAATAGCAGACGAAGGAAAAACCTTTCTCATACGGTGTTTCATTGTACGTATCATCAGGGTCCACTCCAGCTTCGATAACTACTCGTAATCTGTTCAATGGATGGTCCTAAAATAAACCACGTTGTAAAGAAATGAAATGAGAGATAGAGAGAAATGGGGATTAATGTCCACTCGAAGCAAACTAGGTCATTTCGGGGTTCTTTAGCAGTGGGAGGAAACCGTAAGACCCGGAGAAAACCCTAAAGGTTGGACAGACCTCCCTACTCCTTGTCACGTACAGCAGGGGATTCAAAATCATGCCAGTTGACTCAATGACAGGCTTTATGATACAGCAAACACGATCTAACCATTCGGCCACCAAAACCCCCAAGAAATGAAATGGTGTTGACTGTCCTATGTTTCTGTAACAACCATGGTAATAACACAGGTATATGCCATGCAGTGCTCTTTGAGGCAAAGGCTGAATGGATATCATGTGCGTCTTGGATCAGAAGGTCTGTCATTGAGTCAACTGGCATTGTTTTGATTCCCCGCTTGTACGTGACAAGGAGTAGGGTCTCCTGTCTAAACCTGTGGGTTTTCTCCAGGTCCTTCGGGTTCCTTCTACTACTAAAGACCCCCTACGTGCAAACAAATGATATTTGTGTTGTATCCGGTTTTCATGTCAGAACCCCTCCAGGAAACCAAAGTGGGGAAATTCTCCAGAACTTTCTTGGTCAAACTCTCAAGACCGCTCCCTGAATGTTGATAGGAATACTCAATTAAACTGAATGGAATTGAACTTGGTGACCTTCAATCACAAAAGTAATGGCATTCCATAAACAAGAGTATTTTAGTTCACGACACACGCACCAACAGTGGTGAACATAAGATTTGTAAGTACCGGAACAGTGGGATGGACCTGGAGCAACCCCTCAAATATTTCTGTAAACAACACAATTTGGAGAATGTCCTGGATAAAAATATAATCAATAGAAATAATTTCATCTCCATTTGCATTGATAAAGGACACGAGAGAATGCTCCATGCTTCACACTCCAACTAACAGCACCATTGCAATCAAATTAGTAAGAAGCTATCTGCACTAATGTTTTCAAACATTTTCAGAAATATAGACTAATTTTAGAGTGAAAGTAAAAAAACCCAAAATATTTACTCCCTAACATTTGAAAATCGCCAGCAGTATGTTCTCTTATGGTGGTTAAGGTTTTAAAAAAATCAAAAGTGTTCAATAATTATGTATAGAAGGGTACCTCTCCTGTGTCATCCATATGTTGTCGTAATAAAGCCAAACCACACTGCGTCTCAAGACTCGTATATGCTTTACCAAATATCTCCTCCATAATTCGTCTCTGGGCAAACATGGTGAAACCCTGAAAAATTTTATTACATTTTTAAATTAAAGTTTCTGTGCCTCATTTGAATGTTTTGGCAAATATGACAAAAAAATTATGGCTAAATTCACCCTAAAATGAATGCTGAAAGATTTTTAATATTCAACATTTGCATTGTTTTGGGTAATATCAAATTTCCCATGATCGACTGCAGAGGATTCTGAATGTTGAGAAATTTTCAGTTCATTATATCTTTGTAAATGCGGAACAGAAAGAAATTGAACACTTGATGTTACTTTTAGAGATTTATCTTCCACAATGTTGTAATTTGGAAGGGATTCTGATATCCCACAAATGACATTCACCAAAAGAAAAATTATATTTAGTACAATACCTCATTTAGCCAAAATTCACTCCAATTAGCATTGGTTACCAAGTTACCAAACCAACTGTGACTCTAAAAAAAAAGATCAAGTTGCAAATTTAGTAGCAAAGTGTTGTGGTTTTGATTTCCCAGTTGTGCATGACAAAGAAAAAATCGTCTGTTCAAACCTCGTGGGTTTTCTCAAGGTCCTCTGTTTCACCCCACTGCTAAAGACCCCTACCAGAAAGCAAAGTATTGAACAAAATTAAACCATATGTGGACGTTAAACCACATATCTCTCTCTTTCAATCCTAGGCCTATATGTTAGTTCCGAAACCAGTTACGTTGGGTAAATTATATGTTTTTAAACTCTCTCTCTCCCTCTCTCCTTCTCTCCCACCTTGGATTCTCCATTGCTCCGAATGGGAAAGATCGTGACAGAAATATCGAAGACTTATATGTTAGTCCCAAAACCAGCTGCTCTGGGTAAATTGAATGTTTTTAAACTCTCTCTGTTCCTCTCCCTCTCTCCTTCCCTCCCACCCTAGATTCTCCATTGCTCCACAAGGGAAAGATGGTGACAGAAATATCAAAGACTTACTATTTCATGTATGACGACATCCGTCAGTGATTTATCGCCGACCAGTAAACATGGAGTAACAAAGGTCAAACACGGATTCTCCATTCCTCCAAACGGGAAAGATGGTGGCATAATAAGTATATCATATTTATCCCAGACATACGGACCGAACAATCTTTCTCCCGTTGTTATAAATTCTTCTACAACACCATTAAACTCATTCTTAGCACTTTCCTAAAATTAAAAAATAGAATCAAGTTTCATAGGTAACTACAGTTGCATGCACATACACAAAAAATATTCTGTTTCTCAAATATTCTGCTGCAAATGCAATCTAACTTGTTTAATTCAAGTCCAGTTTTATTTGGCATGGGAGAAAGGCTAAGCCTCAATTTCATTAAAGGAGCTGAGTCTACAATCTTTGGAAACTCAAAATGGATATAAATGGATCCACAAAGCATTTAATAACGTAATATGAATGTATATAAGCTAATTTACGTTCAATCGTTTCTGTTTTTACTGTTATTTCTAAACAGTTATGTGAAGAGTCCAAATTGAATGGCAGTTTTTGGCACCTGGCTATTCTAGTCTATACATGTAGTATTCTCTTGTGGGATGTGTTTAGACATGTTCATCAAGTTTCTCCATTACAAATGGCACTTGAAAGCATTACGGGACGTTATTGATGTGCCAATTTTAAAATCTTCATTTTATCTTAGATATCGGATATCAGAAGTCCATCTCTTGATGGTAAGATAACAGCATCAATGTTGATTAAAATTGACCAATAAGTCGTGTTTTCAATGTCTAAGACTGTGGATGTTACTGAGCAAGCGACTTGCCTCCTTTAAACAATTTCTACTTTACATTTGTACAAACATTTTAAGCACATTCTATTGTCACAGGAAATATATTACCAAAACGCTTGGTTCTGCCCACACTTTGCTGCGAGGTCCAATATCTGCCGATTTTAGGTCTCCCACAGCTAGCGCCACCAAGTAGACTTGAACAGGTTGTTTTAAACTGAAGTAATATGTGTTTTTATCGCCCGATAAATTTGCAACTTGACCATAACTACTCTCACTTGCACTCATAACAGGCGTAAAACCAGATGGAACCTGAAAACAGATTAGACCTGTATATTAATACATGTAATTCTTTTGAAATGAATTGAGTTTAACGCTCTATTCTTCCTCACCAACCAAACTAATGAAGACGGTCTTAGCCTTATGCCATGTCTGGACAGAATTGTATCCATCCACTATACACCAATATGTACACTAGATCTGGATTTTTCATTCCATTCCATTTATTGACAGCCCCTCCCATCCTGCAACACTGAAAATTCCTAAGTAATACAGAGAGAGAGAGAGAGAGAGAAATGAGGTTTAATGTCCACTCGACACAAACTAGGTCATTTCGGGACTAACATATGGTTTCAATTTTATTTTAATAATTCGCTTGAGTGCTCGGAGGAAACCCACGAGGTTGAGAAGGCGCACCTATCTTCATGCCACATACGCTCACACCAGGGATCGAAACCAGAGGAGACCGGTCAGCTAGAGGTTGAAGCGCGGCACTCTAGACCACTAGGCCATCCCCTAGAGAGATGGGTTTCAGTCGACAAAAACTAGGTCATTTCTGGGTTAATATATGGTTAAATTTTATTTCAATAATTCGCTTGCACGTAGGGGTTTTTAGCAGTGGGAGGAAACCAGAGAACCTGGATAAAACCCACTTGGTTGGATGGGCGACCCAACTTCTTCGCATGTACAGTCGGGGAATCACGCCTGTTGACTCAATGGAAGACCTTATGGTACAACGCACACATGCTAACCATTTGGCCATCCAATAAACTATAGCACATATCTACGGAAGAATAAGTACAAATAATCAACATTTAGCAATTGAATATCTGACCTTGACATTAGCTGTATATGGAGCTTTGACTGCTGGAGTATCTTGACATGGAAAGAATGAACGATTACATGCTGCCTGTCCTTGTGTATACATATACGGTAACTTTTTACCTGGTAACAACAAAAAAATACATAAATTTGTGTTTTATATAATAAAGTATATACGTAATGTACGTGTATATGTACAATGCATTTTATCCACACAACCATGCAGATGTGTAGACCTTTCTTTTTTCAGGGTTATGGTCGAGGTCTAAAGCAGAGTTAAACAACATCATCATGTCAGTGGGGGCAGCCATCTTTGATGAGACTGTCAATCTGATGAAAACACAGATCCTATTTCCTTTCGTTTTTTATAGTTCAAAATTTTTTTACTTGTCTTTACTACACTTGAATCTGGAAGAGTTGTTATATAAGCTGTGAGGGGTTGGCCAATAAAAGGGTCTGTTCAGCGAATTCTTGGCAGGCAATGCCCGCATTGTGGGTATCCTAATAGAAACATGAACGCTGATTGGTCAACGTCGCTTGTGAGAACCCTGACACAGCCTCTGGTTTCAAATGGTCAGATTTTCATGTTGCAGAGGCCATCAAAAGTATAAAAAGGAAACAAAATATAGATCTGTATATATGAGAGTGTGAAAGTTACACGTACCTGCCGTTTGTTCAGGGTTTAACCAACAGATTCCAGTTCCACCAGTAGCAGTAAAACTAATATAGAGATCAAAATTTGATACATCAGCCGGTGCTGTAGATAACTAGAAAAAATGATATATTTATACAAGTACATCCACAGAACACATGTAAGAAAAGAGAGAGTTTAATTTTATTTCAATAATTTGCTTGCACGTAGGGGTCTTAAGCAGTTGGACGAAACCAGATGACACAGAGAAAAACAAGATTGGACAAGCGACCCTACTCCTTGTCACGTACAACCGGGGAATCAAACAACGCAAGTTGACTCAATGACAGACCTCATGATACAAAGCGCACATGCTAACCATTCGGCCATCCAACCCCCCTCCCAATGGTTAGAGATAGATTTAAAATGATAAAATTTAACGTTCTGCTCTGACTGGGCTAATGAAGACGGGTATGCACCATACAGTGTTGTGTGCTACGTGGGAAATTTAACCCAGACAGCAAAATCCGACTGCCAAGGGATCTTTCATGTGCACGCAAATGTGTACACGTTACCTCAGCTTTTTGTTTCATCCGATCAAGTATACAATATCAACAGCATTAAAAGCCCCCCGTGGCCAAAACCTCCGACATTAGCATACACCATTACCTGGATTTCTAAAGTAGAACCATAATCTGTAAATGGTTTCACTTGAAACTTTAAAGCTGGTCCATTCTGTCCTAGTGTTACACTCTCCACTGTCAAGGTCTCATGAATATCTAATATTACTGTAAATAAAATACAAGTACATAAGCGTTTCCTAATTCAAATATATTTCCTTATCAATAAAAGGTTTGAGTCATAAAATATTTCTTTGCACAACCTTTGTAATTTCTAATTACCCGGTACATGAAAAGGCAGATAAAAGTTTAAAGGAGTTAAATCGGTAATATTTGGGAAATAGAAATTGACACAATTGGGTCGCAAAGCATGCAATAATGTAATATGAATGTATATAAATTATAAACTGATTTGCATTCAAACGTTCAACAAAGTTAAACAAAGGCCATAACTCTAGTAGTTATGAACAGAAATTCCTGAAATTTAATAGGCCTCTACGTTTTACTATAATTCACTCTTGACCACTAGGCCATCCCCCTCCCCCCCCCCGAGCATTCACGAAGTTTCAACAAAGGACCATCACTTTAAAAGTGATAAATGGAAATTATTGAAATTAAATAGGATTCTTCATCACAATAATATGAACAATATATTTATAAATTTCTAAGACTAAAATAGTTAGTAGTAGTGTACCTTCCTCGGTGGGCTGCACAACAGAACAAGTTATAACTTCAACACCTTTAACCTCTCTTTTATCAAAATCAACACTGAAGTCAAAGTGATATTTAGAGATTTTGATTTTCCTGAAGTTTGATGACGACGCTACATCCACGGCTGAATCAGAATGGAGAGTCATTTCGAACACCCCTTTCCGTGCGAGATCAAAGAAACTGCAACTGCAAGTAGACAAAAGTGGGCGTATGTAAATAATTTCCGGTACACTCGGTAAACCCGTGGATTTTATTCTAAGATTCATTCTAAACCGTATAAAATTAGATTTGTATGGTGCTTCAATCAAGTTTCTATCCCCAATTATATAATTTTCAGTACGCCATGCATATACAAAATATTAAACAACATAATCAAATCCATCCTATCAAAGATGTATAAGCTTTCCAAAATTTGGCATTCCTCTTTCAAATTCGTAGCACAACTTTCACCTTTTTCGTAGTCGTTGGAAAATTTTTAAAAACCTTAGTGTTCCGAATGATAATTAGAGTTTACAGAAAAAACGCCCCTTCATCCCATGATAATATGTCATAATTTATATCAACGAGGACTGTAATCACTGCAATGTTTGCGCGAAGACCATTCCCATCAGATAAAATCCAGATTACCGCTGTTGAGAATAATAAAAAAAAAAACAGTCTAAAAAAATAACAAAACCCTCGACTATATAGCAATGGTTGTATTAATATGTTAAGTTCCATAATCTCCGGTAGTTCCTAACTGGGGGTAAAAGTAACAACATTGACCTTATATTAGTTAACTGTAACTATTATTTGAGCTTGAAAAAAAAATACTAAATTGTCAATAATATTTTTCCCGCCAAAAGTTATTGACCCCATTTTCAATGGTCTAAATTGTATTTGTAAAATGTCTTAAATGATTTTATCATATTCTCATGAAGATCAATAAATTCAACAAACAAATTACCCCAAAATATCCAATTTAATTATTTAATTTCAAATAGCATAACCAACAGGACGACGGTTAATGAATGAATGAAAGCGTAACACGTGTATTTGTTTACATCGAGACTAGCGACCTCTACTGGTAGGCCACGTGTACATAGCCTCGTGTTCATATTGTAAACATGGCTTTCTCGGTGAAAATGTTATCGAAACGATGGATCTGTGTGACGTCTTTTATAATTGGAGTTCTTGTTTGGAATTTTGTAAATGTAGAAAGCCATTCGCATGATCATGGACATGCACACGATCACGGACATGCCCACGACGAACCAGCGTCATTTAAATACAGTAAACAAGCAAATGAACAGCCGGCAAAACAACAAGACAGTCACTCCCACGATCATGGTCATGCACATGGTGGACACGGTCATGCACATGATGGTGGACACGGTCATGCACATGATGGTGGACACGGTCATGCACATGGAGGACACGGACATGACCATGGACATGCACATGGAGGACATGGGCACGACCATGGACATACACATGGGGGTCATGGACATACAGAGAAACCCTATGTTCACCAAGACGATGGCACTGGCAGAGATTTTGCAGAAAAATATTTAGGGGCTGCACCAAATAAGCCCACAGGAACATCCAAGACAATGATGTTATGGATAGAAGCGTTGGCAGCAACGGCCATTATTAGTGTTTCACCTGTATTTATCTTACTCGTCATTCCATTAGACAATACTTCCGAACATCAACCATTGCTCAAAGTTTTGTTAAGTTTCGCTTCTGGTGGATTACTCGGAGATGCCTTTCTTCACTTGATTCCTCATGCCACTAATCCTCATTCCCATGGTGGAGAGGGTGAGGAGGGTCACGGACATTCCCATTCACACGGACACAGTCATGGTGGTGAAGGCGGTGGTCATGGGCATGACATGACTGTTGGATTGTGGGTGCTTGGTGGAATTATTGCCTTCTTAATTGTTGAAAAGACAGTGCGTTATCTAAAGGGAGGTCACTCTCACAGTCATTCACATAGTGCACCTGCTAGCAAAAAGTCAGACAAACCTATTGAAGGAGATAAGAAAACACAAAAAAAGAAAGCAAAAGTTAGTGACGATGAAGATGATAAAAAGGGTGAAGATTCCCAAGAAGAAAAGAAAGATAAAGAAGAGGAAAAAGACAGCAAGAAGGACGCCACCAAAAAAGATGAAAAGGATACCAAAAAAGTTGAAGAGGACAGTAAAAATGAAAAAGAAACAAAAAAAGATGAAAAAGAAACAAAAAAAGATGAAAAAGAACCCAAGAAAGACAGCTCAACATCGAAAGATAAATCAGGTTTGTATATAGTTGTTGTCCCCCGCCTTTCGAAGAAAGCAGGGGACTATTAAAATGGGTTCGTCCGTCTGTCTGTCTGTCTGTCTGTCTGTCCGTCCGTCACACTTTTTGGGACACAATAACTCTCTTCTTAATTGAGCTAGAATGTTCAAACTTGGTGTATGCGTTTATTAGGTCAATGCCTTGATGGAGTTCGAAGATGAGCATTTTCCGCTTAGGGTAAGCAGAGATAAGCAATTTGATTGGTTGATGCTTTGGGACACGATAACTTTAGTTCTAATTAAGTGAGAGTGATAAAACTTGGTGTATAGTTTCATTACAGTAATACCTTGACTAAGTTCGATAATGAGCATTTTCTGCTCAGGGTAAGCAGAGCAATTTGATTGGTCGAGACTTTGGAACACAATAACTCTCCTTCTAATTGAGTTAAAATGTTCAAACTTAGTGCATATGCTTATTAGGTCAGTGCCTTGATGGAGTTCGAAGATGAGCATTTTCCACTTAGGGTAAGCAGAGATAAGCAATTTGATTGGTTGATGCTTTGGGACACGATAACTTTAGTTCTAATTAAGTGAGAGTGATGAAACTTGGTGTATAGTTTCATTACAGTAATACCTTGACTAAGTTCGATAATGAGCATTTTCTGCTCAGGGTAAGCAGAGCGATACGCAATTTGATTGGTCGAGACTTTGGAACACAATAACTCTCCTTCTAATTGAGTTAAAATGTTCAAACTTGGTGTATATGCTTATTAGGTCAATGCCTTGATGGAGTTCGAAGATGAGCATTTTCCGCTTAGGGTAAGCAGAGTTAAGCAATTTGATTTGTTGATACTTTGGGACAAGATAACTTAGGTTCATCTTGATTGATGATTTTTATGCCAATACAATGACTGCATTCTCATTTAGTAATGGATTCGACAGTAACAGTGTATAGAAACGATTGACTTGGACACGAGGGCCCTTTCCCTTGGCCAGAGGGGCCCTTTTGTCTGCCTTTAGGGTCCCCTAACTAGGGTACATTTTCATTTTTCTCATCGGTTTTAGCATTTTTCTTTATAAAACACTTTTGGATGACACTTCGTGTACAGTTTGATTGCTCGATACGTTTGAAAAAAATAAATGTGCGATTAATTAATATGTGTCTTCTATTTATTTTGGGATTTCGGCGGGGGACATCAGCCTCACTGTTGGCTTGTTCTTGATCTTTTTGATCAATTGTTTGTCTCTCGCCTTTTTGAATTTATTGAGGGCGATTAAAACTAAGTGTATAGTTTCAAATCCCATTTGGAATTCAGTTCCGGAGATTTTTTATTTTGACCTCGACAAAAATGTGATCCTTAAAAAAGCATTCAGAAAAGCTTCAGGAACTAGTCTTGACTAATGATGGTCGATATGGCACCTTTTGGTTTTACCTATAAGTATATCAGATATTGACAGCGAAATATGTCGGCCGATACAGATACAATTATCGATAGTGGTGGATAAAAAACTATAACACATTAAAATGCCATGAATGGCATGATAATCTATGGAGATAATCTATGTCAAAAAGTTGTTATATAATGGGTGTTCGGGTTGATGTGAGGGGTTAGTTAATAAAACAGTTTGTTACAATGTATTCTTGGCCTGTGGTGCAAGGAACTGTAGCTATCCCACTAGAAACATAACTCTGATTAGTTAATCAGAGTCTGATGTCGTAGGGTCAAGGGTCACTCACATGACACCTGACACTACCTTCAACTACAACTGGTCATCAAAAGTATGAATAAACAAAATATAATATTGATCTGTATTGTAATCAGATTATAACTCCTACTAGATGAGATTATTGATTGATCTGTTTTGTTGTATTTTAGTGATTCAGCGCCAGATGAGATATTTATGGACGACTTTTGTATTTTCATTGACTCCAGCGCCAGATAAGATTTTGATAGATCTATTTGATTTTTTTTGTATTTTCAGTGACTCTAGCTCCAGAACCAGAAATAAAAGTGGCAGGATATTTAAACTTAGCTGCAGACTTTGCTCACAATTTAATTTTTTTTGTATTTTCAGTAACTCCAGCTCCAGAACCAGAAATAAAAGTGGCAGGATATTTAAACTTAGCTGCAGACTTTGCTCACAATTTCACGGATGGCTTAGCCATTGGTGCCTCATTTATAGTAGGACGTAATGTAGGAATTATCACGACTATTACCATATTTCTTCATGAAATTCCACATGAAATTGGAGATTTTGCTATTCTAGTTCAATCAGGCTGTACTAAAAGAAAAGTAAGTAATGTATTTGGAATAACATCCCGAGTCCACGAATACCCAAACGTTCTGGTACCTGGGTATTTCTAGGTTCCACTATCGTGTGATGATTATTTACGACAAGACTGTCCCTTTTGAGTTCATGATCTGTTATGTGTAGATACGTTCATATACTTTCGATATGGTCAACATGATTGCTATGACCGACCTCAATATGTGATAAGACCTGATAGGATCACCACGATTATTGTACGAGATTTCAATCGTAGCGTGAATTCTGAATTGAGATAGTTAGACCCAGTGCTCACTCTGGGTTTCATTTTTTTTCCACAACTTTTTCATTTTGATTTATTAGCCATATATTTTTTTTCTGCCAAAACAAAAAGAAAAAAGAACAAATATCTATTAGATTTTTTTCAGTATTTTTTTTTTACATAAGTACATACAATATACATATAATATTACAATTTACAAAATTCTTCTCTGCTTTGCAGAAGCCCATTTTTTTGAAACTTTTTCAACATCTGGGTTAACCACTTTTCAATTACTTAGTAACATTAAATTACACAGTGTATTTGTTTTTACTTCATCCTTAAAGATCTACCTTTTCAGAATGCGCTTAAACAAAAATGGATAACTTAGACCATAGCATTACTTATTGCAGCTTACGGAATAGCAAGAAGAATCAGTCGGCAATATCGAGCTCCCATAAATACCAGAATGTCAAATTTGTTTCCAACGATTATTTAATGGGACTGTCCCTATTGAGTCCACAATCTGCTACATGTATCATAATGGAATAATAGAAAAACCATCATACAGCCTTTAGTTGTGGCATTTTCTTTTACTGCACGTTGAAGATCCCTGAAAGAAATCAAAATGAGAGTAGCACCGCTGTCCAGGAACATTAAACCCCATTTCATTTAATTTAATTTTGATTTGCAAGAATATCACTATAACAGATGCATGCTGCCACCTTTCTTATATCATAAATTTGGTTATATTTCAGGCCATGATGTTACAATTTTCTACAGCAATAGGTGCTATGTTGGGTACAGTGTGCAGTTTGATGGCCGAGGGAGCAGGGGATGCAGCTATAGCCTGGATTCTCCCCTTCACAGCAGGAGGTTTTATTTATATAGCTACAGTTTCTGTTATTCCTGAATTATTAGAAGACAGTAAATTCGGACAATCTTGTAAAGAAATATTAGCCTTATTACTAGGTGTTTATATGATGGTGCTTATAGCTGAATACGAATAAACATTTCAAATCTAGATACATTTATTGCTGTTACAAATTAGATATTGTAAATGGAATATTCAGATTAATTAAAGGGACAGTCCCAGATTCCACAGGGCACCGTAAATAAAAGTAGGTTTAAGTTTGTACTGTTTTGTAGATTAAATGTCAAAGTATGATGATATAGCCAATTTACACTACATGTACCTTGTCTGCAGACCTGGAAATAAAAGTTTTAGATGGACCTGACATAATGTCAGGCATTAATGAAATAGACCTATCATTTTCAACTTAGTGCCGAACATGTATTAATAATATCATTAAAAAAAGACAAATCAACGCCAGGCAAAATGACAAGTCACCAAAGGTTTTGTGCCTGACAAATACTGAACCTGTGCCTGACATTGTCAGGACTTGTTGAGTTTTTAAATCCCCCTGATCAGATACAAGGTCTGTCATTGAGTCAATTGGCGTGGTTTCAATTTCCTGGTTGTATGTGACAGTCCCGAAATGACCTCGTTGGTGTCTAGTGGACTTTAATCTCTCTCTCTCTCTCTCTCTTTTTTTTAAATCCCCACCAACAGTTTTGAACACGAACATATATCTGGGACTGTTTCTTTAAGAATATTCATATCAAATTTATTGTGAATATTGATATTATATATTTTTTATGCCAAAAAAATAGGTATAATTTATTTGAATGAATGATGGTGTAAAGCATTCTTCAAGTCTTGCCTACTATTAGTCACCTATAATATAATGAAAGCATTAAGTTGTTATGGAGAGATTTGTATTTCTGCTGGCTAAATAACATAACAAAGGAAACATCTAGTCATGTTTCAATTACCTATCCATAATGGTAACTGTTGAACTTCAGGTTGACATTATAACTGTTTAGGCTAGTTGTTGCACTGGAAGTTGACATTTGCTTCTGTTCCTTTCAGGGCTCTTAGTTTAATCTTATTTGCCGGTCTTGACTGAGTGGCAGAGCAATTGACCAGCTAGCGAAATTAAGTGTCCGTCAATTCACATGCCCAAAATAAGATTTTCAAAGAAATTACTTTGAATCACAAATAAATACAGTTAAATTTATAGCGTTTGAGTGCTTCCACTTACAAATTGTTGACAATGTGTGGAAATTTTGTAAATAAAATTTCATGTCATGTCTTTATTTATGTGACAGTATCTATACTGTGATGTACGTAAATAAATTATATATTGGACTAATAATATTTATTATTGAAATATTTCATTTTAGAAATTTAAAGAGCTCTTATTATTGCAATTAAGGAAAGATAAAGAGTTGAAATGGTTGAAGAAAGATCTTTTAGGCATAGTTGACACATATTAATTTGTACATACATTTATTCATAAATATTCACATTGATGCTCATAATGTTTTCATGAAGTATTTAAAGTTGAGAAGTTCAATAAAGTATTGGTGAATGTAAGTTAATAAGAAGGATAATGTCAGTCGAATGTGCAATCTCGATCCCAGATATAAGTATCTCTGGTAAAACTTACAGGCCATTATTCAGCGTGAATTCCGTTGTCTTTAGGACCCAGGTTTTCCACAGACAGGAAAAAATATTCCAATTTTCCATGATATCCCTTGTCAGAGGTAATGAATGCTTGTAATGATTATTTTTTTTATCAGAATCTCTTCTTCCAATTGGGTGATGGTTGCTTAGTTACAGCTGATTCATTTTTAGCATGGAACAGTTTAATTTAACAGATCTTTTGCTTTCTCTTCTGTTGGGGGATCATGTGGGTTAGATGCTGGCTCGCTAGCCGGGAGGTCGGTGTTTGATCCCTGCATTTGCCGAGAAAGTTCATCCAGATTTTCCGGCGTGGTTTCCCCTTTGTCAGTGGTGCAGGACGGAGGGCCTGACAAGGACAGCTGTCTAGTCATTAGGATGGGAGGAAAAAACGCGGTCCCATGTACAATGGCAGGCAAGTAAAAGACCACTTGGCAGTTGGAATTCGATATAAGAATAGGCCGTAGTTCCGCTGCCTGGGCAAAATTTCCCCTCATACCCCACTGTATGGCATGTAGGCCTACCCGTCTTCATTATCCCTGTTTAGGAACAAAACAGTAAGACATTTTTCTCAAAATGTACACCTTAATTTAAGTCTATCTGCTATTTTGTAAAATGAACCATCTGTAAGGCCAAACCAATTTGAATTTTAGTACTTTGGGTAAGAAATGGGGTTTAAAATCTACTGTTCTGCTGTAAGGGGGCTAATAAAGCTGGACATATGCTACGAGGGAAATTTTGCAATGTCACTATGGCCAACTGTTACCAGTATATGAAATTCCAACTGCCAAGAGTTCTTTTACATACATGCCAATGTATACATGGGACCTCCGTTTTCACAAATCTTGAGTGCCTATTTCTGTATCAAGATCTCGATGAACTAAATATGAATTTGGTTTGGCCCAAGTGTTAAAGATTTGTTAGTTGTTTTTTTGTATTGTAATAAGATTGTATAAACTATTAATAAATATATATGTATGTTTGTGTAATTCCTTGTTACTATAATATTCGGCCAGCGAGAGAGAAATGGGGTTTAACGTCCACTGGACACAAACTAGGTCATTTTGGGACTAACATATGGTTCAATCTTATTTCTTTAATTCGCATGCGTGTAGGGGTCTTTAGCAGTGGGAGGAAACCGGAGTACCCAGAGAAAACCCACGAGATCTGAAGAAAACACACTAGATTGGACAGACGACCCTACCCCACGTACAACTGGGGAATCGAAAACAAGCCAGTTGACTCAATGACAGACCTTATAATTCAGCGATTGAATCATCTTCAATAGAAGGCTTGATCTCGCCTTAACTACATACATCTTATCAAGCCCTTCACGTAATACCCTGCATATTTCGCCACTAAGTTCGATTGTCACAAGCCCAGCTTGGGAACCTATCAGATTCATCGGTCGTCGTGAATACCAAGTCTCGTGCTTTATAGCTAAAATGCCTACATGTGACAATCGAGTTGCAAAGTTCAAAGATCGATCAACGTCACGGTTGCTGTTTTCCCACGAGTTTCTCAATTTAAAAACCCCTGTTTGTTTATAGTGTGTTTGGTGCCACGAACTCTGATTGGACAATGCTAATTAGTCACTTGTAAAAACAACTAGCGCAAAGTTCGGGGAATTGCTGAGTATTCAAGCAACGGAGAGATGTTGTATAACTCGCGAACGTTGCATGCGATTGAATAGGGTTTAACTTCCTACTGTTCTGCTTTGACTGGGCTAATGAAGATGGGCATACGCCATCATGTGCTATGAGGAAAATTTTGCCCAGACAGTGGCACTATGGCCTACTCTTAAAGGACAATATTGGTGCCAGTCATTATCACATATATGATAGAGCTGGTTAAACACATTCCAAATATACTTTTAACAGAGAGATCAATGCTACGATAGCTGAGTAATACAGGTTTCCCAAATCGGAAGTGACGAACGCCAAAGGAAAACACGAGTCACCGGTCTATTTAACTGACTGAAGCGACGAGTGATAACAGATACACGGCCGAATTTCTACTCACTAATAATTCCTTCGAAGACCAAAAGTTGTTGTGTGAGACTGTGAGAGGCATACGACACACCTGTGCTTGCCTACTCCATGATCAAACACGATAGCAGATGGCTTCCATCTTGTTTACTGACGGTACTACTTATTTTAAGACAGACTCGGCTTTCCAATTTATAATATCTACGTCATTGGGGATTTCCAATTTATACTCACTGGTTGCTATGACCCGCTATGGCGTTGTCTAGAAACGCGCGTGCTCGCGTTAGTTTAAAATTTTTGCTATACGTTTAACATGGACTATTTGATGTAATTTGCCTGATTTGATTTGGCCCCATTTCCATAAATTTAGGTTGTTTTTTAGAAATTTTTAGCAAATGTTAATCTTAGGTGTTTTTTAATTCTAGCCGAAGTAAATTTTTTTACAATTTATAGCGAGTTAAGTTATCGTCTCTAAGAGGCGGGCGTAGTATTTTAAATGGCGGCCATTTGCCATCATGTGTATTCTTGAAGTAGGTACACATGATGTAATCGTATGTGTGAGAGGATATCTGACAATTCGTAAAAAGAATTGACTGTCACTAGATAAGAAACCACGAAAGAAAACAGAAAAAGTCTGTGCATTACCATGTTTTTATAAGGTATAGAATGAATATAAACAAGGGAATGTACGGACTATTTCTATTTTTCTCGTGTTTTTTTATGTAATGACATTCAATTACTTTATTGAATTGTCAGATATCCTCTTACAGTCCCATATAACAACTTTTGGTCTTCGAAGGAATTATTAGTGAGCAGATATTCGACCGTGTATCTGTTATCACTCGTCGCTTTAGTCAGTTATATAAAGCTGTGACTCGTGTTTTCCTTTGGCGTTCGTCACTTCCGATTCGGGAAACATGTATTACTCAGCTATCGTAGCATTGATCTCTCTGTTAAAAGTATATTTGGAATGTGTTTAACCAGCTCCATCACATATGTGATAATGACTGGCACCAATATTGTCCTTTAAATCGAATTCCAACTGCCAAGGGGTCTTTTACATGCACACCAATGTACACATGTGACTTCAGTTTTCTATCCCATCCGAACAAATAGACAGCGGTCAATTCAACAAAATACTGGTAGTTGTAAATGTAATAAAGATCTCATTTTAGGTAGATTTTAAGCTTCAGGCAACCATTTTGTCAACAACAGCACGCAAAAAAAAAAGTCAACCATCTTATTTCAATAATCACTTTTATGTCTACACATAATAAATTACTACAATTAGATTCATTCACATATCAATATTTGGTTTTAAATTCAAATAAAAATGAAAGATAAATCAATTTGGGATTTCCTTGATAAATGCCCTGTTGTATTAAACTTTATTAAGCCAATAACAGATATTCTTAAAGGGGAGCTCCAACCTATTTGCAAATTTTAAAATTTGGTATTCCTAACCTGATAACATCAATTCAGCACTTGTACAGCACTGTACATGTATTCATTGAAATGAAATGGGGTTTAACATCCTACTGTTCTGCTCCTGGTCAGGCTAATATAGACGGACATACACAATACAGTGTGTTATTAGGGAAATTTTGCCCAGACACCAGCACTACAGCCTACTCTTATGTCGAATTTCAATTGCCAAGGGATTCTTTTACGGGCGCACCAATGTGTACATAGGACCCTGATTTTCCATCCCATCCAAACAACTATACTTTGTCCCTTGCCAGGCCCTCTGTTCTGTACCACTGACAAGTAGGATCTCACCAGAAAATCTGGATGAACTTTCTTGGTCAAATGCAGAGATCGAACACCCTGACTCCAGGTTAGCTAGCCAACGTGGCTCCCATGTATATATTGATTTCCTTATTACTTTAAAATTGGCAATTACTAGAGTTCTCCTTTAAATAAAATGTGGATGCTCATGAAAAGAAATGAAGTTTTAAGTGACATCAACAAAGAATAAAATGTTGCGAGTTTAATCGCAGGGGCGACTCCTTATTTCCTTTTACAGTATAAAGGACTTGAGACACTTTAAATGCAGTGGAAATATTCTCAATTGCACTTTGCTATAGAAAAACAAAGCCTATTTTTCTAATAAGAAATGTATAACAAATATTGCATCAAATAGTATTAGGTAAGTGACTAGAATATATAAATTAATAATCTTATTCGACTGGAATTCCTATTGAATTAATCTTAAAAGACTGGAATACCTATTGAATCAATCTTATAAAACTTGAATTCCTATTGAATTAATCTTATAAAACAGGAATTCCTATTGAATTAATCTTAAAAGATTGGAATTCTTATTGAATTAATGAATGAGATAAAGTGTGCTCATTATCACAAGTAATCAATTCTTTATACTAAAATATATTATAATAATATCTCTAATATTTACATACCCTGAATTTATAATTCACCATTTCATCCATTATAACATTTTACCTTATAATTGCAGTGATTGCCATTTATTCATCTTTGGTACATCTTCACAGGAATATTTTCGATGTAATTTCAATAAACTATGCGTATACTGAATTCATATCCTACTAGGCCTATTTCCCACATCTCAACAATTTAACTCAATGCCTAAATTATTTATCTTTGGTACATCTTCGCAGGAAAATTTTCTATGAATTTTCAATAAAACTTCTGTATAGAGAATTGGTATCCTATATCTCACACATTCTAACAATTTAACTCAATGCCTCAATTCTACATACATGTACCATTAAATTGACTTTTTTTTATCTTTGGTTCATCTTTACATTATCAACATAAAAAAATAAAATAATAAACTATAATATCTATCCTAAATTCAAAACCCACTACATGTATTTCAAACCTACTATTTCACACACACACACACCAATATTTTGAACTCATTGAGTAAAGTCAACATTGACTGTCTTTCATTTATACATTTTCATATACCAATAAAGCTAAACTATCCTGAATTCATATCGTACTATTTCAAGCATCCCAACATTTTACCCAATTCTAATCTGATTAACAAACAGTTAATATTTCATTTCGTATTTTTATAGTTCAAAATTTTGTTTTGTCTGTACTACACTAGGATCTGGAAGAGTTGTTAAATAATTTGCGTTCTGGATGGTGTGAGGGATTAGCCAATGAAACCATCTGTTACAGTGACTTCTTGGAGTGCAATGCACGGAAATGTGGGTAAACCATTAGACACGTCAACTTTGATTGATAAATTAATGTATGACGCCATTGGGTCAAAAAGCGCGTGTACAACCCCTGATGCAACCTTTCACTACAACTGGTCAGATCTTCGCGTAGTGCATGCCATTAAAAGTATAAAAAAAGAAACCAAACATAGATCTGTATTTTAATCAGAACTATTAACTACATGTATTCCACCTCTAAAATAATGCACAACCAAATTGACTTAGTTCTCGAACATACCAACAAAAGGTGTTAAAGATACATCTGCCTATTGCAAGTCTTTCTATTGGTTCTAGACCATCGAATGTCCAAGATTTAAATATGAACACACACAAGATCTTAAAATTAAATGATATAATGGATAATTGACATTTAGTCTCGAGCAACAGGTACCGTTGCTACGACAATGAACTATCCACGCAACATCTTCACACAGTCATACATGTAACAATGTCAAGAATAAAGTAATTTGAATGAAATTTTCAATATATTCATTTTGCATTACCTATTGTTGAATTATTCTAGCACACACGTCCTGCTCTTGATCCAGACCTTACATACATGTACTGCATCTTTAAATATATTTGTAGAGTAAAAAATGAGATCACAAGATTAACACAACAAGAATCACAGTAATGTACAAAATCTAGTAAGGTAAAGTTACAATAACCTACCAATATAGGCGATCATGTTTCATCTGACTCCCCTTTTACACTGAAAAACTAGCGGTTAGCCGTCCATACTGTGCCCACAAATGGATATTCCTACATGTACTTTCTATTAGGGTTAGGGTCAGGTATATATAAATAAGATTAAAACCTACAACTATAACACAACCATGGGAGTCACATCAAACATGAATGCCCCAATATATAAACATGTACATATACATTATCTACCACTGTAATCCTGAGTTCATTTAATCTTGTTTATTTAGCATTAATTTCTTTCACATACATTTAATATGAAATCTTTGTTTAAAATTTGTAAAAATCATTTGAAATCTTGAAAAATCATCTGATTTGTACTTGTGTCCAGTTTAAAGCTGCCGATTCAATATTGATAATGAGTGTCCAACATTCAAGCGTTTAATTTCTTGATAGACAAGATTAAATGATACCCGGGTAATAGTGTTTACTGTTATAATATTATTGCATCACTGTCATGTCTATACTTATTTAATTACTTATTAATACTGAATACTGAAATCACACTTCATATATAATTAACTAAAACACGTTTACTATACATACACACACACTCTCTAATAAATAATGCACTTAAATCAGATACATGAAGGACAGGTCTGGGTGCAACAGTGTTTTGGCCATGTTGCCCAAATTGCCTGACACAGATTTTGCTGTTTTTAGTGTTTATACTAATTATTCACCAATGACTTTCAAAATTTTAGGTACTAATTAACTAGTTGAGTAGTGCCCAATTTGACTAAAACACAGATCCTATTCCTTTTCATTCTTTTTAAAGTTCCAAATTTTGTTTTACTTGTCTTTACTACACTAGGATCTGGAAGAGTTTTTATACAACCCACTTTTTTGGATGATGAGAGAGATTAGTCCATGAAACGATCCGTTACGACGAGATTTTTGGTGTGAGGTGCATGGAACTGTGGTAAAACCACAAGAAACATCAATGCTGATTAACTAATCAACTGTTTGATGTCACATGATCAAAAGCTGCGCATACATGTATGACTTCACGTACTGTATGCCACCAAAGTATAAAAAAAAGAAACGAAATATAAATCTGCATTTTAAACAGATTGAGTAGTGCCTGACATTAGGTTGATATAACTAAAACCATTATTTTCAGGCATGCAGATTACCTATCACCGAAGTTGTAACCATACAAAAACATAAAATTTAAATCTTATACAGATCTCTCGGATTGATATACATTTAAACATAAAACACCATGTAGAACCAAATCAAATTTAATTATAACAGACTATTATAAATTATTAGGCCTACAACTCAACAATAATCAAAACCCCTTTTTCTTCATTTCTTTGACTTTATTCAAGCATATTTTAGCTTGTTCTATGGCTAGTTTGTCTGTATATTTCTTTGCTAACTGTAGGCCATGTTTACAGGCCTGCTCTGTATCGGACAGCTGAGATTTACGTAAATAAACAGCGCCTAAATTACAATAAAGAGCAGGACAGTGAGTAGATTCCACCTTTTCTCCGGTTTCTATGGCCTGTTTTAATAATGCCTCCGCTTTTTCAAAGTCTTTTTTAAGAATATAAACAGTCGCTAAATCATTCATCAGCACTAAAGTTTGCATACCACTCTCTCCTAAAGTTGATTTTGCAACTTCAACAGCTCGTGTCAACATTACAAGGGACTGTTCTAAATTTTTATGGTACAATAAATATCGACCGTAACTTTCTAAAGCTATTCCTAATAACGCCAGGGAATCTATATCACATTCAGGATCTTTGACTTTTTGGTTTTGTGTCTCAATACAGAATTCGTAGCCCCTGACAGCCTCGTCCTCACGTTTTTGCATGGCGTATATGCTTGCTAACTTTATCGACATTTCCACCATAGCATTATCTGTCTTAGTAATTCCAACTTGTAAGCAACCCTTCATTGTCTCTTTAAATAATTTTTCTGCTTTTGTGTACTCTCCTTTTGCCAAGGCAATATTTGCAAGACTATCAAACACATTTATCCTAGCGTAAATATAATCTTTTTCAGACATTCGATTGTGTTTGAATTCATCATCTGCTGCTGTTAAGGCTTTGTGTAAATAGGTGATAGCTTTCTCTTCATCTTGTTTCATCTGTGCCAGTCTTGCCATTTTAAAAAAATTAATAACAGGACTGTCCTTTTGTTTTTCCTTCTCACCATCTTTCTGATCGTTGGTTTCAGTTTGAACCAGGACAGCTGAAGACAATCCAGCACAAATCAAAAGAGGATATTTAATGCTGAAAAACAAAATTAATAAAATTATGATGGAAGAGCTAAATCTGTCGATTGCAGGTCTTTCTTTAGACCTGAAATGTTATCTAAATTATTAATTAGACTTTATTAGACATTTCATTAAGTGACTTATACTGATCATGATCAACACTCGATGCCATCACTAGTGGATTGGGATAAATTTTTTTGAAAAATAATCAAACATAAAAATGGTTAATCGAGACTTTGTATCTTATCATACCGAGTATTACTGACTGCAGTAATGATGATCAAGGCTAGCCTTAACATATTCTGTCTCACTTATCTATTATTTAACAATTGTAGCGAGAACTTTTTCATCTTATATGCCTGAGTTCTTAAATTTGTGCGGTACCCTTTCAATGAAGTCGAGCAAATCGGTTAGAAGAGGGGGATGTATTTTTTAACATACTGGTTCTAGCGAGGTAAGCAAGGTCTTATTTTCTCACTAAGATGTTCGGTTACATTGGTCAGGCATTCACAGGGACTGAAGGACTGACACGCAACCGTTTAGCAGTAAAAAGTCAAACCTTTTCGCCAAGGATTCAAGAACACGGTCCCTGGGTGTACAGGGCGAGTGTACTGTATAATGCGACCTATGTCCAGCGCTGGACTAGGGCCATGATGGCCGTCACGCTATTCACAATAATAAAACTACTATACATCAGGCATCAGCAAATAGAGCCGGCGCCTGACGTAATTCTGAAAATGTCATTCATTCATTATCATGATAAAATAAATGAAAATTTACATAAAAATAGGCAAAATTCGAAAAATACCTCGAAGACCCTCTATGATTTTCAGGCGGCTTTACTCGACTGAAAGTTTTTCGTTGACTTAAGTGAAACCTATCTGCGTCATATCGATAAAATATTGACCTCAAACGACTTTGCCATGCACAAAACCTGCTTCTCATGTAAGTCGCCATGTTGAATATATCTGTTATAAAAAGTTCCGTATTCTCCACGGTTTCGTATTTTGATTCTGCAGTATTCACTTTTCATTAAATCAGTTTAAAAGAACAATCACAAGTTAAAAAATTTTAATCAATAAAAATGTATAGTTCACATTAAGTACACAATATTGTAATTTCGTTTCGTGTTATTTTCCAGGAAAGTAGACATATTTTCTGAGTCTTTTATGCGCTTGACAGCGTGTTGTATGTGACTGGATAACTTTTTTGAATAGCACGTTTATGGTTATGGTGGCGGGAGAATAGTTTATATTGGAACCAAGTTTACCATATGTCATGCTTATTCTATGATGAAGAATTTGACCCTACTTATTTGTCTGCCAGCATAATAAATTCAACAAAATGAGTCAAACTGCAATTCGTCGAGCCGAGGTCGAAAAACACATCCGTGCAGTGCTTCTTTCCTCCCCAGTTGGCCTGACAATCCAAGAATTGAGGAGAGATTACAATGATTTTATTGGCTCTCCTCTTCCGTTCCGCTCATTTGGTTACCATGATTTGGAAGACTATATCACTGACATTCCAGAAATATTGACTGTCAAGTGGCAGGATGGTAAAAAGGTGCTTCGCGCTACAGCAGACGAAACTACGCGACATATTGAAAAATTAGTATCCAGACAAAAAGTAACGAACAAGAACAAATGGGCCGTCTTGCGACAAAAGTCAAACCGACCATCATACAGATCACGTTATGCCCCCGCCCCTTCAGTACCAGTATCAATAAGGCAGCAAATAAGACAAATGTTCAGACATACTAAAAGTTTACCGCTTACACATTTCGACGGGTTTTTCTACAAAAGATTTGGATTTCATTTAGACCATGAAGGTCTGGGATTTTCTACCGTGAAAAGTCTTTTAGAGAGTATACCAGACTCAGTCACTCTAGTAAATCAGTATGGTGAATGGAGAGTGTTGTCGGCACACAGAAAAGTAACTCCCACTACATCCAACAACCAATCATCCCCTACTAAAAACAGCCAACCTCTGTCAACAACGTCCACGAAACCAACTCCTGGACGATATGATTTACCTCCTCCTTTCTCAACTCCAGGTGTTTATAAGTTATTATTCTGTTAGTTTGCATGACAACGAGTAGGTTTGCCTGTCCAAGCTCGTGGGTTTTCTCTGGTTTCCTCCCAATGCTAAAGACCCCTACCTACAAGCAAATTATTGAAATAAAATTAAACCATATGTTAGTCCTGAAATGACCTAGTTTGTGTCGAGTGGACAGTAAACCCAATTTCTCTCTCTGTTAGTTTGATAAACCAAATAGACTATTAGAAACCTAGATGTTTAGAGAGAGAGAGAGAGCTCGAAACCACAGCCGCAAGCCAGAGGAGACTGGCCAGCTAGAGGTCGAAAGGGCGGCACTCTAGACCACTAGGCCATCCCAACCCCCCTAAATGTTTAGAACTCCTCATATCAGTAGAGAGGGTTCGAAATGAAATGAAATTGGGATTGACATCCTACTTTTCTGTTCTAACTAGGCTAATGAAGACATGCAAATGGGGGAAATTTTGTCTCGACAGCGACGTTGCCGCCTACTTTTATTTTGAATTCCAATGTGAACATAGCACCTTGGTTTTTCACTCCATCTGAACCCTCTGACCTACATCACTGATATGGAGGAACCACAACGGAAATTCCTGAGATAGAGGGTTCTGATAGGTCATTTGATCACTTAACCCACCAAGGACAAAGGATGGGACTGTTCTGTTTGTACACAATATGTAGACAGTCACCTCATTGTCTGCTGGGGGGTTGGGATGGCCTAGTGGTCTAGAGTGCCCCGCTTCGACCTCTAGCTGGCCGGTCACCTCTGGCTTGCGGCTGTGGTTTCGAGCCCTGGTGTGAGGGTATGTGGCATGGAAGTAGGGGCGCGCTAGAGCTGGGCGATATACCTAGAAACAGATATCGCGATATTTTTTGAAAATATCGCGATATAATCACTATATCGCGATATTTTATAAAAGGTCAATACTTTCAGTTTATCACTTTTTAAATGTAAATAAACATGCATAAAAAGTTGCAAATACCCCTCAATATCATTATTTCGAGTCAATATTATTTTTAAAAATCTATATCCATGAAAACTTGCTAAAGTTGTTTTTTTATTACAACTTTAATATTCAAAATATTTATTATAATATTTTATTCAAATTAAAAGTACATGTATTTCGAATGAAGGAAGCCCAAACAACATAAAAAAGTTTTTGTTCTTTCGGTCGTGCATATTTTTATAGCTACGTGTAAGATTGGACTTTTGTTTACCCTTGCAAACTCGTTCTTTCCCATTCAAGAGTAAGCTTATGCCTTCTTGAAAATGCATTATTCAATACAGGGATAGTAAATTAAACTATAAAACATAAGTACAATGTCAAAAAAAGTGCCCATTGTTTTCGTCAAATATTTTTCCCCGATCACGACGGCCATGACACGTCCGACACTGAATGATAATCAGTCTACCGGGACTCCCAATGTGATTGGCATTATCTATATTTCTGCTTTATCAAAATTTAATTCAATCTTACAATCAATGATTTCTTTTGAAAATCAAAGTATCGGTGTTCACCATTCGTCAAGATGTGTAGAAATTGAACCGAAACAGGGATAATTCTAACCGGTGGAAAGGTGGACGATAAGTCACGTGACGTAAATAAAGCTCCGCATCGGCATTTGCAAACTTTGTGGAATGAATACTCGGGAGTTTATAGCATTTTTTCATCATTGAGCAATAAAATATCGTAAATAACATAAAAAAGAAAACATTTTGTTCAATATTTATGTAAAATATCATCCAAAAAAAATCAAAACCGCGATATATCGCGGTATGTTCGGTTTTTCGATATTTTTCTGAAGACGGTATTTTTCACGGTTTTTATTTCCGTGACGGTTTTATATCGAAATACCGAAATATCGCCCAGCTCTAGGGCGCGCCTTCTCAACCTCGTGGGTTTCCTCCGGGCACTCCGGTTTCCTCCCACTGCTAAAGACCCCTACGCGCAAGGGAATTAATGAAATAAAATTGAAACCATATGTTAGTCCCAAAATGACCTAGTTTGTGTCGAGTGAACGTTAAACCCCATTTCTCTCTCTCTCTTACACATGTAGACAGTCACTTCATTGTCTGCAGACGGTTTGGATGGTCGAATGGTTAGCGCATGTGCGTTGAATCATAGGGTCTGTCATTGAGTCTAATGGTTTCAATACCTCGGATGTATGTGACGAGAAGGGTAGCCTGTCCAACCTCTAGGGTTTTCTCTGGTTTCCTCCCATTGTTAAAGAAACCTACGTGCATGTGAATTGATATAAAATTGAACCATAGTTATGTTAGTCATGAAATGACCCAGTTTGTGTCTAGTGGATGTTACCCCATTTCTCTCGCTCCCTTCCTTTGTGTTCGATTTGTGAAAGGGGTGCTGAATGCTGTAACATGCACTTTAGATCGAGTGACATGGTTTTCGATCAGGGTCACCTATCTGAACTGAGTTTTCTCATGATCCTGTTTCCTGCAGCTGTTAAAGAACCGTGCGAGACTCCAACCCTCAAGTGCTCAAGCGAGTTATTGAAATAAAATTTTGTATTTTTTTTTGTAGAAAAGCCAAAGAATGATAAGATAACTCCACCAGTATCACCAGTTAAATCGTATCCTGTAACACCTACTAATAAGTCTGTGTCTCCACCTGTAAATGATACTAATTACATGGGAAGTTCACCTGAACAAGATGATTACATTGATCCTATTCATCTACAGCTTAAACAGGTAAACTTAAAATAAAATCAAATATATTCCTGAGAGACATTATTAGTCAGGGCTGTCCAATTGCTGAGGAAATGAAATGAAATGGGGTTTAATGTCCTACTGTTCTGCTCCTAAACTGGGCTTAAGCCATACAGTGTGCTATGAAGGAAATTTTGCCCGGGCAGCGGCACTACGGCCTTCTCCTATATCTAATTCCAACTGCCAAAGGATCTTTTATGTGCTCTTCCGTTTTTTGTCACATCACTGATAAAGTGGAAACCAGGCCGGAAAATCTGGATGAACTTTCTCACCCAAAGTCCAGCTAGCCACCGTGATCCCCCAATTGCTGGGGAGGATGGCCGAACGGTTAGCATTTGTGCTATGTATCATAAGGTCTGTCATTGAGTCCACTTGCGTGGTTTCAATTTCCGGGTTGTATGTGACAAGGAGTAGGGTCTTCTGTCCAATCTCATAGGTTTTCTTTTTTTCTAGGTCATCCAGTCCCCTCCCACTGGCACTGCTAAAGATGCCTACGTACAAGCAAATTATTGAAGTAAAATTTAACCTTGTGTTAGTCCAAAAATGACCTAGTTTGTGTAAATAATATAAAAGAATTTATACATCAAGCATTTACTTACATGTACGACCTAGCATTTCAATTTTTGTGAAGTGGTCTTTCTGTATTGTAGGTTTTAAGTTCTAAACCTGGTATACAAGCAAGCCGCTTAACTTTCGAGTTTAAGGTAAGTTCAAAGTTTCGTTTCACTTGTCTTCACTAACTCTTCACTACACTAGGATCTGGAAGAGATGTTATATTTGGTTGAAGTGAGGGAATAGGCAATGAAACAGTCTGTTACAGCGACTTCTTGGCGTGCCATGCAGGGAACTGTGGGTAAACCACTAGAAACGTCAACGGTGATTGATTAATCAATGTCTTGACATCATAAGGTTGTTTAAAAGCCACTCGCACAACCCCTGACAAGACCATTAAGCTGCAATTTCATATTTTTAAGTTATATTTTTAAAATGTATTAAAATAAGGGGGGTTGGGATGGCCTAGAGTACCGCGCTTCGACCTCTGGCTTCCGGCTGTGGTTTAGATCCCTGGTGTGAGCGTATGTGGCATGAAGATAGGGTCGCCTTCTCAACCTCGTGGGTTTCCTCCGGGCACTCCGGTTTCCTCCCACTGCTAAAGACCCCTACGCGCAAGCGAATTATTGAAATAAAATTTAAACCATATGTTAGTCCCAAAATGACCTAGTTTGTGTTGAGTTGTTGTTAAACCCCATCTCTCTCTCTCTCTGTATTAAAATAAAGCCTTAAAATAGATGGTATCTCTCTCTTGTTAAAGAATAATCCTATTAATCCAATAATTCACTATTGCCTGTTAAGAAATTGGCGAATAGGGCCTATATCATTTTCAACTTCAAATTCAAACGTTTGAAGACAGCTATACTGTGGTGGAAATGGAGAAACAAGGGAGGTAATTGTGTTATTATTTCCTGTGTCAATGATTAATTAGTATGGGGAATAATGCCTATGATCGTATAAGAGTGAGTTGACAACCTATTGAGCAAAAGACAAAAAAACACAGAAATAATTATGTTTTGACTTTCTTAGAAAATATGAAATTATCACTTTAAAGTACAACTTATCAGATCTTCATGCAGTGTAGGCCATCCAAGGAAACAAAATATAGATCCGTATTTTAATAAGATTGATATAGGTGAAAGGCACAAGCTTGATCAGTCACTACTGTATGTAATTAAACACAGTAGATAGAAATAGGTCTTTGTGTAAATTGTACAAACTTAATGATCCACTACCAAACGTTATGATTTTTATTAAATAAAGGGAAGAACTTCCCACTAAACCGATCCATGGCAAGAGGTCATGAAGTGAGCATGATTCTTATCAATGAAGGTTATAAAGCGAGCTCAATGCTTATCAATGGAGGCCATGGTGCGCTAATTGTTTAGACATATTTTGATTAGGATATGTTATTTTCCATTAGGGGTGCCAAACTTTGGAATAAACTACCCAGAAACATCAAAGAGTGTACCCAACTATCCCAGTTTAAATCTAAACCTAAGAGTCATATGTTTAGTAACTCATATAAATATAATCAGGCGTGTACCATAGTGTAAATATGACTGTACAGCACTCGGAAATAACTGGCTTTAAAAATGACGGAGAGAGAAATGGGGTTTAACTTCCACTCGACACAAACTAGGTCATTGCAATTATTCGCTTGCGCGTAGGTGTCTTTACCAGTGGGAGGAAACTGGTGTACCCGAAGAAAACCCACGAGGTTGGACAGGCGACAATACTCCTTGCCACATACAACCGGGGGTTCGAAACAAGCCGTATGAAACAGCGCGCGCACGTTAACCATTCGGCCACCCAACCCCACTTTAGAAATGAAATTATAATGTTAATAGTAATATGATTATATTTTTTAAAATTTGCAATGATCCTGGTAATTGTTTATTATTTGTATTATTGTAGTCTATAATAGGTAAAGACTTACCCTTTAAAGATCATGGTTATCACAGCGTTATAGAATATGTCAGTGATTTACCAGGTATAGTTAGAATAGAAAGACCTAATCCAAGTGGTGATTGGTTACTTTACGATGCTACTGCACCAATCAGCCCTTCAGGTTTGTTTTTAAATATTCTTTTTTTTTTTTGCTCTATGCATTATTGAATTAATATCTTTTAACCCTTTAGTTCAGACATGGGTTCCCCTTTTCAGTGGAGCAGGAGGGAGGGCTGTTTTTTCGTTCGGATGGTATGAAAAAACTGAGGTCCTGTGGATACATAGGTGTGTATAAAAAAGATCCCTTGGCAGTTGGAATTCGATATAAAAGTAGGCCATACTGCTGCTTCCTGGGCAAAATTTCCCTCATAGCACACTGTATGGTGTATGCCTGTTTTCATTCGCCCAACTGGAGCAGTACAGTGGGATGTTAAACCCTATTTTATTTCATTTGATTCCCTAAGACCTGTCCAACCTCGTGGTTTTTCTTTGGATTGTCCGGTTTCCTCCCAGTGCTAAAGACCTCTACACAAGCAAATTATTGAAATAAGATTTAACCATATGTTAGTCCTGAAATGACCTAGTTTATGTTAAGTGGACCTTAAACCCTCCCTCTCTCTTTCACCCTCTCACCCCTCTCTCTCTCGCTCTCTCTCTTGCTAAATGAATACCCATATTGCCACCTTAATACACTACAAGGCTTTAACCCCATTTCATTTCATTTTAGAGAAAACTCAAAAAATAAAGAAGAGTATACAGCCTTATACTGGTGGTCGGAGAGTATTAAAAGATATTAAAGAGGCTATATCACAAGTTTTACAATTACATCAGCCTGATGGTATCACCATGTCAAAATTTCCTCAAGCTTTTCAGGTTAGTGGTATTCCATTTCACACACTAAAGCGAAGTTTATATAGGGAACTGTTTTATTGTCAGTGTTTAAAACTAAAAGGGGGTGTGTGTGGATGCTCTCATGGTTATCATGTGTGCGCTTTATCATAAAGCCTGTCATTGAGTCAACTGGTGTGGTTTCGAATTCCCAGTACATGACAAGGAATAGGGTCCCATGTCCATCCTCAAGGGTTTCTCCGAGTGTTCCGATTTCCTGTCACTGCTAAAGACCCCTACATGCAAGCAAATAATTGAAGTAAAATTAAACAATGTTGGTCCAGAAATAGCCTAGTTTGTTTCAAGTGTATGTGAAACCCCATTTCTTTCTCTCTCTCAAAACAAAAAGTGTGATAGCTTTTTTGGATTTCGCCAAAAAAACAAGTTCCACACATGAAACACCAAGAATACTTGGGAGGAAATGCTGTTCAGCAAAATTCTCCTCAAAATCCATTAAACTGAGAAGAGGGGAAGGACGGACATATGAGAGAGAAGATATATTAATATCTCTCCCAGAAGTTCTACTTTAATTATTTTACAGTTGTTTTGGTGTGGCTGAATGTTTTCCATGGCAACAATTTCTTGGGTTTTTTCTGGTAAGAATTAAGATCCGTATTTATTTCTAGGATTATACAGGCCGGACAATAGATCCTTGTTCCATGGGTTTTGCAAGTTTTGAATCGATGTTGTTATCACTAACTGATGATGTTCTTCAAGCTACATACAGAGGTCGAGGTAAGTTAAACTGCTCATCTATTGGTCAAGGTAAATTAAACAGATATTCTATAGAGTAGAGCTACCGTCGTCGAGGTAAATGAAGCAGGTATTCTATAGAGTTGCTGTTGTCAAGGTAAAGGAAGCTGTTATTCTATATACCTGCTGTAGTCAAGGTAGACGAAGCAGGTATTATATAGAGCTGAGGGGCCCACAGTGATAAAGGTAATTAAAGCAGGTATTCTGTAGGCCTGAGAGGACTGCTGTGGTCTATGTAAATTAATTAGGTATTACATAAAGCTGAGTAATTTGTTAATTTGGCAGGTATTCCAGTACATCAATTTTTTTCACACAAAGATTCACAACAAAGACATATCTGATACATTTTGTAATTTTCGCACAATAATTTTTTTTATATGCTCTGGCAACCTATCTTTGCAATATCCAGGAAATATATGAAGAGTCAAGGGGAAGAACTGGACGAGAATGCTTGAGGCGAACAAAACAACGAGTGGGTTTAATTACAACTTCAAAATGATGTTTAATACGAACCATAATTACAAGTACAACTGACTTCAACTTTTCAGGCATGTTAAGGTTAAATAAAGGGTCCAATGGACTTGTATTTGTCTTGGAGGCCATTTCAGAAGGGCTTTGGTTCGATGTGACTCCGATCGGTTTTACCTGAAATTGATTGTTCCAAAGAAAGCTTATACAATCTGCTACCAGATGGCGCCATTAACTGGGTTTCATTGAAAAAGTGACTTAGATCGTTCTTTCCCTGGACTCTTCATATGCCAATTAAGTAATGTTTAAGCTTTGTTGTCTTTCTGAAGAATGGATATTTGTCGAATTTGTCATATTTACAAGCAGCCATATATATACTTGTACAAATGGTACTGTTATTTATAGAGTGTGTGATACTGTCAGCCAAGAATACAGATGAGCCAAGAAGATTTGATCAACTTTTACAGAAATTTCAACCCCATGCAACACCAGTGGTAAGATCAGTTTGTTGATAGTCGATATTAAATCTGTCCAAAATGCTCAATATTTGATTGATTCTTACAGACATTCAATCTGATTTAAACACCGATACTAGTTCGTTTCGTTTTTTACAGGTCAAAATTTAATTTTACTTGTCCTACTACACTAGGATCTAAGAGTTGTTATCATTGACTTGTTCTAGATGAGGAGGGTTGGGATGGCCCAGTGGTCTAGAGTGCCGCGCTTCGACCTGTGGCTGGCCGGTCACATCTGGCTTGTGGCTGTGGTTTCGATCCCTGGTGTGGGCTACGTGGCATGGCGAAATAGAATTGAACAATGTGTTGGTCCCGAAATGACCTAGTTTGTGTCGAGTGGACGTTAAACCCCATTTCTCTCTCTCTCTTTAGACCTGTGGCTGGCCGGTCACATCGGGCTTGCGGCTGAGGTTTTATGTAAACTCGCACAATAACTTGTCAGATCTTCATGTAGTGTATGCCATTGAAAGTAATATTTTTGCCACCTGTGACTTTATTGCCCTGCAAGTATTGATCTAATATTAGTCCTCTACAAAACAGGGGGTTGGATGGCGGAATGTTTGGACATACGCGCTGTAGCATAAAGCCTGTCATTGTGTTAACTGGCGTGGTTTCGAAACCCCGCTTATACGTGAGAAGGAGTAGGGTCGCCTGTCCAACCTCGTGGGTTTTCTCTGGGTCATCTGGTTTCCTCCCACTGCTAAAGACCCCTACGCGCAAGCAAATTAGTGAAATGAAAATTAAAAACCATGTTTGTCCCGAAATGACCTAGTTTGTATCAAGTGGACATTAAACCCCATTTCTCTCTCTCCCCTCTACACTTCCTGTTTGGCGGGTTCTGATGTAAAATCTCAGGACATGCTATTGGACAATAACTTAACACCCCTCTAAATGCGAAACAGGACGTGTTTATCGACATTGTAACATGATGTTTTAGGATTTTAAAAGAAATTACGAAAAAAGAGGAGTGTTATTGTCCAATAGACAGTGTCTAATTGACCATTCAAAACACAAGATTCACCCTTAAGCATGTTACAATGTTAGATAAATACTGGTATAAAACCAGCCAAATTTTGCTCAAAGGGAGATAAATACCAATGTTTATTGCTTTTTGACACAGTTTAACTGATGTTTAGATCACATGAAAACCAAATTCTAGTTGTTACAGTTATGTCGCCCTGTAGTAAACTTCGCATAAGTCGGATCTAAGTGGACGGACCAATTTTATCCGAGTTAAGCAAAGATCCGAGTTAGTCGAAGACCGAAATTCAATCTTAGCTCAATTAGAAATAGACTGCAAGAGGCGGATGATAATTGATTCAAAGGCACATTCCAAACATTGTATGTTTGAGTAGATATCTTCCGTTTTGTCGCCATTTTTGTAAAATGTATTAAAACTTTCCTGTAATGTTTCATGCGCAAAAATTTAATAAAAACTTATAGGATCAAAGGGTCTAAACAATTTTATACGTGTTAAGCGAAGATATGACTTATGCGAACTTTACTGTATTTCGATTTTATATGGCCAAACCTTTTGATTTTTACTGTTTTTGGATCTTGATAACTTATCTTGAAAAATAAATACAATTTGTCATTTAGCTGAACAAATCAACGTTAAATACAATACATGATTTTTATTTTGTAAAAAAAAGAGAAAGCAGTGTTAATGTAAATTATTGTTCCGATTAACTTGAACATTCTGGTTATATTGATTTACCAATATTTCAGCCACCTCATGTACAATCATACCAGGAGAAGATTGGTTTACCCGAGGACTGTGTTTTACCCCGAACATATTACACGTATCAGATGTTACCAGAAGTCACAGGAGACTATATAGAAGTATTTATATCGAATATTGTAAGTCCTGGTTTATTCTGGTTACAACTCCGTGGTAGACGTACAACAGAAGCTCTGGAAGCACTGATGGATGAGTTATCGTAAGTATCCTGTGTTAGTGCTTGGTATTGCTACTCCGTTCACGATACAATATGTCTCCAGTCATGGTGCCATACGTAATGCGATTCAGGTACTAGGATATGGTTCGTATTGCGATTCATAAACGTTGACATTTACAAAGACAACAGCAGGATAAACAAATAATTGATGTTTTTGTGGCCAAAATGTTTCGTCCTTCCGAATTCAAAGAAATAAACTGTTTTATATCATGATATTTATCATGTAAATCAAAATAAGGACCGCAACAATTTAAGAGTGACAGGTTAGTAACCAAAGCGACAAAAAAAAGAATTGTAAAAAAATTGATTCAGAGGCTTGCGATTCAGTACACAAAAATCGTGAGGAGGTGATTCATGATACAACGATTTGTCGTTCCAGCATTAATTTTGATACATGCAGGCCTGGTACTATTGATGTTCGATCTAACAGGCACTATTGATATCAAAACGGTATTGGTCTCTCTTTTGATAGGGTTTTTATACACCCACATTTTAATGTTGACGTATATTGTCATCCCCCCAGTCCATCCATCCGTTCATCCATGTTTCCGTTCTCAATTTTTTTGTGGACACTCTACTGGTCGCAATTCTTATCCAAACAGGAGTTGACATCAAATACACTGGTAAGTTTATAATAACAAAAGTTAAGTAGTTTGTTCGTTATCGAAGGAATCCTTTGAAAATTTACGACAGTTCAGACAGTAGTTGTTTTGGCTGCTTTCTTTTATTATTATTACCATTTCCAAACAGTTAACAGGTTTTTTTATTGTTTGCAGTGATTTTTACATGACATCCGACAGTAAACGTTACAAAATGCCTGATTGCTTGTATATGATTGGTCAAGTCTGTGCTGTGATTTTTCCAGAAGATAATAATTGGCATCGTGGAATAATCACTGGTGTTAAAAGCATGGAAATAGTCGAGGTAGTATTTAAATTATTTTGCATAAAAATCTGGATTATAATTATTTACAGGGGGTTGAATAGCCAAATGGTTAGAGAGTTCGCACTTCATCATTATGCCTGTCATTGAGTAGGGTCGTCTGTCCAGCCTCATAGGTTTTCTTTGGGTCCTCCAGTTTCTCCCACTATTAAAGACCCCTATGCTCAAGCGAATTACAAAAATAAAATTGAACCATATGTCAGTCCCGAAATGACCTAGTTTGTGTTGAGTGAACCTTAAACCACATCTCTCTCTCTCTCTCTCTCTCTCTCTCTCTCTCTCTCCGAAATTTCTGTCTATTCCTTGACTACCAAAACATACGGTTAGACACCAATATTATCATTGTAGACTGAATACTGTAGGAGTTACAGGGAATTATTTGAAATTTCTCAAAATGCTTAAGGGTGACTAATGTTGACGTACACAGAAACGAATACTTGGCAGTTGGAATCAGATAGATTTTGTAGACTGGAACATTATAAAGCACAAACTTTGCTTCATAACATACTGTGGGTGGTTAGAACATGTTTTTCACACGCCAACATTTTCATGTAGTAGTATTTTGTTGTCGCATCTGTCCACAATTCGTTTGTGGACGCTTTAAAGGTCACAATTTTTATACAATTTTAACACAACACAGTCACTTTTGAAATTGGTATAACTTCATCAATTATGGCCCCTGATTGTACGAAAAATCAGGTCTTTAACTTGTGGACACTCTAGGGGTGACAATTTCCATCCAGTTTTGATGAAACTTTCAATTTATGTTTATTGTCAAAGATCACGGTTTCTTTTCGATAATGACTCCTATCTTAATGTAACTTTCTTGATTATTGTCTCTGATTGTTCGAAAAATCACATTTTTAACTTGTCGACCCTCACATTCTATTCAATGTTAAAAACCTAAATATATCACTGTTGCACCCCAATGGAGGTTGAGAACCATACTCTTTATCTGTCCTGGCTCGATTCATAGTATTAGTGTAGCCTAGACATAGAAATGAATGAATTGTCATGGGGGGAATATAGTGACCAAAAGACAGCGATTTGATCAATTTGAATATGAATGCAATTTGTTTGGGTTTTTTTCCAGGTTTACTTTGTAGATTATGGTAATACATGTTCTGTTCAGAAAGATACGATCCGTTTATTAAAGTAAGATTATTTTAGTTTATGCTAGTTATTTAAGTAAGAGTATCATTATGATTATTTGGGAGTTGGAATGGCCTAGTGGTCTGGAGTGCCGCGCTTCGACCTCTAGCTGGCCGGTCACCTCTGGCTTGCGGCTGTAGTTTCGATCCCTGGTGTTAGCGTATGTGGCATGGAGATATGGGCACCTTCTCAATCTCGTGGGTTTCCTCCGGGAACTCCGGTTTCCTCCCACTGCTAAAGACCCCTACGTGCAAGCAAATTATTGAAATAGAATTGAACCATGTGTTGGTCTCGAAATGACCTATAGTTTGTGTCGAGTGGACGTTAAACTCCATTTCTCTCTCTCTCATTATGATTATTAGTATTCTTTTTATACGCCCACATTGAAATGTGCGTATATTGTCATCACCCCCGTCTGGCTGTCGGTCGATGCTGTAGAGGCTGTAGTTAATATCCAAATAACTTCAAATTTATTCAAAATGGGTAGGGTCATCAGATGAAGAAGCCTATAGATTTTCAACTATTTCCGATAATTACTGCCAGAGTTATGGCCCTTGATAACTTTGAAAAATCTTGTGGACGCTCTAGACGCTGGAGTTAATAACTATCTGTGTCATCATTTATTCATATTCAGGTAATGAATCTATGGAATACAATTTCTATTAAATACTGAGTGACGTTTCGACTAGTTTTCTAAATGCCATTGAAACAACTCATTTTATTGATGTGGAGTTAAAGAAAAAAGAAATGTAATTCAAGATATTTTGTATTTTTAGAACTAAGTTTAGAAGACTACCTGCTCAAGCTATCCAGGCTAGACTAGCAAATATTAAACCTATTAAAGAGGTATTACTATTTGGGTTTTCATTCGTATTTCAGTGACCTTTAAACAAAATTGAAACCTTACTATGAAATGAAATAAAGGAACTCTTAAACAGTTAATAAGTTTGAAACTGTTCTATACATTAAAATACAACACAATTTATATGGAAAACAATCACTAATGCCACTCAAGGATTTTGTTCTAAACATGGCATACAGTTTTATGGAATACAGTAGTTGTTTATCACTGAGCAAAGTTCTGACAAGGAATCACATTGCTTTTTTTTTTTTTGTAAACAGTATTTATTCAATACCCGGTACTTACATATTATAAAGATACAATATTTAATTATGTGATCTGTAAACAAATCAGAGCTTATATAAATCCATTTCCAGTAATATATTAATTTAAGCTGTCTAGTCATTTCGGTGAGATGAAAAACCAAGGTTCTTGTGTATCTTGACAATGACAGCTGTGTACTTATTGGCATGCATGTAAAAGATCCCATGGCAGTTGGAATTCGATACAAGAGTTGGCCGTAGCCCCACTGTCCTGTCACAATTTTCCTCATAGCAGACTGTATGGCGTATGCCTGTCTTCATTAGCCCAGTCAGAGCAGAACAGTATGGGTTTCGGTAATGATTCAACCTTTTTGTGTGATAGGTTTAAATCTTAATGACTTGGATGATTTAGACTACTGTTTTATTGCCTGGCAACCCATATTTATTCAAAATTAAAATGAATGACATAATTTAATATTGTTGCAGGTTTGGTGTTTGGCATCTCGAGATCGTATGTTAGCCATCTGTACCAATAAACCATTAGTTGGATTCCTTACAGCAGTTAAAGTAAGTACAGAAAAACATGGTGATATGAATTATTTATCTACAAATGTTTTCAAGCATTACAGTATGAATAGAGATATTTTCAAGCGTGACTGTGTTATGAAAATAAAATACAGTTGTAGCCTTAAGATATGATGAAAAATATTAGAGTATTTAAGGGTGGTGGATCCAGGAATTTTCGCAGGAGGGGGTTAGCCAGGTTCCAGAGACATTAATGTATCTTTTAAGGAGGTCCGCTAGGGTTCTGTCCGCCTGATCTTGGAACATTTTTGAGAAATACATTGTCCCTCTGTTGACACTCTACAGGTCACAATTTTTATCTGGTTTGGACAAAGCTTGTAATGTAGGTTTATTTTCAAAACATACTCGAGATGGTATATCATCAAGGTTGTGCAGACTCAGGAGGTCACAATTTTGGTCCAGTTTTGATGAAACTTGAAATACATCTTGATACCCAATATATCACCCAATATATCGGACTGCAACTTCCAGGATTATGGATCCTGCTTGTAGTCCCTCTAGAGGTCACAATTTTTTATCTGTTTTTTTAAAAAAAATGTTTAAATATATCACTGTTACACCATAATGATGATTTGAGTTTGAATTTAGAGAAAATGGCACCGCAACTCCTGCACAAAATGGTGCTAATGTATGTACATAAATAGTGTGAAAGTATGTAATACCAAGGTATGGGCCAACTAGAGGTCACAATTTTCATAAGATTTTGATGAAACTTGAAATATATGTTTATGTGAGGGGGGAAGGGTGGCCGAATAGTTACTACATGTAGGGTAGGGTAAATACAACACTTTTTTACAAAACACTGAAACTACAAGTGTTTCTTAAGGCGAAATTCGACACTGAATCCAAATCTCAAGAGATTTTTGACCTAAAATGTGTGCTTAGGTCAGTACAATCGCATTTTTTCAAAATGGTGGTCAAAATATGACTTTTTTGCTGTTATACTCTAAAATGATGCGAAATATGGTGTGTAATATAAGTTTTCTATGTTTTTCTGGGTCGCTGAGTATGATGCCGTGTTAAAAAATATGATTGTATGGATCAGTAATGATTTTAGTCCACCTTTACGCCCAAAATTGGTTTGTTTTGTGCTATTTCATCATATCTACGGTGATGGAAGTGTTCGATGAATGTTATTTTTGAGTATCGGAGATGATTTGTGAATGTTCTCTTCCAGGTTGTAATTTTTTAGGTGCTCTAGCTTATCAGAGATTTAAGTTTTTTGTTATTTGTGTAAGCTTACTTCCAGAGATAATATGATGTGATGGCATCAACTACCAAAGCGAAAACAACTCGTAGCGATGCTATAGTTCATGAACTTAAATGTGTTAGCTACAATGAAGAGGAAGAATTCCGTTCCAAATGTAAGCTCCAAGTCATATAATTGGATGTATGTTATTATAATAATAATAATAATAGTAATGTATTTATATAACGCCTATTATCCAGTAGACTGCTCAATGGCGCGGAGTTATCTGTCAAAAGAAATGTTATATTGAAATAAATAGATGAGGCTTTAGTTTCTTTTTGAATTCTGTAATAGTTCCTTCTTCTTTCACATGTTGGGGTAACTTGTTCTACGGGACTGGTGCTGCTCAAGAGAAGGCCCTATCACCACACGATACGAGATTTGTTCTTGGAATATCAAATTGTTGTATATTTGACGACCTGGTTGTCCTCTGATGGGATTTTATTTGAATTAGGTCCTGGAGATAATTTGGAGCTGTGGCATGAAGAAACTTGTATGTCAACAGTATAATCTTAAATTCTACACATTTCCTCACGGGTAGCCAATGAAGTTCCCTAAGGATTGGTGAAATATGATCATGAAGTTTGGTCTTAGTTTGGTTTGGCTGTGTTTTGAATCTTCTGTAGACGATTTAATGACGTTATTAGGAGACGGTAAAGTAGGAAGTTACAATAGTCCAGGCGAGAAGCTATGGAGGCATTGACAAGAGTTTTGGTCGAATCCATATCAAGATATTTTCGAATTTTACTTATTTGGTGCAGCTGAAGGAAACAGGATTTGATTAAGGAGGAAATCTGTTTATTAAAGTTCATGGATGAATTGAAGATAACACCAAGATTTCTGGGTGAATCGACCACAGGAATTACACATTCTCCAATAGATATTTGACTGTTGTTGGAATCTGCTGTGGAGGTTTGTATGCTCGGTCTATAGATCGAAAGAAATTCTGTTTTATCTGAACAAGTTTCAAGTAATTTCCATGCATCCACACACTGATTTTGTCAATGCAGTTTTCCAGTTGGTGTTTTTTCTCTGGGACGTCGCAAGGTGGGCCTCTGATATACAACTGGGTATCATCAGCGAAGAGGTGAAAATTTTCATCACATTCCCTGATAACATCGCCAAGGGGCAGCGTGTAAACTGTGAAAAGAATTGGGCCGAGGACTGTAGCAGTGATTTTGCACCCCAACACACACTAATTGCGATCTGCATGTTGAATAGGATAAGCCCTAATGACGAATGAGATAGCTTTATTCTTTGCTTTAAGCGCTGCAGGAGACGTTGGCGATCTATGATGTCGAATGCGGCTGATAAGTCCAATATTACGAATAGAAAAACATGTTTTTTGTCCATTGCTCGGAGAATATCATTGTGAACCCTTGTACTATGCAGATTTCTGTAAGCAGGCTGGTATGTTTCTAGAAGATTATGTTGATTCATGCGGTCTTTTAGTTGATCCGCAATGATTTTTTCATTAACTTTAGAAACGAAAGATAGATTTGAAACTGGTCTGTAATTTTTCAGTATATCTTGGTCAAGGTTCGTTTTTTTCAGGAATGGTTTCACATAAGCTGTCTTAAATAGTTCGGGAAATTCTGAGCTGTTTATTGTACCATTGATAAGGCCAAGGCGATATGTTGTATTCCCACAGGAAATTTTCTTAAAAAGCCATGTAGGTAATACATGTACATCCAATTCACATGATTTTTTTGGAGCTTTCTGGATTAACTTCATGAGGTAGTCTGCGGATATCTCTTTTACCTCAAGCGGTGGAATGTAATCATCCTTCTGGTCATTATGGTCAATAAAATCGTTTTCAATTTGAAAGCTCTGTCTTATTTTCTCAATCTTCTCTGTAAAATATCTGGCAAAGATAGCTGGGAGTTAGTTTGCTTTATAGCATGATGGCATAGCGTCTGAAGACGAATTCTTCGTGAGACTTTTGCTGATATAGAATAATACTTTACTACTGGCAGCATTGTTAATCTTCTCTTTTAAAAATTGGGTTTTGGCATAAGCGATAGCATTATTATACTGGTTTTGTTTTTCCTTAAAGATTTGGTGATGAACTTCTAGCCCAGATTTTCGCCAAGACTTCTCCGCTTCTTTTATGCTTCAGTGGCCGTAAATGCGAGACAAATATCAGATTTTTTTACCGATACTTGATTATATTTTCACTATGGCGCTTTTAATTGCATTTTTGAACATGGCATCGTACTCAGCAACCCAGAAAATCATAGAAAAGACACACTATAGGCCATATCTCACATAATTTTAGGAGTTTAACGGCCAAAAAGTCATATTTTGGTCGCCATTTTCAAACATGGCGGCTGTACTGACCGAAAGACTTAAGTTGGGTCGAAAATTTTAACGGATTCGGATTCAGCGTCGAATTTCGCCTCTAGAAACACTCGTAGTGAAGAAAAAAGTGTATTTACCCTACCCTACTACATGTGCATTGTATCTTAAGGTCTGTCGTTGAGTGAAGTGGTGAGGTTTCGACTCCCGCTTGTACTCGACAAGGAATAGGGTTGTCTTGTCAAACCTTTGGTTTTTTCCGGGTCATCTGGTTACCTACGACTACTACATACATACCTGTACACACAAGTTAGGTAGTTTGTGTCGAGTGGACATTAAACCCTCTCTCTCGCTCTCTCTGTGTATTGATTGGATGTAAAGACCCATCTCTCTCTCAAATGGCTCTCAGATGTTTAATTCTCAGAGGTTTAATTTTATTCATCCATCTATTAACAGAACCGTATATTATCACTGTGTTTAACTGATACATCACAATTAGAAGACATACATCTCAATGATCTGCTGGTTGAAGAGAAATATGCTGTATTTGCACCTGATGAACTTCATCCCTCTACTCTAGGGCCTACTCAATTTGCTGAGGTAAGTAGCCAAATTCTTGTGATTCCGATTCGCCTGTCACTTAGATGGGAAGAAAAATGCATGTCCAGGGTACAAGTTTGGAGTGCTCGTAAAAGAACCCTCATCATTTGAAAACGACGAAAGGGAGGGCAGAATTTGTCCATTTCCGTTATGCTGGTTGGTACTCAACAAGTCGGATGTCATACCCATTGCATGTCGTTTGTGAATTTAGCATTTCAGGTGTGAATTTAGAAAACTGCTATTTGTAAATTGTAGCCTTTTTATACGCCCACATAGAAATGTGGACGTATATTGCCGTCGCCCCCGTCCGTCCGTCTGTCGGTCCGTCCGTCCGTCCGTCGGTCCGTCCGTCCGTCCGTCCGTCCATCGTCCACAATTTCTTGTGAACGCACTAGAGGCCAGGGTTAATATCCGATTGACTTTAAATTTATACACAGTGTTTAAGGTCATGAGACGAAGAAGCCTATTGATTTTCAGCAATATCCGATAATTACTGCCAGAGTTATAACCCTTGATCACTTTGAAAAATCTTGTGAACGCTCTAGAGGCTAAAGTTAATATCCGATTGAGCTTAAATTTATACACAGTGTTTAAGGTCATAAGATGAAGAAGCCTATCGATTTTCAGCGATATCCGATAATTACTGCCAGAGTTGTGGCCCTTATTCGCTTCAAAAAATCTTGTGAACGCTCTAGAGGCTAAAGTTAATATCCGATTGACTTTAAATTTATACATAGTGTTCAAGGTCATAATACGAAGAATCCTATTGATTTTCAGCAATATCCGATAATTACTGCCAGAGTTATGACCCTTGATCACTTTGAAAAATCTTGTCAATGCTCGAGAGGCTAAAGTTAATATCCGATTGACTTTAAATTTATACACAGTGTTTAAGGTCATAAGATGAAGAAGCCTATTAATTTTCACGGATTTCCGATAATTAGTGCCAGAGTTATGGCCCTTGATCACTTCAAAAAATCTTGTGGATGCTCGAGAGGCTAAAGTTAATATCCGATTGACTTTAAATTTATACATAGTGTTCAAGGTCATAATACGAAGAATCCTATTGATTTTCAGCAATATCCGATAATTACTGCCAGAGTTATGACCCTTGATCACTTTGAAAAATCTTGTCAATGCTCGAGAGGCTAAAGTTAATATCCGATTGACTTTAAATTTATACACAGTGTTTAAGGTCATAAGATGAAGAAGCCTATTGATTTTCACGGATTTCCGATAATTAGTGCCAGAGTTATGGCCCTTGATCACTTCAAAAAATCTTGTGGATGCTCGAGAGGCTAAAGTTAATATCCGATTGACTTTAAATTTATACACAGTGTTTAAGGTCATAAGACAAAGAAGCCTATTGATTTTCACGGATTTCCGATAATTAGTGCCAGAGTTATGGCCCTTGATCACTTCAAAAAATCTTGTGGATGCTCTAGAGGACAAAGATGATGTCCGATTGACTTCAAATTTATACACAGTGTTTAAGATCATGAGACGAAGAAGCCTATTGATTTTCAGCGATTTCTGATAATTAGTGCCAGAGTTGTGTCCCTTGATCACTTCAAAAAATCTTGTGGATGCTCTAGAGGCCAAAGTTAATATCTGATTGACTTTAAATTTATACACAGTGTTTAAGGTCATGAGACGAAGACGTCTATTGATATCAGCGATCTCTGATAATTATTGCCAGAGTTATGGCCCTTGATCACATCAAAAAATCCTGTGGACGCTCTAGAGGCCAAAGTTAATAACCGATTGACTTTAAATTTACACACATTGTTTAAGGTCATGAGACGAAGAAGCCTACTGATTTTCAGCGATTTCAAATAATTACTTCCAGAGTTATCTCCCTTGATCACTTCAAAAAACCTTGTGACGCTATAGATCATAGATGCCAAACTTATCATCCGATTGACTTCAGATTGATACACAGAGTTTAAGGTGTTGAAACGAACAAGTATTTTGATTTTCAATGAATTTTTATAACTGAACAGCTAAATCCATGATGTTAAATGTTTCCTATACTAATTGTTAGCGTGGGGCAAAACTTTATAAAAAGAAAACAAATTCTAATGATTTTCAGATAATTACAAAATGAGTTGTTACTCTTAATCAGATTTTAGTGTATAACAAATGTTTCATTCCCAAAAAAAGTAAAAATATGCGACAACCCTTGTTGACTGCCCGGACGATTTAGCTGCTGTGGGCGTATGTTTCGTTGCCTGGCAACCTATCTTTAAGAAAATGGGGTTGAGAAAATTATTCAAAACTTGACTTATATCCAAAGTACTTTTGGTCAATTTATAAGACTGGTAGATTTGCAGATATAACCAAAGCATGGCTAGCGTCTGACAGTTTGCTTACTGGTCTTTAAATACCTTTGCCATTTTAACATCGCTGTTGTCTTGTAACTTGAATGTCCACAACATGGGTTTTCTTGGGGTTCTCTAAATCTATGGCAAGGTTTGGGAGCATTTGTGTGGAACTTTTCACCACAACAGTTCCACAAGATAATGGGTTTCTGAAAATAAATACATTCCACAAAATTTTCTATTTTGATACAGTGTTTTTGGGTTTGTGGTGTTTTTTACCACAAGAGTCCCACAAGATATTGGGCTTAGAAAAAGATTATTTTTTTTTTTCAAAAAATTTTTTCTCAGACCCCCTTAATGCCTCTGTGGTACCACATTCCACAAACTTTTTGACTTTATAAGTCTAATATCTTGTGGATCTCTAGTGGTGAAAGGACACCAAAGAATAAAATTTTGTAGAATATATTTTCCACACGTTTTACAAGATAATTTGATAAGCTATTATTGTTCAAGCAAATTTTTAATGGTCCACATTTCCAAATGCCCCCAAGGGGGGTTGGGATGGCCTAGTGGTCTAGAGTGCCGCGCTCCGACCTCTAGCTGGCCGGTCACCTCTGGCTTGCGGCTGTGGTTTCGATCCCTGGTGTGAGCGTATGTGGCATGGAGATAGGGGCGCCTTCTCAATCTCGTGGGTTTCCTCCGGACACTCCGGTTTCCTCCCACTGCTAAAGACCCCTACGCGCAAGCGAATTATTGAAATAAAATTGAAACCATATGTTAGTCCCAAAATGACCTAGTTTGTGTCGAGTGGATGTTAAACCCCATTTCTTTCTCTCTCTCTCCAAACGCCCCCAAGCCTTGTCAAAGACTCAGAGAAAGATAACATTAACAATCCAATACAATCAATCATAATCTCTGATGATACTGAATTCACTCAATCCATTGAACAAATGTACTAGATGAAGTCAAGTTAATTGATAATGGAAGACAATTGGAAAATAATGAATAATTAAACGAAGGGTTTATTGAGATAACGATTTATTATAAACGATGTCAAGAGTACAAGAATACAGGTCATTAGATTGAGATCAGTCACAATATCACAATATTAACTACTACATACACTTAAACAATTCACTGTAATATACTTCTGTATAATCAAGACTAAGCTGTTTATCTTACCGACTTAGTAATGATGATCAAGGCAAGGCGGAAATTTCAACCACTTAGTTCTCGGTTCATAGTGGATCAATTTGACTGAAATTTTCAGCAAATTACGTTTACATTATCTAGTTTTTGAATATTATAGTGAGAACTGACAACTCTTTATATAATCTCCCATAATGTATCTTTACTACATACACTTCTAGACTTAAACAATTCATGTTAATATACTTCTGTATTTGCTTGGGGTGGTGGACGGGTCGGGAGCTGATTGTTTAGTGCACACACACTGTATCATAAGGTCTGTCATTGAATCAAATGGCATGGTTTTGAATCCCTGGTTGTACGTGACAAGGAGTAGGGTCCTTTGTCCAACCTTGTGGTTTTTCTGCGGGTTCACCGGTTTCCTTCCACTGCTTTAGACCCCCTACACGACACACGCAAATGAATTATTGAAATAAAATTGAACCATATGTTAGTCCTGAAATGACCTATATGGAATCTGGATATAGAGATGGAAGTATTTTAACCATCATTGTTAAAGTTTGTATACTCAAATTCTAAATGCATAAAGGTATTTACTACAAAAATTAACATACATACACATTATCAAATTATAAATTAGCACTTGTCTTAATGTAGACATTTTATACATATAAGTGCATGTTGTAGACATTTTATACATGTAAGTGCATGTGAGTTCTACTGAAGTACACTCATGGCAGAGATAATTGGAACAACAATTAATTAAGTTGAAAGCTAGTGCTTTTCTGGCTCGGATTCTTCTATCGATATAGATTTGCATGTTATGACATTTGTCTATTTAATGGAAAGAAATAGATACTAAAGATATTGGAGAACACTACACAGAAACAGCCATTGTATTTACTCTATTTTATGTATATATATGTATTATAATTATCTATAAATGTCTTTAGCTATAGTCTCGGTCACCCAGAACCTCCTAGTCTCATCGGCTGGAGGGTCTGGGACCGTTGTCAATATCTGACGTAAAGTCCATTGTCCATGCGTAACCAGGGGTTTGGTTTTTAATGTGGTTGATTATAAAGTATTATTGGCCAAGTCAAGTAAGAGTTGTGCCCCTTCCCACAATAAATATAAACAGACATGAATCGTAACGACGAATTCGAATTAGTTTTAAAAACATAGGTATGGGCCATGAAAAATTAAGAATTTTTGATATTGAACTGGCATGCCATCAAATGGATTAATTGAAATTGAATTCTTAAATTAATTTCATGGTCGTCATCATCTTTTTTTAGGACGAGTTACCTCCCTTAGACGCTGTTTAAGATAATGTAAAAGACAGGTTAATCTAGCCAATGACCTATTATTCTCAAATGTTGACAACGCACCAAGACTAATATTCGCAGAATATTTTTCTGGATGATAGAAACTAAGCTTTAGCTAGTCATCTGACCACACAATAACATAATAATATAGAGATCACAGTATTTTCTAATGGTGATAATGGAGCACAATTTCTTGTATTATATGATAAAATAAGTGCAAGATGATAAGTAGTGGATCGTAATTAACTCCCCTTAGTATTAGATACGTTCGTTAATTGTCTTGTCAGTGATTTAATCTGGAGCTAAGCAACTCAGGAAATTAAAGATAGATCTGAATGATAATCAATTCCTGTAATGTGTTATTCGATAAATGTCTTTTTGTCGCATATTCATGCATAATTTATAGCTTCATTTATTCGAACAGTAATTAATGTGTGACCCAAAAAATTTGATGAAATTACAATAATTTTATATATATCCTTGTGTTGTTCAGCCGGGGGTTGGATAGTCGAATACTTAGTGTGCTGCATCATAAAGCCTGTCATTGAGTCAACTGGCTTGGTTTCGATTCCCCGGTTGTACCTGACAAGGAGTAGGGTCGTCTGTCCAACCTCGTCAGTTTTTCTCTGGATCCTCTTGTTTCCTCTGACTCCTACACACAGTTGTTGAAATAAGATTGGACCATGTGTTTGTCCCAAAATGACCTAGTTTGTGTTTGAAGTTAAACCCCATTTCTCTCTCTATATATGTTGTACAGATAAAGCAAAAAAAACTACAGTCTACCTGTGTGCACATTGGCATGTTCATCGAAGAACCATCGGAGATTAGGTCCAAAATGCAGCTGTACTGTATTGCAATTTATAAGACCAATTAGATAATAATGATAATAATATCATTTATGAAGCGTGTTAATATTGAAGAAAACAGTTTCTAAGAAGCTGTTGGTTTTTATATTTATATCATGGGAGAAAAAACACTGTTCCCTCTTTAATACATTAATATTGTTTTGACACGAACTTAATCTTTATTCCATTCTCGAAGTAAGATCAATATATAGTTTCTGGTTGTTTTGGGTTTTTTTTTTTTAAATATCTTTTTCTTTTTTTTTTCTAAAGCTATTGAGAAAATGCTGTAAAAAACTTACAAATAATAATATCAAAAGAAGATATCACCAATTAAGATCACTTTCAGGCATAACTGATTGTGTGTGTGCATGCTATTGACATTTACCAGTTAAAGGGATAATTGATTTATGAATTACATTAAAGAAAAGCCAGATTGGAGATCATGTTGATTGAGTGACATTACTTTTAACCGACATGCAATCTTATTAAAGCCCCAATAACACTCTTGTTGTAATTGAATAATATGTCCCAATCTTTATTCTGGTCAACAAATTGTATTAGTTTACAATATTCAAATTAATTGATGATACAAATTTCATCTTAACACACCTAATTTAAAAAATTGGAAAAATTGAACTTCATGATTTGAAAAGGTTAACGTAAACCTTTTCAAATGTGGCTTTGATTTAAAATATTTTCGAACCCTCTGGACAAGTAAAATAGGGCGTAATAGATAATTTACACAACAGGTAGGACACTTAAACATCTAGTACTTAGAATAAGGTTATTATTTATTTTCTAGAGCTGCCAAGCCAGCAAGAGTGTTATTGTCCCTTTAAAACACAGATCCTATTTCATTTCATTTTTTATTGTTCAAAATTTTGTTTTGTCTGTACTACACTAGGATCTCTAAGAGTTGTTATACAATTTGCATTCTGGATGGTGTGAGGGATTAGCCAATGAAACCATCTATTACAGCGACTTCTTGGCATGCAATGCACAGAACTGTGGGTAAACCACTAGAAATGTAAACGCTGGTTGATTAATGTCTGACGTCATAGGGTCAAAAGCCACTCAAACGACTCCTGACGTGAGTTTCCATTACGTCTGGTCAGATCTTCATGTAGCGTAGGCCATTGAAAGTATAACAAATGAAACCAAATATAAATCTGTAATTTAATAAGATTGACTAACGTGTGAAATTATGTTGTTGAGTATATATGAAATATGTTATATATTGAGTTATGACTGATGTTGTTGAGTTGTGACTATGAAGAACAGATAGGATATCTGTTAAAATTATAAATAATCATAAAATTTGATAGACCCTTCACATGTAGCTACCATTAATAGTTTATCTGGTGTGGTCGACACAAATTTGATATTGTCCGTGGTAAATAGACATTTAAGGAGTTGTCCCTCATGATTCAGTACGTCGAGTCGTCCCTCTCGTTTGTCAGTAACAATAACATTGCCATCTTTATCCGTACATACAGCGTCTGGTCCCACGTAAAATTCTTCCTCTGTGTCCGTATTGCCATATTCAAATAGAAGTTTTCCATCTGATGTAAAGCCACAAGCAACATGGCTGCCAGGATCTGTCACAAAAAAGTTATTGTCTTTGTCCACGCAGGTGCAGCAGGGTTTCTCTAGGAGATAAAGATCTAAGTCCTGAAAATCGTCGTTGGTGATGCGTCTGATCATGACGCCATCAGTATTATATATGGCAACGTTACCACCAGACTTTGCGGCCTTGCCTTGACTTACGCTACGTTGTCCGTACCGATTTGATGTGGCTATCACATGACCAAGAGAATTTGATGTAAAATAGTTCAAGCCAAATGTTTCAAACTGGACATCAGATATCGGAGTACCAGTTCCGTCGTTTGCTAGAACTTTGATTTTGTAACGATTATCTCCCTTTGTTGACATCAAGGAAACTTTTCCATCGGAAGCAACCGAGTGTAGATTCCACCCTGGTTCCACTGTTGACTGACCTCGGATAATTCCCCGTTTCTCCATGACATGGATGGTGTGATTACCAGGGGAGACAGCGCCGATCACGATGTCTCCGATACTATTTACCCCTATACCCTTTATACATTCTTTCTGGATATTGGACGGCAACATTATCTCTTTTGTCGGATTATCAAGGTTTTGGCAAGGGACATCATCATGGAATGAGGAATGAAAGGAATTATCAGCACTTTCATCTAGCACTTCTTCAACAGTTGGAATCTCTTCCGGCTGAGATTTCATGGAGTAAAAGACATCACTATGGTTACTGGCACTAAGCATATCACTGTCTTTTTCAAGATCTGAGCCCTCGTCAAGTTCAGTAATTTCAGTCAGGTTGTCTTCGGTATATTCACTGGTGCTCCCTGGTCTGGATTCTCGGGATTCAAGACTACTGGCTTGAGAATTAACCAGTCTTTTAGTGAATCTTGGTGTTATTTCACGATCTGTAAGTTCGCCAAACATATCACAAATTTTTTCAACCGACATTTTTTGTTCTGATAATTGAAGGCAGATTGGTTCATAGCAGGCCTCATCTGGTAACGGATCTTCACATAACTCTCGAACGCGTCTACCAATCTTTCTTCTCATGGAAACCTTTTCCTCATCAGAACCGAATGTAACCAGCTTCTCTGTTAGCTCTGTCACGGCTGTTAGAGAAGCCAAATGCATTTGGATTTCCGATTTCTTTCTCTTGATCCGCTTTCGGGAATCTAAGTGGCGCTTGTCAATTTCAGATATTAGCACATTTTCGTATTCCTGGATGAAATTACACAAAACTTTTGTTCTCTGTTTCACAAGCTTTTGGAGTTCTAGTTGATTTTTAGCAACAATTTTGTCAGATTTTTCGAGTTCACGCAGGTTTTTGGTGAGAATTTTGGAATCGTTGGCAAGTTCTGCAAGAGGTTCCTTGATTTTGGTAACAAAGTTTTCAGCTATGGCTGACAGTTCTGCACACCGATGATCAACATGACTGGAAGTATGGCAGTCCGAACATAGCGCCATATCGCAGTCGACACAGAACATGGCACCAATATCCAAAGGATCGTACAAATCACAGCACTTTGATAAAACATTTGACATGTCGTTTCCGTTGGATTGATCGGATTTGGCTTTTGAATCGTAATCTTTGACTGGTTGTATTTTGTGACTGGCTGTTTCTTGCTGTTCAAGATGAGCCTCGGCACACTTCTCACACAGAAAATCATCGCAGTTGACGCAGTGAGAAACAGATTCCGTAACTTTGTCGTTATATTGACAGTTGCGACACATCTTCTCCCGAACTAACATTGGCACAACTGGACATGAGAGTCTACGAGCAAAGACATTGTCTGGTAAGTCTTCCAGTCCCTTTTGTCTCACATTTGATTCCGTTTTACACACGGGGCAATTAAAATAACCGTGGTCTGTTGATGTTCGCTGAACATATTCCATCAAACAATTCTTACAGAATGAATGTAAACATGGTAAATATTTCGGTTGTCGGAATTCATCATCGCATAATTTACAACACAGGAATTTTCTTGGTATAACTTCGTTGTGTTCTTCCATCTTGCCTGCAGCTGAAAATAAGAAGAACAAAGGGTTAAAATCGGAGCTACAAAATCTGGGCCCTACTTCTTAAAATCTTAACTAAAAATAAATCTAAGTTTTAGTAGATACTTCAAGTTTGATAAGCACTAAAATCAATCTAACATTATCCAATCACATTACTAAAATTTGGATTTTATCTTAGTTAAGATTTTATGAAACAGGCCCCGGGTAGTTTTTATACGCCCACATTGAAATGTGGTCGTATATTGTCGTCGCCCCCGTCGGTCCGTCCGTCCGTCCGTCCGTCCGTCCGTCCGGCGTCCACAATTGCTTGTGGACGCTCTAGAGGCTAAAGTTGATATCCGATTGACTTTAAATTTATACACAGTGTTTAAGGTCATGAGACGAAGAAGCCTATTGTTTTTCAGCGATTTTCGATAATAACTACCAGAGTTATGGCCCTTGACGACTTCAAAAAATCTTGTGGACGCTCTAGAGGCCAAAGTTAATATCCGATTGGCTTTAAATTTATACACAGTGTTTAAGGTCATAAGACGAAGAAGCCTATTGATTTTCAGCGATTTCCGATAATTAGTGCCAGAGTTATGGCCCTTGATCACTTCAAAAAATCTTGTGGACGCTCTAAAAGCCAAAGTTAATATCCGATTGACTTTAGATTTATACACAGTGTTTAAGGTCATAAGACGAAGAAGCCTATTGATTTTCAGCAATTTCCGATAATTGGTGCCAGAGTTATGGCCCTTGATCACTTCAAAAAATCTTGTGAACGCCCTAAAAGCCAAAGTTAATATCCGATTGACTTTAAATTTATACACAGTGTTTAAGGTCATAAGACGAAGAAGCCTATTGATTTTCAGCGATTTCCGATAATTAGTGCCAAAGTTATCTCCCTTGATCACTTCAAAAAATCTTGTGGACGCTCTAAAAGCCAAAGTTAATATCCGATTGACTTTAAATTTATACACATTGTTTAAGGTCATAAGACGAAGAAGCCTATTGATTTGCATCAATTTCCGATAATTAGTGCCAGAGTTATGGCCCTTGATCAGATCAAAAAATCCTGTGGATGCTCTAGAGGCCAAAGTTAATATCCGATTGACTTTAAATTTACACACACTGTTTAAGGTCCTGAGACGAAAAAGCCTACTGATTTTCATTGATTTCAAATAATTACTTCTAGAGTTATCTCCCTTGATGACTTCGAAAAACCTTGTGGCGCTGTAGATGCCAAACTTATAAATCATCCGATTGACTTCAGATTGATACACAGAGTTTAAGGTGTTGAAACGAACAAGTATTTTGATTTTCAATGAATTTTGATAATTGAACAGCTAAATCCATGATGTTAAATGTTTCCTATACTAATTGTTAGCTTGGGGCAAAACTTTATAAAAAGCAAACAAATTCTAATGATTCTCAGATAATTACATAATGAGTTGTTACTCAGATTTTAGTGTATTACAAATGTTTTATTACCCAAAAAAAAGTAAAAATATGCGACAACCCTTGTTGACTGCCCGGACGATTTAGCTGCTGTGGGCGTATGTTTCGTTGCCTGGCAACCTATCTTTCAATTTCATTTCAAACCCGTACTAAATAACTCAGCTTGAGTATAAACACTTAGCTGGTTGACTGATATTTTGAGTCCTAAATCTATGATTTTAATCGAAAACAAATATTTATGGAGAGTATATATTCTGCTTTCATTTCATAAAATTGAAAAGGTTTAGTCTTTTTGTCTATAACAGATGTTAAACGGGGAGGTAGAACTGCATTACAATACATTAGAATAAAAATGGAAACGATTGAATGTAAATCAGTTTATATACATTCATATTACATGCATTGCAACCTATTTGTGTCTATTTTTAGATCCCAAATATTCGAGATTCAGCTCCTTTAATAAAGATTAAAGAAGACCATAAAAACCTTTTAGAACAAATATGCCTGTAACTGATACACTTTACCATTGAAATAGTTAACAAACATTTTAACATTGAAGTAATTAACAACAATTACTCGGCATATCAATATTTTAATATTTGCATTGAGGTAATTTTACTTAGCTACTTCAACTCATATTTGGGTTGAGTCACCGTAGGTAAATGGGAAAGATACTGGCTTGCTAGACTGGAAGTCAGGTGTTCGATCCCGGCATTGGCTGAGAAAGTTCATCCAGATTTTCCCGTGTGGTTCCCCCTTATCAGTGATGCAGGACGGAATAGGACAGCTGTCTAGTCATTGAGATGGGACAAATACCCAAGGTGTACATTGGCATGCACGTAAAAGATCCCTTGACAATTGGAATTCGATATAAGAGTAGGCCGTAGTGCCGCTTTCCGGGTGAAATTTCCCTCATAGCACACTGTATGGTGTATGTCAATCTTCATTAGCTTAGTTTGAAGCAGTTAACAGTAGGACATTTAACATCATATCATTTCATATTTTGGTATTGGTTGGTTATAATTCACTGTCAGTTACCACTACAAATTAATCAGGTTTTTGTATGTAGTATGAAATATTTGATAAATTAATTCAATAATTGATTATAAACATGTAATCAAATACTTGAATAACATGCAAATAATCACTAAGAATATTAGAATAATGACTTGTTGCAAGAAAAACATTCGAAAAATTGACTTAAAGCATTTAATCCAATATTGCAATAACGATTGGTGGAAAATAAAATAGTAAACTCAGTCTTTAATGTTTCCACTAACAGCAGTACCAGTTATGCATATAATTTTTACTAACCATAAAAAATAACATTGTTTACTTGTATATACTACCATACATCAAGTAATTAAATCTACATACATTGGAATGGAAGTTGTGACCAACAATACCAGTTATAACACATACTTATGGAAAAACAGCTACTTATTTATTTGGGCGTCGTTTCGAAGAGTACTCTCTCAATGTTGTTATCAAGCTATAATTACTATATAATTACTAACCATGTTCTTGTGTTCCTATAGTGTTGTTTAATTGTATATACTGCTATACACTAAAAAGTCAAGTTAATTCTACATTCGATGTTATGACCACTAATAGCAATGCCAGTTATATATATATCTACCTATCTACTAACCATGTCCTTGTATCCTTATAGCATTGTGTACATATACTAAATTAAGTCTATGCGGATTAGCACGATGCATTTAACATTATTGAGTCAAAATTCACCCTACTTCAATACTATATGCCATATATTAAGTAGTAAAATCTGCATTCAATGTTGTGACTAACAATATACTTACCATGCCCCTAACATTGTATACTTTGATGTTGTGACCACAACTAACAATATCAGTTATTTGTATCTACTTACTATGTCCCTAACATTGTATAGTTTTATATGTATATGGCTGCGGCTGCCAAATAGTTTGATCACAATACACGATGTTATGTTATTGTGAATAATACCATTAAATCACTTGAGTATTGATCATTATAAGTCCACAAAGGTGACTTAAAAGTGCAGTACATTCGTAACTATCTTCATTAGCTTAGTTGTTATAGAAAAGTAGGTCATTTAGACAAATAGAATACAATACCCGTGTTTGATCCAAGAAAGTGGTCTGGCCGAGAAAGTTCATCAGGATTTTCCAACATGATTGGCCCGAGTCAATGGTGTAGGACACAGGGCCTGATAACGACAGCTGTCTAGTAGTTTGGATGGATTGGAAAACCAAGGTCCCTTGTACACATTGGTGTGCACGTAAAAAGATTGGCAGTTTGAATTCAATATAAGAGTAGGCCATAGTACCGCTGCCGTGGCAAAATTTCGCTCATAGCACACTGTATGGCATATGCCAGTCTTCATTAGCCCAGTCGATGCAGAACAGTAGGACATTAAACCTTATTTCATTCAAAACCTTTTAAGCTGATATTGAGATATAACTTGAGTAACTCATTTCAATTTAAACTAACTTTTTTTTTGCAAATTTTAAAACATTAGATTAGAATGACTAAACTCTTCATTAAAACACTTTTCTAAATTTAGTAGAAGAGGTACTGCACCTTTAAACTAGTTGATGTGTCTATTATGTTAATAATATACAATCATATCATATATACTATAAAGATATCGTATTTATATACATATAATTATAAAATCATAACAAAATACCTTTTAGATACTGTTGACAACCATTTAAAGGTCTAGATATCTGGAGTGCTTTCCTAGATAGACTGATAAATATCTACCTATACTTATCCTGTCAGACAAGCGTGGGCATGATTTCTCTTTCATGATATAATCTTTTTGATTGAGCATTTTTTTTAGATAAGCTATAGCATGTATGGCAAATTAAGGACCTTTAGATTTTATGCATGTGTACATATTTAGATTTTCATCTGCTGTCTGTAATAGCTTTTGATTTTGTTCTTTTATTTTAAATGAGCTTTATTAAGTAAGCTGTATTCCTGTTTGTCTTGTAGAGTATCTTTAATTCTTATACATGTGTACACAATTTAAATTTACCAACAAATGTAGAATTTTAAAAAGCGGTTTAAATTTTCATCTGCTGTGATTTCCTTTATTTTGATTGTAAGGTTTATTAGATGAACTGTATTTCTGTTTGGCAAATTAAGGACCTGTGAATTAACAGTTAAACTTCACAGCAAAGAAAAGCAATATTTGCATATTATGGAAACATAAAAACTTTTAAATTTTCAGCTGCGGCCCAAAACTTTAAATTTAAATGGCGTTTGAGTCGGATTTCCTAATTTGTTTTGGGCCTGCCAGGATGAATTTTCCAACGAAAATAAGCTACATTAATTTTTAAAAAATCTAAAATTTCCGTCTAATGCCCTAAAGTTTGAATCTAAAAGAGTATTTAAGTACAAGTAGGATTTCCTTTTCTTCACCTGGCCTGATTTGTGATGTAATTAAGCTCAACCAAACCCAATTCTGAATGCTCATAGCAAGGGATTAGTTTGGCCTGGACTGTAATTAAACCCGCCTTGAAGGCACCTTGCAGGGAGAGGATTATTTCTCTACTAAGCTTCATCAAGAGGTCATTGAATTATAAGCTTCTTAAGGGTCTAAACACATCTGTTATTGGATCAGTTATTAAAAAAGTAAATATAACTGATCCCAGGTAGGATAATGTCTGACAGTTTGACAATTATGGGTTCGTTAATCACACTATAATTATAGGTAATTAACAACTTATGTATAGGGAACCATACAACTAAAAAAGACAATGATTGTCAACCATAATGGTTCATGTATCCATTTAACACTACCACATAAAACTAGAAATATTTTAATATAGCGGAGGGGCTCGATGGCTGAATGGTTAGCATGTGTGCACTGTATACCAAGGTCTTTCATTGAGTCAACATGGTTTTGATTCCCCGGTTGTATATGACAAGGAGTAAAGTCGCCTGTCCAACCTCGTGTGGTTTTTTGTGGGGGGGGGGGGGTCTTCCGGTTTCCACCCGCTGCTAAAGACCCCTACGCTCAAGCGAGTTATTGAAATAAAATCGAACTATATGTTAGTCCCAAAATGACCTAGTTTGTGTGAAGTGGATGTTAAATCCCATTTCTCTCTCTTTAATGTAGCATTTTGATAACTAAACAATCTGATTAAAACACAGATCCTATTTCATTCCTTGTTTTATAGTTCAAAATTTTGATTTACTTGTCTTTACTACACTAGGATCTGGAAGAGTTGTTATATTACTGGCGTTGTGGTCGAAGTGAGGGACTAGCCAATGAAACAGGCTGTTACAGTGATTTCTTGGCGTTCAATGTACGGAACTGTGGGTAAACCACTTGGGAAGTCAATGCTGATCGATTAATCAATATCTTAGGTGATAAGAGTCATAAACCACTCGTACGATCCTTGATGCGACCTTCCCATACACCCATATTCATTAGCCCAGTTCGGAGCAGAACAGTAGGACGTTAACGGTTAAACTCCACTTCATTTCATTTCCTTCCAGTACAACCGGTGAGAACTTTATGTAGTGTGTGCCATCAAAAATACAATAAAACAAAACAAAATTTCAACCAGATTGTGAAATGAACTAGATTGTGTAAAGTGGGTGATAAGCCACATTTGTCTCTCCTCTCATATATTAAAAGAAATTATTTACTATGATTAGTCTGTAGATTGATAATCCACCTCACTATCTTGTTATAATCCCCAACACTATCTCGTTATAATCCCCCTCACTGCCTCGTGAATAGAAGTTTAGCAGATTAGAAACTGAACAAAGCAATTTATTAACTTAGATAATCTTTATGTCTGAGTAAAAAGTTGTCACAGATTACAAATTCAACATCAACATTAATTGATAATCCTGTATAATACTGTATGAGGGATTGTTAAAATAGAAATAGTTTAGATGTACTTCAGTATTAGGAGATTTAAATAAGTCAATGTCTGAGGTAATGAAGTACCCAGTATACTTTAAAGCTACATTATGCAAGAGCTAAATCTGCCTACTACAGGTCTTTCTTTAGGCCTGAAATGTTATCTAAATTATCAATTAGACTTCAATTAACTTATCCAGACCATATTCAACTCTCGAAGCCATCGCTAGCCGGCAAAGTTGAATGAATTTGAATACATTTTGTCATGGATGATATTACGTCAAAATAGATTATCAAGACTTTGTAATGATGATTGAGGCTAAGGCCAAAAAAAAAAAGAGTTCTGTTTCCTGTAACGGATGGAAAATAGGGTAAGGTCGGTAGGTAGGGTTGTTTTTTTTTTTTTTTTTTTTTTTTTAATATTAGATCTTCTACCACCGGGGGTTCAGGTTAGGTCAAAGTTTCAAATGACAGAAACAATTTTTTTAAAAATATTTTTTGAAAACATACATAAAAAGCTACCCAATTTTTTTATTTCATCAAAATATTCCAATTAGATCCAAAATCATGAAATTTTAAAATCCGAGATCGACGTCAAAAATGTAATCAAAACTGTCCGTAGTGTCCGTAATATTCTGTGCGAAAATCTTCAATTTTATGTTGGGTTGAGTCGGCGCCGTGAACATAAAGTACGAATAGATTTGTGGTATTCTTGGATAATTGTTTAAAATGTATCAGAGACTCGATTACGATTTAAATATTATCTTTGGTGGCACAAGAACTTTTAATCGTTCAATGATGATAAAAACAATAGCGTAGGGAGGCCATTTTGTTCAAGGGAAATAACTCGCGCTGAAAACTTATATCGTGCCGTTGCACGAAATCGGTCCGTAATAAATTTATTTGTCTTCTTTTAAATACCAATCGAACAGATCCTATCCACCTGTTTTTGTCCATTTTGCGAGCCGTTAATAATTAAAACAAAAGTTGTGAGCTTCATAGCTTTTTGGAATGTGCATTATCTATACGAAACCTGTAGTCTCGTTTTTCACGTCAGTTAGCAATCTCGCGTCAAAAGTATGGCAGATCTTAATAAACGTTCGCTGCACCCGCTTATTCCGATCGGTAAATGCCGATTCAAAGAACGACGACATTAATATTCATTTATAGCAACAAATAATATATATATTTTCACGAATCCGGTAGGTTTAGAGTATTCTGAACGGTCGCTTGGTGAACAAAATTTTTTTTTATTTCTCTTGACACGAAAAAAATTTTTGAGTCGGCAGGTTTTGTAATGGGTCGGTCGGGTTACCGGAAACATAACATTTTTTTTTTTGGCCTAAGCCTAAAATTCAGTTGCTAATACCTCAGATCATAGTGGAGCAATTTGATTGAAATTTTCAACATATTCTCTATACATTGTCTATTCTTTAACTATTATAGCGAGATCTGTCATCTCTTTATCTAATCTCCCGTATAATACATCTTTAGTAAGAGATTTAAACATGTTGTAGTTTGCTGTAATCTTGTTAAGACGTACATGTACCGGTACATGAAATATTAATGCACACTGAATTCAACTGTTGGATATGATCAAGATAATAGATAATACTGAAGTCAACCAGTTCATCTTGGTATATAACAACCATTTCATATATAGTATATATATATTTATTATTAACTACTGGTCGTATAATGACATTTACAGTAAATCAATATGACATCAAAATGTCTAGAATTCTTGATGTCAGATCCCATAAATTTCTTGGATGCAAAAGTTTTGCATTAGAACTGATCATCAAAGTACCACAGCCCTATCTGGTTCAAGGGAGTTGTGGTGGCTTTGTGAATCAGGCACTGGCTCACATACCAGGAGGTCCCTGGATTGATTCTGATGGCACCCAAGATAGTTACTCAGGATTTTCTAGTTCGGTTTCCCCATGTCATTGATGCAGTATAGGCAAAGAAATGTACCTAGTCATTGGAATGGGATGAAAAAGCAAGATCCTCTTTATACCACTGGCCGCATGTTCAGAGTACCATGTACAGCTGTCAGAGCAAGATTACTCTCATAGCACATTGCATAGCAGTAACACCAAGAGGCTGCACATGTTATTTACAATCACTCCCAAAAACCAACACATCTGATTGAACAACCCAATTTTAATTTTGTTCATTCATTATCTGTCTTACACATTGATAAGGGTTGGGTGGGGGGCCCTATGGTTTAATGTGAAATCGTAAGGTCTGTTACGAGTCAAGCTGTGGGGTTTTGACTCCCTGCTTGTATGTGACAGGTTGTAGGGTTGCCCGTCCTACCTCATGTGTTTTTGGCGGGTCCTCTGGATTTCTCACACTGCTAAATACCCCTACATGGAAGCGAATTATTGAAATATAATTGAACCAGACATTAGTCTGGAAATGACCTAGTCTGTGTTAAGTGGACGTTAAACCCCATCTCTCTCCGTCTCTCGCTCTCAAATGACAAACTACCCTAGTTGAGCTTAGTTGGGTGTTTTTGGAGTTAGACATGTTGACTATAGAATTTAGCTGAGGTTTGTATTATTGACTATTGTAATATACGGTACATGTAAAACTAATATATAGAAAGGCTTGGCTCTATTGATTCTATCACTCTATTCTACTCTAAGTGCTGTTATTGTTAATGGAGAGTCGCCAACTTATTGTCGATATTTGATTTTAATAAATAACGAATTCTAATGTGACGATCAGTAAATAGACAATATAATATTGTGACCTTGACCTATATATATATGTATATAGGATCAACATGGTTGTTGTCATCGTAGCGAATGATTTATTATATAAACACATTAAATATTGATTATATAGATTGGAGATCTATAATATAAGGATTTGTTTTATGTGGGTTGAAGATGCATTATGGGTTGGGTGGTCGAATGCTTTATGCATGCGCGTTAGATCAGAAGTTTTTGCATCGAGTCAAGTGGCGTGGCTTTGATTCCTGGCTTGTAAGTGAAAAGGAGTGGAATCGCCTGTCCAACCTCGTTAGTGCCCTCCGGGTCCTCAGGTTGCCTCCCACTGCTAATTATTGTAATGAAATTGATCCATATGTTATTCTCGAAATGACCTAGTTTGTTTCGAAAGGATATTAAACCTATTTCTCTATCTCCATTCTTGTTATAATAGTTTTAAAAAATCAATAATGGGTGGGGGTGGCGGAAGGATTAATCAGGTGCACATTAGATCATAAGGTCTTTTATTGAGTCCTATGTGTCAACAAAGTATTGAAATAGAAAAATTTGTTAAACCCAAAATGATTCAGGTTTGTCAAGTGGACGACTGGATGTTGAACAGCTTTTTTTCTATCTTTTTTTAAAGATAGATAATGAAAAAAAAAATATATAGAAAATTTCAGTAAAATTACATTATTCTGAGCAATATTATGATTTTTTTTTTACGAGAAATGGGGTTAATAGTCTAGATTGTCAAGTACCACTTCTACAATAACAAACAAAGCAACAATTTTCCATTTTATCGTTTAATGAAGACATTTTCCTATTTGTTTAAAATACAGATCTATATTTCGTTTCGTTTTTTTTTATACTTTTGATCGCTAACACTACATGAAGATCTGACCAGTTATAGTTGGAGTTCTCGAGCAGCTTTCGACCCTATGATGTCAGACATTGATTAATCGATCAGCGTTGGCATTTCTAGTGGTTTACCCACAGTTCCGTGCATCAAAAGGCCAAGAACTCACCGTAACAAACTGTTTCATTGGCTAATCCCTAACATTATCCAGAACACTACTATGATAACAACTCTTCTAGAGCCTAGTGTAGTAAAGACAAGTAAAACGAAATTTTGAACTATAAAAACGAATTAAAATAGTATCTGTGTTTTAACCAGATTTGACATTTTCTAATCAACTTAATATCTTGGACATCGATGGTATAGAGAGTTATTATTGACTGAAATTTTATTTGGAAAAATCATTGTCTGGATAAAAATGAACATATATTAATAGTGTGTTCCTTGCTTTAAACAAAACATTCATTAAAGATCTTGTTACTATATCTGAAATTGCACATTACTTATTATAAGTTTAATATAAGTCAGAATAATCAGTCGCTATTAGACAGCTTTAAATCTTAATAATTGTTGATAAAAAAATATTTTATATGGAAATTCACCATGTAATGTCCCTTTTTCCCTGGGGGGGTTGGGATGGTCTGGTGGTCTAGAGTGCAGCGCTTCGACCTCTAACTGACCAGTCACCTCTGGCTTGCGCTTGTGGTTTTCGATCCCTGGTGTGAGCGTATGTGGCATGGAGATATAGGCGCCTTCTCAACCTCGTGGGTTTCCTCCGGGCACTCTGGTTTCCTCCCACTGCTAAAGCCCCTACGTGCAAGCGAATTATTGAAATAAAATTGAAACCATACGTTAGTCCCAAAATGACCTAGGTTGTGTCGAGTGGACGTTAAACCCCATTTCTCTCTCTCTCCCGTATTCCCTGGTAGACAACCAATATAAAGATAACGTTAAGAGGATACTGTCTTATCGAAACGTCTTGCTTGTGTATAATAAACCAGTGATTGTTGTCACATATAACTGTTTAAGTTCCGAAAAGATTTAAGGTTTTCAAATATTTTGAAATATACTTAGATTTGTAAGATCCCACCATTTCCAAGTTGACATCAATAAATCATGTTTTAGAAATTAGCTCCTATTAAAGATACAAAAATTGTTTTCCATAGAACTCTAATGTTTTCTTTAGTGTTTGAACTTCATGCAATGTTGATACTTTCATGTTAAGTTCACATTTCCATGAAATTCAATTACACTGCTTATTAATGATCGATAGTGATTGACATGGAAAAGACTAGTCGAAACAGTAATTGTATTCCATAGAATTGTCACCTGTATCCAGTGCAGTTACTAAATACTATAGAAACAATTGTCTTAAAGCCCCAATAACACTCTTGTTGTAACTGAATAATATGTCCCAATCTTCATTCTGGTCAACAAATCGTATTATTTTAGAATATTCCAATTAATTAATGATATAAAATTCATCTTAACACATCTATTTTAAAAAATTGGAAAAATTCAATCAATTGATTTGAAAAGTCTAACGTAAACCTTTTCAAATGTGACTTGGATTTTAAAATATTTTCGAACCCTCTGGACAAGTAAAATAGGTTGTAATGGATAATTTACACAACAGGTAGGACACTTAAACATCTAGTACTTAGAATAAGGCAATTATTTATTTTCCGGAGCTGCCAAGCCAGCAAGAATGTTATTGTCCCTTTAATGTTATTAGCTTTGCTGTGAAAAACATAGTATATTGATGTTATTATTACCTGTACATGTAAGAACTTGCAAACTAAACACAATAATGTCATAGAATAGAAAAGTATTAAAAGCTTAAAACTTACAAAAAGATTCTGTGACCAATATGGATATCCTTGTCCACTGTTTGACAATGCCTAAACTAACACAGGTTTATTGGATTTAAAGGTATTGATGTGACCGACTGACCGTATAGAATTAGACAATACAAGCTTATACCCACACATTAAATCAATTTTATTGGCCCCATGCCAATATTTTATTTCCAATTCTCCTTAGAAGCTGTCTTTTCAATGAGTAGCTTTTATCACCCCAGACACTTTCATTTAGTCACTTTGATCCAGTCCTTGTGTATATTGTTGAAAATTGATCTTCCACAAAACTATAAACTTGATTATAAAAGTATTGAGTCCTGTAGACAAACAAACATCTAGATCAGGTCATTTGTTGGATGATCAAATTGATAATATATATTTTTAGAATATTATTGATACCCATTCTCTGTGATAATCATTTTATTAGATTATCATGTGAAAGTGAAAATTAGCGCCATCATAATAATTGTGATAAATTATAAATACAGTTGTGGTATACAGTTACAGAGACATTATTTATCACTTTCAAACAAGAAAATACATAAAAGGAATAAGGATATAGGGTCTGTAGGAAGTATGGCACCTATCACAGACAATGTCAGACAGAACTTGGCAGGTATAATGTCCTTGGTGTCCGTCATTTTGAGTATAGGGTCGTCTGTCAAACCTATTGGTTTTCTCCGGGTTTTCCAGTTTCCTCCCACAGCTAAAGGTCTCTACGCAAGCGAATTATTGAAATGAAATTGAACCATATGTTAGTCCCAAAATGACCTAGTTTGTGTCAAGTGGATGTCTCATTTTACTATTCAAATATTTTAAGTCATATTGCATTTGAATATTGTAACAATAAGTGCAAGACATATACAAATCGCTTTCAAACATTTTCTTTAATTGTGACCATCAACTGTTTTACCAGCTTGGACGTACATTCAGATTTTAAAAAACTGTACCTCCTAAGGTACCGTATATTGGTTTAGGCCAGTGGTTCCCAACCATTTCGTGGTTGAGATCATATTCCAGAAACCATCATGTGATCGCGACCCCTCGAGGAACAGTTGTTAACCACGACCGCACGGAAAGTGCTCTGCCACCCTGAAGTTTAGAACCAAGGGTTTACAAATCAATTTATTTCCCCCACAAAGATTCAATAAACATGTGTAATACACAGTTTTTATACGCCCACATTGAAATGTGGTCGTATATTGTCGTCGGTCGGTCCAGCGTCCACAATTGCTTGTGGACGCTCTAGAGGCTAAAGTTAATATCCGATTGACTTAAAATTTATACACAGTGTTTAAGGTCATGAGACGAAGAAGCCTATTGTTTTTCGGCGATTTCCGATAATAACTACCAGAGTTATGGTCCTTGATCACTTCAAAAAATCTTGTGGACGCTCTAGAGGCCAAAGTTAATATCTGATTGACTTAAAATTTATACACAGTGTTTAAGGTCATGAGACAAAGAAGCCTATTGATTTTCAGCGATTTCCAATAATTAGTGCCAGAGTTATGGCCCTTGATCACTTCAAAAAATCTTGTGGTCACTCTAGAGGCCAAAGTTAATATCCAATTGACTTTAAATTTATACACAGTGTTTAAGGTCATAAGATGAAGAAGCCTATAGATTTTCAGCGATTTCCGAAAATTAGTGCCAGAGTTATGGCCCATGATCACTTCAAAAAATCTTGTGGTTAATATCCGATTGACTTTAAATTTATACACAGTGTTTAAGGTCATGAGACGAAGAAGCCTATTGATTTTCAGTGATTTCAAATAATGAATGCCAGAGTTATCTCCCTTGATCACTTCAAAAAATCTTGTGACGCTATAGAGGCCAAACTTATCATCCGATTGACTTTGGGTTGATACACAAAGTTTAAGGTGTTGAAACAAACAAGTATTTTGATTTTCAATGAATTTTGATAACTGAACAGCTGAATCCATGATATTAAATGTTTCGTATACCAATTGTTAGTGTGGGGCAAAACTTTATAAAAAGCAAACAAATTCTAATGATTTTCTGATAATTACATAATGAGTTGTTACTCTTAATCAGATTTTAGTGTATTACAAATGTTTCATTACCGAAGAAAGTAAAAATATGAGACAACCCTTGTTCACTGCCCGGATGATTTAGCTGTTGTGGGCGTATGTTTCGTTGCCTGGCAACCTATCTTTTAGTTTTGTGGAATACAATTACGTACTGTTCATTATTAAGTGACATTTTGAATAGGTTTCTCTAGTCTTTTTCAAACAAATGATACAATACATAAAATAAAGGATTTGTGTAGTACCGCAAGGCTCAAAACTTGCTGATCTGTAGACAAGCAAAGCCTCGATTGAAATGGTGTAAATTAAATCTGTTTGGATTTAGATGATAGTGCATGCAGCATTGTGGAGAGAGAATAACAGAATTTTTTTATGTTGATAGTTGGACTTCAGCAGTAAAAAGTATCGACTTTTATTTTACCGTAATTATGATGTGTGCTTGAGGATTTGCTACTCTGTTTCAATACAAATGGAAATATAAATCATAAGATATTATTTTTATATTACCTCCAAATTCTATACAGGAGGCTCTTCTTTGACACCATTTTCTTCCTTTGCCAGTTGCCATCTTGCCTTCTGGTTATTCTACAACAGTAAATATTTTATTAACATCCCTGAAGTTCAAAATCAAATGGTTTTCCAATGTGGCTTCCCACCTTGTCAGTAAGGGGGGGTGCCAAGGATGCTAAGTGGGTAAGACTCTGACTTGCTAGCCTGGAGGTCGCGTGTTTGATACATGCTTTGGCCAAGAAAGCTCATCCAGTTTTCCCGGCATGGTTCCCCCTTGTCAGTGATGCAGCAGTTTAGTCGTTCGGATAGTATGAAAAACCAAGTTCCCTTGTACACATTGGCGTGCACGTTAAAGATCCTTTGACAGTTGGAATTCAATATAAGCTTAGGTCATAGTGTCGCTGCCCAGGCAAAATTTCACTCATACCACATTGTATGACAGTCTTTGTTAGCCCAGTAGGAGCAGAACAGTAGGATGTTAAACTCCATTTCATTTGATTAAAAGTTAAAGGGTTAGGATTAGTGCTAGCCCAGTTTACATCTCGAGATCTTGAAGAAACCTGCAGCCTTATCCCTAACCCACCATCCACATATGACGTCATGTATGAGGCTGTCTCAGATCTAGCGTTATCCAGCGTTGTCAAATAATTATTTGGAGTACACTTTAACATGTCATACACCTAAATCACCCACAGAGACTTTTGATTGTCAGTCAAAAATGTTCGGACACAAAATGGGATCCCATCACATGTCATATAGTTTGCCATGGTTTCGATTCCCCAGTTGTGTGTGACGAGGGGTAGGGATGTCTGTCCAACCTTGTGTGTCTTCTCTAGTCCCCCCGGTTTCCTCCCACAGCTAAAGACTCCTACGTGCAAGCAGATTATTGAAATAAAATTGAACCAAATGTTTGTCATGAAATGACCTAGTTTTTGTCGAGTGGACATTAAAACTCATTTCTCTCTCTCTCCTGTCACAGATCTGTCAGTTCCCAAAACAGAACTGGAGTGAGTAGATTTGTGACCTATGTATACGGTGATAGGTCAAGATAAATTCTTTTGTTTTACTGAACTGACACCTTTCGCCTGATTAAGATTATTCAATATCCGGATCATTCAATAACTTTTCGGCTATATGAGGTTAAGTCAAGATAACAATATATTCAGTTTGCAAAATTCTTTAGTTTTACTCGACTGACACTTTTCGGGAGATTACAATTATTCAATTTCCAGATCATTTAATTAAGTATTCCCAGGAGGTCTTTGAGTTTATAAATGAGCTAATAATACCCTTCAATTTCTTTTTCGCTCACCTAAACACGATGAGTTGTAAAAATAAGTAAATATTATTTACTGGTTAATTTTGGAATAAATGAAAAATGAATTTGCTGAATTGTTAATCAAAAGATGGGTTTGATTGTTACGATGACTATAAAAAAGACATGATAAATATTTTAGAACATCAAAAAAATGATTAATATTAATAATCATTCTTGATGAATGAGTTCCTTCCTTAAACAACATATATCACTTACCTGAAGTTTACCTGTCCGAATCTTTTCTTGTTAAGCAAACATATTTCTTAAAGGTTACACATTACTCAGTCCATATAATATAATCAACTACATCGCTTGCCAATCATAGCATCATTTCCTGCAATTCATCCAAATAATGATTTTTCTTCACCTTAACAACATGCAATACCTTTTTGATTATAGCCCTTTTTACTCCGCCCATGAAAACATGCAATAATAGCAACAGTGAAGTATTTATATCTGGTTTTGGTAAACAAGATCTATTAATCTACGTTGGAAATCCAGGATGCACGATAGTTTAAAAATGTGTTTTTTTTCTCGGTTTGTTTGCACCCGGATGCTTGATACTTTAAAAAAGAAAAAAATTTCCTCCATTTGTTATAGCTCTTGGCGTTTAGTTGAATGAATCTGTTTGAAGTGAACACACAAATGTGATGATGTCTATGTACGGTAGAAGAGTTAAAAGCGTGCGGATGTTGAGATAGTTGTATTATCCGTTGCCATGTACAGTCAATAAATTACTCATCATATATTTATATAGATTCACTCTCTAAAACGCCATCTCAGCTTTTATTTTAATTACAATGCCTTCATTGCTTTGTTTTATACTCTCATTGAGGATGCAAACAATGACTACAACAAGAACTTTATCAATTTTCTCGTCATGCTTCACTTCACTTTTATTGTTAAGGAGATTTCCAATTTTCCAATTGGCTGTTTTTATCATAGGTCTTTAAGTTAAAGTTAAGAACAAATTTGCAGCCGAGTTCGTTGAAGGTCAGAAACCAGCAGTGATGCGTCAAGAGTAGATTAGACTCAAGCGTCCAGGTTATACTAAAAAAAAGATGTTATTTTCCCCCAAACACAGAAATCAGGAAGTACACAATTAATTTCCTCTTCATCCTCACTTTGCTTTTTTTGTATAGTAGATTTTCAATGATGAGCGTTTAGAACAAATATATTGCCACATCGGTTGAAAGGTCATAAATCAGCAGATCAGAGTCGAGCATCCATGTTATTCAAAAAAGTGTTATTTCCCCCAAAGAGAAATTCAGGAAATACATGTTTACTTTTGTGGACTTTAGTTCTCTCCTCATTGCACAAAGGGAAACCTGGCTAATGAATTGTTTTGTGGGGTTTTTTTCACAGCTGAATGGCTGGTCAAATTTTAAACAATGGTTATTTTTGTTATGCGCAAAAAATAGCCTATTTTCCCAAAAGACTAATTGGAAACTTGACTCATAAATTGTTGGGGGGGAGGGTTTGTTCACAGCTGAATGACTGGTCAAATTGTAAACGAACATTGTTATTTTTGTTATGCACACAAATAAGAAAGTCCTATTTTCCTGTTGCCAATTTTAAATAATCTTTATTATTCTTGGCAGTAAATTGCAGTTTAAGATAATGTAGTATTAATATTTTCCGTTTAACATTTAGAGTAATAAAAAAAAGACTTTGTAGCCCACTGCAGATCAGTACAATAAACATCAGTTGATTTTATGCTACCGCCAATATCACTGGAAGGCATAAAAATTCCTGTAATTTGGATGGGACATTCATATGATTGCCAATATCACTGGAAGACATAACAACAGAAAAATTCCTGTAATTCGGATGGGACATTCATATAAATAACTTGCTTTTGGTTATAGCTATACACATGCCTTGCAGCATACAAGATATGCACACAAACATAAACCTCTCAAAAACATTGTGCGTGAAAAGCTCAAATGTCAGAAATTGTTTAAATTACAAAGATGAGGTTGAGGAATTTAAATAAACAATTCAATTAAATTTTCCTATTAGCCTAAGCTGTAATTTTTATGAGTAGGTGATTTCCATTACTCGTATGTTTTTCTGTGCAACCATTGTTGATTTCAGCTTTTCCATTTAATTCACTCATATTAATGCGGAATGGTTAGTGCTGGTTAAGGTCTACCATTTAGTCAGCTGGCGTGGTTCCATACCCCAGTTGTATGTGGCAAGGAGTAGGGTGCTTGTCCAACCATGTGTGTTTTTTCAGGTGCTCCGATTTCCACCCACTGCTAAAGACCCTTATATGGGCAAGCGAATTATTAAAATGAAATTGAACCATAATATTAGTCCCAAAGTGGACATTGAACTCTCTCTCTCTCTCTCTCTCTCTCCCTCTCTCTGTCTCTCTCTCTCTCTCTCTCTGTTTACAAATGTTATATATATTATACATGTATAGATATTCCCTGCTGTCACCTAATAGAGCCACTTAATGTTGACTTACCAATTATATTATATAATGATGTAATTGTACTGGAGCAGGTCTTCTGCAATTAGAGACATAATTGTGGATTAATGTTATTCATATCTATAGATCACAATTTTGCCAAGGTGAGATGGATGGGGTTTAACCTTGATACTGGATATTGAGAGAGAGAGAAAGAGAGAGAGAGAGATTAGCTGTTATAAACTCAAAGACCTCCTGGTGAGAGAGAGAAATGGGGTTTAACCTCCACAGAACTAACAAATGGCACAGGCCTGGACATAAAGATTATCAAAGGTTATAAATTATCACAAGGTAGTGAGAGGGGTTATCACAAGACTGGTGGATTATCAGTCTACTGACTTCCTCCAACCTCGTGGGTTTTCTCTGGGTCCTCCGGTTTCATCCCACTGCTAAAGAGCAAATTATTGAAATGAAATAAAAGCATATATTAGTCCCGAAATGACCTAGTTTGTGTCAAGTGGACGTTAAACCCCATTTCTCCCTCTTTCTACTGACACCCAACAGTAAACAGTTTCTTTTAATGTTTGAGGCGTGAAATGTACTTGACAATAACTAGTTCATTGGGACTAACATATGGTACAAATTTAGGAGACTTTAACAGTGGGAGGAAATTGGAGAAAACCCATGAAGTTAGGCGGGTGATCCTACTCATTGTCATGTACAAGCTTAAGATCGCAATCATACCACTCAATGACAGACCTTATGATACTGAAGGCTGAAGCTGTGGAATCTGTGGCTGCCATTTAAAGGCTGCTTTATCTGATCCATTTGTAATATTGTTTGTTAGTAGTAGATAATTTCTTTGTGGCTCCAGGAACTTCATGAATAATATATATTGATATCATGTTAATGGTGAGATTGTGCTACCTGATATACACGTACTAGAAAAGGTTTCTTTGGACATGAACTTGACATTGATTCAAAAATAAAATGGACTCTTCCTTTGATGTTGTTTTAAAGAAATGGTTAAAGATATATTATGTAACATTTAGATAAAGGGGTTTGGGGTGGATGGCCAAATAGTTAGTTCGAGTGGTGCACTGTATTTTGGGATTAACATGGTTCAATTTAATTTCAATAATTCGCTTGTACATAGGGGTATTTAGCGGTGGGGGGGGGACCAGAGGACCCAGAGAAAATCCATGATGAACTTGTAACCCTACTCCGAAACCAATCAATTGTGATAATAATAATCGTTTTCTATAGGGCTGAACATTCAGTCATTCTTGTTTTATTTACATGCCTATGTTACAGGGCTGTATATTGCACCCAAAATTGTATTTCTCAAAAAATCATATCGCAATATATTGTGATACTTGACCAAGTGGGTAAGACGCTGGCTCGCAAGCTTAGAGGTTGGGTGTTCGATCCCTGCATTGGCTGAGAAAGTTCATCCAGATTTTTCGTCAGGGTTTCCCCATTAGTGATGCAGGACGGTGGACCTGACTAGGACAGCTCTCTTGTATTTTGGATGGGACAAAAAAAAAACAAGGTCCTGTGGCTGTGTACACATTGGCATGCATGTTAAAGATCCCTTAACAGTTGGAATTCGATATAAGAGTAGATCGTAGCATGGTTGCCAGTGCAAATTTTCCCTCGTAGTCCATACTACATTGTATGGCGTATGCCCGTCTTCATTAGCCCAGTTTAGGAACAGAACAGTAGGGCGTTAAACCCCATTCCATTCCATTTTCATGTCCACTTAAAGGGACAATAACACTCTTGCTGGCTTGGCAGCTCTAGAAAATAAATAATAGTCTTATTCTAAGTACCAGATGTTTATGTGTCCTACCTGTTGTGTAAATTATCCATTACATCATATTTTACTTGTCCAGAGGGTTCGAAAATATTTTAAAATCCAAGTCACATTTGAAAAGGTTTACGTTAACCTTTTCAAATCATGTAGTTGAATTTTTCCAATTTTTAAAATTGGGTGTGTTATGATGAAATTTGTATCATCAATTTATTTGAATATTGTAAAATAATACAATTTGTTGACCAGAATAAAGATTGGGACATATTATTCAATTACAACAAGAGTGTTATTGGGGCTTTAACATCCAGTAAACATCAAAGTTAAAGATACATTATGGGAGATAAGATAAAGAGATGGCAGTTCTCACTATAATAGTTAAAAACTAGATAGTGTAAAGGTAATTTGCTGAAAATTTCAGTCAAATTGATCCACTATTAGCCGAGAAAAAAGCCTTTGAAATATTCACATAGCCTCGGTCATCATTACTCAAATCATTAATATAAACCGCATAGTCTCGATTATCCACTTGATTGATTTAATTATCAATGACCATATAGGAATTTAGTCCGCCAACATCGAAGGCTAGCCTTGACATCAAGAGTTTATTATGGTCTGGATATGTTAATTAATGTCTAATTGATTATTTAGATAACATTTCAGGCCTAAAGAAAGACCTGTAATAAGCAGATTTTGCTATTGCATATGCTATTTTAATTAGAACAGTGTACTGATTGATATGCCTGGTTGCTATTGTGTTTTGCTACATTGTGAAAAAAAAGTCAATGTGCTGTTAGGAATGCTAGAATTGGTTGGATGTTAAACAAAGGAGTAAATAGGTTAGAGAAATTATAATGCCTGAGGAAACACAAATATGATAGGCCTACTTCATCTTTACTATCAATAAAAGTGAAAGTACATGTAAGTGAAGATTGGATTTTGTCCTAGTTCAAAAGAAATTTTATCGATTTTGTTTATTTTAGGAAACATTAATATAAAATTCTAATGTTTCTGCTATATTGTTATCAAAAACAGTTGGCTATTTACAGTCAGGTTTTACTGAAGACATCTTTTTTATTGAGTTATTTCATGAACTCTCACATTAAAAAGATTTGAATCAATATCCAGCCTTTAAAGTAATTTTTATTTTCGGCCAATATCTGATTTTTAGTGGCTAAGTGGTTGAGACGCTGGCTCGCTAATCTGGAGATCGTGTGTTCGATCCCTGCATTGGTCAAGAAAGTTCATCAGGATTTTCCGACATGGTTTCTCCTTGTCAGTGGTATAGGACGGAGGGTCTGACAAGGACAGCTGTCTAGTTGTTTGGATGGAACAAGAAAACAAGGTCCCATGTATGCATGGGCGTGCACGTAAAATAGCCAGAGGCAGATGGAATTCGATCTCCCCTTGTCAGTGGTGCAGGAGAGAGGTCCTGTTGTTGGGACAAAATTGGGGGATCACAGTGGCTAAGCGGGTAAGATGCTGGCTTGCTAGTCTGGAGGTCATGTGTTCGATCCCTGCATTTGCCGAGAAAGTTCATCCAGATTTTCTGACGTGATTCCCCCTTTTCAGTGATGCAGGACTGAGGGCCAGACAAGGACAACTGTCTAGTTGTTTGGATGGGACAAGAAAACAAGGTTCCGTGAATACATTAGCGTGCACGTAAAATAGCCTGAGACAGTGGTTCATTATGGAGGGCCTGTTGTTTGGACGAAGTTTTCCCCTGTAGGAAAAAGGACAATCCTATCTTTATCTTAAAGGGACTGTCCCGTTTTAAACGGAGTCTCAAAAATAAAAGTCAGAGTACATATGAAATTTAAACGCCAAAATATCGAAGACTCGTGTATTAATGATTTAATCTTGTCTCAAAACTTCAGCTCAAAATATTGAGTCCTTTGGGTGCGAACGTCAAAACTGCTTATCCGGACACGTAACCCTTTTAAGAATTCGGTCTATTTTTTCGTTGATGATCTGATAATCGACTCCTGTTTATTGAGAGGTCTATACACTGAATGACCCATGTACTGTATTGATATCGAAAGGTAAATTTCACCTACCCATTATTTTTTTTTTATAAAAGAAGCCTGGTTTTACATAGACACCGCACAATACAGCTTGGGACACTTGTTTCCTTTCCAGATGGAGACTGGCGGGTTTAAGTTATTTGAAAACGTGTCACAAACACCAAATTTGTTTCTCTGCCCTTAGGTAGAGGGTTTTATGCAATTTTAACACAAAATTAAGCAGTTTTATTAGCCCTTTAAAATCACTGTATCGTTTTGTCGTGACTTTAAACCCTATTTCATTGACTCCTTGTTTTCTATTCTGTCCCTAGATAAACTCTAGACTTAATCCTACACGTAAAATATTAACACTTGTAAATACCATTATAAGAGGTTTCTAAATAGAAATACTTACAGGAAGGAAAACAATGGGATCTTGATCTCCATGACGATATATATACAAACATTCTTTAAAGTCGATAAATCTACATTGAGTTAAGCCTGGATTGAGATTTAACACCTTTATTTTCTTCAATGAATTGTTGAAAAGGGATTCATCGTCCTATGTTCTGCTCCAACTGGGCTAATGAAAAAGGGCATACACCATACAGTGTGCTATGAGAGAATTTTTTTTTAGACTGGTCTCCCTCTTAAATTTTCAAACCGCATGTGTTGGCATTGATGGAGTCACGTCGAATTGGTGTACATTATACTTTTCGAAGAAGCGGTTCATCACTGACATAGCCAAATTTGAAATTAAGCCCAGGGCTTAAATAAGAGAATTCCCTGTATGTCTGGGACTGCTACTTTAACTATATGTTTGTATTGAGAGTGAATATGTTTATCTTAGCAACCCAACATATTCCAGAATTTTTCATTGATAAGATATTAATTTGATTGATCTGCTGCATTAAGATAATTCTTCTTTGGTAGGGTAAAAAAAAAAATGCTCAATTTAATATTACCACATAATGCAACTCTTGTGTTTGCTGGAACTTGTTTAAAAAAAAAAATTTTTTTTTTTTTCATTTTTATGTCTTTTCAATCGATTTCTGAAGAATTGCGGAAGATAGAAACATGATGAATTGAAATGAACATAAAAGATTATCTCTGATATGTCGTAAACATGTTCAGATTTTTGTGTGTGTGTGTCTATTTTCGTCGAATAGTAATAATATAATGAATTCTGATTAATTACTATTTATTTAAACTTGACAGTTTGGTCGGGGGGGGGGGGGTTGTGCAGGAAATATGTTTTTATGTTTGGGTTTTTTTCTTTTTGTGTATTTAATATGTTTTTCAACATGTAAATTTGATAATGATAATAGCATCATTTATAAATTTGTTAATGCTAAACACATGTTTTTGTTCAGGAACTATGTTGGGGTTTTGTGTGTGCAAGAACATATAAATTTAATAATGATAAAAGCATATCATTTATGAAGTTGTTAATGCTAAACAAAGTTTCTAAGCCACTGTTGGTTGTCTTTTAACTGGTTATTTACAGATTAGGGTTTTAAAAGAAATTGGGCACTCATCAAAATTGAATGGTCAATTTTAAACCGAACACAAGAATAAATTAGATGATTTTTTGGTGGTTAATCAATCTTTACAAATTTTTAAACAAAGATTTGAGATTAAGCGAATGTGAAAGAGTTTATTGCTAAATACACAAGATTAAATGAGACCCAGATTACAGTGTTAGGTGCTGTTTTTGCATCCCAATAAGGAGAAAATTACTGGTTCAAAAATTTTAGATTTTCTATGCTCAACTAGACACCAGTAACCCAGGGGAAAGCTTGACGGTAATTAGTCTCTGTCAGCCACACCCACTCCTTCCCAATCACAGACACACCCCACACATAGCAGAAACCGAATATATCAAGTTGTGATAGCTATATTCTTATGAAGACTTTGTTATTAAATAATAGAGAAGTAGTTATATTATATATAATAAACAATGTGGTTTGTTTTGTTGTGTATAGTTAAAGATGCATTATGGCATGGAAGATTACATAAAGAGCAGCAAATCCGATTCTAATCTATTGAAAATCTGACACAAGAGTTAATTAAGGTCTTTTCATAGTAACTGATAATTGAGATAACATTTCAGGTCTGTAGAAAGGCCTGCTATTGGCAGCTTTACCTTTTGCATAATGTATGTTTAAATAGATTTAATATAACATGCTTATCAACATTACGTCTAGTGTATTTCTACCTGTTTATCTAGTATATTCAATCTAATCCAAGAGTCAAATATGGCCTGGATAAGTTGATTTATGTCTAATTGATAATTTAGCTAACATTCCAGGCCTAAAGAAAGTCCTGCAATAGGCAGATTTAGCTCTTGCATAATGCATGTTTAACTGTACTTTTAGATATCGTTTAAAGAATTGATAATATTTGTTGTAAATTGTAGGTACCAGGTGATGATATATTATATGGTATTACGACTGACCCTTCTAGCAATACTCCTGCTGTCACGGATACCATCACCCTGACAACCAACACCGAGGATAATCTCTCGTCATCTAATCCCATATCACCACCAGATCTCCCACCTGGACCTCGATATGTTAAAATGTAAGTTTACTTTCCAAGCCTTTTTTTCTCTGTTACATTAAAGGGAGATTTTTTTTCTGTTACTTTAAAGGGGCTGTTTAGAACAGTAGTTCCAAAACATTTTCCACGCAACATACTGTATTTACTCCGTTTGACTGCCACATCTCCAGACTGTTGTCTGATAAATTGTTTCAGTGGCATTTAGTTATGGAACTAGAATATACAGGTCCCAATTCGATGGAATACAATCACTGCTGATTATAAAATGGCCCTGGTGAATTTAATAATAAATGCAGTATTTATGTTTTAGTTGAATTTGATAATAAATGCAGTATTCATGTTTTTATGAACAGTATCGATGCTACAGAAGATCATGCGTTTCATCTTATTAACCTGTATGGAGAATCCTATTTATTGTCCGCAGAGATTTCGGCATTATTTTGGCATAAAGATCTTCTGTCATCAGAGGTAAGTTTGTAAAATTTGAATAACCCATGTGAAGAAGGGAAGATAAACATGCATTAAATAATTTGTAAGATCTCAATGACAAAGACACTGGTTTTGGTCTCCAGGTCCTCCTGTTACCTCCCACTGCTAAAGACCCTTACACACATACAAATTATTGAAAAAAAATTGAACCATATGTTAGTCCCGAAAAGAGTCTCTCTCTCTCTCCCTATCTTTTTCTCTCTCTCTGTGTAATGTAAATCTCGTGATCATTTCAAACAAGGTAACCATATACACTAAAATATCCCATTTTGAAGTTTAAATTACAATCTTTAATTTGTGGATTTGTGTAAAATCTAGGACTGTCACTTTTAAGTGACATTGTATCTGACATGTTCAATATTATTTTATTGATAGCTGATCAAGAAAGATGTAACCTGTACTAAAGTAAAAGTAATAAAAAGTGATAACAATGATTTATTCCAAGAATTATTAGCGTGAGTATTATTAAGGCGATCTGAATGAAAATTGTTACAGTGAGTATATCTTTGAAAGAGTTGTTAGCATGAGAAAATCTTTGGAAGAGTTGTTAGCATGAAAGGAATTTTTAATATGAGTGTATCTGTGGAAGGAATTGTTAGTTGTGAGTATATCTCTGTAGGATATGTTAATATGAGTATGTCTCTGAATGAATTATCCGCATGAGAATATGTCTAGATGTTGACATCAATACATTTGTATTATTGATAATCTCTATTTGTAACTATGCTCTATTTGATATTCCAGGTATGGTGTTAGTTCTGTAGATAGTAATAAACAAGCACTTACATTATATGCTTTAAATGAGTAAGTTCTTTTTTATATTTTTGTGAAAATTATAAATATTTTAGTGGACTGTATCAATCCACGTACACAAATAACTTTCATAATTTCAAAGATAACATAGCCATAATGTATTTTAGTGTAGGCATTATATCCAATACCTTACATTATAACAAGGTTCTCACACTACTTTGAAACTCCTGGAAAATCCTGGAAAAATGAAAATGTGATTTCCAGTACTGAAAAATCCTGGAAAAACAAGAGAGCCTAGTATTAAAAAAACGTGGTGCAGTCTACACGTTGGTGTGCATTTCAATTAATAGTTTTTATAACCTTTCAGGCCTGAAGAAAGACCTACAATAGGCAGATTTTGCTCTTGCATTATGCATGTTTAACCCTTTGCAGTAGAGTGAAAACGTCACTCTCCTTGCAAAATTCCCTTCATTTACCATTTTGGTGTAATATTTGTCCTTTTTCCCCCCTAGATTACCAAAGATCTTGGACTTGTTCAACCATCCATCAAGAGAATTAAAATCAGCCATTTTGGATATTATTCAATCTTTTGATCCTGAAGATGGTTATTGGAAGGTAAATATAAATAGTTTATTGCCAGAAAAATTTCACATGATTATGATGCTTAAAGTGGGAATTTCATATTTTCTAAGAAAGTCAAAACATAATTATTTTCTATGTCTTTTACTCAAAAGGTTGTCAACTCACTATTATACGATCATGGGCAATATTTCACAGGCATAGAAATCCCTGACACCGAAAATAATAACACAATTACTTGAATTACCTCCCTTGTTTTCCCATTCCCCTCCATGCAATGGCGAACTTCAAACATTTGAAGTTGAAAATGATATTTTTGCCAATTTCTCAGGCATAAAAATCCCTGACACTGAAAATAATAACACAATTACTTGAATTACCTCCCTTGTTTTCCCATTCCCCACCATGCAATGGCGATCTTCAAACATTTGAATTTGAAGTTGAAAATGATATTTTTGCCAATTTCTCAACTGGCAATAGTGAATTATAGGATTATTTTTTAACAAGGTAGGACTGTTTATAGATACAATCTATTTTAGGGCTTTATTTTAACATATTTTAAAAATATGAAATTGACGTTTTAAACTATGAGCGACAAGTGTATTTTTTCACCTGACCACGGCTATTTAAATTTTTTCGAGCTATTTTGAAAATCAGTATGAAAGTGTGAAAAAATTAGCCAGTGTGAAAATTACAAGATCTAAACATCTGATCCATTTAGATTCTCAAACCATAGTTGCTAAGTTTTCAAATGTCTCAAAATAGTTGCTAAATTTTCAAATATCTCAACACAGTTGTTAAATTTTCAAATATCTCAACATAGTTGCTAAATTTTCTTAAAACAAAATGTTATTGCTTCTTGGTAAAAAAACTTATTTTGAAAGGTACAATTAATGTTTTATATCATTTCTCATTGGTTTCATAGTATTCTCTATGATAACTGGAAGAGAATCCAACTCAAATATTAGAGAATCAAATTGAAACTTGGTGAATAGTTTGCGATCAGACAATTTGTGTTGAAATTAGTGCTTTTGTGCGGTCAGAATATAAGTGGGAAATTTTTGGTGAATTTCTGATATCTGGTAATCAATACTGAAAATTGGTGAAATTTTGGATGTCTGAATATCAAAGTGCAAAATTTAAATTGGTGAAAGGTTTTGATCAAGGTCTGTTCTAAATCCATTTATTGACTGAGGTTACGACTGACTATTGTCATTTTAATATAAAAATGTTTCTATATTTAGGGTGATGAAGAACAAGAAGAAGACTTTAATTTATCAGCTAAGATAGCTCAAGAACTGGAAGATTCTAATTTAGGTCTAGAAGAATTACAGCTAACTCTTAAAGCTATTCAATTTAAACGGTGAGGCATCCCTTTCTTCTTGTGCATTTATTGTGTAGATAATTTACCTAGCAGTAGATTCGACTTTCAAAGAGAGAGAGAGAGAGAGAGAATTGGGGTTTGAAGTTCGCTTGACACAAGCCAGATCATTTTTGGACTGACATATTGTTCAAATTTATTTCAATAATTTGCTTTGCGCTTTGGGGTCTTTAGCAGTGGGAAGAAACTGGAGGACTTGGCGATAACCCTCAAAGTTAGACAGGTGACCCTACGTATCGCTTTTTTGTCACGTACAAGTGGATAATCAAAACAATGGCATTTAACCATCCACCACAATCCCCACACCCCCACCCCTGACTTTAAAAGAATTTAAATTTAAAACCCAACAAATACAGTTAATTCTATAGTTTTTTTGTACAAGCTCTTCAAAACATTTTGTTAAAAAAGGGATAAGCATTCCACTCACCATGAATTATCTAGGTATTTATAATGTTTATGTTACAGAAAGCGTATTTTAGAAGAGATGATGTCACATAATGGTAGTTCTGTTGAACTTGTTAATCAACTTGCTGAGGTTGAAGTTCAGATTGCCATGACAACAGAGGTTATTGAAGAGGTTGAAAAACTGGCTATAGAATCAGGTAAATAAGAGGTTATTATGTAAGTACAGCAACATGTTTTCGAAGACGAAGTAGGTGTGATCTAATAACTATATTATCTACGGAAAGGAAAATTTAATACTGTTAGCAATGAATAGTATCAACTGTTGATAAAGCAGACATGGTACTTTAATCGTGTTTTGCACAGGTCTTTAAGAAGTTTTCTCTTAAAATAGCATTATGCAAGAGCAAAATCTGCTTATTACAGGTTTTTCTTTTGGCCTGAGATGTTATCTAAATAATTAATTAGACATTAATTAACATATCCAGACCATAATAAACTCTTAAAGTCAAGGCTAGCCTTCGATGTTGGCGGATTGAATTCCTATATGCCGCTTAATGGCCGTTGATAATTAAATCAATCAAGTGGATAATCGAGACTATGCTGTTTATATTAATGATTTGAGTAATGGTGACCGAGGCTATGTGAATATTTCAAACATTTTTTTCTCGGCTAATAGTTGATCAATTTGACTGAAATTTTCTACAAATTACCTTTACACTATCTAGTTTTTAACTATTATAGTGAGAACTGCCTTCTCTTTATCGTATCTCCCATAATGTAACTTTAAAGAGGCATCATGGGAGATTAGATAATGAGCTGACAGTTCTCACTATAATAATAATAGTTAAAATATAGATACCAAAAGAGAATATGCTGAAACTTTCAGTCAAATTGATCCACTATGAAATAAAATAGAGCCACATGTTTATTACCGAGTGGAGGTTCAACCCCATGTTGTTGCTGAAAAGTAAAATGTTAAAACCTATTTCATTTCATTGTACCATTGGATGGCTGTTTTGTATTTTCAGAGGTTGAACTTTTAGAAGATTTTTCAAGTCCAGAATCTGAATTACCTATAACAGAGGAACAATTCGAGGTTAGTTGATTGGATGGTTATAAATGAGGAATGTCCTTGTCAATTTCTTTACTTTTACAGAGTAATGTCCCCTTGTTAGAGGTGAAGCTAGGTGGTTCTGGCAAGTAACACCATTGGCCACAGAGTGTAGTTAGGGTGCTAACTGGTAAAAATGGAGCCAACTAGTTAGGGTTGGGGTTAAAAACCTTGGTGACTAAAATATCAATAGCTGAAAGCATACTTTGAGAGTGCTGCCAGCAAATTGGTTAGGGTTAAGTGTGCAAAACATTAATTTGTGAATTTTATCTGATTTAGTGCGAATAGAAAACATGAGTATCTTACTGCAATAGAAATCTTTTTAAATGCCTACTTTGCTTGTGGATTCTCTAGAGGCTAAAATGATATCCGATTGACTTCAGATTTATACACAGTGTTTAAGTAGGGGGTGGAATTAATTTTGAAATTGTCTGCCCCCCATCCGAAAACTTGGAGACATAGAAGACATTGAAAAAGCAACAAAAAATTTTGGGGTACAAAGAGGGTTACCCCCCTGTACACCCCTCCTGAAGGTACCACACCCTGATTTTCAGTAGTTTTATTTGATTTTACCATTTTTTTTCGTTAAAAGAAGTCGTAAGTACACCCAATTGTTCTGTATTGATGTTTTTTGGGTCGTGTAGTTGATTGCCGGTGTGGTTATTTATGTAGTTATATTCAAAATGGCGAAAATCCAAGATGGCCGCCAAAAATCTAAGGTGACCGAACAAATTTTATACAAAATCCGAACATATGTTGTGTAATACGGGGTGGTAGAATAAGATTTTATTGTCAAAATGTGGCTCCGGATTTGATCACAGTCACAAGATGCTCTTCTGACTTCATCACAGTCTTCTGACGTCATCTAATTTTCAGATACATGTATCAAGCAACATATGTGATACATAGGATCTTGCTGAACTTCATGTCAAATCTCTTTATATCTCACATATCATTATCAATCTCTTTCACAGAGAATTACGAAAGTCTTCTAAGATCTCTGTAAAAGATGACTGTCTTCAACATGTGCAATCACATCACACGGCGCCAATCATTGGCTCAGTGGCACGTGCATTGTTTACATAAGACGTAATTGTTTCGGGTAGAATGGTGCCTTTTACTCATTTTAATACCCGTTTACACTGAATAGGAAAGTTAATATTGGGGACTCATTAAGTCGCATCGATGTCATCCTTATCAGTGACTGTAGCGGCCTTGAGAATATTCACTGCTGGTCAATGTGGCATTATGCAAGTAACCATTGCGAGGGAACATACATCATTATCACACATTAATATAAATTCAAATGTTCCATGTAAAGAACATTTATCGTAGCAATTTTCAAACCATTATCATGGAGATTTTCCGGATAGGTGCTAGGCAATCCATAGCTCAATGAATGTATAAATCAACCACTGCAACATACTTTACTTAGATACTTGTATGTCTTGGTTGGTGATTTAGTCGCCTACTTCACCAACCGATGCAAATGGACCCCCATGATTTCAATTTGTAGTTTATGAAACCAACACTTCTCTCAGTGTCTATCATGTGTACCGGGGCCCTTTCCAATTTCTGAGCATCAATTTGTTAAAGTGCTATGGAACCGTTCTTTTGAAGCAAAAACAAGGCAGGAGTGATCACATCCAGGAACTTCACTTAGATCCTGGAAGAGACCCACATATGTTGTAGAAGCCAACGTGGTGAACAATAAGAACGGTTCAACAAGATGTACAAACCAATTAGTGCTCCGCTCACGTACAAAACTTTTACTCCTTATATCGAATTCCAGCTGTCAAGGGATCTTTTTTGTGCACGCTAATTTGTACATGGGACCTTGGTTTTTGTCGCATCCGAACGACTAGACAGCTGTCCTTGTCAGACCATCCGTCCTGCATCACTGACGAGGGGGAACCACACCGATAAATATGGATTAACTTTCTCGGCCAATGCAGGGATCGAACCCCCACCCCCAGCCACCGTGACCCCTCAGAATTGAAGTAACATCGTCCTAATGATAAAGAGTTACAGCACATGTCATACATGACAAATAATTCAAACATCTATTTTATACACATTGTATGGCATCAACACATTATTTGCAATTTGTTCATGGGAACAATTTCAAATTTCAAAACGCCATTGTATATACCAATTTCACAGTTATATGATTCACAAGCAACTTTATAATGAATATAATAGTTCATTATAATAATTTGAATAATCCAAATGTATCATACAACCGTTAAAGTCGTGAAAGCAGTCTAGAAAATAAATTCTGAAAGCAGATTCAATTTTGATAGGGTATAGCATAAAATCTTGTCGGCCATCTTGGATTTTTGGCCGCCGTCTTGGATTTCCGCCATTTTGGATAAAGTTACGTTCGTTTTCACGTCAGATATGAACTCAGAGATTCAAAACCCATCAAAATCGAACGATTTGAGACACCTATGACGCCTTACAATAACAGAAATTGGTCAAATCCGTTAAAATACCGGAAACCAGGGTCGGATATTTTCAAGGGGGGTGTAGAGGTGGGTTACACCCTTTGAATTTCAAAAATTTTTGTTGATTCTTCAATGTCTTCTATGTCTCCGAGTTTTAAAATGGGGGTCAACTTTGAACTCAACAATTTGTAATTTTATTCCACCCCCTAGTTTAAGGTTGACTTTCAAAATTATCATCCGATTGACATTAAATTGATACATAGAGTTTAAGGTCTTGAGACAAACAAGTATATTGATTTTCAACGATTTGTGATAACTTGAACAGCTAAAGACATCAAATTAAATGTTAGCATGGACAGAACTAAGAGCCAAACAAATTCTAATGATTTTCTGATAATTACTTAATCAGATTTTAGTTTATTAACTGTTTCATTACCAACAATAGAAAAAATATTGTTGACTGCCCGGACGACTTCTTCTATGGTTGTATGTTTCGTTGCCTGGATACCTATCTTTATGGAAAGTCAGCTAACTGATAGGATTCAAAACCTGTGGCTGAAACATAGTATATTGCAATTTTTGAAGTACTATTGTACGTGTTTTCCAGGATCCAGAACAGTCTCCTGAAGAAATCTTGCAACAAAATGTGAAAATGAACCGAGTAGCCCCAATGGTGGTGAATCCTAAAACTACAGAATCTCAGACCCTTCCATCATCCCAAGCTTCAGACATTCCAGCTCATCCTGCTGCACAGTCACATGTACCAGTAGGTCCAACCCAGACAAATTATACTGCAACCAATCAGGACACAGTAAACATGATGCAACAACAGCAACAGCAGCAGCAGCAGCAGTATCTCCTCCAATCAATGATGGCCTCACAGATGAATCCTGCCATGAATAGTATGATGTCACAGACTATGCAGTATCAGCAAATGATGTCAAATCCGATGCTGTCACAATGGGGATATCTGGGTGCTGGTGACATGGCAACAGATCCACAAAATTGTATGTTTTGGCCAGGAATGAATATGCCAAACCCAGGGTTGAATTCAAGTATGAATATGCCAAACACAGGGTTAAATGCAAGTATGAATATGGGGATGGCCGATCTGGCATCCCAGCAGCAGAATTACCAACAGCAAATGAACTTTTTAAGGACGCCAAATCCTGCATTCCGACTTCCAGGAACTGTTGATTATACAGGTGGGCTGCAGGTTCCAAATTCTATTAATACCCAGAGATTTCAAACTCCACAGTATGGTGCTAATATTCCTAATGTTGGTCTGGCTGGTCGTCTGCCCTTCCCTGGCACGATACCACCGCAACCAGCAGGATATAATATGCTGAATCAACCCCGTCTTGGTAACGTTGCTACAACAAACATGGGCAGTGATAGTCTAAATAATTCTGGTATTCTTCCGAGCTTGTTCCCTCTTCTACACAACCTCAACTTGGGTCGTGGTAAGACAAAGGACACACAGCCCCAATAGAAACTAATTCAATTTGGGGTGTTGTAGAATGCATAACCCCAATAGAAACTGATTCAACTTGGGGTGCTGTAGAACGCATAACCCCAATGTATTAAAAAGGTATCAACAGAACGCTGAAAGTAAAAGACAAATTTGTGCTCAACAAAATGACATGCACCTGAGGTGTTGTTCCTGCCAATATCTGTGACCAGTGCCTTATTTAGTTTAAAAATTCTATATTCCAAAACAGTTCATGTGCAAAACAATCACTGAGTTCATTTCACACTTACTTGAGAACAACAAGAAGAACTTATTGAAAAATAGTGTCTTAGTCCTGAAATGACCTAGTTGGTGCCGAGTGGATGTTAAACCCCATTTCTCTCTTTCTGAAACATAGTGTAAAAACTCAGTGATTGTTTTCCATATAAATTATTGTGTTTTAATATTATTTGGTTTTATGTGTATATATTGATGCGTTACCAGTATTTTTGCTGTTTTAGTGAGAGTTTCTGTATTTAAGTAATGGGGGGGGGGGGTGAAAGGCCTAATTGTTAGTTTTATCATAAAGTCTTATTGAGTCTATTGGCATGGTTTAGAATCCCTGGATGTGCGTGATGAGAAATAGGATTGTCTGTCAAATCCGATGAGTTTTCTCTCCGGGTCCTCTGATTTACTCCCACTACTACAGAACCATGTGTTAGTCCTGAAAGGACCTAATTGGGTTGGGATGGCCTAGTGGTCTAGAGTGTCGCGCTTCGACCTCTAGCTGGCCGGTCACCTCTGGCTTGTGGCTGTGGTTTCAAACCCTGGTATGAGCGTATGTGGCATGGAGATAGGGGCGCCTTCTCAACCTCATGGGTTTCCTCTGGGCACTCCGGTTTCCTCCCACTGCTAAGACCCCTACGCGCAAGCGAATTATTGAAGTAAAATTGAAAGCATATGTTAGTCCCAAAATGACCTAGTTTGTGTCAATTGGACGTTAAACCCCATTTCTCTCTCTCTGAAAGGACCTAGTTTGTGTCAAGTGGATGTTAAACCCTATTTCTGTCTCATTCTATTTAAGTAATTGAGTGGTTTTCTCTCACTGCTAAAGAACCATATGTTAGTCCCAAAATTACCTAGTTTGTGTCGAGTGGATGTTAAACCCCATTTCTGTCTCACTCTATTTAAGTAATTGACTGGGTAACAGACTCATTAATTACTCAACAATCATTTTAAACTACACAACAGGAGGAACCCAATAGTTTTTGATGATTCTTAACAAATTTTAACAATTTACCAACAATGGTTTGAAAAAAACAATATAGAAACTCCTGCTAAAACAGCATAACTAGATGATACCCAAGTTGGAGTGTAAACTTATTGAAGTTAAACTGATGATGTTTTTATGTTTTAAGCTGCATGTGTATGTATTATCAAAAATAGGGTACTGTTTTGAACAACAAACATATTGAGTCAACTTTCAATCTGATCTAAAGTAATAATAACACCTTTGTGTAAAGTAAAATAGTATTTGTTGAAGTGCTAGAGACGGGCTATAGTCATTATAACTGTTGAGCCCTGCATAGTAAAAACAACAAGATTATAACAATGTAAAACAATAATTTTAATTGTACTTAAGTCTTGTACTTAAACCTAAACATTTTAATATCACAACCTATTCCATTAAATAGGAGCTAAACTCTGTGCTTTAATGTTAACGCTGTCCATTGAAAAGTTTAATTTTGGTTCAAAATTTTGTGTATCCATAGATTCTATTCACAGGCCAGCTTGTAAATTCTCATTTGCTGAGCTAACTCAGAATTCCCAAGAGATATGAAAACGATCTTAACTGGTCTGAAAATAGGCAAGACAGAGTTAGTTGTTCTATCAGCTATTCCTATAGCTTGATTATCTATTCTAGTCATTTAGAAACATGTGTTAATTTGAATTTGTTTAATCAGTTTATATGAAATAATTTTTGATGGATGAGTGTTTCTTGTCAAACCACCGAATCACAAAAGTAGTGGTTGTGGTTTAACATTTGCTGTCACAGTAGTAATACCCCAAACGAAAGGGTCACAGAATTATTACAGAGTCGCAGAGCCAGTTCTAAGGTTTTATATTGGCGTTTCCACCTAGAGTGATGTCCCAGACAAAAGAGTCACAGAACCAGTACAGAGTCACAAAACACCTTCTTTCTTCTGAAGCTTCTACTTAGACTGGTATCTCAGATAAGAGTCACAGAACCAGTTCACAGTCACAAAACATCTTCTTCTGGAGCTTCTACCTAGAGTGGTATCTCAGATAAGAGTCACAGAACCAGTTCACAGTCACAAAACATCTTCTTCTGGAGCTTCTACCTAGAGTGGTATCTCAGATAAGAGTCACAGAACCAGTTCACAGTCACAAAACATCTTCTTCTTGAGCTTCTACCTAGAGTGGTATCTCAGATAAGAGTCATAGAACCAGTTCATAGTCACAAAACATCTTCTTCTGGAGGTTCTACCTAGAGTGATATAGCAGACAAGAGTCACAGAACCAGTACACAGTCATAAGACATCTTCTGGAGCTTCTACTTAAGAGTGGTATCTCAGATAAGAGTCATAGAACCTTTCAGAGTCACAAAACATCTTGTAGAACTTTATATTGGTGCTTCAACCTAGGGTGACATTGTAGAACCAGAGTCACAGAATATCTCCCAGAGCTTTATATTGGCACTTCAACCTACAGTAATATCTAGATAAAGAGTCTTGCATTTAGTAAATGGTACTTAAATAGTTTACAGCTATTCTCGTGACGTGATCAGGTTGGGAGAAGCAAATATAAATTTTCCAGGTGCAAAAGAGTTAAAATCACCTAAAATACAAACTTGTGATTTGTAAAAGAGTTGGAAGAGACACAAGTTATTATTTTGCATACAATATTTGAGAGAAAATATTATGAATATGTTGTAATTTTATGATTTTTGTTATTGTTGATTATATTTTATCATAGTGCTGAAATAACAGAATTATTCTCTCTTTATTTATTATTTGATTAGTAGGTGATAAACAAGTTGCTAAGCATATGTGGTCAAATTTCTTGTGAGGCACTTAATTAAAAAAACAGATTTATTGATTGTGTAAACTTATACATGTAATTTGTTTATGCCCACATTAAAATGTAGGGGCTAAAACTGCTCCTGCTGGTGTCACTGTACACAGTTAATTATGACTTGTATCCCCTCAAAGTTTATGATATTCGAATTTTTTAGATTTTATATCTCCTTATTTTAATTTGAACTCACAATAAAATGTAGTCATATATTGTTTCCACACACCCTCCTATGTCCATCCAACATCTATAAATGGTTGTGGAGGCTCCACAAGGTATAAAGCCTGTCATTGAGTATGTGCCAAGGATTAGGGTCCCCTGTCCAACCTAGTGGGTTTTCCTCCCACTGCCAAAGACCCCTACGGGCAAGCAAATTATTGAAATTAAATTCAAACCATGTTAGTCCCGAAACAACCTAGTTTGTGACTATTGAGACTGGATTAGTTATAGTATTTATAACCGGTTGTACGTGACAATGAGTAGGGTAGCCTGTCCAACCTGGTGAATTTTCTCCGGGTACTCCGGTTTCCTCCCACAGGTCAAGTTAATTATTGGAATAGATTGAACCATGTGTTAGTCCCAAAATGACCTAGTTTGTGTTGAGTGGAGGTTAAGCCCCATTTCTCTCTATATATAGTAACCCGTTTATCACCTACTACAAGAGATATATTTACTTGAGGAATAAATTGACCACTTAATCTCAGTTAGAGGTGCCATTAATTACAATATGATTTTTTAAAATTTGTTTTATTTTATATCATCTGTACTATCAAAAAGATAGCAGAAATTTTATATAATGTAATATTTTACTAACCGTGAACAAAGATATGTTTTGCTATAAGCTATTCTTTCGTTGTTTTTTTGTATTTAGGGGGGTGGGGGTGGATGGCCAAATGGTTAGCGCGCTGTATCATAAAGTCTGTCATTGAGTCAATTGGCAGGGTTTCGAACCACGTGTAAGTCCCGAAATGACCTAGTTTGTGTGGAGTGGATGTTAAACCCCATTTCTTCCTCTCTCTTTTGTAATTAGTACCCAATGGATTTGTTTTACGTGTGTTTTGCGAGCCACGGTTACCCAGTGAGTGACCGTCAGATTTTAGATTTGATCCTGCTGTTGACTGAGAATTTCATCGGTGCAGGACAGAGTGTCTTATATGGAACAATGTATAGTCGTTCTGATGGGACAAAAAACAAGATGCCGTATCTTGGCGTACACATAAATGAACTCTTGGCAGTTGGAATGAGAAGACCGTGGTGTGGCTTTCGTTGCAAAATATCCACCATATCACACTGTATGATGGCGTAGGCCCGTCTTCATTAGCACAGGCACAGTAGGACGTTAAACCCTATTTTATTTCACATATGCTTATAATTCAATATTTCTATTATCCTGGTTGGCATAGAAAACATTAACTTCCTTTCTTTTCCCAATGTTAAATTCCTTTCTTTTCCCAATGATGTTTTCCTCCGAAAAATAAGTGTGACAACGAATAATGTGCAGTTTTTTTAATTGTTATTTATGAAATATAAAATCAACGTAGTCATAGTAAATTAAGAAATAATCAAGACAAGTGCTAATTCATATATTATGTTGCGTGATAAATTGCATCCTCAGTATCCCAAGTGGTCTCATTCCGTTCTACTCCATGGGATATTCTCGTATATGAATTATCTGCCCTTGATCGAACCAATCTCCTCGAACAGCTTGTTCGTGACATGCACACAAAAAAATGTCTTGTCAGATTTTATGTATTTAACGAATTTTTTTATGGTCGATAAAAATAGCACATTCCTCAAAGGCAGATTACGGATAAACTCAGATGTTAGTTGAGTTGGAACGGAATGAGACCAATGGCAATACCGAGGATAGATAAATTGTAAAAAATAAAGAAAACCCATCACGAATATGCGTGACGCAGTGGTTAATGCAATATGCCCCTGAATCACTGGACTGTCGTTAGATAATTAATTTTAAGTTTTAAAAAAATAAAACGCCAAGGCTTTGCATGGAGTTGAACCATCTATAAATTGGTTGAATCTTGCCAACCACCCTATACCTCAAATACAAACGATAATAATTGTTAAGGGCTCAATACTAAATAATATGTCCCAATCTTTATTCTGGTAAAACAAATTGTATCATTTTACAATATTTCAATTAACTGATAATACAAATTTCATCTTAACACACCTATCAACTAAATGATTTGAAAAGCCTAACGTAAACCTTTTCAAATGTGGCTTAGATTTTGAAATATTTTCGAATCTGCTGGACAAGTAAAATAGGATGTAATGGATACTTTACACAACAGGTAGGACACTTAAACATCTAGTACTTAGAATAAGGCTGTTATTTATTTTCTGGAGCGTTACAAAAATTGAATACCGGAGCTTTAACATTAAATAAATGGTAATATAACCACAAATTATTCGGGCTTTCATAGTCTTATATCTGCTTTATAACAATTCTTAAATACCCTCTAAATATTGATAACGGCTAACAAATGAATACTCAATTATGATGTTAATAATTGTATCTGAGATGATACTAACCCTACTGGCGAATTCATGAGCTATAAAAACATACTATTTGAATTTAATTTTTAAACCATCAATAGTCATGCAGTTATCAAAGTTGGTTGACAATCATGGGCATATTACACAAACCAGTGAACATATTCAAAACAACGAAGAGTGTAGTGAAAAGTGATTTTACAGTTAATTATTAAAAATAAAATATTTAACAAATTATATGATTGGCTAATTTTTTAAAATATTTTAATTAGCTTTGATCAAAACTCAAAACACAGAAAATTACTAAAAAATAACCAAAAATTGAGATCAATTATGGAAAACAATCTTCAAAATAAGACAAAAAATGAAGCGAAAACAAAACACTGAAACCAATATACAAATAATTTTTAAAATATCATTTGGAATATAGCTATAATAATATTAATCGAAGCACAATAAACTTTTAGAACAGTAAGTAAACGCGTTGATCACCATTTGCGGATTTTTGACAATAAAAAACCCAATCTAATAATTATCAAAGGTAGATAATCTTATGTCTTGGATCCGCTCAGATAAAATAGAGAAAAATGGAGTTTAACGTCCATTCGACACAATCTAGGCCATTTCGGGACTAACATTTGGTTCAATTTTATTTTAATAATTCGCTTGCGCGTACGGTCTTTAGCAGTGGGGAAGACCCAGAGGAAACCCACGAGGTTAGACAGCTGGCGCCCCTAACCTTTATCACGAAAAAGCGGGGAGAATCGAAAATACGTCACTTCAATCAACAACAGATAGACATTCTGATACAAGGTGCATCATTCGGGTACCGAAGAATGTCGATGGTGCTGGCCACACCCCTTTATATTGTCGGCCGCGAGGATGCCACAAGTTGAAAATTTTTCAATTCATCAGATCTATGTAAATAATGAACGGGACCGAACCATATTTCAACGGATATATTTCAACGTTTACAGCATTGTTGTTTTCAAGGTATTCAATAGACGAGAGAGAGAGAAATGGGGTTTAACGTCCACTCGACACAAACCAGGTCATTTCGGGACTTACATATGATTTAATTTTATTTCAATAAGTGGGAGGAAACCGGAGTGCCCGGAGGAAAATAGACGAGAACACGAGTGGCGATTATAGAATCCGTGTGAACTTGGTACCACGGGGGTATAAAGGTGACATTGTCTACGATATGAACCTTGGTGGAAATGGACGTAAAACTCCAGAAACAAACGAACGAACGCAATGAGATCAATGGGTAAAGCGTAATACCAGGACAGTTTTATAGGAAATCGAAACCAGTTCGATGATTGATGTCTGAACATGCTTTTGTTTAATAGCGATAAGTTACAACCAAACTGAAGTTTTTCCCTCCTCAGGCTTCTACACCGCTATCATTGCGGTTATCCCTTTAGCACTTGGTTTTCCAGAAACTCGTATGTGCTTCATACTGCACGAATATAGGTCATTTGTATCTCGGACGATTGTGATCGTCGGCGATAGTACTTCGATGGAAGCGGACGTTAAATAAAGCTGTTTCACACACTTTGGCCATTGTATTTTAATACTTACTTGTGGCAATATAACAACCGTGGGAGCAGCCATTAAACATCAACGAAGAAAAATCGGACAATTAGAGGCGATCGATGAGCGAGCAGTTTGAGGCGGTTTAAAGAGCACAGTTTCGGCGATTTTGAAAATTCAATGTTAAAAACATCTCTGTTCTTTAATTTGTCCAGGAGACCAAGTGCTAATAGGTTAACATGAAACAAACATTATATTAAGATTCGCTTAATGCCGAACCGAATGAAAAGCTTAAAAGAATACAACCATATTTCGTTTGAAATTGAATAAAAAAATATACATATATATATATATCTAATATGTTAAGGATTAAAAAAATGGACATATTTATTTACATATGAACAGATTAAAATTATGATAAATAAAAGGCCGTTTTATGTTCCTTGAATTATGAACCTGACATCAGAACGTAGGATGTCAGCGGATTGCACGTAAACGTAACAAATTCACAATCTGATTGAAACACAGATCCTGTTTCGTTTCGTTTCTAATAGTTCAAAATTTCGTTTTCCTTGTCTGTACTACGCTATGATCTGGAAGGGTTGTTACATCTCCGGCGTTGTGGTTGAAGTAAGGGATTATCCAATGAAACCGTCTGTTACGGCGACTTCTTGGCTGTGGGTAAACCACTAGAAAAGCCAACGCTGATTGGTTAATCTATGTCTGACGCCATTACGTCAAAAGCAGTGCGTAGGGGCCTATGACACCTGACGCGTCCTTCCAGAACAACCTGTCAGATCTTCATGTAGTTTAGCTCATCGAGAGGATAAAAAACGAAAGGAAATATACATTTGTATTTGGATAAGATTGCGTAATTCAAACAATATCAAACAACCATAGTTTATGTACAATATTCCACACACAATCAGATTAAAATATAGACTTGTATTTTAATCAATGATTTGACATGATTAACAACCCGAGCACTCAAATAAAAATCTGAAAACGTGAGCTTGTTAAAGACAAGAAGAACTGTGTTTGTATAATTATTTAATTAGTGCGGAATGAACAACGACAGCCTGAATTCTGAATGGAAACGCAGGGGTGATCAAAAAAAAGACTTTTTTTTTTAACTTACACAATAGTGTAAAAATCAGAAAAATAACCGAAACGAAGTTATAACCCAAAATAGACTGTGTGGGTTTTTTTGTTAAAAAAAGTGTAAAATAAAACAGGAATAACAGATCGTGGTGGTTCTGACACCCGTTGCGTAGCGTGGATGGAGCCACAGGAACAATTTCCCATTAGACTCAAAATTACCAACGAAATAAAACGTAGTAGTAAAAATGAAATACTATAAATAAAATATAGCGCGCTCTTTTCCCACAGAAAATCTCCCATTTTTTCAATATAACTATGTGAAGGAAGCAAAGTAACGTTGCCAGGTGATCTTCGTACGCGCATTACTTGCTCTTGCCATAACGTTGGCAAACCACGCTATGCCACTGCCAGACAGTACGGTGCGTTGTGAGGAAACAAAAAAATACCACGCTGGAACCGATTATTTCAATTGACTGCTTAAACGTTTTAAAAAAATATCTCGGTGATGGTTCTAATAGAATTGTGCGTTGTGAAGAAACAAATTAATACTGCGTTGGAATTTGTTTTATCTTATTTGACTGCTTAAACGTCTTAAATAAGCTATTTGTGTTTCCAGATTCGCCTTCTCTGTTCTAAGGGTTTGGAGCCATGTGCGTTGTGTGTCCAGGGACTGTTTAAGATCGGTCAGGATGTTTGTCAAATTCAAAGCAGTAAAGGCAGTTCGTGCTGCTTGGACATCGGACTGCAATTTAGCTAATCTTGTAGCATCTGCTGTGAAATCGATATTTCCAATATTTTGAATCTCCAACATGAGTTGCTCCGACCGCGCTTTGGTCTTACTTCCAGCTGAGGTGAGATTTTGAGCCTTTTCGTCCGCCTTGGCAGCCCTGGTCTGGAGGTTTGTGATCGATTCCGTAAATGCCTCACAGGTTGTTGCTAACGGTCCAACTGTAGCGTTGGTTGTGGAGACCAGCTGAGCCCTTTCCTCCAGGTTGGTCAGTTCGGTGTTTGTACTCGTTAATAGAATAGATGCTTTCTCTGCAACTGGTGCCAATGCCTGAAGTATAGAATAGTTCATTAAAGCCCCAATATAACCATACTCCGCGCAGTGTTGCGTTTGATTAGCGGTAATCCTACTACACACTGCTATTATGAGCGGATATTGTTGTTTTAAATTTTGATTGGTCAGTAGTCCGTCTACCAACCAATCACTAGCTGCCCTACAAAAGCTTTGCATTTAAAACGAGTGCCAATATTGGACCAAATATGTTTACATAACGTTACGTCATGGCTCACGATTTTATTATGCCTAATTAACCCGTGCATAGCAGAATACTGCAGTAAAACTAATTGCGTGACAAACGAGGCTATCAAGTCGAATGAAATGTAAACAATACTGTTTGGAAACGAACATACTTTCACCGTTTTTAATACCTTAAATCACTGTCCAAAGTTTTAGGGAAGACCCAGATTAAACGAAGGACTGTCATGTTGCTGTACTTAAGTGATAGCTTTCATTGAACGGAAAGAACAGACACACTCCCGCATTTTTAAGTTCAAGAAACAGACGCTATTCCAGCAATGGCCAGAGAGGAATTTCTCGGGCCATTGCTTCAGGAATATGCAATATAACAGATTAAAGGAAATTGTCCTGTGATACCAAAAGTCGATCTTACTACCAATGGCGGAGCGTCATGCCTATTTTGCAGAGCATCACAACCAGAGCAAGAACAAAGATTACCAAGTTCCTAGTTCACAAAAGAAATGAAATGAAATGGGGTTTAACGTCCTACTGAAATGCCCCGACTGGTCTATAATGAAGATGGACATGCGCCATACATTGTGCTATGACGGAAATTTTACAGCGATGCTACGACCTACTCTTATATCGAATTCCAACTGCCAAGGGATCTTTATGAGCACGCCAATGTATACACGGGACTCGATTTTTCGTCTCATCCGAACGATGAGACAGCCCTTCTTATCACGCCCTCTATCCTTCACCACTGACAAGAGGAAACCACGCCGGAACAAATACCAATATCTTACCGTTAATTTAGTTTGAATTGAAGTATAAGCTTGTCGTGCAGCTTCTTTAGCAAGGGAGGAATCTTGTTGGGCCGTGGTCAAAGATGATCTTAGATTTTCTGCCTGTGTTATGACTTCTTCGCTCACTGTTTTCACATTATTTACTGCTTGTAATGAGACATTGGCTGTAGCTTCCACCTCTGTAAAGAGGGAGAGAATGGGGTTTAACGTCGACTCTACACAAACTACTTCATTCCGGGACTAACATGGTTCAATTTTAATTCAATTATTTGCTTATGCGTAGGGGTCTTTAGCAGTGAAAGGGAGGACCTGGAGAAAACTCACGAGGTTGGACAGGCTACCCTAGTCCTTATCCCGTACAACCGAAGAATTGAAACCACGTCAGTTGACTCAATGTCAGACCTTATGATAAAGCGCGCACGTCCTAACCCCATTCAACAGAAGAGTAGCTGGACCAGGTATAATTTATGTTGAATTCATGATCAATCTGGTGCGAATACCAGGCAAATTAACAAAACGAAATTGCAATCGAACTGGATTAAGACTGACCAAAGGGGTGTTCGATATATTCCACAATAAAGTGGGCCATTCTTCACAAATGTAAGTTTTTATACGCCCACATTTTCATGTGGATGTATATTGTCGTCGCCCTTGTTCGTCCGTCCGTCCGTCCACAATTGCTTGTGAACAGTCTACAGGTCACAATTTTTATCCGATTTCAATGAAACTTAAAATATAGGTTTATCACCATAAGATCTCGGTTCCTTTCGATATTGGCATGTATCGGACCGTAACTTCATGGATTATGGCCCCTGATTGTACGAAAAATCACGTTTTTTAGCTTGTAAACAGTGTAGAGGTCACAATTTTGATCCGATTTGGATGAAACTTGAAATGCATGTTTATAACCCAAAGATCTTGGTTCCTTTCGATATTTGCGCCCATCGGATCGTAACTTCCTGAATTATGGCCCCTGATTGTCCGAAAAATCGCCCTTTTTAGCTTGTGGTCCCTCTGGAGGTCAAAATTGTTATCCGATTTAAAAAAACGTTTGATTATATCACCGTTCCATGGGTATGAAGGTTGAGTTCGAATTTCGTGAAAATCGGACCAAAATTGAAAGATAAAATGGCCGCCGTTTGTACGCGAATGGTGTGAAAATATGTTATATCAACGTTGTGGACCTTATAGAGGTCACAATTGTGAACCGATTTTGATGAAACTTGACATGTATGTTTACAACTCAAAGATCTTGGTTCCTTTTGATATTTGCGCCCATCGGATCGCAACTTCCTGAATTATGGCCCCTGATTGTCCGAAAAATCGCCCTTTTTAGCTTGTGGTCCCTCTGGAGGTCAAAATTGTTATCCGATTTAAAAAACGATTGTTTATATCAACATTCCATGGTTATGAAGGTTGAGTTCGAATTTCGTGAAAATCGGACCAAAATTGACGGACAAAATGGCCGCCGTTTGAACGCGAATTGTGTGAAAATATGTTATATCAAGGTTGTGGACCTTATAGAGGTCACAATTTTGAACTGATTTTGATTAAAATTGACATGTATGTTTATAACCCAAAGATCTTGGTTCCTTTCGATATTTGCGCCCATCGGATCGTAACTTCCTGAATTATGGCCCCTGATTGTCCGAAAAATCGCCCTTTTTAGCTTGTGGTTCCTCTGGAGGTCAAAATTGTTATCCGATTTAAAAAAACGTTTGATTATATCACCGTTGCATGGTTATGAAGGTTGAGTTCGAATTTCGTGAAAATTGGACCAAAATTGACGGACAAAATGGCCGCCGTGTGTACGCGAATGGTGTGAAAATATGTTATATCAAGGTTGTGGACCTTATAGAGGTCACAATTTTGAACCGATTTTGATGAAACGTGACATGCATGTTTATAACCCGAAGATCTTGGTTCCTTTCGATATTTGTGCCCATCGAATCATAACTTAATGAATTATGTCCCCTGATTGTCCGAAAAATCGCTTTTGTTAGCTTGTGGTCTCTCTGGAGGTCAAAATTATTATCCGATTTAAAAAAACGTTTGATTATATCACGGTTTCATGGTAATGAAGAGAGAATTTGAATTTTGTGAAAGTCGGACCAGAGTTGACGGATAAAATGGCCGCCGTCTGTACGCGAATTGTGTAAAAATATGTTATATCAAGGTTGTGGACCCTATAGAGGTCACAATTTTGAACTGATTTTGATGAAACTTGAAATACATGTTTATAACCTAATGATCTTGGTTCCATTGCATATTTGCCCATATCGGATCGTAACGTCCTGAATCATGGCCCCCGATTGTACGAAAAATCACCCTTTTAGCTTGTGGTCCCTCTGGAGGTCACAATTATTATCTGATTTAAAAAAACGTTTGATTATATCACAGTTACACCGTAGTTATGGGTGAGTTTGAATTATGATTTTCTGATGATTACTTAAAATGCAACAACTCTTGTTGACTGCCCGGACGATTTGGCTGCTGTGTGGGCGTATGTTTCGTTGCCTGGCAACCTATTTTTCTACACAGATGCTGGTTATTCCGGACGAATGTCACATACTACACGAAAGTTGGACATACTACACGAGTGGCGATCCAACGATAAGAACGTCAATTATTATACACGAATAGCGAACTACACAAATGTCGGTCATAGATCGGGAAAGTCGGAAATACCTCGCGAATGTCTCTTATACTACACGACTTCTAGTCAAAACTATACGAACGTCGGTCATTTTGTACAGATGTTGTTACTGGTACCCCTAATAGAAAAGCCATGCTTACCAGACCTTCTTGCATCAAAATTTCTCATCGTCTCCAGCATGTTCTGGGCATCTTCAAAAACTTTCACTTCGTTGGCTTTAGCCTGTTTGGCTTTATCCAGAGCATTGCTAGCCTTAGTATACATGGTGTCCACTGTAGAAGACAGAGTTCTAGTATCTGACAACAGAGTACTGGATAATGATCTGTCGACCGGTATTTCAGTATCTTTGCCATCTAGAGCAGTTTGTGCAGTTGTTAGCTAGAAGAAAACATGACCAAATAAATAAATAAATATGATACATAACGACAAGATTCAATTCGCTTTTTGTCTCGATAATCCAATCCTGTTGCTCACAACTCAGTGTTAGATTCGAATTTTTACTGCGTCTTTGATTTGAGTCTTAGCGCTGGTTCACTAATCAGTCGGACCAATAGGTCCCGGGACTGCTGCCGTTTTTTTTTCAGTCTTGTGTGATTTTTGGACGTTGGGACACAAAAGCCACCAAATAGCTTTTTGATCCGGGAGATATTCTAGAATGCTTCAAATCACGTCTGATTTTTCAAACATTCTTCGTCCTTCTCCACCAGCACTCTCGCTAACAGGTCCACTTTTCACTCAGTGCCCGCCGCCACCAATCCCTTAATAATGATCCGTACTGTAATTACATGATAATTACCTGTGGTTTCAAACTATTCGATTTTTGAAGAATTGATGCGATTCTTGTCTTCAAAGCCGCTATATCTGGATTAAAGTTTTCAATAGCAGACACGTCGGCTTTCAATCTTATTGCTGTGTTATACGTTATATTACTGGTCGTTCGAGCATCCCTAGACTCGGATATAGCAGTCTCTCCGATACTTTTCAAAAGATCGTTTTGAGATTTTAGGGTGGATATTTGTTGAGTGTTGTTCTCGTGGCCCGTTAAAGATGACTGAACCTCCTGCATTAAATATAACATTTTTCAAAAACATTAAAGATACATTATGGGAGATTAGATAAAGAAATGGCATTTGTCAATATAATAGTTAAAACTAGATAATGTAAAGGGAATTTGCTGGAAATTTCAGTCAAATTGATAGACTCTGAACCGAGAATTTAGCAATTGAATTTGCGGCGTAGCCTCTAACATCTTTACTAAAGTCGGTACGATAAAAATACATGGTTGCGATTATCCATTTCACGATATAATCTTATTGAAAGTAGAGCAGCAAATCGTATCCTAATATAATAAATATCGATGCCATCGACAGTTGATTATGGTCTGAATAAGTTAATAAATGTCTAAATAAAGATTTAGATAACATTTTAGGCTTAAAGCCCCAATAACACTCTTGTTGTAATTGAATAATATGTCCCAATCTTTATTCTGGTCAACAAATTGCATTATTTTACAATATTCAAATAAATTGATGATACAAATTTCATCGTAACACACCTAATTTAAAAAATTGGAAAAATTCAACTACATGATTTGAAAAGGTTAACGTAAACCTTTTCAAATGTGACTTGGATTTTAAAATATTTTCGAACCCTCCGGATAAGTAAAATATGATGTAATGGATAATTTACACAACAGGTAGTACAAATAAACATCTGGTACTTAGAATAAGACTATTATTTATTTTCTAGAGCTGCCAAGCCAGCAAGAGTGTTATTGTCCCTTTAAAGAACGACCTCCAATAGGCAGATTTAGCTGTTGCATAATGTATGTTTAAGAAAGTGTGAATATTTAGTGATAATATCACTGTTCAAGTCGGTGACAGACCCATCATATTACCCGTGAACTTCTCCCACAGTACATCTTATGTAAAACGTACGGTGGCTGATAAGGGACATGAAAAATAATATAATTTGATTTTTTTAATATTCACCCAAGTCAATTTTAATATAATTTGTTTTTTATAATTTTCACCCAAGTCAATTTTAATTTTCACCCAGGTCAATTTTAATATAATTTGTTTTTTTATAATTTCCACCCAAGTCAATTTTAATTTAATTTGTTTTTTATAATTTCCACCCAAGTCAATTTTAATATAATTTGTTTTTTATAATTTTCACCCAAGTTAATTTTAATTTAATTTGTTTTTTATAATTTTCACCCAAGTCAATTTTAATTTCCACCCAAGTCATTTGTAATATAATTTGTTTTTTATAATTTTCACCCAAGTCAATTTTAATTTCCACCCAAGTCAATTTTAATTTTCACCCAAGTCAATTTTAATTATCACCCAAGTCATTTGTAATATAATTTCGATTCTGTTGAATTTCCACCCAGCGCGTGACGTCATCAACCAGGAAATTTGATCATATCTCCCCAGTTCTCCGTTTCCTGCACAGGCTGCTCGTCAAAAAAGGTTTAAGGGTTTGGACTTGGGGGTCCAAACCCCCAGAGTGTTAGAAGGCATTACCAAGGCCTACCCTCATGCCAAATTTGAGGCCCCTGGGTCCACGGGGAGGGGCAGGGTTTAGAAAAACGTGACCTTGAGAAAAACATGTCTCGGCGGAGGGTAGAAACGGGAATATGGGGTTTAAGGAGGGGTAGCCTACCCCCCATCCCACCTTGGCCTATGAATTCAGGCTAAACCCCTGAATCCTCTAAAAATGACAAAAGTTTTGGAAGGAGATCGGGTGGGGGGGATCAGGTCGAGTAGAGTTCTGATCCGACACCTTCCTACCCTTAATTCAACTTTTACGTGAGACCTTGAATAAAATCGGAACCCCTTGGTCGATCCTGCTCATTTTTGGCGGACGCCCTCCAAATTTTATGGACCCACTGCATAGAGGCTGAGTTAAGGGCTTTTTCTAAGGGACACCGAAATGACGAAATCGATTTTTTTTCTGTTTTCGCCCATTTTTCATGTGGATTATTGGTACGCCTGACCCTTCTCGCGGGTCAATTGAAACCAAATTTTCAGGGCAGGTATTCCACCTAAGCACCCATCTTTCGACCAAACACATTTCCCACAAAGAAAATGTTGATCCCGACCCATGGGGAGTGAGCGGTGGCCATTTTCCCGGGGGTACATAAAGTTAAAAAAAAATAGAGATGGAACTAGATGTTCGTTCGATTTTAATTTTGAGACCGTTTTTGGATGCCCCAAGGTGGAAATGGAGTGCGGGTGAGGTAGCCGAAGTTTCGAAGAGATAGGATCATTTTTGGAAAAAATTCTGTCATAACAATGTATTAAGCTGCGGTCAGGCAAAGGGGGCCTTTCATGCATTTTGATGCAAAAAATCACGATTTCCCCCACTACCGGTCGCCGAGGCTGAAATGTGACGGCCCCGGGCGACTCCCCGGCGTCGATATACTTCAAGAATTTCCAACCTCGGAACCTCCCAATGGGTGCATCTGGGTGTTTACAGAACGAAATCGGGTGTTTTTGGTCCAAATTGGCAAAGTTTGAGCGATTGCCTGAAACGAGGGGCCATGTTTGGGGCCCTATATCTCGGCCCCTATAAATCAGAATCCATTCTTTTCTTTCGGATCAGTAACCAGGCGTATTATCCTCCATTTATTAGAATTCCAAGTCACTACCACCGGGACCGAGGGACGTCCCAAACATGGCTTTCCAAATCATCCGGATTACTTCAAAGGCCATACATCGGTTCCTATGGGGCGTGCAAGCTCGATTTTTGGGAGGGACATGGCCCGAGAGTTCAGAAAAAATTGTCGTTCGAATTTTTTGATAAAAAAAAACACAAATGGGGAGCATGGACCCCCCCCCCTTTCGAATTTTTTTTCCGAACACCTTCAGAGAGTACAATGCGAGTAGGTGACCAAAGGTAAAAAAAACAAATTGCGCATGCCCTCCCCGACCCCTTGGGAACATAACTCCATATCCCTCAAAACTTGCCCTGATCATCCCCGGACCCCAATGGTACAAAACTCCAATTTGAGGTGACCGGGAGTCTCGTTTTGGCTAACACACAATTTTTTTAATGAAATTGTGGGGGGGGGGGATCTGGAGACTATGCTCCCGCTCACAGTGACCTGGAGAAAAATGAACCAGCAACGCTAACAAACATTATCTCTCGATCACAAAACGTGAGCGAGGGACAAAAAACCCTTACCCTTACCCTAACCAACAATCCACATATGACGTCATCATATCCGATCTAGCGTTCTCCGATGCCATCACGCGCTGGGTGGAAATTCAACAGAATCGAAATTATATTAAAATTGACTTGGGTGAAAATTATAAAAAAACAAATTATATTACAAATGACTTGGGTGGAAATTAAAATTGACTTGGGTGAAAATTATAAAAAACAAATTAAATTAAAATTGACTTGGGTGGAAATTACAAAAAACAAATTATATTAAAATTGACTTGGGTGAAAATTATAAAAAACGAATTATATTAAATTTGACTTGGGTGGAAATTAAAATTGACTTGGGTGAAAATTATAAAAAACAAATTATATTAAAATTGACTTGGGTGAATATTAAAAAAATCAAAATATATTATTTTTCATGTCCCTTATCAGCCACCGTAAAAACGTTAATTAAGCATTATTATGCCTAATGTTAATATTCAACGCTGATGGTATCAAATCCCCAAAAAATGAAATGATGAAAAAAGAGTGATTGGGGCATATGTCATATGGAGTGGACGAAACGTGTTACTTGAATAAAATCAGATTGTCCATCGAAGTTGTTGTTGGTTGTTTCTCTGTCCCAGACTGTTTATCACATGGAATGTTTTGTTTGTCGCATTACGGGCCATGATATGGGGCAAAACCTTTGCATTTGCATCGTCACCATGGAAGCCATAACACTTCTGAGCGCAACAGCGCACACATTAGACCAACCGACCAACCAACACCTCATTAATGACCCAATGCCACTTCCCTTTATATGATAATTCACATAGCAAAGAATGTAGTCACATAGCTAAAATGTATTCAAATAGCTAACAATGTATTCCCCAAATCCAATATATGAGGAGCCAGGGGAGTCGGATTTGCTCCTCCTGTCGACCGAAAGAGGTTGAATGTCCACTCGACACAAGCCAGGTCATTTAGGGCGCGTAGGGGTCTTTAGCAATGGGGAGACACCGGAGGACCCCCCCCCCCCCTTACCCTTAATATGTAACAATATATATTTTCCTACCTCTAGTATTTGATTAGCCTGTGTATTAGCAGTAGAACTGATATTTTCTAGTTGTGCTATAGATTTCAATATGTCTGACAATCCGCTTGTCGTATTCGTGGATAATGTCTCTAAATAAGTCTCTGCTGATTTCAAACTGGTCATCAATTCACGTAGTCTTACCACCCGTTTTGATATAGGATCTGAAAACACAAATAATTGCTTCACCATTATTGATATATAGACACGGTTTGTTGAATTATTTTGTTTCTTTTTAAATTGGGCACTTTTGTTTGATAGGTGCCCTCAATTTTCTTATCCCATAAAGGAAGTACCATATCGGGTCTAATCGTCTGTCACGTTCCTGTCTGGTCTTGTGGACAGTTCGCGTGCGACCGCAATAATCCATCCTGGGTATCCCCATCCTTCCGTTGTTCTCCGCCAACCCCTGTGTCCATTCACGGGATTTTCACGAATTCATTGTAATCTGTCCTTGATTGGGCGATACGACTGGGGATGCAATTAACTGTTCATGACTGCAACATAATGCTTGCTGGAAACCACGTGGTTGTTCAAGGCCGCGTCAAGCATGTTTAGTATATTGCTATATCTTCTTGAATCAACCAATTGTTGAAGAAATCACTTCTCAAAAGTTGGGGAAACTTCTCAACCAACAACACGATGTAACCCATGACCGTGGGAAACTTTTCAACCATCAACATGATGAAACCCATGACCTCCTGGTTAGTGCGCGACCGCCTTAGGCACTGAGCCACCGGAAAGGAACAGCTAAAACAGACGGCCACATTGACATGACAGTCTATAATGGTTGGACTGCCTCTTAAATTTTAGCATATGATAAACAAAACAAGAAAATGTGCTTTATACCGATATTGGCATTTGTGTCCTTGACATTCACGTCTACCATGTCTTTCTTATCCAGTCCTTCTTGTAATTTTACATCCCCTTCCTGTAAATACGTCTGTATAGAAACCAGTGTGGTTGACTTGGTGGTATTGATCCTGGCAGCGGCAGTACTTGTATACGTCGTAAAGTCGCTAATTTTAGCCTGAGTTGTCGTTTCTGCTTCTCCTGCTTGAGTCAACTGCAAAGAAGATATCATTTACGACAATCTAATTAAAATATAGATCTATATTTCGTTTCGTTTTTTATACTTTCGATGGCCTACACTCATGTAGATCTAACTAGTTATAGTGGACGCTCACGTTCTATGACGTCAGGTATCAAGCACGGGACATTTGACCCGATAACGTCAGTCATTCGATTAACCAATTAGCGATCGCCATGCTTTTCAAAATCCACTTGTGTTTTGTTATGATTTCTATCCGCTGGTGTTAGTATAGACGTCGTTGGCTGGTAATATCTACCCACAGTTCCACGCATGAAAAGGTCAAACGGTCGATTCGACAGACCATTTGATTGGCTGACCCCTCATTTCAGGCAGAACACCAGTTAAATAACAAGTCCTCCAGATCCAAGAGTAGTGAAGACAAGTAAAAACGAAATTTTGAACTATAAAAAACGAAACGAAATTGGATCTGTGTTTTAATCAGATTGTCATTTACGATGAACATAATTGGTTTGAAGTTGGAAAAATGTTAACAAATCAACTAACCACACTCTGGCCAAAATAAAATGTTAGTACCAAAGAGAGATGTTATTTTGGAGAGATATATTTTAACCACTAACGTTCACACTGTGCTGTTTTGCATTTATTTCACGAATTGTTCACAAGGGTGTTTAGCAGTTGGAGGACTCCCCCACCCCTCCCCAATAACACTTCTATTGTTGTTCCCTGTTAACGTACAGACTACAAAATCGAGACAAGCCCGACACCACCCATCCCACTTCCCAATGAAGATCGAATTTTAATAATGTCTTGCATTGAAATCGTTTAAAAACAATCAGCCGTCGGGGAATTCGCCGCCCCCCCCCCTCTACAAACCACCTCTGCGAGCTAGAACTTGTCTGGTTTTCACTACCCGGGTGCGATACCATTCTAAAATATGTGTCCCCTTCCCCAATCCCAACTTTCTTCTTCAACATAATCAACTTACAAAAGTCATTAGTTTACTCATATCTGATTTAGTTTGGTCTATCCTTGTGGTAAAAGGTCCAAGTTTTTCATTCATGTCATTCTGTTGTAATCTGGTTATTTCATTTGTTAAATTATCTCTCTGGGATCGTAATATATCCACTTGTGTTAATATCAACTTATAACATTCATCACACTCTGAAACAACAAATATAAAATTCATCATACTCTGAAACAAGAAATCAAAATATATAACAGTCGTCACACTCTGAAACAAGAAATCAAACATCAGTCTGTAACATATGTCACACTCTGAAACAAGAAATCAAACCTGTAACATCCTTTACATTCTGAAACAAAAATCAAAGAGTAATATATGTCATACTCTGAAATAAGAAATGAAACATCAACTTATTATATAACGTTCACCACACTCTAAATTGTGGTGAGATAAAATTCAGCTGAGAACGTGTGCGCTCGAACCACCCTTAACTTAAAAATACGCCCGTTTTCACCTGTGCTTAAAATATCCGTATCTGCCACTGCCCTATACAAAACAGATTATTATCACGTGATAAGCACAAATTTACGTTTCCATTTGGTAGGTTTTAGATGATTTTAGGTGACATAGATATACTGAACACGTGACCTCCAGCTTAGCGAGCCATTGTCTTAAACACTGAGCCACGCCGACTGCCATCGTAAATTGTTGAATTGATACAGTGGAGATACCGGAAATTATAGGATTAAGGGTGGGAGGGGACAAAAAATGTGTGCCCCTCCTGACAAAAATGGGGTTTAACGTCCTACTGTTCTGCTCCGAACTGGGGCTAATGAAAATGGGCATACTCCATACACTACGGCCTACTCTTATATCTTATTCCAAATGTCAAGGGATCGTGCAAGCCAATGTTTACACGGGTTCTCGGGCTTCGGTTTTCCGTACCATCCGAACGATTAGACAGCAGTCCTTCTCAGGCCCTCCGTCCCGCATCACTGACAAGGGGGGACCACGCCGGGACATCGTGATGAACTTTCTCAGTCAATGTAGGGATCGAACATCCGACCTCTAGGCTAGTGAGCCAGCAGTTTCTTAGTTTACCCACTAAGCCATCATGCCCCCCCCCCACCAATCCGTGACAGAGAATACTACACTCACCTGTACAGCCTGATGTAGTCAATTGATTATAATTATCTTTGCATACGTCACATCTTCTTCCAACCACGTTTGGTTGACATGAACAGCTTCCTGTATCTTTGAGACAATCAGTACCAGTAGACCCTACTTTATCACAATCACAGGCTGTATATATAATGATAAAACATTATTACAATTATTGCCCCACTTTATTCATTACAGTCAGTACCCCACTTTATAACAATCACAGGCTGTAAATATAATGATAAAACTTTGTTACAACCAGTAGACCACACTTTATTACATTCACAGACTGTAAATGTTATAATAAAACTTGATTACAATCATTGCCCGTCCTTATCACATTCACAGGCTGTAAATGTAATATTACAACCGTATTACAATCAGTACCAACTCGGGTATTCTTCCGCTTCAAAATAAAGAATATTCAATAAGACCTGGCTTGAAATGCACACCAAAATCCCTTTCTTCTAATACATCGCCAAATATAAATGGTGAAAGGAACAAACACATATAACTAGAAGGCATTTATACAGTTGTACCAAAGTTGAAGATGTAATAGTGGTCTGATCCCAACCGTCTTCAAGGTTTGGAAATGGTAGTCAAGGGCCAACGCGGCCTTGCACCTGCTGGGGGTACTCGATTGAAAGTTCCCGAATTGAATTTGCTCAATCCCAAAAATAGTGACAATCGAGTGAAAGTGGGTATTTCGGGCTACAACGCATGCCAATATCTGTTTCACAGAGAATTACGAATGTCATCTTATAATATTTCTGTCACAGGTGACTGTCTTCAACACGTGCAATGACATCGCGCTGCGTCAATCATTGGCTCAATGGCGCGTGCATAAAACGTAACTGCTTCAAACAGAATAATTACCTTTAACTCATTTTAATACCCATTTACACTAAATAGGAAATATTTTTCAACTACAAATACTTCAAATTTGTCTAATAAATACAAAAAATGTTTTAGAATTTAATTTGTCGGAAGAAAAAAGTTAATATTGGGGACTCATTAAGTTGCATCGATGTCATTCATATCAGTGACTGTAGCGGCCTAGCGAATATTCACTGCTAATCATTTTGGACAAATGGTAGACAGGGGCCAACTGAAACCTCGCACCTGGTGCAAGACGATGTCGAACTGATTCAAAAATACAGGAAGAAAATCTTTAATAAAATAGATTACCTTTACATCCATCTTTATCCAAACCATAGAAGTCAGTCATACAGGTATCACAGTTTGGTGCTTGTACATTGGCTGAGCAGGATTCACACTGATCTCCCATGGTTCCATTTCTACAATTCAGACAGATTCCGCTCCATTCATCACACATGGGAGGAGTTGTCGCCCCTCGACCTTTACAATCACACGCCACACAGCTCGCGTAACTAGTATCGTTGTAGGAGTTTGGTCGTTTAGATCCAACAGCACATCGTTCACATGAGGTTCCTGCAATTGTAATACTATGCGGTTATCAAATCAAAGAATGAACTCTGCTGATTAAGATATCTAGGTTGTTACCTGCAAATGGCTGACAGCCACAGTTGGGTTAATTGGGTATTCTGAAAATAAACTCGTCCAGTGAAGCCAAGATGTCTGGTAGCCTCATCCACATTCGGTCATAGTGTTTGGCACCCAGCATTGCCCCCTAATTTTAGTTCCCAGGGTAACGTATTTGAAACAATGAAAGTGACCAATCACGTGAAGAAAAACCTCATAATTCCCGTGGGTCGTTCTATGACTCATTTATTTAATCTCTTTAAAAGGGCGTTTCCAGACCGGGATAAGATTTAATGACGTAGGAAGACCATGATGTAGCTTTCAGGATTAGAGGACTTTAGGCTGTAGAAAAACATGATTTATAGCTTAAAAGCTATACTTTGTACTTATGTGTGTGATACCATAGCTACTAAATGGACTGTGCTAGCGGCATTTGATAGTATCACATCGAAGTGGCACATTATTGATTTGTAAGCCGAGTGTTGCCATCTTGTTTATTTGAAAGACCGTGGCCAAAATATTTTTACATAGATGATGTTGGCTGCTGTGACCCAGGAGAGCCAGGACCGTGTCACCCGTTTCGCAGAGCGCATGCCGTGCAAAGAACTGAATTGTAACAGTAAATAAATGATCCTATTTATTCTTTGGACACTTCGACCACACAACTCCACATTTTGATATGAAAAGGTACCAGTTGAAAACCCAGTTGGTGTCTCGGATGTTAAGAAACGCATAGTATCGTACCGGGTACATATATATCATTCTAATGCTACACGTAGGTTCCCACTGTCGTGTGACGCGTTAGGACAGGAATGTCCCTATTGAGCCCATGGTCTGGTACGTACAGATACGTCTCGATACGATTAACACGATTGCTACGAGTGATATTTATATATGAAAAGACCTGATAGCATCTGAACAATTACACGTAGCGCGAATCGTGATAATGGAAACCAGGGCATCCATACATCGTAAACCTGTTTTGGGCTTGCTATATCCATAAAAAGATTTATTGAGAAACGTGTTTCTAGAAATATATTATAAAAGCTTGTTTGACTCTTTAAAACTGTTAACCCCTGACCTACCTGCAACATTATCGTCGGCAGTATTACAGACGCATTGCTCTACAAATGTAGCTGTACCCAGGCCTTCGTCCTTCTGGGCTGTGGTCACCATTAACTCGGATATAAACACACTGGTTCCATTTACATTCTGCTTCACAGAAATCTTGGATACGTTAGATAGGACTCCTGGCAAACAGAAGAAAACCCACAATATTGGTATCTGACGAGAAGTACAACAAGACATTGATATCAAACTACTTAAACTCGACCCTCTAGTAATTCGACTATTAAGCTTCAAGCCAAGGGTGGATCCAGGGTTGCACTTTAGAACCCGATTCTTGTCTCAGATCACTGGAAATGGCATTTCCGAGCTTCTAGTTATTGTAAATCCGGATCCCCTGTTGTGCGCTTCACGCCTTCGGCACTCGCAGCGTGAAGCTTCGTCCGCCATACCCCGCCCCTCCCCCATCCACGGTCTGTGGATCCGCCCTAGCATCCATCTTCACCACGGGTTGATACTGGTTTGATTCTGATATTGGCGAAAGTTCCCGCATCATAGATTGCTGTAAATTGAAATATAAGTAGACTACAAGTTATTCTGGACATTCTGGACAGTAGTCTATGGCCCACGCAGCCTCACTACCACGTCCCTATATATTATTTATGAAACTTACTGTAAAATTCTTTAGCTGTTGCCTGTGATTGTGTTCCGTTAGACATGTAAATCCAGTTCCATTCGTACATAGGTACAACCATGGTCATGGCTGTTTGATTCAGTATTAATGATTCATTTAATGAGTACGTCATACTAATATCTATAATAACAAAAATAAAAGAATATATTTCAAAATACATCAACCCGACAAGAAAATGGCTTTCTAATCACTACCAGTAGACGTATGAATATAACCAACATACTACATGAACGAGGATTCGAGCATGGCGTCATTCAAGCCATCTTTGGGAGGCAAGGAGGCTAAGTGGGTAAGACATTGGCTTGCTAGCCTGGGTGTTCGATCCCTGCATTGGCCGAGGTAATTCATCGGGATTGTCCGACGTGGTTTCACCTTGTCAGTGGTGCAGGACGAGGAGCCTGAAAAGGAAAAAAATCGAGGTCCCGTGTATACATTGACAAGCACGTAAAAGATCCCTTGGCAGTTGAAAGTCGATTTAAGAGGATACTAATAAGAAGAAAATCACCATGTAGGCCTATGTAATTGGAACAAGTTCCCGGTTTATGTGTTTGTTCTTCAGAATTGTAAAAGCTGTTTCGCGAATTGTTTTGGATTGTTCAGTTTGACTCAAAACAGTTTCATGTCCAGGAGACTGATATTTGCCGCTAGTATTTCCGCTATTCCAGACAATAAGGACGAAATATAAACGCTGAATCTTCTCCATGTAGACATAAGCGTATATATCTGCCCTATTTCGAGCTTAATTAATTTCTATCAGTAAAATATATACCTTTGTTTTCTATTTTCACCAGTTCGACATCCTGGAGATTGATATCAGCGCCACTGTTTTGAATAACAAATGTAAAGGATTGACCATACGACCAATGGCGATCTCCAAGGAAACTAGGCGGAGCTGAATAATAACCATTTTGAGGAACAAGACTTTCAGACCTGGAAAACATTTAATATACAGAAAACTTCAATACAGCCATGTAGACATGGTATATCAAGTCACTGAATCCGACTCTGCAATCATTGGTACAAGACTTTCATACCTACAAAACATTCAATATACAGAAAACTACAACACAGACACTCAGACATGTGGTAAATTATATCAAGTCGCCGATCCCGACTCTGCCATTTTTGAACAATAATTAATAATTAACGTTAAAATTGTACTCAAATTAATAATTCTAATTTTAATTGAACCAAAAACAATTACACCACTCTTGTTACAAATAAACGACTTACCCAGTAACCTTAAGTTGAAGTGGTGAATAGCCGGAAGCTGAAGAACACGTGGAGCCATGGCCGAAACAAAAACATGGCTGACATCCTTTAGGATTGGTAGTAACCAGATTAAAGTAACCAGACTTACACGTATCACACTTGTCCCCCTGTACGTTATCTTTACAATGACACGCACCTGATGTTATGTCACATGATCCAGTTGAACTTCCTTCCGAAGAACAACTACACATTCTGAAAAAATAAAAGATCAACATTATGCTTCACCCGTTCTTTTAAAATATTGGAGCAATAAAGCCCAGTTGCCAAGGACTAAACGCCTGACCTGGCAAACAGAAGGAATAGACTTGACACCAGACTCACCAAAAGCCACAAAGGAAGAGTTATAATACTCAATCATTCGACCGGACCAAACGACTAGACATTGTCATAGGACCTTATTTCATACGTATGTATAAACATATTAACTTATGCCATATCTTTATTCTGTTAAATCAATTATCTCATTTTCGTAATTTTCTGCAATATCAGCACTATGGAAGCAAGCTATTGTGGACAGTTCCGGTATACTTTATCTGGTGCAATTCGACCTGGCTAATACAACATAGTAAAGGACTTGATTGAATTATGATATCCATATTCATATGCACTGAATAGTAATTTCGGTTATCTATTGGTCCATTTAAAAATCAACATGTAATTTCACGTAGAATTGAGATCAGGCCATAAAAATAGTTCTGGGTTGATCTTGTGTGTTATTTCAGTTAGTGATGAAACAAGATCTACACCATTAAATATTCGGTGCGATTTAGTAACCTATGAGACTAATTTCAATAATTCTATTTTCCATTCGACTTAAATTGTAGACCATCTTATTTCTTACCCAAACCACAATCTGATTAAAACACAGATCCTATTTCGTTTCGTTTCTTTTTCTTTAGTTCAAAATTTCGTTTCACTTGTCTTCACTACACTAGGATCTGGACGAGTTGTTAAATTACCGGCGTTTTGGTTGAAGCAGGGATTAGCCAATGAAACGGTCTGTTACGGCGAGTTCTTGGCGTGCGATGCGCGGAACTGTTGATGAACCACTAGAAACGTCAACGCTGATTGATTAATCAATGTCTGACATTATAGGGTCAAAAGCCGCTCGTACGACCCCTACGCAACCTTCCTATACAAACGGTCAGATCTTCATCTGCATTTTAATCAAACTGCCCAAACCAATGAAGTTTGGCCATTTTCAATGGATTATCTTTGTACTTACACACAACCATCAGCAGAGAATTTAAAATAACCCGTCTGACAGACATCACACTGTTTCCCGCCAATTGTTGGCTTACAAGGACACTGCCCGTCGGCAGCGCACTGAGTAGCGGTGCTACCACTTGAATTACAGGAGCATGCTGAACAACCCTGTAAAGATCCAAATCCGTAGAAGTTCTGGATACAAGCGCTACAGTGTTTTGAACTCGAGTTTCCAGTCACATCAATCTGTCCATCAATGGCAACATTGGGTTTACATGGACACTGTCCATTATTTCTATCACAAGCACCATTTTGTGAACCACCATCAACACAGTTACAGGCTGCAATATAAATCAATACGAACTGAAATGAAATGGGGTTTAACATCCTACTGTTCTGCTCATAAACTGGACGAATAAAGACGGATATACGCCATACAGTGTGCTATGAGGGAAATTTTTCCCAGGCAGCGGCGCTACAGCCTACTCTTATATCGAATTCACTGCCAAGGGATCTTTTACGTGCATGTCAATGTGTATACGGGTTTTTCGTCTCATCCGAACGACTAGACAACTGTCCTTGCCAGACCCTCCACCCTGCATCACTGACAAGGGAAAAAGACGTCGGAAAATCTGGATGAACTTTATCGGCCAATGTAGGGGTCTTATCCACCTAGCCACCGTGATCCTCTAAATCAATACAGAAAATAGAAGATAAGAAGCGAATGGCAGAATAGGGATTAATGGTTGTGAAATTCGTTCGTTTGTTCCAGGAGTTTTACGTAGGCCTACACTTCCACCAAAGTGATAGCGTTGGCAAGTGTTTCCTAAGAAACTTTCCAGTGGGAGCAACAAAACAGGCTTGATCCAGCTTAAAAATAAGCGGTATAAGGAGTTATTATTTGTGGAATGATAAGGGGTTACTATTGGTGGAATGATAAGGGGTGACTAGTATTGGTGGAATGATAAGGGGTTACCATATATTATTGCTGGAATGACAAGAGGGTACTATTGATGGAATGATAAGGGGTTACTAGTATTGGTGGAATGATAAGGGTTACAATTGGTGGAATGATAAGGGTTGAATGGTAGAGTATTACTAGTATTGGTGTTGGTGGAATGATAAGGGGTTACTATTGGTGGAATGATAAGGGGTTACTAGTATTGGTGGACTATATTAATGTAGAGTGCTAATAGAATATATTTTCCCTACACTTATTTCGACTTTCAATTGTCATGGGATCTTTAACATATTATTAAGCTATACGAGATCTCGGTTTATCGTCTCGCTCAAATGGCTAGATAACTTTCCTTCTCAAGCACACCCTTCCCCCTCCCCCACAGCACCACTGACGGATGGGAAATCAGGCTGGACAATTCCAAGAAAGTAATTGTAATTATATTGTTTTGTTGAAGAGAAAAGGGTGATAAAGGCCCCAATCCTACCCTTAATAAATAAAATATAGTTTTAAAAAAAACAAAAGTAGTGTATGCAGTGATTATAAGAAGAAATGGCTACACGATCGTCCATGGATTTGAACACGGTATAAACTACATGTACTTGAGGGTCCAAACACCAAAATTCCAGACGTTCGTGGTTCCTTATAACCAAACAACAGAAAATAATTATAATTCTAACATTAATAGTTTTCACATTTTTCGCCATGTCAAATATTTACCGCGTCAACAGTAATTCTATTAAATCCTGACTGCCAATCCATATATTTATTGCTTAATATCAAGCTGTTTTATGGGCGCAGAGATTTTAAAAACATTAAATCGAAACTTCGCCATGTTTGTTCAGCTTTGTCGACCAATCCTTGATTTTAAAGGGGACAGTGCGTATTTGATTTATATAAACGAAAATATTAATGTGATCATGATGAACGTCATTCTATTAAATGCTCAGGCCGCTGTATACTCAATATTTTGTTAGTTTTTACTTAATCTGTCGACAGTCAAAACAATTATAGGTTTATCACGAAACTTAACGTGTAAGGGTGCCCACGAGGTAGGCGACGTTTGGACCTTAGTGGTTCAGGCCACATTGTTGGGTAACAATAATAAGGCCACTATCAGATTTCGTCAAGATCGTGAGATGTAAACATGGTTAGGGTCGGTCATTGTTGTCGAGAATTGTGTGTTAGGATATCTTGACTGACGAAATCGGCAGGTGGCCTTAGTATTTAGTATTTAGACATAACCTAGATATGGGCTGGTGTTAATACGGGCGAATTCCTTGTTAGGCTTAAGTATAAACCCCTGATGCCGAAACGTTGTACAGATCTAAAGAATCGTGAATAACACATGGGTGTATTGTTAAAATAATATATCTGCGTCTAATAGGATGATTAGTTAAAAACTATATTATGTAAAGGGATTATGCTGAAAATCGCCTCCTGAACAGAGGTATTAGCGATTGAATTTGAGGTCTAATCTCGATCATCATGGTACGATAAAACGCACAGTCTCGATTATCGATTTTTGGATTTAATCACCAATGAGCATTGGGCAGCAGATCGGATTCATATGCAGTGACTGAAACTCAGACACATAAAATGACATCGAGGGTTGATTATGGTCTTTTCAAGTTAATAAATATCTAATTGATAGTTTATATATAACAGTTCAGACTTAAAGAAAGTCCCACAATAGACATATTTAGCTCTTGCATGATGTATGGTTAATTAGTTTGCACAGCTTAAAGTATTTGTTTTATCTTTTAGAATGCCTGTTTATTTTATTGCTTGAATTTGATTTTAAAAAAAAAGAAAGAAATATGTTAAAATGTACAAATAAACTTGTTATTGATTTTTGTTATCGATATTGAGTAAATACCACTGGTGTAAGACAGACCTACATCACCTACGTGATTGATTTTAAAGGCGAGCCCGGATTCTTTCCTTCATAATCCATTTTGAAATATGAGTAATGGTATAAATTTTATATGATTATATAAAATCACGCCACACCTATTTTAATAGCTGGATAAGTAAAACGTGTTACCTATCAATAGTAATTGCATTAGCAAATAATCGATATACGTCATAAAGGTAACACTCATTTAGGGCATGGTGGCAGTTAGATCAGGGGCGTATTTAGCGGGGGTGCAGGGGGAACATTACACCCCAAGAAAAATAAGGCGCCCAGAGAAATGGCGCCCCTGCGGGATTACTTGCTAGCGACTTTGATTGCGGGCAGTCCCCGCGCTCAATAACTTGGGCATTGTATTGGCGCCCCACCACTCTGCTGCACCGCCAACTTTTAAAATCCTACATACGGCCCTGAGTTAGATCTATGCAGAGTCCGGCACACTGCGGACAAGGTCGCCACTTTGCTACTCAAACGAAACAAATATAAACAAAATGAAGTGGGGTTTAACGTCCTACTCTTCTGCTTCGACTGGCCATACAATATGCTATGAGAGAAATTTATGACCTCTTATCGAATTCCAACTGTTAAGGGATCTTTACTTGCACGCCAATGAATGCACAGGACGCCAATGAATTTCCCATCCGAGCGACTAGACAGCTGTCCTTTTCACCCCCACCCCCACACCCCGTTCTGCACCACTGACATGGGAAAGCCACGTCCGAAAATCTCGATGAAGAAACAAATTTAAGTCATATCGATGACCAAATCGAACAAACATCTTTATACCAAAGGCGAGTTTAATGATACCTTCTCGCGTACAAACTTGGTGATTTGATGATCTAAACTAATTAATCTTTCAAAATTATGCTCAAATCCTTATCAAAACATTTTATTCGCGAAGAATTACCCAAAGCCATACAAGAAGTTTGTTTCACGCGAGTTGACTCTCACGGTACCTAGCAACGGGTACAAAATCGGGGGAGAATTCATTGCCTCTTATTTTTGCCTTGTGCGTGCTTCGTGTGCGATTTTCAATGAATCCAGTATTTTTCTAGTAAGATTGGGTCTTTCTACTTTCCATGTATACCAAATACCTACCCGATAAATACTTTTGTGGTGAAATGAAATGCACCTGACCCGGGCTAATGGAAGACGGGCATACGCCATACAGTGTGCTATGAGGGTAATTTTGCCCGGGCAGCGGCGCTACGACCTACTCTTATATCGAATTCCAACTGCCAAGGGATCTTTTAAATGCACTCCAAAATGTACACGGGACCTCGGTTTTTCGTCCCATCCGAACGACTAGACAGCTGTCCTTGTCAGACCCTCCTTCTGTATCACTGACAAGGCTTTTGTGGTGAAGTATCTTTAAAGTTAAAATAGGTCTATGTAGACAGGCATGAATTAATAACTGTATAATGTTACTTTAATTTATTAGTTTTTCAATTTTGGTTAATTTATTTACAGTTTTCATTACCCGTATAATACTTACATTTCAGAGACATTTTGCTAAATAATTTGGGAATTATAATTCAAGTTTGATTTTTAAAGAAAAACAACATTAGCAGGATCTTAAACTAATAATGAAATGGGTTTAACATCCTACTTTTTTCTGCACCAGCCAGACTGACGAAGGCGGACAGTCGCTATGCAGTGTACTTAAGGGGGTTTCTGTTCCCGGACAGCAGCATTAGCTGGACCGCGGTCTATATGGTAACATTCCTTACCACCTTAAAGACCTGCTGCACCAATGAGAATGCGAAACCAGGCAGGGAGATCTCGAGAAACTTTCGAGAAACTTTCTTCATTCAAAGTCACTATTCAATCACCGGTAATGTGTAATTTTGGAAAAAAGAATGGACATTTCGACTTTTCAAGCCTTATTTAAAGGAACGCTGTTTGTGTACTGCAGACTTGCAGATCACCCCCACTTCTTGGTCAGTGTCATAGAAGATAGAACACAAATTCATATAACAAAAAAATGCGATATAATTCTATCGCAACAAATTGTGAAATCCGTTTCCTGGAAGAAATCCTTATTTGCATTAGATCAACCATCAATGAGAACAAGTAATAATGTACTTTTAAAAAAAATAATAAATAATTGGGAATTAGATTCTTGAATGGTGTCGTCATAAATACAATACAAAAATTTCAAAACAGTAAAAACATAAATATGTGTAAAATCATAAGTATATTACAAAAATCCCTTTTTATGCCACATCTCCGTTATTTTGGGTATCGCAGGTTTTCCCCAGAAAATTTTGAAAGATTAGAATTAAATGTCCATTTTCTTGCGTCTGGGTCCATTTCTGAAGGACATTTACTCTTTTAAATGTATAGACCCTCTCCAAAACTTTCTCCTGTATAGCACACGCGTCTGGTATCTGGGAGTCGAAGGTTGGGACAACCGTAACAACCCACTGTGCGGTACAATCCTGTAATGATGCAGGCATCACTTACGACACAAGAGATTTCACCCTCTTAAACGACCCACACATGGAACGAATGATAATAATATATTATTTAAAAAGATGGCATAAATGTATAAAATTTTGGCAAATGTTCTTGGAAGACTAAAATTGTTTATTAAGTATTTCAAAGGCCGTTAAAATTTATGTGTGGATCTTAAGAAGAGAATTTTCGCAAATCTCATAATAAATTATTCCAATTTTTAATTTAATCTTCGGTGAGACAGGGTATGATGATTGTACTTTGTAGGCATGTTTAATCGAGTCACACCATTGAGCCGTTTATTTCATCGAATTCACCAAAATCTGCATATTGACTTGTCCTGTTTGATCGAGGCAACAGTTCCTGTCTGGGGTTGTTCGTGTCCTTTTCCCGATTAAAGAAATCTATCTTTCTACTCGGTTTATCTGTCGATGTTTTAGGTCTAGCACCAGCTTCAGCCCCTGGTGATGGCCTAACGGGAGATAGTTGTCGTGGTGGCGTAAACCCGTTGTAATCTTCAGGGTACACGTATTCCATTGTATTTGACGCCGGATTAATCCGAGAAGCTCTCAATGATGGCATTGGCGACACATTCTTGTCTTTGGAGAGGTTTTTACGTTTGGGTTTATCGGGCGCTTGTGCCTTGGACTTGTCTGCAAACATTTCTGGCACCCTTATTGGCGAGTTGGCTTTAAATGTATTAAAAGGACTTTTTGCTGAATCCTGTAAATTTGATAATTTATTTTTCAGTTTATCCGCTTCTATATTCACCGTTTTTGGTCCTTTCTTATCGGGTTGAGGTTCCGCATTTTGAACATTTGCTTTATGGGCCGCTATATACGGTGAAGCCGATTCTTCGTTCTCCACGGAAGAAGATTCCTCGGGGATGCTATCTAAATCACCAGAATCTTCAGTGTCATATGCCACCCAGGTCCGCGGATTTACGCGCACATCTTTGGGATTGAGTTGAAAGCCTTTATTGGCTCTCTGTTTATTTTTAAGTTTACCCGTCGCTAATTGCTCATTGAAATCGTAACTGTTTGCATTTTTTGCTGGCACGATGTTATCGTTTATTCTAATCGTTTTATTTCGCTTGGTGTAACTCCAGCATATTACTATCAACAGGGGGATGAGTAGAATTCCGACACCAACACCAATAAATATCCCTATATATTCATCAGCACCAGATCCTGCCACCAGAGGCGCTGCTGTCGCCATTGTTGACGTAACTATGGTGAGCTCAACTGGAATAACGGGAGTTGTCGTGAAGACTGGACATGGCAACACAGGGCATCCTACCATATGCAAAAGAAAGAAAAAAAGCACCGAATTACCAAAAATGAAAAAGAAAAAGAGTTCAACTCAAAATCAGCTTTATTTACAAAAAGTACATAAAAAAATTGTGAACTTCTCTAATGAGAAGTGTTATAGGATGTTTTCAAAAAAATGAGAATATCGTGTCTCGTGCTCCACACGTATCTGCCATTGTCTATTTCTTAATTATATGGATAGGCCTACATGTACCATCTATTTATAGTCAGTCAAATAAATACCCAAAACATCGACATAAGCCGGTTATCAAAATATAAAGCATGTGGCAAGTTTGAGTAGATCTAACACTAGAAGATTCTTCAAATTTCCATAATGGAAAATAAAATATATTTCATAAAAAGCTATGACATTAAAATCATAATCGATCATACCAACATCGGGGGATGGATTAGACATGCAGGGCTCGTTAAAATCGATTACTAAAATTAACAGAATCAACAGACTAGTATTTGTCAGTGTACCTGCAAGGCTCATTAAAGTCACCTTTTGAAATTAACCTTGAAAGATTGGACAGTCTAGGAATGTAGGATTAGTCAATGTTTGTCCAAGGTTCGTTAAAGTTACCTTTCAACGAACTAGGATTCACCGGGAAGTTACTGTCGCCTTTTTTTATTAACAGAATCTAAAGTGGTTTTTCAGTGCTCGTCAACAGATTAAAAGTTCGTCACTGCTGTGTATTCGATTGATAATCAAGATACTGGGATTAGTCAGAGTGAGTCAATGTTGTCAATACGATCAATACAATCAGAAGTGACATCATCATTTTCTTTAAAAAATTCAAAAAAAAGAACAGATTAAACGACGTAAAGCAGATTTTGAGTTGTAAATAATAAAAATTGTACCGAGAAAAGACTAATCACCAAATCAGAACAAACTTAAATTAAAGGTGTAGAGAGAAGGGGGGTGGGGTTTAACGTCCACTCAACACAAACTAGTTCATTTCGGGAGTAACATGCGGTTCAATTTTATTTCAATAATTCGCTTGCGCGTAGGGGTTTTTAACACCAGGAGGTAACCTGAATACCCGGTGAAAACCCATGAGGTTGGACAGGCGACCCTACTCCTCGTCACGTACAACCGGGGAATCGAAACCACACCAGTTCACTCAACGACAGACCTTATAATACAGCGCTAACGCGTCAACCATTTCGTCCATGTAACTAAAAAACCATTATGCCTTCGCTCAAAATGTTAAATTCATAAATTAAGCCAAGGATAGGCAGTAATCACTAAAGCAACTGTCAGAATATATATTGAACAGGTGCGTTCAGAACACCATCTTTTAACGTACAATAAATCACCCTTCAAATAACTGAAATATCTTATTTTTTGAATACTAAATATACCAATTTATCTTATCAATAACTAATAAATACATCCCCAGCCCGAACACCACCTAATGACGTCCAAATTATCCTTCAAATCAAATAATACTAAATTATACCCACACCCAAACCAATAAATGAGAAAATGTCTTAGTAAGACTAAACATATCCTGCCGTTTACACGACATAAGTCTATGATAAAACCTAAATCTAACGCTTATTTCTATATAAATGTATAACACAGATGTTTTGAATATAGAGGTTAAATGATAAGTGGTGCCAGACAATGTAATTCTGTGTCAGTTTTTAAATTTAAAGTAAAAATTTGGTGATTTAGTCTAGATCATAACCATTTCAATATGTGTCCAATTTCAGATTTTCTGGCATTCCCTTGTTAACTAATCATTATTATCATTATGTTTCAGAAATCGAAACTACTAGACCCGCGGAAGCTCCACCTCCTTCTGCACAACAGCTTATCGTCTGTTGATCAAATAAATAAGCGGTAAAAAGATATTTTATACCGAACATAGAGCTAGTACAGTTAAGATTTGGCTGGATTATACAGGATAGTGTACAATCTTTAGATGAAGACGGATTCTGGGCTGCTTCACTGATGAGGACATCCCATCCTTACGAATGGGATACACGGGTTTTTGTAGAGTCTTTAGATGAAGACCTGCCCTGGGACATTTAACTGATGGGGTCATCCCCGCTCCTTATGTTTGTGTATTTGTAAAACACAATTGTGCAAAGCAGGGGATGATGACGGATGTTTTAAGACCACACTTGTGTAGGAAAGGCTGATGAGTGATGACAGTGCTATGATACGGTATAAAAGATGGGATGAATGAACCACCACCTCCATAATCAACTATCGTACGCTTAAAGAATTCAGGCCCGAAGCTAGCGGTGGGGGTGGCAATAGAAGCAACTGCCTGCCCTGGAACAAATTGGGCACTAATGGGGAAAGAATCGGTTACCCCAATGGGCGCATTTGGTGCCCTTTCCATTGGTCGCAATACGAAACCAAACCAACCCGACCCTCTTGCTCCGCCCCCGATAGCTACGGGCCTTGAAATTAAATGTATCCGGATATGAATTGAACGGATAGAATCTACTTACGTTTGCATCCATCGATCGTCAGATTGTAATATCCGGATAAACATCTGCTGCATGTCCTTCCTCCTACACCCGCTTTACACCGACACTGCCCTCCTACAGCATCACAAGCAGTACCAACTACTGTTCCTGTAGGATCACAACCACAAACTGAAATATTGAGTAAATAAAAATATTAGCCAAACATCTCATGTGAGTGGGATCACAAATCAAAAACAGTATCAACAACAGTCTCTCTGGGAAATGAAATGGGGTTTAACGTCCCTCTGTTCTGCTACGACTGGGCTAATGAAGGCGGGTATACGCCATACAATGAGCGCCGAGGAAAATTTTTCTCAGACTGTGGCACTATGGCCTTCTTTTATATCGAATTCAAGCTGCAAAGGGGTCTTTTACGTGCATGCCAATGTTTACACGGGACCTCGGTTTTTGGTCCCAGCCGAATGACTAGGCAGTTGTCCTTGTCAGACCCTCCGTCCTGCACTAAGTTTCTCTGGGATCGCATCCATAAACCGGAAGGTGTAAATAAAACTATTAACCAAAGATTTTATCACAGCATGGTGAGGAACATTATTAGCCACAAACTGAAACATTGATAAAGCACCAATTAACAAACGTTCAACAGCTTATACGAAGTGAAAGAAGTGCCCCCACCCCCGCTTCCTGGAAATATATAAACATCTTCAACTTAAACTGATTTATTGTCCCAAGTTTATAACTAAAGCCTTCCTCCACATCTACAACCAAGTTTTATTAATAAAGAAGTACCATACGTCCAAAATTCATATCAGATGACGATGACTATTGAAGAGCACAATTTGAACCTTGTACAGTAATAAGACTCAATGGATCAGACCATCCCTGTTTTCAATATCAACTTCGTTCGACGCGGACGTGAAGTCCAATGGACGAACCAACGGAACAAACTAGAGTTTCTACATAGAACAACAGTTAACCAATGTACCACAATTACGATCTTCACAGAATAATCCTCGGCGTCTGCTTGTAAGATATGAAGAATGATTCCAAGGTAAATATGATTCGAGCTTCTAATATTTGAAAATAAAATGACTTACCATTGGTTGCATTATTTAATTCAGCTCCCACGGATAGGAGAAGTGATCTGCATGTTGTTTCCTGAAGAGTTGCCTCTCTCATCTGCAGACTCACCATTTTACTTGCGCATGCCTTGTACAGGTCTGCAGTCGCCGCCATATTCGCTAAAAACCAATAATGGAAAGTCACCAATTTCGTAGTTTCCCCTGATCAGTTGTAATAGCTGTGCCATTTATCTGATCATGCTAATAATTAACAGCAAATAGAGAGAGAGAGAGAGAGGGAGAGAGAGAGATATAGAGGGGGAGAGAGAGATAGAGGGAGGGAGAGCGGGGGGAGAGAGAGAGAGAGATAGAGCGGGGGTAACGTCCACTCCACGTTATTTCTTGACTAAAATATGTTCAATTTTATGTCAGTAATTTGCTTGCGCGTATGGGTTTCAGCAACCAAAAAGAAACCGGAGGACCTGGAGAAAACCCACCGTTTGGTATAATGAGCTGGCACCATACTCACCGAACCACCATGACTCTCCTCTAATTTTTAGAAATATCATATTTTTGATCCTGAGCATTTGGATATCGAGTAATTCTAATTGACAAGGAAAATCAAATTAACTAAAATAAATGAAGTCAAATGAAATGGATAACGTCCTACTGTTCCGCAACGAGTGGGCTAATAAAGACGGGCATACGACATAACGTGTGCACTATGGGTCTACTCTTCTATCGAATTCCAACAGCCATGGGATCTTTCACGTATTAAAATAAGGAAACACTGATAATTATACATACCACTTTCATCATAAGTCCTGAAGCTTGCCACAACCGTAGAACCATTCATCTTGGTTAGGGTGGGAACCAATATGACGGAGTCTATGTGGATATAACTGGTGGAGCCTTGAATACCTTGTATAGCTAGTGATATTGTATAGGTACTACGTACATCTATATCCACGGTAACACCAGTAACAAGAACTCCAGTCGATATACCTGTGTAATAAAATAAAATGAAATGGGGTTTAACGTCCTACTGTTATGTTCTGACTGATTGGGTTTAACATCCTACTGTTCTGCTCGAACTGGACTAATGAAGACAGGCATTCACTAAACAATCACTTATTATAAGGGTTATATTGCCCAGTCAGTGGCACCCAAGCCTACTCTTATTTTAAATCCCAGCTGTCGGGGTTGCTGTTTTACCTGCGCGCCAATATGTACACGGTGTCTTGGTTTTCCGTCCCATTCGAACGACTATACGTTGTCCGTCTGTCCTGCAATACACTGACAAGGGGCAATCACGCTTCAAATATAGCAGAGATGACTAAAAACAAAAAACGGTGATGAAGGACACCTTTATCCGAAACGTTTTACGATAAATTTGTCTACCACAACCAAGGACTTCGTCTGTCTTCTCTGGTTGTAAGAGTTGCTACTCTATTTTAAATGACTAAAAAATGTGAAATGGGCATCTAGCAATGGCCACATGTACGTCCCAATGAGAGGAGTCGCCTGCCGAATCTCCTATTTCGGCCCACTGCCAGTCACATCCCACTGGCTCCGACAATAGATTTACCTGAAAATGACATACTCACCGGTTGTTAAATTTAATGGTATCTCAACCGAAGAATTGTCTGGTATAGTATAATCTGCCGTTGGGAGAGTGACACCAGTCAGAGTTCTGACAGTTTCTATAGTGACACCACTCGCTCCAGTAGCTTTAACCATAAGCATAGCCAAGATGGGTTCTGTCGTGTTCACACTGTATCGCACACCAACATAATAGGGCCTGTAATTCAAATGGAGAGAATACAGCAACACGGTTTTATTAGTCTTTAGCTACAGGGAAATAGGGACTGCGAATTCCTGCTTCATACCTTAAGGTGGACCCCCCTCTCAGTCACAAATAGTAATTTTGCTTGGAAAATTATAATTGCAATGTCATCCTATGTAGACGCGGATGTTAATCCCTATAGTAGTAGTGGCAACGGTTCAAAATATAGATCAACAAAGTTTGGGTAAATAGTAACTCTAGCCCGAACCTTAGCCCACAATATCGTCAACAATCACGTACCCTATTTTTGATGAAATCTGCAAGGGGCCTTTTTATTTATACCTGCAGACGGCCATATACTGTGCAGTGAGGGGAGTTTTATTTCTATATCCAACTGTCAGTGAGGTATTTACGTCTGTGGGATTTAATCTTGAAACATCCCATGGAACTTTTTGTTCACGTCGGGAACGCCTGCGATTGTAAAGGAATTATATATTATGGTAGTTGGCATTTTGTGAGTAAAACGGTCTCGTATTTAAAAGGTAACGATGGTATCTAAAAACGGGTTCATACCAAGATACATCCTTCTGTTTTCTGGCTGTTAGGATTGATGCAAAATTCAATGTTACGTTTTTTTCCAGAGGACATTTTGCAAATTGTGTTCCATCAAACGGTTGTTCTTGCGTCCAAAGATCATCGTTGACGGTGCAATCAGATGCTACTCCCCCCTCAGGTTCTAGTCTAAAGTCGTCCACGGTAGGAACATAAAAGTTGGATTCAATGGTGGTACATTTATCGCCTGTTATGTGGTCCTTACACAAACACTTGCCACTCGTTTTATCACAGGCCTTAGTGACGGAACCTCCAGGATCACAACTACAGGATAAACAACTCTGTAAAAATATAAACACAATACATTATGTAAGAGCTAAATCTTCTTATTGCAGGTCTTTCATTTGGTTTCCAATGTCAAATGGGTCTTCATTGAAAGATTTTGCAACATGCCAAGCCTATAATCAACTGTGTAGTTGCGATGGGGTCTAACTGCCAACTAATGTACGAATGATACAATTAATCACGAATTATATCTAATGAAGACATAATCTGTACAAAAATAGGCCATAACCTAAGTGGCTGAAATCTAACCTGTGCCGGAATTCCCCGTGGGAACTGGTAAAACCCATCTTTACAGACGTCACATCTCCGACTATCTGTTGAAGGCTTACATGGACATTGACCATCTGTTTGACTACACACGTTACTTCCGCCTACTGTACCATCTGTATCACAATTACACACTGGAACACATTTCAAAAACATCGTAAATATCTAGAAAGCATCCATATCATTTCAAAACCCATTGTAAATATATGCAAAGCATCCATATCATTTGGGAGGTAATTGCTTGAATCATTAGAATATCAGACGAAATAGGTGTATGTATTATATAATATACAGAAAGCATGTGCATCATTACATTGCAGTAAGCATGTGTATCACTAATTGCAGTAATCATGCGTATCATTACATTATATTGAGCATGTGTATAATAATCTAATATATAATATGCAGTAAGTATCTGTATCATTAGATTGCAGTAAACATGTGTATCTTTACATTGGAGTATGCATGTGTATCATTGCATTGCGGTGTATCATTACCTAATACAATATGCAGTAATAAGCATTTACATCATTACACTGCAGTATGTATGTGTATCATTATCTTATTTAATATGCAGTAAGCACGTGTATCATTACATTGCAGTAAGCTTGTGTGTCATTATATTGTAGTAAATATATTTGTCATTGCATTGCAGTAAGCATGTGTATCATTACATTGCAGTAAGCATGTGTATCATTAAATTGCAGTAAAATGTGTATCATTACATTGTAGTCAGCATGTGTATCATTACATTACAGTAAACATGTGTATCAGTATATTCCAGTGTATCATTACTTAATATAATATGCAGTAATAAATGTCTGTATCATTACATTGCAGTAAGTATATGTGCCTCGTTGCCTAATTAAATAAGGAGCAAATCACTTTATCATTACATTGCAGTAAGTATATGTCCATGATTATCTAATTACATAAGGCGCAAACATACCTATCATTACATAATAAAACATACTTATCGTTACATAATAAACTATGCAGAAAGTATCCGTTTCAATACAAAATAAAATATGCAATAAGAATATACATTTGCATACCATTACATGATAAAATATACAGCAAGGATATACACTTGTATACCATAAAATATGCAGCAAGCATCCGTATAATTGCATAATACAATATGCAATAAGCATATACATTTTTATACCGTAACATAATAAAATAAGCAGCAAACACCTGTCTAATTTCAGAATAATTAACAGAAACAATCGCCAAACAATTAATTAATAGAAACTCACTTTTGCATGTTCCAGGATCGACATCCATTAAAAGTCCATAATACTGAGGATCGCATTCATCACATCTTCTTCCTGTTACTAGTGGTTTACATTTACATTGTCCTGGTACTTGTCCCAACACGTTGGTTGTCTGGATACACGAACTGTTGGTGTCCGTGACACCCAGTGCTTCGCATGAACACTCTGTAATGCAATGTAATGGGGTTTAATGGAATGACATGGGGTTTAACGTCCTACTGTTCTGCTCCCAACCTGGGCTAATGAAGACGGGAATACGCCTGCCATACCGTGTGCTATGAGGGAAATTTTGCCCGGACAGCGGTGCTACAGCCTACTCTTATATCGAATTCCAACTGCCAAGAGACCTATTACGTGCACGCCAATTTGTACACGGGACCTCGGTTTTTCGTCCCATCCGAAAGACTAAACAACTGTTCTTGTCAGGACATCCAACCTGCATCACTGACAAGGAGAAACCACGCGAAAAAAAAGAAATGTAATGGGGTTTACAATGTAGTAGCCTACTTTTCTACATCATTAGGGCTAATGAAGACGGGTATAAACCATTCGTCCAACCTCGTAGTTTTTCTCCGGGTCCTCCGATATTTCCTCCGATTTCCCCCCACTACAAAAAAAACCTACAAGCAAGGGAATTATTGAAATAAAATTGAACCATGTGTTAGTTCCAAAATGACCTAGTTTGTCTCGAGTGGACGTTAAACCCCACTCCTCTCTATATATAAACAATGCGGGACATTATCATCTAATCTTCGTCAACTGCCAACGATTCTTTTACGCGCAGTCTAGGACACGTTTAGGGTAAAAATCCGTGATCACCTTCAGTGATTCTTCCACGCACCTGCTGTACTTACAATAAGAGTTTATTTCATCCCATTCTTGGCAATTTTGTATTAAAAGAACATTGATCTTTAAAAAATGAATCCTCACAAAATACAAATTCTTACCGGTACATCGCTGTGTGTCGTTTAAGGGTAAAGTTGTATTTGGGAAAAAGCCCTGTACACATTCTTCACACTGGTGACCTGTTGTATTATGTTGACAGTCCATACACACACCACGTCCTACTGTACTATTATACATACAACTAGTAGCATGATCATTACATTCACATTCTGGAAAAAAATCGTAAAATAGCTAAAATTCGTACTAGTATCATTACATTCACACTATGTTCAAAATATTCACACTATGTTCAATATATTCACACTAGTATCATTACATTCTTTAATAATACACCATTAATATTACATTAACTCTATGATCATTACACTCTGTAATAGTACAGCATTATAATTACATTGGGCATAACATTCAAATTATGATCATTACATTCTGTAATAATACACCATTAGTGCAACATTATAATTACATTCAAACTATTATCATTACATTCTGTAATAATACAGAAGTCGGCATTTTCTTTCAACAACTCTTGGTCATAACATTATGTAACAGTACACTATATTCATAACATAATGTAATACTAACTTATGACCATTGCATTATGTAGTAGTACATGATGAGTATTAAATTAACATAATCTAATAATATCTCATGCTTATTTTTTTTCTTTTTTTTTTCTTTATTGAAACATCTGTAAAAGGCCTACAGCCCATAGTACATGTGATATAATTACAGCCAATTATCCTTAAAAGGAAACTATTTTCTATTACATTTTCAAACAATCAAACATGCTTATTACATAATGTAAACTAACCCATGATCATCGTATTGTGTAAAAATGCAACATGATCAATGATCATTACATTATGTAATAATAGTAGGTACCGGCAGCCAAAATTCATTTCTTATTAATTCTGATATTTAATAGTTTATCATGGAAGTAGCCACCAATAGAAGCCCAGCAAAATTTTTTTAACAAAATGTCTTGATTAGTTCCCGAGATATTCATGTTTAAAGGTCTCATTTTTGACTAATTGCATAAATTCGCTAAAATAGGCCATTTTTATAGGCAATTTATAGTTGCATAAATATGCAAATAGGTATTGTTTTTAAACTTAATGAAATATATGGTGTACATTCTATAAAAAAATGAAATGCATTAAGACTTTCTAAAGTAATTTTTGTTGAAATAAGCTTTTAAAAATTAAAAAAAACGACAAAATTACATAGTTCGAATAAGTCTGAAGCCCAACTTTGGTATGCAATAAGTTTTTATGCAAATATAAATTTATGGGTTTTTATGCAAGAATATTAATAGATAAAATTGTTAAATATACACTCTAGAATAATAGAGAATGGACATCACATTCCTTAAAAAATAACCTATGGTCATTATGTGGAAAATAGTTTTATTTTTAATAACATTTCAACTAGATCTCATTACGTTGGGGGGGGGGGGTAGTCGAATGGTTAGCGTGCGCGCGCTTTATCAGCAGGCCTGCCATTAAGTCAACTGGCGTGGTTTCAAATCCCCGGTTGTACGTGGCAAGGAGGAGGGTCGCCTGTCCAACCCCCTGGGTTTCCTCCCACTGCTAAATACCCCTACGCGCAGGCGAATTATTGAAATACAATTAAACCATATGTTAGTCCCGAAATGACCTAGTTTGTGTCGAGTGGATGTTAAACCCCATCTCTCTCTCTCTCTCTCTCTCTCATTACGTGTAATGACATTGGTAACGTGTAATACAAGGGCCCAGGAATTGTAATAACGGAATATTTCGCCCAGTAGGTATTGACCGAGAAGTGATTCACCAGGTGCGCCAATGGATATGTATCATTATAATTATGTGGTAAACTTCACTTGAATGTAATATATAACTTTTCTAGTTGAGAAATCAGCTGTTACCTGTCACAAGGTAGGCTTATATCAAATAGGTAAATACAATATAAGTGGACCGCTTTATTATCTCAGATATTAAATCTAATAGCTCATTGATTTTCTTGTCTCCGATTTCAGTCAGTCAGACATTAGTATTAAACTACCAGAGGGTTAATAGAAATTAGTTTGCGGTTTCACAAAAGACTGGAATTTAATCTTCGATATTAAAATCGTAATGTGATTTTAATTTTTGTCAAATAGTGATTTTAGTTTATGCAATTAAAACCGAAACTGATGCTGTCTTGAGTTTTCCTGGAATTAAACTTGCTTTCATAGATTTCGTTTGCACTTTTTCAAATATTAAAATCGTAATTTAAGTTTCATTTTTGACGAATATTGTTCTTAGAGGAAAGGTCTATAGTTTGTGAAATAAAAAACAGAAATTAAATTAATATTAAAATTATCTTGAATTTTACTTCAAATCATACTACTTTCAAATAATTCGTTTTCACTTATTCAACAGGAATATTATATAATCTCCGTTATTAAGTTTTAACAAATGTTCCTCTTAGAAGAATAGCCTAGTTCATTGAATAACAACCAAACTGTCGTGAAATTGAACTAGTTTTACACAATTCATTTGCACTTTTTCAAAATAAATAAATTAAATTCCAAATATTAAACTTGTAATGTACTTTAATTTTTGTCAAATATTGTTCTAAGTCTACTTTATGAAATAAATCCAAAAACTACACCCCTATCGCGCTGTCTAGAGTATTACGTGAAATTAAATTAGTTTTACATTGATTCGTTTCTATCATTTTGTTTGTTTTGTTGGGTTTTTTTCTTTATTTTTTTAAAAAAAGGAAATATACAATCTCCGATATCTAAATTTTAATGTAATTTTAAGTTTTGGCGAATATTTCTTATAGTCAAAAACTACGCCAATATCACCTTGTCTGGGGTTGTACGTGAAATGAAATTAGTTTTACAAAATTCGTATGGTTTCTTTTTTTTGTTTTTTTTTAAAGGAAATATATAATCCCCGATATCAAAATCTTAATGTAATTCTAAGTTTTTGGCGGATATTGCTACTAACTCTAGTTTTTGAAAAATGAAATTATATTAATACGAAGCTGTCTTAAGTTTTACCTGAAATTAAATTAATTTTACAGAAATTCGTTTGGGCTTTTAAAAAGAGAGGAAATATATAATCTCCACTATTAAAATTAGATTCACAGACAAACTTTTCTGCGTTTTAAATTTTAAAGTCATACATTCAAAACCTAATGTTTCACGAATAGATGAATGGTGTAGTTTATGAAATAAAAACCATTAAGCTGTGGAAAATTTTCGTGAAATTAAACTACTTTCATAAAATTTTAATCAATGTCTGGCGTCATAGGGTCAAAGGCCACTCGTTTGACCCATGACCCGAACTCTCACTATAACTTCATGTAGTGTAGGCCACCGAAAGTATAAAAAAACGAAACGAAATAAAGATTTGTATTATAATCAGATTGCTTTTTAACACCCATTCTAACTTCGAAAATCGTGTTTTTGAGATGTAAAAAATAAATATAAAATGAAACCTACTGGTACATTCATTCGCTGTTCCGTTGGGATACGGTGAATAGGTTCCGGCTTTCCACTGTCGGTTGTTGTACAGAGGTAGACATTTTTCGCACTCACGTCCGTCAGTAAAATGTTTGCAGACACATGTTACCTCGCCGTTCTCGATTATACACGATGAACCATGTAAGTTACAAAAACATCTGAAATAAAATGAAGTGGTTTTTAAACGTCCTTCTTTCCTGCTCCAAGTGAACTAATGAAGACAGACATCCACCAAACATTGTGCTACATGGGAAATTGTGCTACATGGAAAATTGTGCCCGGAAAACAGTGCTTCAGTTTACCCTTATTTCGAATTCAATCTGTGAAAGCCGTACAGAAACACCCTTACCACCCTTAATATCATTCAAGCCATTATGCCCTCAACACATCCCTGTATCTGTCTAAGAAACAGCATGGATCAAATGAAGTCAATGTAAAGTAAATTGCCAGTCTGAATCCATATTATATTGCGGGGGTTGTCTCCCCTTACTTGGGGCAACTGCCCGCTGTTAAAGACCGGTGCGCGCGTACGCGCGATTGCACGCACACTCGGTCAGTCTGCTGGTGTTGGGATGCGCAAAACACTCCACTACGTAAACAGAGTTGCATATGGGGTGAGAGAGAGAGAGAGAGAGAAATGGGGTTTAACGTCCACTCAACACAACCAGGTCATTTCGGGACTAGCACATGGTTTCAATTTTATTTCAATAATTCGCTTGCGCGTAGGGGTCTTTAGCCGTGGGAGGAAACCGGAGTGCCCTGAGGAAACCCACGAGGTTGAGATGGCGCCCCTATCTCCATGCCACATAGGCTCACACCAGGGCTCGAAACCACAGCCGCAAGCCAGAGGTGACCGGCCAGCTAGAGGTCGAATTGCGGCACTCTAGACCACTAGGCCATCCCCCCCCCCCATATGGGGTGAAATGTGCCCCCCCCGACATTGACGCTACGGCTATATCAAGTGTTCTTTTACGAGCACGTCAGTGTGTACACGGGACCTCGGTTTTTCGACTATACGTTTTCCCTAGTTGCCATTCACTCCGTCCTGCAACATTGACAAGGGCCTAAATTATTTTCATGTTTCCAGATAAATTATACAAACTTAAATAAAAATGTCCATATACCTTCCTGTTATTTTAATATCAGAGATAGCATAGTAATAATTCATGAATTTGATGGCATTACGGGAAGTTTCGTCTGCGTCTGTAGCAGGGTAAACAAGCCGAATTCGTAAATCTGTAAAACTTAGGAAATTCAGAATATCCGATTGCTCAATCGAGTTGTAGTAGTTTTCATAGTCGGTTCCTCCAGATCCGAGTAGTTGGAATAATCGATCGGTAAACGCAGAAAACTTTACTTGGCTTCCTGGCTGAGGGTTGAAGACGTTTGCACTGTATCGGGTCGTGCAGATTACTTGATCAAGTTTGTCTTTAGTAATCTGTGAAGCTACACCATCAATACTCAAATAGTTGGCACAGTTTCTCGCATAGTACTGAATGGCTGTCCACGTTTTTCCGTAATCCATAGATTTTTCCAAAATCATTTTTCGCGGTATTCCGGAATTAAAGGTGATGGTCATATCATCGGCGAAACGATAGCGTTTATTGAAAGACAAGATTATACTGATTTCGAAACTGTTAGTACTGTCATAAGTTGCAATGGGCCACGTGATCGACTGCCACCATGTTGTTACGGAAGTAGGGTCGTCATCAACCATAGCACTCACAGGATGTTGATTTACGTTGCACGTTCTTGCGGTAATAGGACTCTGAAAAAATATATAAAAACTGTAAAGGTATGTTTGTACAAAACATTTGTTAGAATTTTAGGATGAAATTCAAAGGATACATAAGACCGTGGGGATTTGTCTTGTATCATTCAAAGATACACAGGGCCGTGGGGATTTGTCTTGTCCAAAAGGTGCAAGAGGTTATTCGTAGCCACAGTGGGATTAGGGGTTAGGGTTAAGTTAGGGTTAGAATAGATTAGGGGTAGATTTCGTTTTAAAAACTTTGGTTTATATATTAATTAGGTTAATCTTATCTATAAATGGTATTTACGAGGTATTCTTTACTCGTAAACACGGTGATTACGAGGTAATATTTATTCGTAAACAACCACTTCAAAATAATGGGACATTAAACCCTATTTCAGAATAGTAGGACGTTAAACCTCATTTATGAATTATAGGACGTTAATCCTCATTTTAGGAATAGTGGGAAGCTAAACCCCATTTCGGAATAGTAGAACGTTAAACCCCAATTGGGAATAGTAGTATACGTTAAACCCATTTTCGAAAGAGTGGGACGTTAAACCCATTTTCGAAATATTAGGACAATAAACCCCATTTCGGAATAGTAGAACGTTAATCCCCATTTCGGGATAGTAGAACGTTAAACCCCATTTTGGGAATAGTAGTATATGTTAAACCCATTTTCGAAATAGTGGGACGTTAAACCCATTTTCGAAATATTAGGACAATAAACCCCATTTCGGAATAGTAGAACGTTAATCCCCATTTCGGGATAGTAGAACGTTAAACCCCATTTTGGGAATAGTAGTATATGTTAAACCCATTTTCGAAATAGTGGGACGTTAAACCCATTTTCGAAATATTAGGACAATAAACCCCATTTCGGAATAGTAGAACGTTAATCCCCATTTCGGGATAGTAGAACGTTAAACCCCATTTTGGGAATAGTAGTATATGTTAAACCTATTTTCGAAATAGTGGGACGTTAAACTCATTTTCGAAATATTAGGACAATAAACCCCATTTCGGAATAGTAGGACGCTAAACCCTATTTTGAAAGAGAAGGGCGTTAAACCTGATGATTACTTTGTATACATCAGCACTGATAAACCAGGACTGTGTATTTTATTGTAAATAACAGTATAAAATAAAGTAGAACATCTACATTGTATATAAAATTTACAGTCTATATTTTATCAATATACTAAATACAATTACCCTTTGTTTATTGTTATTTGAAAGAGTAGCCGTGTTCATATCAATTTTATTCGGTATAAAGATACGACGAGAGGAGAGAGACAGACGGAGAGAAATCGAGTTTAACGTCCATTCGACATAATTTATGTCTTTGTTACGGGACTAACATATGGTTCAATTTTTGTTTCATTAATTCGCTTGCGCGTAGTGGATTTTAACTGTGTGGGTCGGGCGGGTGCGTTAAACATTCCTCTCTCTCTCTTTTAAACCAAATATCGTCTATTATAAAGTTCCAATGGCCAATATGTTGTTTTTTGAAAATACTTTTGATCGATACGTGTTGTATTCCAAATAATAAATTTAATATATGCTGTACATATAAACCTTTGTGAATTGATTTATTGTATAGTCATTTATCAACCATATAATACAAACTTATTGATTTAAATAACAGACAATCATATAATAGAATACAATTTACATCCAGGGTCAACAATTTATAAAGATATCAACAATGCTTATCCTCCATGGAAGAGACCTTAAATATATAATTTTCAATTTGACTTAGATAATTAAATCGGGGATGTATGAATGAATGAATGAATGAATGAATGCGTGAAATGTGGTTTCGCCTTCTTTTCTGCACAAAGCGGGATAATGAAGACGGACCAGGGTTCTTTAACGTGCACAACAATGAGGACACGGGACCTCTGCTTTTCGTTTCTCGGGAAAGATTAGACGTTGTTTAATGCCAGAATTAACTATTAAAATCAGATTTAATTGTTCTGCTCCGAACTATGCTAATGAAGACGGGTATACATCATACAGTGTGCAACAAGGGAAATTTATCTCGGACAGCACGATTACAGCCTACTCTTATATCGAGCTCGAACTGTCATGGGATGTTTTACATGCACGGGACATCGGTTTTGCGTCCCACCCGAACAACTAGACACCTATCCCTGTCAGGCCCTCCGTCCTGCATTACTGACAAGGGGTAAGCAAGTGCACAAATTTATGTAAGTATTTTTTTTATGAGTAATCGAGAATATATTGACTGTGCGTAGAAGTAATAAATTTATTATTCACAAACGTCAAGATAATATAATTGTTGGAAGTTAATTCACCTAAACACGTTGGTAAAATTGAATACGCCAAGTAAATAATAATAATAAAATATGATAACAATTCCTTTCATCATTCAGTAAAATGTCACAACAATATTACAAAATAAAATTTACATAAAAAAAAATCGTCATATTTTGATCATTTAGGACAAAAACTTTCAAAATAGCGTTATCGTCTATGATACACTTTGAATTGGTATGGTGAAGACATATTTCAGATGTTTATTAGTTTGTCGAAATATTTGTTATATAATTATTTTAAAGAGTTAAACATACATTATGCAAGAGCTAAATCTTCCTATTGCAGATCTTTATTTTGGCTTCAAATAATATTATATAAATATTTATTTTGACATTTATTCACATTATCGAAATCCTTTAATTGATTTATAGAATTTTTTTTATATTAGTTTTTTAAAAAAAAAAATGATTCAAACTTTACCGACTGTACCACAACACAGCTTCAGCCACGAAATAAATCGTGATCTTAAGGGTGAGGGTCTGGTGAAAGGCAATGAGTTGATCGTATACATTTAAAATGTAATTTGTCATGCCTTTAAAAGCAAACTTGTAATTAAAGCATGAGTGCGAGAGAGAGAGAGAGAGAGAGAGAGAGAGAGAGAGGGGGGAGAGGGGGGGGCGGTAATGTCCACTGGACATAAACCAGGTCATTTTGGGACTAACATATGATTCAATTTTATTTCAATAATTCGCTTGCACAATGGGAGCGGAGGGGGTGGGGCTGGAGAAAACTCACGGTGTTGGAAGGCGACCCCGCTCCTTGCCACATACAACCGGGGAATTGAAACCACAACAGTTAATGCAATAACAGACATTATGATTCAACGCGCATGCGCTAACCACTTCGCCATCCATCCCCACCTCACAGATGATTGAAATAGACTGACTAACGGTTATCAAAAATGGAATTTATTAAATTTCCTAGATTTGACGTATCATCTGGATGCGTAATTTAAACTATATATATGACTCATACGTTTAAAGGGATAACAAAATTCACTTTCATAAACTTAGTTTTAAACCATTGAATAAATTGTGCTACACAGCGCTCGCCATCTCGTGTTCTTGTCAGGGGCGGATCCAGGATTTTCAGAAAGGGGGAGCGTGCGGCACCCACTTGGGAGTGCGAAGCCCGGCCCGTGATTTTTGAGTGGACTAAAATGCCCACAAGAGCTAATTTCATACTAGTACTGTAAATTACGATTTCCAACTTAACTAAACTGTTTTTGTTCTCCTTTCCCGCGAGAATATATGGAGCTAAAAATTGTTCGCCACCGCAGAAAAAATAGAGGGGGCGTGCGCCGGGTGCGCCCCCCTCTGTATCCGCGCCTGCTTGTATCCCAGTTTGGCGGTTTAAATTTGGCAATATATATAAATTCAACTAGAGTCATCCGGAGTACTTTAAATCATGCTTGCAGGAGTTACACAGAGTACTTTGACTACTAAATCATACTTGTAGAAAATGAGGTGGGGGGGTGATGGCCGAATGGTTAGTGTGCTGTATCAAACGGCCTGCCATTGAGTCAACTGGCGTGTTTTCACAGACTGTTGTGGTTTCAAATCCCTGGTTGTACGTGGCAAGGAGTAGGGCGCCTGCCCAACCTCGTGAGTTTTCTCCGGGTACTCCAGTTTCCTCCCACTGCTAAAGACCCCTACGTGCAAGCGAATTATTGAAATAAAATTAAACCATATGTTAGTCCCAAAATGACCTAGTTTGTGTCGAGTGGACGTTTAACCCCATTTCTCTCTCACTCTCTGTAGAAAATGATATGAAATGGGGTTTAACGCCCTACTGTTCTCTGATCCGAACTGGGCCAATGAAGACGGGGATGCTTCTAGGGGATAAAGTGACACACAGAGGTCACTAACTATTAAATGCGTCAATACAGCTGCGATAAATGAATTGAAAATAAGAAAGAATTACTTATTATTCTGCTAAGGACATATCAAGATATGTTTTTCATGCTTGGAGGTAAATCATGTTAGATAAAGCGTATCTAATGGACATGTTATTTATTCTAGACAAAGTAGATTTAATTAAATCCAAATATTTAAAAACAATCTAAATATTTTGTTACTGCGTAATCCAATTTCCATGGATGCCGGGAGCCGTCGGTCCCTCTGGCCCCTATTTAAACACCACTGAAATGAAAAAGGGGTTTAATGCTCTACTGTTCTGCCCCGATTGGGCTCATGAAGACGGGCATATACATGAGGGAAATTTTGCCCGGATATATATAGTGGCACTGCGGCTACTCTTATATCGAATTGCAATCGTCCATGGTTCTTTTACGCACTGAACACCTTTCATACACTCTCTCGGTCATCACAGGGATTGAACACGGGACCCCGAGTTAACGAGATAATGGCTTACCCACTGCCACTGGGCCATCGTTGGTTACGGCTATGTATAGTTAGTAAACTATAGTATTAAACTCGATAATTGTGTATCCATAAATTGAACCCTGCGTTAATATGTTCAATTACTAAATGACAATCACAGAAGAAACAAGTAGAACGTGTTGGTGAATAGTAGCATGGTTGGCACTTGTGCGATGTATTGAATCAACTGGCATGGTTTAGATATCCAGGTTTTACGTGACAAGAAGTAGGGTCGCCTGTCCAACTTCGTGGGTTTTCTCCAGGCCCTCCGGTTTTCCCCACTGCTAAAGACCCTACGTATTATTGAAATAAAACTGAACGATATGTTAGTCCCGAAACGACAAAATTTGTGTCGAGTGGACGTTAAACCCCATTTCTCTCTCTCTCAAACTTTTTATGGATATGCAATTACTGCGTTTAATGTCGCTCAGTACATAAACTTAATATTTGTATATCTATAATTGTATTGAATGTCAATCAAACAAAAAAAAATGTAATGTGCTTTAGTAGGCGTTTATTGATAATTTTATTAGTGAAAAACGTAATTGAAACCTGATAAGGCACCATAATAGATATCATTATTTCAAAATAAATGACAATTTCATACTTAAATCGATATAATTCTGTTCAATCAAAAATTAACATTTATGGTGGATATGCATCCATAAATTCATAATTTAAAAAAAATACCTGAAATGGCGGCCAAGCCGTGAATGTTTATATACAAATGAAATGGTGTTTAACGTCCTACTGAGCTAATGAGGACGGGCATACGTCATACATTGGGCTGCGAGGGAAATTTTGCCGGGACAGCGGCACTACGGCCTGCCAATGTGTACACGGGACCTCAAATGTTCCTTCCATCCGAACGAAAAGACATCTGTCGTTGTATTCGGGCCCGAAGGGTACAGGGTACAGGGGAGGTACAGAATTTTTTGGAGGGGCTGGGGATGTAGCCGGCTAAGAATACTCCTAAGAAATCCCTACACCCATTGCCCCCCCGCTTGTATTGTCAGATACTACGTCCTGCACGAACGACAAGTGGAGACAACGCCGGAAAAGACGGAAAATACCGAGAGCGAACTCGATATCTCCAGCATCTTACTCACTTAGCCACCGTGACTCCGGAATGTTGACCTAATAATAATGGATTTAATTAGAATGAACACACAAGTTTTATTAATTACATTGAACATTTCGACGGAAATAACTAATCAGAAACAAAATAGGTGTTGTTTGAAATTTCAGCTCTAGTTTTGGAAACGAGATAAATTAATTGTGCTGAATCAATCTCTTTCACAGAGAATTATGAATTATCTCTGTCACACTCACAGATGGCTGTCCACAACATTGACTTCACGTGGCGTTAGTCATGGGCTCAACGGCTCGTGCATTGTTTACGCATAACACCTAACTGCTTCGGGCAAAATGATGCATTTTACTCATTTTAATACCCATTTACACTAAATAAGAAATATTTTTTAACTACAAATACTTCAAACGTCTTTATTTATTTTTCTTATACTTCAAAAAAATGTTTGAGAATTTAATTTGTCGGAGTAAAAAAGTTAATATGCCGAACTCATTAAGTCTCATCGATGCCATGTTTATCAGTGATTGTAGCGGCAAAGCGAATATTCACTGCGGGATCGGTTTGGTGCTGAACATCTAAAAACAAGTAAAACTTTAGAACATTTTCAAAGCTAAATACATTTTAATGTCTACCTCAGGTCAGATAACAATGCGCAATAAAATAAGAATAATATATATAATAGCTTTTTATTTGAATATAATGACGCTTTGATCACAGCTGGTAGTGAAACGAATTGGGCCCCGAAACTAGGTGAGCCGAATGCATCACAATTCTAGAAAATCAAGTTGTAATGTAATGAAATAGTGTTTAACGCCCTAGACTGTTCTGTTCCGAACTGGGCTAATGAAGACGGGCATACGCCATACGTTTTGCTATGAGGGAAATTTTAACCGGATAGAGGCACTACGGCCTACTCTTATATCGAATTCCAACTGCCAAAGGTGCTTTTACGTGCACGCCACTGTGTACACGGGACCTCGGTTTTTCGTTCCATTCGAACGACTAGACAGCTGTCCATATCAGGCCCTCTGACAAGAGGAAGCCACGCCGGGAAAACCTTGTAATATTGTCCTTCTTCTTCCTTGTGTTGGTTATGAGGCTAGGGTTTAACGTCCACCCGACACAAACTATGCCATTTCGGGTCTAACATATATAGTTCAACTTTATTTCAATAATGTGCTTGCGCGTAAGGGTCTTTAACAGTAGGGGGGGGGGGCAGGTGATCCTAATTGTTGTCACGTACAACCGAGTAATCGGCACCACGCCATTTATGATACAACGCGCACGTGATGGTAACAATTCCCCCCCCCCCTCCGCCAACGACATAAATATGGCGTCGGAATGAATATTAATCATAAAATAAGTTAGGCATATAATATATCTATGATAGGCGATCTATATTCATTCATTCTGATTGAAATTGTAATTTTATTAATGACAACCTGTTGGATACTGACAACATTAATAATGTGAGAGATTTATGGCTAGAACGGAATGATAAATGAAACGAAATGAAATGGGGTTTAACGTCCAACTGGGCTAATATGATGAGAGACAGAGGGAGAGAGAGAGAGAGAGAGAGAGAGAGAGAGAGAGAGAGACGGGGTTTAACGTCCACAAACTAGGCCATTTCGGGATTAACACATGGTTTTAATTTTATTTCAATAACCCGCTTTCGCGTAGGGGTCTTAAGCAGTGGGGAGAACCCGGAGAAATCCCACGAGATTGGACAGGCGACACTACTCCTTGTCACGTACAACCGGGGACTCGAAACCACGCCAGTTGACTCAATCCTTTACCATCAAATGGTGGAGTGGGATGGGCTTCAAAGCGCAAAATAATGATAAAGACATGTAGGCCTATGATATCACAACCAATGCTTTGCATCAATAAAATTGAATCAATGTGATCGTATTATACCCATTGTTTCATTCGGAATACCTGTATTGATAATGTCAACCATGTGTCATTTTATAGAACAGAAACAGGTGTACATATACATATATATATATATACAATCACACTCGGTTTATACGAGTAAATATCATTATATTTATTCTAATCTTCATACACGAAATAATCGATAACCGAGTTCATAGACGCACGAAAAAGTGCAAATCTGGAAAAAATCGATTTCAATAGAATGGACCAAGCAATAAAACTGTCAAATCTAGACAGCAATAACACAAAATAATAAATAATAAATTTTGAAGGAAAAGTATAAGTATTTAAATCGAACGCAGTAAATTTTACGACATATGTACGTAGTTTAGAAATGTTCTAGATATGAGCTCAACAGTGTAACGTAATTCATATACAGATGTATTATGTAAGTGAAATCTGATTAAAACACAGATCCTATTTCGTTTCGTTTTTTATAGTTCAAAATTTTGTTTTACTTTTCTTCACAACACTAGGATGTGGAAGAGTTGTTATATTACCGGCGTTTTGGTTGAAGTAAAGGATCAGCCAATGAAACAATCTGTGACGGCGACCTCTTATCGTGCTATGCACGGAACCGTGGGTAAACCACTAGAAGCATCAACGCTGATTGATTGATTAATCGACCGCTGACACGACCTACCAATACAACCGGTCAGGTCTTCATGTAGCGTAAACCATTGAAAGTATAAAAAACGAAACGAAATATAGATCTGGGTCCTGATTCTCGAAATCTCAACTAGAGATAAAATCCAAATTTTAGTAGAAACGTCAATTTTGATTGGCCTAACATCAAACCTATATTATCCAATCCAATTACTAAAATTTGGATTTTATCTTAGTTAAAATTTCGTGAATCGGGGCCCTGTGTTTTAATCAGACTGTTTAGACACTCGGCAAACCTCGGAAGATTTCGGACAATCTAAACTCGGCTGTATGATGAATTCCGCCATATTGGAACTACTTTAAAGGTCCCGGATGAAACATGGCTGCGCCCATTCCAAACACAAGTGGGCGACCTATTTGGCTAGCGACCTATTCGACCGATCCAGCTGTAAGATAATGACGAAATTACACTTCTATTCTGAGCTGAAGGAATGGATGAAAAATAATATATTCTACTTTCGTTTGATAGACATAACGTTGGATTTTATTGGTTGATAAATAGAGACTGTTGTCTTTACTCTAAATAGGTTTCCAACGAACAGGTTGCAGCTCGATCGGTCGAATAGGTCGCTAGCCGAATAGGTTCCCAATTTGTGTAATAGCGTGAAGTTTTCCTGTTAAAGTAAACCGGTAGCCGCATCACAAATGTATGGGCGTAGGTACATATCACTTACTGTCATACATCCGAGACTAGACGTAGTTTACGTAGGGATGGGATAATAAATAGTTTTTTTTTAAATTCTTTAAACGCAAAGTAGTTTTAGAGGCGAAATATACTGAAAATAACAAATTTGACAAAATTTTTGTCAAAAAATGAATTTTTCACTTGGTGCCGGCCATTTTTTCAAAATGGCTACCAAATTTAGTAAAAAAAATGGCATTTTCTCATATAACTAATCAGTAACTCATAAGATATGTCTTCTAATATGTCTTTTATATGGTTTCCAGGGTGGTTGAATTCAATTCTGTTCTTAAAAATGAATTACGATAATCCAAGATGGCGGAAATTCAAAATGGCGGCCAAATATGGCCGATCTTCAATTAATTGTTATTTTTTCTGTTTGGTATGGCTTCTAGTATGTCTTTTATATGATTTTTGAGGTGTCATAATTCAATCCTGGTCTCCAAAATGAATTTAGAAAATTCAAAATGGCGGAAATTCAAAATGGCGGCCAAAAATTGTCTCCAAAATGGCGGAATTTCAAATTAATCGTCATTTTTTCTGGTGGATAGGACTTCTAATATGTCTTTCATATGTTTTTCGGGGTCTCTGAATTCAATTCTGGTCTCAAAAATTCCTTTCGCAAATCATAAATGTCGGAAATTCAAAATGGTGGGCAAATAGATGGCGAAAATTCAAAATGGCGGGCAAAATGGATTCCAAAATGTCGGATTTTCAGGAAAACCGTCATTTTTCTTGTGAATATTTCTTTTCAAATGTACCAAATAGAGTTTCAGTCTTACTGAATTCAATTTTGTGGTCAAAAATAATTTCAGAAAGTCAATACCACCTACCCAGTGCCCTTTTTGTCGTATGCTTTTTCACCATTTCACCTGAAAAGCGTTTTCTGTATATCCAGTTGTTTAGAATTTACCTCTCCCGTTGGTTCAGAAATGGTAATATGTTTTACATAGACATTTTTTACAGTGAAGACTCTTATGCTCGGCATCGTTTGTGGTGTCATCTAAACCGATGGTAACCACTGATTCATTTTTGTCAGTTATCTATTTCGCAACAATTTCTAAGTTTAAAAAAGAAGTGTCACGAAGGTAAATTGAAGTGCATAGTAATCACGAAAGTTATGTAGCACTATTCCATCTTTCGCTGTGGGTAGTTATCAGATTAAATTTTTGATCATCACCATTGTCACTACTGAGGCCTTCTTCTGTTTCTTCTTGTACTTTAGCTCGTGTCCATTGTTGGTGAAAAACAGTATTCGCTATTACCATAGTTGTTGGTTGTGAATCTATAATCTACCAAGCTCTGTACCGGTAACATCTAGCAAGTGGCAATATAGTCTCCATGGCAGTTATCCGTATAAAATGCCTCGTCAGCAGACGCCATACAGAAACAGTATTGTGCTCAAGGCTTTTTCGAAAGCTGATTTTTTTTGCTCTAATATCGAAAGCTCATTTAGTCATTCCTTGATTAATTTCATCTACTTTTGAGAACCATGTTTCATGAATACAGCCTCTCATTACTGTGTCCGTATGCCATCTGATGATGAGACATTTCATATGGATAACTGTCGAGGAGATTGTGTTGCCACTTGTACAAAAACCGTACCACTAAATTGGGCAAACAGCAGAAATGAAACAAACGAAGAGACTACTATGCACAACACAAGAAACGGTCCGTAGAGATGGAACGAGAAGATATGAAACACGAACATATGGAACAAGTACTGCTATCTACAGAAGAAATTGTTTCTCCTAAGAAGAGCAGGCCTGGTCTAACTGTGAATGGATGTGAACTTGATGCTGATCCATCCACCGATTTTCCACAAATCAAAATACGAAATGGTCACAGAACAATGCATGAATCTCTAATGCGTAGTCTGGTACAGAGCCTTGCGGATTATAAAGTCACAACCAACGACCTCATTGGAATTACATGTACAGTTGCAATCGCAAATACTGTTTTTCATCAGCAGTGGAAACTAGCCAAAGCACAAGAATAACAGACCAAGACCACAGTAGCGACAATGATGATGCTTAAGACATTTAATGATACCTACCTAATCCGATGACTACCTAAAACGAAAAACATGACTTTCGTGATTACTAGTCGTAAATACATTTCTCTGTTTTTTCCAGTTCTGGCAATTAGTATTAACAAATTCTTTCAAAAAATTCTTTTAGAGTATCGCGATTCCTTAGAAATTTTCTAGCCAGCTCGACAATGGGGACTTGATCCCTGACAAAACCTGACCGGACATTCGCCCTGGGTGTGGTCCGGTCAGATTTTGTCTGGCGTCCAGTCCGCAACAAATATGCTGATTGGTCCACAATTCAAGATGGCCGCCGCCTTTTGAAAATGGCTGAAACCGTTGAAGTGACCATTCTAGTATCATTATTCAAGGGTGACTCCGAAAACCCCAGAACTGGCATATTATAAGTAGTATCTAAGAGAAAAATGACGAATATCTGTAACATCTGCCATTTTGGGGAATATTTGGCCGCCATTTTGAATTTCCGCCATCTTGGATTTCCAAAATTAATTTTAGTAGTTATTTTCATATTAGTGACACCGAAAAACATAGAACTGGCATATTACAAGTCGCATCTAAGAGAAAAATGACGAATATCTGTAACATCGGTCATTTTGGGGAATATTTGGCCGCCATTTTGAATTTCCGCCATCTTGGATTTCCAAAATTAATTTTAGTAGTTATTTTCATATTAGTGACACCGAAAAACATAGGAACGACATATAAGAAGCCATATCTAAGACAAAAATGACTATTATCTGAAAAATCGGCCATTTTGGATAATTTCTGGTGGCCATTTTGAATTTCGGCCATCTTGGATTTCAAAAATTAAATTTTTCTGCCATAACTGAATTGAGCGACCCGAAAAACTATATAATTTGACATATCAGAAGCCATATATTACGCAATACTCAATTATTCGATCGAAAAACTCATTTTTCATCGAAGTTTTGCGGCCATTTTGAAAAATGGCCGGCACCAAGTGAAAAATCCATTTTAGAAATTTTTTTTGGCCAAATTCGTTTTTTACAGCTAATTTCGCTTCGGAAACCACTTTGCGTTTAAAAAGTTTTGTCATTATCCCATCCCTAGTTTACGGAATCTGTCGAGATTAGCCGAGTGACTGTTTAGAGTTTTGACAAGAAATAGCATACATAGTCTCGATTGTCAAGTACTATTGTCAACCATAAATAACATACTCCCATTCACAACTCGTTGAGGCAGGCAGGCAGGACAAGGGGTATAACACCTTGTAAGAGAACCACTGACGATTGGAATTCGATATGAGAGCAGGCGATAGCGTCGCTGATCGACCAAAAGTTCCCTCATAATTACCACTCTTCATTAGGACAATGGGACCAGAAAAGTAGGACGTTAAACCCCATTTCATCAACACTCCTCGTTGAGTTGTGAATGTCACGCCGTTAAAGATTTTCGTAGTAAACTTTAGAAACACGTGTTGGTAACCAGAAGACTATTATTTTATAAAATCAATCGTGAAGGTTTTTTTATGTGGCTACAGATGTTTTTTTTATACATTTCGTTCCAGGTGGTACAGTTTTAATACTATACATGTATATTATATAAATACTATCAAATACATTAAGGCATTAACCCAATTCCTGCAAGAAGATACATACACCCATACATTTCCCTGCAAGAAGATACAAATAAAACTGCTACGAAATTTGGTTTAACGTCCCACTGTTATCGTCCTATATACTGAGCTAATGAAGACGGGCATATACGCCATACCGCCATACAGTGTGCTATGAGGGCAATTTCTCTACGCCAATGTGTACACGGGACCTCAGTGTTTCACCCCACCCGAGGACAAGACAGCTGTCCTTTTCAGGCCCTCCGTCTTGTACCAAATCCCGATGAACTCTCTCGGCCAGTGCAGGGAACTCAATGGGACGAAAAACGAGGTCCCGTGTACACATTGGCGTGCACGTAAAAGACCCCTTGGTAGGTGGAATTCGATATAAGAGTAGGCCGTAGTGCCGCTGCCCGGGCAAAATTTCCCTCATAGCACACTGTATGGCGTATACCCGTCTTCCATTAGCCCAGGCCAGGTGCAGAAGAGTAGGACGTTAAACCCCATTTCATTTCGACGAATAAAGAATATTAACGGGTAAAACTTGACCTTCAACGTCACACCAGTTCTTTCTGGTAGAAACAATTAACAACGTGCCGAATGTCTCGTTTAAAGTCACTGAACGCCTTTTGCATGTTTCGGGCAATATAAAATATTTCTCATATATATATATATCCATGCGAAACTCTATCCAAATTTACTATTGAAAAAAATCTAAATATCAACGGTTAATAATCTTCCAGTTTTCATTCAGTTGGATGAAAAAAAGATTCAACAAAAGATATACATCTTCTGCGATGAAATGCCGGATATGGATCAATTCACCATATCCTTAATTACTTCTGACATCATAATGAGTCGATAGAATTTAAAAAAAAACTCTTGTTGCAATTTGTTCTACTTTAAATATTAGTTTTAACCATCTAAAATATTGAACGGAATTTAAACATTTTTGGACTGGTATTCCTGGTAGAAATTCCACTTTCCCAATATTGTGGATTGCAAAGGATTCACCATAGAAAGTAATTTTTGAATATAAATATGGTTTAGACTAGATAGGTGTTCAGGGCTCCTCTATACTAAGTGAACTTTGATATGAAGAAGTCGTGTTTTTGAAAAGTTTATGATTTTTAAATAATGTCTTTTTTTTTGGCCAAAAATCATGAACTGTTTAAATATGAAATCATCAGTATTATTATTTTTAAAGTATTTTGATCATGTAGGTCCGTCAGCAGGTGCATGGCGTGCCAGGTTAATGAGGGCCAATAACAGTATTAAATTTGTTCAACCTCCCTATTCCCAACAGACACAATATTTACACGGTCACTGCCCCCAAGAACAAGAAGTACGGGGTTGGGGTTCAGTTCCAGGCCCCGAGTTCACAAACCATTCTCAGACTTAAGTTAAGAATTTACGCAACTTTCAATCACTGTTTATGAAAAATATCTTTGATCCAGAAACACAAAACTTTGCAAATAGTTTTTTATTGATGTATTTAAAACATTAAAACAACAAAAGTTTTATATATAGGGTGTTATATTATCCTTTAGTTAAGACAAGGCGAATAATTTTGAGTGAATTCTTAATTTCTGGGATATTTAATATAAAAATAGGGAAGCAGTGATTATTTCGTTCTAAATAAAGGAATTTGAACGAACTTTGCAATAGATTCATATTACATTACCTATTTTGAACTATTAAAGAAGCGAGAACAGTCAGTCCTTTATTTAAATCTTACATAATTTATCTTAGTGGGAATGTTTTGTGAAACCGGGGTCAGGTTTACAAATAAAATGAAATGAAATGGGGTTTAACGTCCTACTCTTTTGCACTTAACCTGGGCTAATGGAAGACGGGCATACGCCATACGGTGTGCTATGAGGGAAATTTTGCCCGGTCAGCGGCTTACAAATAAAGAATCGGTGTGGTAATATCGATGATGGTATGGATGGTATCTAAATGAGAGATGGGAAATATCACATTAGAGAGAACATAACATGAGGGCATGTCTACTTTCAAAAATGTCTCCGCCCCTCCCCACCCTCCAGTATTAAAACTTAAGATACATTTAAAATGCCATGAAAATATGTATTAAAATAGTTCTTACCTCGCCTAATCTAAAATAAGTATTAGAAACATTTAGACCGCAAGTTGATTCAGGTGGCTCCACTCGAATAGTGAAATTGTCATTTTTAGAAATCTCTAAAAACAATGGCTCGGTATGGCAGGCAAAAAACGCGCCGTTTTGTTCACATTCTGTGTAGGGTGCCACACAAGTACGGAACATCGTTAATAACACAATATAGATGACCCCTCGAACATTTAGACATCCAAACATTTTGATTTTTACTTGAGATTTGTTTAATTTTGAATTTGAATTGGTATCCATTTTTCACTGTATCTTAGACGCGGCTTGTTTTTGGCCACAGAAACAGGTTTGAAATAGCACTTAAAAACTGCTCTTTTGAGGTTTTGGTCACAGATTTAAAATAACAAAATGCACTTGTTTAACGGAATAATTGTTAAATATTTTAAAAAACGATTTCTTTATTTCGTTCTATCATTAGTCACAGGTGATTCGTCACAACAGATCCTCCTAGTTTTTACGACACCATTTTGAAATATGAAATCCGTTCCTCCCCTGTCGTGTTTATTGAGTGACAAACGACATCAGCATTTTCTATTATTAATGACGCAAAGGTCCACGTGGTTAAAAAATAAATCTGACGTTTTCAGATCGCAATTCAACAGGTATGATGATGAATCCTGTAGACTGGTGTTTACGTTTGATCACCTGTTACATTTATAAATATATCCACAGCACACCGAGACAACTTTGTATTTACCATATACTTTCAAAACTTATTCCCGAACGACTTTCTGTATAATGTCGAGAAATGGAATTCACCGCTTCCGTTTGGAGCACGCGCTGCTTGTTACAATCTGGTGAACTCTACTATTAATTATCCTAAGCGTGCGATAAAGCGAATTAATAAAATACATTAGCATATATAGATATACGTGTAGACCATAACATAGAGAGCATATTTGTTGAAATATATGACTAAACCTTATTGATCGTCGCCATAGTCACGTACGTCACAGCTTACTAACTAAAAACTTTAAACAGCTGTTGACACCCACCCGCCAATCAAAGCGGCTAATTTGCATACTCATGTATTCATTGAATTAAATGGGCGGGGTCAAGTATATGAAATGAAATGGGGTTTAATGTCCTACTATTCTGCTCCTATACTGAGCTAAGGAAGACGAGCCCTACAGTGTGCTGTGGGGAAACTTTTCCCGTACAGCGGGGCACAGGGCCTGCTCTTATATCGAATTCGAACTACTAAGGGATCTTTTATATGCATGCCAATGCGTACACGGAACCTTGGTTTTTCGTCCCATCCGAACGACTAGACAACTGTCCTTGTCATGCCTTCCGTCATGTATCACTGACAAAGGGAACCACGCCAGAAAATTTTGATGAACTTTCTCGGTTAATGCAGTGATCGAACAACCGACCTCTAGACTAGCGAACCACTTAGCCACCCTGACTCACCTCAAGCATATGAACGGCGTTAATATTTGTGTTAAATGTCATACCGGGACAACGTGGGTGCGACAGGGTATCCCCGAAAGAATAATTCCCAGACAATCCTAGAGTGATAAGATCAGAATTTGGACATGAAAATTCCCACTGATCAGCAGTGAATATTCGCTAGACCGCCATAATCATTGATAATGATGACATCGATGCGACTTTATGAGACCTAAATATGGACTTTTCTCCTCCGACAAATTAATTTCTAAAACATTTATTTATGTATTAAAAACACAAAGACGTTTGACGTATTCGTGAGTAGAGAGTATTTCCTATTTAGTGTAAATGGGTATTTAAATAAGTAAAAGGCAACATTCTGTCCGAACCAGTAACGTCTTATGTAAACAATGCACGCGCCATTGAGTCATAAATTGACGCCACATGAGGGGAGGTCACGTGTTGAAGGCAGTCATCGTTTACAGAGTTGTCAAAAGTTAAAGGGGTGGAAATGGTCTCAACAATAGAAATAAACCTATCTTACAATAGATACGTACGCAGTACAGGTTAATTACGCATACTTCTACTTCATCATGTATGTTTCTATCATATCTTTCTACGCGACCTAACAATAAATTGTTCATTGGATAAAACGGGGTCTTTGCATTGTCATAAAACTCTAAACTAATATACATGTATATACGAATTATCATTTTATATGGCGTATTTTTGCAGATAATTAAAATAATCAAGTAATTATAAACACGTTTTAACATCCTATCCTTCCCCTCCCTTTTCAGGGATGGTCTGAAAAGGGCGTGAATTCCGGGGTCCTTAAAGGGACAATAACTAATAAATAAATAATTGCCTTATTCTAAGTACTAGATGTTTAAGTGTCCTACCTGTTGTGTAAATTATCCATTACAACCTATTTTACTTGTCCAGAGGGTTCGAAAATATTTTAAATCAAAGTCACATATTTGAAAAGGTTTACGTTAGACTTTTCAAATCAATTAGTTGAATTTTTCCATTTTTTTAAATTAGATGTGTTAAGATGAATTTTATATCATCAATTAATTTGAATATTGTAAAATAATACAATTTGTTGACCAGAATGAAGATTGGAACATATTATTTAGTTACAACAAGAGTGTTATTGGGGCTTTAAACGAGGTAACGTTCTTGCGCAGTCACGAATTTACGTCGTTTTTGATCAATTATTAAAATATATGCATGAGCTAAAACCGCCAGGATATACTCTAGAAAACGCCATTTGCAGTCAATTTTATCAAAAGAAATTACAAATCTGGTTGGCTAAAACCCTGTCGTTCACCTCACGGAGCAAAGATAAGTCTGTCCCAGGTATCATATGTAAATTGTCTAGTGTCCATTGCAAGCAAAAATACCGTATAATAGTCTAGAATCTAGATGATACCAGAGACATACCCAAACCGGACCTCGCGAGGAGTTCCAACTCACTAACTCAGTAAGGGTCCGTTGTAGTTCTCTCCTATCCGACGCGAAATTTCTTTTAAGAGGGGGGGGGGGGTAACGTCCACTCGACACAAACTAAGTCATTTCGGTTAACGTATGGTTTAATTTATTTCAATGATTCGCTTGCGCGTAGGGGTATTTAGCATGAGATCAGAATTGAACCCAGCGACATCGACAACAACGTAAATGACATGCTTCAAGTCATTTTCATCGGGGAAAAAATGACGGTTAAATTTACACCCACTATTTTTGAGTCCATTTTGAATTGTTGGATTTTCAAAAATCATCTTTGAATTCACAGACATCGAAAACAATATAAAAGACATAGTAAAGGTCATAATATCTCATCTTATTTTCTGTCGTTATTTGGAGAAAATACTATTTTATTACGATTAATTAAAATTCCCTCATTTTGGATTTCATTTTGGTAGTTATTTAGAATTTCTACCATCATGTTACAAGTCATATCGCAATAAACGATTAACTAAACTTCCACCTGTTTGGATTCCATTTTGGCTGCCATTTTGAATTGCTACCAGGATGGATTACTGAAATTATCTTCGAAAACCATATAAAAGATACAGTAAAAGTCACATCTTTCGACATTCTCGTTGGTTATACGAGGAAACAGCCTTTCTGTTATCAAGTTTGGTAGCCTTCAGCTGTCCATGTGTAAAAAACATTTTCTTTTTTTTAACTTCAAATTCGTTTTAACGGCACAAGCTGACTCATTTCGGGACTAACATATGGTTCAATTTCCATTTCAATAATTCAATTGGTTTTAGAGGCCTTATTCAGTCGGGGGATACCGGAGGACACAGAGGAAACCCACGAGGATGGACAGGCGACTCTACTCCGTGTCACGTACAAGCAGAGAATCGAAATCTAATGATCGGCTCCGACTCTGGACTAATTAAAACGGGCATACGCAATATAGTATACTACGAGGCAAATTTTGGCCGGACAGCGGCGTTACGTCCTCTTTTATATCAAATTCCAACTGCCAATGTGCACAATGGACCGATCCGAACGATTATAGATTGTCTTTTGCCACGCCCTCGGTCCGGCACCACTGAGATGGAGGAACCACGTTGGAAAATCCCGATAAACCCAACTAAAGAAGAAATCGTTTAAGTCACGTTGGGTGTGGCCATGAACACGTGTTACATTTAATAACATAAAAGGAGAAAGTCATTGAGGTCAATTGATTTGGATTCTGCATAACAAATTATCGCATGTCGATAATACAGCAGCTCTTTTGACTTCATACAAAACCGTCTAGTCAAGTTAGAACATTTCGGTTAATTAAATCACCTTATACAAACCATTATAATATAGTCAATAAAATGAAACAATTTCAAACATATTTTAATGTCTAACAAAATTATTGATCGATCCTGATATTATTATAACATTAAATGTTTGGTGCAATATAGAAATGAAATGTGGTTTAATGTCCTCCTGTTATGCTCCACACTGGGTTAATGAAGACGGGCATTCGCCACATACAGTGGTCTGAGGGAAATTTCTACCGAACAGTGGTGTTTCGTCCTGTTCGAATGACTAGACAGTTGTTCTTGTCAACCCCCCGTCCGGCATCACTGACAAGGGGAGGGGATCCGCAGGAAAAATGGGGATGAACTTTCTCGGCCAATACAGAGATTGAACACCCGACCTCCAGGTTAGCGAGCTAGCGTCTTACTCACTTAGCCACCGTGACCCCTCAGATGCAACATAGAACTACATGTACATTATTCGCACACTAAGGCCAATATCCCCATTAATATTCTTAAAATCTAAGATTAGAAAACAAATGTTCATAATTCTTGTCTTTTACATGTTTATCACATTAAAATTCCAAAATATTTCGAATCCGTTCTTTCCATAGGCTTACATAGTACTCCGGGAACAAGGATAAAATATTGTGTGTTTTATCCGCCCCTCCCCGTATCAATGAAATGGACTATATACAGGTCAAAGTTAAGAGCTAAATCGGCAATTTATGAAGGCGGAAGGAAGTTTATATAATATACTTGCTTATAACCTATATGCACGGTATACTTCGTATACATACAGACCTACATTTATTGTTTTCATATAATGTACTTTCAATTTAAAGGGGAGTCACATTACCTCAGTGACTTCGTATACATACAGACCTACATTTATTGTTTTCTTATAATGTACTTTCAATTTAAAGGGGAGTCACATTACCTCAGTGAGTTAGCCGCTGTGTCAGAAACTGGGGATCGTAGTTCGAACCACAGGCCCTTGAAGGGATTAAAATAAAACTTCTTACTAATCTTTGACTGTATATTACAGTAATACATGTAACAATATATAGTCAACGAGTAGTTGGAAGTTTTATTTTAATCCCTTCAAGTGCCTGTGGTTCGAACCCGGTGAAAGCCGAAACGTTCGTTTGGATTTTACAATCTTTTCCTCCTTGTCAGTTACACAGGGCAGGTGGTCTTGTAGGGGACAATATCTGTAAGTCGTTTGGATAGGGCGGAAAACCCTGAGTTTTAGGATTCGAAGAAACGCCGCTGTCCTGACAAAATTTCTACATAGCGTAAACCCGTCTTCATTATTCCTTGTTGAAAAACGCATAATGTAGGATTTTAAATCTAAGAAGCACGAATGACATTCACTAAAGTTTCTTGGTTTTACCTCAGACGTCATATGATAACATTATAGAAACAAATCTGATCATGTTACTCATGACCCTTGATGGCCCTTTTTATCTGCCCCTTCCCATCAAATTCTCCACTCAAAATTCTTAAGACTGGGTGGGTTGAATTTGATCCAGCAATACCAGTCAATTAACAAGATCAAATCTTCTAAGACTTATAAGGTAGTTTTTTCAACACTGGGGGTGGGGGGTCCGTCGAATGGTTGAAACGCGGTAACTGACGTGGTCTTAATTCCCCGGTTGTACAAGGAGTAGGGTTGCCTGTCCAACCTCGTGGGTTTTCTCTGTGTCCTCCGGTTTCCTCCCACTACTTAAGACACCTACGCACACGTAAATTATTGACATAAAATTGAATCATATGTTAGTCCGGAATTGACCTAGTTTGTTTCGAGTGGACGTTAAACCCCATTTCTCCCTCTGTCTCTCTTTTTTCGTCACTGGCTCTTGGGCTATTACTTTAAATCTAGATAGAAAAGGAGGGTGTTAACCTTACTTCGTTTCGTTTCTGGTGCTACTTTTACTTTAAAGTGTTTAAGTTACATGATAACCATTATAAAATTATTTATATCTACAATAAGATGTGGATATCCGCCATCACCCACCCACACACTTATACAATAGGATATCTTAAAGGCTATATTAATTAATTATGTCATTCATTCAAGAGCAACCGATTATAATTTTATAATGCTGTAATACTTGTAGACATTCCTTGCATACCGTACCACTCTTTTTATTTTTATTCTATAATTTTCCCACCGATGATTGGCACCAGCGCATCTCTGGGGCGTATCCATAGGGGGTGGGGGTCCAAACCCCACCCTGCTCAGCTACATAAAAAAATGCCTTGCATCAATGAAATTACATCATAAAGCGATCCTACATAAGTATAAAAATGATTTCTCTGTTTAAAAAGCTCAATTTGTATGTATGCCCATGTATTTTAGAGACGATGATGGCAGATTACCGTAACAGAAACCTGGCAAACCCCCTCCTGCAAAAATTCCTGGATCCGTCCCTGCATGTGGATGTTTTTTTGTCGTTAACTTAAAGTCTTTGGTTGTTTTTTGATAAAGTTGTAGCGCTGCTCTTTGGGCAAAATTTCCATCATATCACACTGCATAACATATGCCTGTCTTCGTTATCCTGGTAACAGTATCAAAGCAAGACGTTCAACCCCCTACCCCACCCTATTTATATAGGGAAACTAGATAAGGCTCATGATCATAAATGAAATTGTCTTCTTGATTTGCCCTTGTCAGTGATGCAGAAGGAGGGCCTGACAAGGACAGCTGCCTAGTCGTTCTGTTGGGACGAAAAACCGAGGTCCCGTGTACACATTGGAGTGCACGTAAAAGATCCCTTGGTAGTTGGTATGCGATATAAGAGTAGGCCGTAGCGCCGCTGCCCGGGCAAAATTTCCCTCATAGCACACTGTATGGCGTATGCCCGTCTTCCATTAGCCCAGGTTAGGTGCAAAAGAGTTGTACGTTAAACCCCATTTCATTTCATTTCATTTCTTCTTATCACGTCATGGTTCTATGATTACTGAGCAGTGCGTATTCCTTTGAAGTCACGTGTAGCTTGAACACAGATCATACGTAGTTTGTAAATGACATGGAATTAATTACATATTTCAGTACAGCGTGACTAACAGAAGTATACACAGAGCTGGAATGCCGATATCATATTATCAACAGAAGTTTAGGTCAATAAGTTTTATGCGCCTAAATAATCGTTCAATTTGATGAAAGTTATCGAGTGCTTTATCACATCTTTTCAATAAATTTGTGTATAGCACAGCAAACCCTAACTGTCTGTCGACAGTTAGCTCGGATTGAGAACAGACACTAAGCTAGTTGGCCGACATTTAAAGCCAGGAATTTTGTTGCGTATTTACCCGTGCTGTTTCCATTTAATAAAATTTTAAAAAGTTTATTCTGTCTTTGCGTTTATGTCAGATGTGAAACGGAATAGAACCGCATTTCAAAACAGTAGTATGCTAATTTTTTGATATGGCGGCCATTTAGGGCAGCCTATGAAGTAGATGAATCTCTGTGTGCAGAATGTGTGTATAGTAGTTACTTTAGCAACTGTCCTTTAGCGATCGCTAAAGGACAGTTGCTAAAGTAACTATGTGTATAGCTGACCATAATCTTTAAGTGGCATTTAGCAATCGGTAAACACATTAACAGAACACAGTTTTTATGGGATACAATCACCAGTTTCCAGTTTTATTCTAAAAGCACAACGTTTCGACAAGTATCCCCTTATCGTTATCAAGCACAATGACATTTAGTAAACTTGAGGTCAATATATACAAAATTCATGGATTGAAATAACAGTAACAAAACGGATCTATGGGGTAAAGGATTGGAGTTAATCGGACCCTTGTGGCACATTGTTACTGTCTCTGCATCAAGTTTACTAAATGTCAATGTGTAAGAGGATACTTGTCGAATCGTCGTGCTTATATAGATTAAAACTAGTGATTGTATCCCATAAAAAATGTGCTCTTTTAATGTATAGTTGACGTTTTTCTTGGGTATTTTTTGTGTGGATGTTTATTGCTTTGTATGAATATATCATTTTAACCATAACAATATTTTATGTAGACAAAAACCACACTGTTTGTAATTTCATATTAATTTGGTTTTGAAGCTTTAGTAACGAGAGAACATTAACGGAATATTATTAATACATAAAGAAGCGACATCTCTAATCAAAGGGTCTATAGGAAATAATATTTATCGTAGGCCTACATAAAATCTATAGATCGAGTTGTTATTGAATAGATCCTTTATTGTTTATTCACTAGACTAATTTAACTGTTATATGCCGGTAAATTCTCTCGGGATGCTCATAGATTAGATTTTAATGCAACAAATTGTTGAAAAACATTAAATATCGATACATGAATTGTTTGTCATTTGAAAAATCACGGTGAACTTACAAGCAAAATGAGAGAAATGGGGTTAACGTCCACTCGACACAAACTAGGTCATTTTGGGACTAACATATGGTTTAATTTTATTTCAATAATTCGCTTGCGCGTAGGGGTCTTTAGCAGTGGAAGGAACCGGAGGACCCGGGTAAAACCCAGGAGATTGAACAGGCGACCCTACTCCTTGTTACGTACAACCGGGGATTCGAAACTGAGCCAGTTGACTCAATGACAGGCTTAATACAGCACGCACGTGCTAACCATTTGGCCATCCAACCACCTACATGCAAAATGGAATGGGGTTTAGTTCCGTTTACAACAGTCAGACAATCTTTAATGTAGGCTACTGCCAATGGTACACAGGGGATCTTGTATTTCGCACCATCCGAACGACTAGAGGATGGTATTCGAACGGCCTTGGCCAATTATACCGCGAGCCAATACGCCGGGGTCTCCTTGTTAGTGAGTCAGTGCGTTACTTCCCTGTTCTCCTCGAAACCCAAACATGTTTCAAGTCATCGTACATGTATAATCTACAAGTGCCATACCGGTAAGCATTGTTTTAGTGTTTTCCATATAATAGGCCTAGCGTACATATAGCTCCTACAAATTAACTCCAAAGATTACTCTAGAGTGTTTAGTAATCGTTGTTTGTCGGCCCCTTTCGTGTTGGTGGTTCACAACAGTTACTGTTATTGAACTGTTGTGTCTTAATCTTTTGATTGGTGGCATTTCACGTTTACTCAGAATATAAAATTTAGGCCAAAACGGTTTTCCATAATGAATGGTTGTATCATTGTCGTAATCGAAGACCTGTCAACGACAAGCAAGATGGCGACTCGCATGGCAAGTCATGCTATCAACCGCTCGTGCTGTAAATATGCAAGGTAACTTACTGCGGTACACTAAAAATACGATTTTGTTATAGATTCTAGAAGGAGATATATTTTTCTTTCGATTAATACCACCTTCAGTCTAAAATATGTCACGATGTTATTTTGGCAACATTATTTTTACGTCGCCATTTCTCAATGTCATTTATCAATCATATACTATAGTATAGACTATGGTTTAGCACACAAATGAAATGAAATTGTCATTTAATTTTCTGTTCAAAGTCAACTGTTTAAGTTCTTTCCGCCATATCTTGATCGATCAATGGAAATTGAAGTTCATATTTCTAGCTGCAGTGTCAGTGTGTAGTAAGAGTTGTTGATCAATAATAGGTGCGGTAATTGAAGCAAACTGGCTAAAGCTAAAAATGTCTGTTACCGGTACCTTACAACTTCACTTTAGAATTTTTAGCCAGCCTGTCATTTAATGTAAAGAAAATTACTATTGCCGGTAGTTACTGTCTATAGTAACGGTATGTATATCGGCTTTGGCCTCCTCACCGTTACTGGTTTGATCTAAAGGCAACTAATATGAAAATAAGGCTTTTTCCCCATCTCGGTTCTAAGGCTAATTTGGAATCCTTACCTTCTATTTTTCACTGTGACTCTTCTTTGTTCGCCAAAAGGATCATTTCTTGCCACACCCGATACAAATTTATAACAATCCAACATTATTATTTTCATGTAGAATTTGACAATCCAAAAACACAAACAAAATTCACTCGAAATGAACCGCCAATGAATGCGCGCAGCCAATTTTCCAAATTTAGGAATGCATTGTTATCGTAAATGAAAATTCTTGCTGTACTTGAAGTAACGGCCCAAACTGTCAATATTGATACCACTAACGTTTATGTATTCAACATACATAAAACAATCATTGCATAAAATCCATTAATATATAATTGAAGAACAAACCAGTAACGGTGAGGAGGCCAAAGCCGATATACACCGTTACTATAGTAACTATATTGCCGGTACACAGACATCCAATTTAAATGACATTGGGACCAAATCATTCCAGCTGCCATGATATTTTAAGGTGTTGTATTAAACTTATATTATGATTATATTTGTTTTTTTACAGAAAACGTTTAGCAAGGGCATTTAGCAGCAATGGTGGTAAATCAATAGAAAAAATTACAGATATTCCTCTATCGAAACCTATACCAAATTTAAAATTACCCCAGTATTCAGTTTCTGGAAATACAACGCATGACACACATGTAACTGTGTTAGATAATGGACTTACTGTTGCATCAGAAAATGTATTTGGTGAATTCTGTACTGTTGGAGGTGAGTAGATCCCTTTCGTCTCTAAAGAAAACAATCAATAAATAGAGCTAGGATAGGATTTGGGTTAACTGAAAGAAAATCACAAAACAGACAGAAACGTACATCAATTTTGTTAACATTGAGGCAATGGCAAGAAAAAGCTTGTTAAGAAAAATGACCAGTCATAGGTTCTGTGTTTTAATCAGATTTCTAAATTCAAATTATTCTATAAAAATTAAAGATGAAAAACATTTTAAATTTATTTTCAGTTGCTATTGACTCTGGATCAAGGTATGAAGTGGCTTATCCAAGTGGAATTTCTCACTTTTTGGAAAAGTTAGCATTTGGGGTGAGTATATACATGTATATGTGATTGAGTTTGTTCTGGGGGAGAGAGGAGCCTTAGACTTATAATAATAACTTTATTTAAGAAGGGTAAAGGATTAGGCTGTAGAAGCCTTTCTACCATCCTGCCCTTCGTGAAAACAATATAATACAAAAGATGATAGCAAAACAAATAAAAGAGATGGATGAATAGGAGTATACAATAATCAGAATGAAATTATAATACAAAAGATGACAACACCAATACAATAACAGATAGTAAAAGTATACTTAACAATGTCAAAAGGCATAAAAAATGTGAAATAAGAAAACATTACCTATACATTAATTAATGTATGGACATAGAGTGAACCAGTATTATTCATTGACAGTGAGATATTTAAAAAGTTGTTTCTTGAAAGAATTTAAGTTAGTGGTCAGTTTTAAATAAGATGGTAAAGAATTCCAAAGGTTTGAGCCTTTATAACGCATGCTGTTTTTTACAATATTAAGATTTGGCCGCAGAGTGATTAATTTGTTATTAATTTTGAAAGACTATTAAATAAAAATCAAATTAGATATACAGAAAAGATTCATATGGAAAGTGTTTTAAGAACTGGCCACATGGCATAAATATGTAGCTATGGAATCACTTGAAATGTGAAGTATCATATTCTGGCTAGGGCACAATACCTGCTGCTATCAAAATTTGGACATTCTTTTGAAAAATACTTGCAAATCTAAGATACACGATACACCAAATGTACTATAAAATAAAAGTTTATTAGCAAGGGGATAACATCAAATAAGAAACATTATCCTATTTTCTACACAGTGTACATGTATGCATACCTTGCATCGTGTTGGATTTCCTATCTTAGAAAAACTAAAGATTTAGCAAAGGGCATTTTAATTTATTCAATTTTAAGTTTTATTTAAAATTTCAGTTTAATTTATTTTAATTTAATAAAAGAAAAATGTTCTTTTTGTTTATTTCTAATTTCAGGAAACAAGTCAATTTGGAAGCCGAGATCAGATTTTTCAGAATTTAGAGAAGCATGGAGGAATATGTGATTGTCAATCATCAAGGTTCAGTTGTATATATTTTTGTATATATCCATATGCACACGCGAAAAACAATATTCATATGACCTCTAATAAATAACATAAATCCTGGCTGTACATTGCTGGTTGCAAGATGATTAGATTTGTTTATTAAAAATGCTGTCCAAAATAATTGTTTCCCATGTTTTATAGTGCTCATACAAATAAATAGGTGTGATTTTTCCTTGTAAGTGGTGAAGGAATGAGGGCCTGGCAAGGTGTAACGTATGGTTGTTTGGATGGGTCGAAAAACAAGGTCCTGTGTATACATTGGTGTGCACGTAAAAGATCTTGACAGTTAGAATTTGAAATACGAGTTAGTTGTAGTGCTGCTGTCAAAGCAGATTTTCCAAATAGTACACTGTATGGTATATACCAGTCTTCATTAGCCCAGTCAGTTCAGAACAGTAGGATATCAAACTCCGTTTCATTATCAATTCCTGTAAGGCAGTGGTTCCCATCCTGTGGTACGCGTACACTAGTGGTATGCTAGGGCCTTCCAGGTGGTACGCGAGCACTTTTGGGGTCATGAACGATATTTAGTTATTTTTTTTTACTTTACAAAAATTTTTACTGCCTAACACAAGATGATACCCATTATGTTCTCAGTGCGTATGTTACTATTCTTATTAATATTTTGTATACTTATATATATTTTATTTCTTGACTTTTTTTATTTATTTCTTGATTGATTAATCTTTTTTTTACTTATGAAATTATTATGCAACCAGGTGATACGTGGCCACTGTACAGGACCTCCAAGTGGTACTCTATCACAAAAGGGTTGGGAACCACGTAAGGGATTCCTCCATACCTTGGACACTTTAAGTGTCGTCTAATATTATTGTTCCCAATCTTACTTAATATACTTGATTGTTTACAGAGATACATTAATTTATGCAGTATCGGCTGAAAGATCTGGTTTACCAGCAGTCATAAATGTATTGGGAGAGGCCATTTTACGTCCTAAAATTACTGACCAAGAGGTAGGCATTGTTAAACCTTCTAGTCTTTGGTAAAATTCTGAAAAAAAAAACTTTTTTAACCTTGGACCGAAGTTTTCGTTGCCACTGTAGGTGGTTGGATGGCCAAATGGTTAGGTCTGTCATTGAGTCAACTGCCGTGGTTCGATTCCCTGGTTATACAGGACAAGGAGAAGGGTCGCCTGTTTTCCCGCTGCGATAAACCCCTAAGTGCATTGACATGTAAGACCATGTTAGACCCGAAATGACCTAGTTTGTGTCGAGTGGGTATTGAAGCCTCTCTATATGTATTTGAGTCTGCTGACTATCCAGCCTCTGTCATCTGTCATCATCCTGCAATCACAGAATTGACATTTTGAAGCATATAAAAGAAAGACTAGTTTGTTAAAGGGTGTATTTGTGATGTGTGGTGTTTTACGGGGGAATGTTTTTAATAATTATTTTATTTAAAATTGCCACTAACTCGCTGTTTTTTATTTATTAACCAGCTTGAAGAGACAAGGACAGCTATATCATTTGAACTGGAATCTTTACAGATGCGACCTGATCCAGAACCCATACTCATGGAAATGATTCATGCTGTAAGTTCACGTACACAGTTGATCGGGGGTGCGTGTGGGTATGGTTGTTTTTGGGGGGTGCACGTTGTATCATAATGACTGTATGTGACCAGGAGTAGGGTTGCCTAGCCAACCTCTCCGGGTCCCCCAGATTCCTACCAGTCTGTGTCAAGTGGACATTAAACTCCATTTCTCTCTCTCCCTCACACACTTGTTCATTGTGTTTTCTAATGGATACAAATCAACCTTGGTGGTTCAGCAAATATGACCAAGGCTAACTAACCAGGAGATCCTTGGTTCATCCCCGTAATATGAAAGTTGCTCGCAATTTTCCAGTCTGGCAAGAAAAAGGAATTAAATTGTTTGGATGGCTCAAGGCTGTAGGTCATAGAGCCTGTTACTTTGCAAGCCATGGGTTCAATCCGTGTCTTATCTGTGTAATCATTTTAATTTCATTTGGGTATAAAAACAGCAGAAGCAAAATTTGAAATAAAAAGTTACCATATTTTAGTCTCAAAATGACACGGTGTTGAGTGGATTTTAAACCCAATTATTCTTTGGACATTAATTTTGTATTTTCTTTTCTATTTTAGGCTGCATATCGGAACAATACCCTTGGATTACCCAAGTTCTGTGCACAAGACAATATAGAAAAAATAGATCGTAATATTTTATATACCTATCTTAAAAACGTTCACATACCCAGTCGTACAGTGTTAGCGGGTGTTGGCGTCGATCATGCACATCTTGTAGATTTAGCTCAGTCGTACATGGTGAAAGACAAACAACCAATCTGGTTGGAGAATGAGGATTTGATTGACAAGAAGAAACGAATGGATGAATCTTTGTCACAGTATACTGGAGGAGTTGTTAAAGTAAGTTCTTTATACACAGGGTGGGTGGCGGGTGTGGGGACGGACGATTTGTTTGCATGTACACGTATCATAAAGTTTGTCATTGAGTCAACTGCTGTGGTTTTGATTCTCCAGTTGTATGTGACAAGGACAAGGATTGCTTGTCCAACCTTGTGGGTTTTCTACAGGTCCTGGTTTCCTCCCACTGCTAAAGATCCCTACACAAAAGCAAATTATTGAAAATAAAATTAAACCATGTGTAAGTCCCGTAAGTCATATTTTTTTGTGAACTGGACATCAAACCTCTCTCTCTCTCTCTCTCTCTCTCTCACATTGGACTAGAAGCAAAGAGTAATGGCTATCTGTCATTTAACCTAGACCCAAAGAAGCCTCCAATGAAGCTAGAACATCTATAAGAAATTTCAATGTCTTGTGACAAACAAAGTTTTGGGGTCTAAGGCGCTATGATGTAGTGATGAGTATGGGCCACAGTGGCTCTCGAATCAGGAGGCCATAGGTTGAATCCTTCCTTTTTTTATTGAAAAAGTTCCTCTGGATTGTATTTCCCGGTTTCCCCATGCCAGTGTTTATATTCACAGCTTCGTAATGTTGATCATGTTTACAGGTTGAGAAAGATTTATCTAACGTCAGTTTAGGACCAACACCGATGCCAGAATTAGGACATGTGGTAATTGGATTAGAAGGCTGTTCACATAAAGATCCTGACTTTATAGCTTACTGTGTGTTAAACATGTTGATGGGAGGTGGGGGTTCATTCTCTGCAGGTGGACCAGGGAAAGGGATGTATACACGATTATATCTCAATGTCTTAAACAGGTAAGACTTCAAATACAAGCACATTTAATGTGGACTGTTGTTATCTCCTTCCAACTCCCTTTCACTATTTCTTTAGGGACCAATGCACAACACCTCTTTCAGCTAGGGCAAGACTTTAGGGACCAATGCACAAAACCTCCTTCAGCTAGGGCAAGACTTTAAGGACCCCCCCCCCCAGCTCTTCAGTTGGTTTACTAACCAGGAGGTTTAGCTCTGAATGTTTCTTGAAAATTTGTCAATGTTGGACCAGCTTCCCAGTGTTACAGGGAGGAGAATATGGCTAGGAAAAGAGTCTAGTCGTTCATATGGAACAAAATATTTATGTCCATCCATAATTTTGATGAAAAACGTGCAGAAATGGCACTATATGTAACAAGCACACTGCTTGCTGTATGTCATCATCATTATTTTTTTCAATGTGGTTTCCTCTTGTCAGTGGTGCAGGACTGAGGGCCTGACAAGGACCGCTGTCTAGTCATTTGGATGGGACCTGAAGCCAAGGTCTTGTGTACAAATTGGCCAGCACATTAAAGATCCCTTGACAGTTGGAATTTGAAATAAAGTAGGCTGTAGCGCCACTGTCCAGGCAAAACTTCCCTTATAGCACACTGTATGGCCTATTCCCATTTTCATAAGCCCAGTCGGAGCAGACCAGTGAGACGTTAAACCTCATTTCATTTCGAACCCCATTTTGTTTTACTGAAAGTAGCTGGACAATTCCCAATTCAGATAAAAATGCATTTGATGTATCCCCATTGTTGATTTATTTCAGATATCATTGGATTTATAATGCTACAGCATTTAATCATGCTTATAATGATAGTGGTTTATTCTGTATATATGCTAGTGCTCATCCTTCTCAGGTAGGTTCTTTACAGGAGATGATCTTGGAAGTTTTTACTTACTTAATTCCATTATTAAACATGCATTATGCTAGAGCTTAATCTGTCTAATGCAGGTCTTTCTTTAGGCCTGAAATGTTATATAAATTATTAATTAGACATTAATTCAATCATACAGACTATAATCAACTCTCACTGTCATCGCGTATGTGTCAAATTTTCACAATGTTTGGACCGCCATCACAGGGTCATCAAACACAACAGAAACAGTAGCTGTGTATTAAAGCATCTTCTTTATTAACGTATCATATTCTTTGTGTCAGATTTTAAATATTGACAGAGTAGTCTTGTCGTGAAATTACAAGGTCTGTCATTGAATCAAGTGGCATATTTTCGATTCCCCACTTGAACGTGGCAAGGAGTAGGGTTGTCTGTCCAACCTCGTGGGTTTTCTAAAGACCCTGATGAGCAAGCGAATTATTGAAATAAAATTTAACATGTGTTACTCCTAAAATGACCTAATCTAGTTTGTGTCAAGCGACATTAAACCCTCTCTCTCTCTCTCTCTCTCTCTCTCTCTCTCTCTCTCTCTCAGGTTTTTGATATTTTAGTGATGTTATATTGGTGTGTTTAATATCTATAATTGTACAAAACTTGCCTCTGGATTGTTTGTGATGAGTATTATCTAATTGAGAAATATTATTTTTAGCTACGAGAGCTAGTAGGAGTTGTTATAAAAGAATTGGTGAACACATCTGGTAATATCTATGAGGTAGGTCTTTTGATTAGAATGTTTGTCAACAAGTTTGTAATGTACAGTCAGCATCTTCCTTATATCTTGATGTCAAATTGCCATACCCCTCCCCATGTACAAATGACAACGGGGAAATCACCCTGTAAATTCCTGCGGCACATTCACCTGGCCAACATTGGGACCGACCCAGGAACTTCTGGTTCTTGAACCAGTGCATTACCACATATCTTGATGTCCGATCGGGCATATTTCAGGTCGAACATAGGTAAGACATGTCTGAAATAAATGGTCAAAATGGCATCAATGTCATAAACCACTGCAAAATTCTAATCAGTTGCATTGTACACTATGTGTTAGCCTTATAACTGAAGGTGGTTTTGATGGCTGAATGGTTTGTACGTGCATGCTGTATCATTAGGTCTGTGATTGAGTCAGCTGGGGTGATTTCATTTCCCAAGTTGTACGTGACAAGGACTAGGGTCGCCTATCCAACCTTGTGGGTTTCTACGGGTCTTCCGGTTTCATCCCACCGCTAAAGATCCCTATACGCAAGCTTATTAATGTAATTAAATTGAACCGTGTGTTAGTCCCAAAATGACCTAGTTTGGGGCAGGTGGACGTTAAATCCATTTCTCTCTCTCCTATGACTGAAGTATTGTGTAGATGAATTGTTGAACTAGAGTCAGGAATACTCAAAATAAAATAATTGTTGCAATATCTCAAATAAATAAGTGAAATATATTATTTCTTTTTTAATTTTCTAATTAGGATGAATTAAAACGAGCTAAAAGACAACTTCAATCCATGCTGATGATGAATCTAGAAGCTCGGCCTGTTGTGTTTGAAGACTTGGCTCGACAGGTTTTGGCAGCTGGAGAACGTAAACCTCCCATGTATTATTATGAACAGATCGGTATGTCTATGTGTGTTTTTTTTTATCGTTCCCTGAGTTCAATCATGTACATTTTATGCTAGAAAAGTTTTCAAAAAGATATATGTACAATTAATTAATCCAGTATGTCATCTATGTATTATGGGAATGCAGCAGGGGGGACATCAGCGTCACTGTTGCTTGCTTCATTTTATTTATCACCTGATATTTCACTAGATATTTCTGCAATCTGTTCTGATTTATTTTCCCCATGAATCCAGTACCTTAATTAGACAAAGAGCTGGAAGTTCTCGCTATAATAGTTAAAAACTAGATCATGTAATGGCAATTTGCTGAAAATTTTAGTCAAATTGATCAACCCAAAAACGCGAATTCAGCGATTGAAATTTCGTCCTAGCCTCAATCATCATTACTAAAGTTGGTACGATTAAAATACATAGTCTCTATTATCCATTCCATGATTAATTCGAATCCTAATACAGAAATATCACAGGCTAGCATCAACATCGAGAGTTGATTATGGTCTGGATAAGTTAAGTACGGTAATGTCTCATTAATAATTTGGATAACATTTCAGGCCTGAAGAAAGACCTGCAATCGGCAGTTAGCTCCTACATAATGTATGGTTAACCAAAATAAATACCTTGGAAATCTTATTTATTTACAATATATGTTTTCATATATTTATAGGAAAGATTACAGCAGACGATATCAAAAGGGTGGCCAACCGAATGTTACGAACAAAACCAGCTGTGGCAGCTTATGGAACATTGGACAAGTTACCTAAATATGATGATATTGAAGGTGCCTTAGCTACTAAAGAAGGAACTCTACAAAAACGCTTCTCATTATTTCGATAATGATAACGATCACTCGTAAAAATATTTATAAACATTTGAATTTGTGTGCTGATCGAATCCGGGATCCAGAGATATGCTAAATGTGTGACTGTAGTTTTAATGAAGGCGGGGTGGGGTGGGGGAAGTTGAGGGGGTTGGATGGCTGACTGGTTAGACTGTGCACACTGTATCACAACGTCTGTCATTGAGTCAACTGCCATTGTTTCGATTCCCCAGTTGTATGTGACAAGGAGTAGGGTCACCTATCTAACCTAGTGGGTTTTCTCTGGGTCCTGCAGTTTCCTCTCGCTGCCAGAAATCTATTACGCGCTAGCGACTTATTGAAATAAAATTGAACCATATGGTAGTAGACATTAAACCCCAATTTATTTCAGATTTTCGATTGGATATTTGACCCATAGAATTAATAAATAATCATTGCCGCAATTTTTATTGATGATCATTGTTTTGTTTTGAATTTAAATGACGTAGCTATAGGATTCAACTATTCCAGTATAAAATGACCTTTCTTCTATTAGTAGTGTATTTTTTGTTTATTTTTAGATAAGTAATGATTACAAAATTAAAGAAAATAAAACTAGATATAAAAATTTTAATTTGGAAACAGGATATTCAGGTGCCAGACAAAACCACTAGCTCCCTATCTCCAACTACAATTGTTGAGTAGAAAAAATGAATAACATAAAATATTTTTACTATAATTACTTTTATCAAATACAAAACGGTATCCCTCATGAGTCAGTACATGTATGCACCTTCCATGGAATTCCAGTTTGCTTTGGCCACGTTATCTGGTGGTCTATTTATTTATTGTTCTTATTGTCCCCCTCTGAGGTAGACAGCCTAATGGTCACCCACTGAAGTAGACACCTTATGTGGCAGCCTAATGGTCATCCTCTGAGGTAGTACCTTTTGTGGCAGCCTAATGGTCACCCTCTGGCAGCAATGTTAGCCTGATGCTCACCCTCTGAGGTAGACACCTTACGAGGTAGTCTAATTGTCACCCTCTGAGGTAGGCACTTTGCCCGACAGTCTATGTTCTCCCTCTGATATAAGTACCTTGCCTTGCAGCGTAATGGTCTCACTCTGAGATATGCACCTTGCATGCCAGCTTAATGATCTCCATCTGAGATAGCCTTATGGTCACCCTCTAAGGTAGGCATTTTGTACGAGACTGATGATGTTTACCAATAATAATCATGTGTAGAAATAGAGATACATTTGATCACCATGTGTAATAATTTGTTTATAGTAGTCTGTTAAAGAATAAATAAGAAACGAAAGTAGAACTATGTAAGTGTCAATGTATATAAACAACTTGTAAACAATGCTTATCTGTTATGTTTTATATAAAACCCATTTTTCATTTCATTTATAACACACTCTTCAACACTCAGTCTGATTGAAACACAGATCCTATTTCGTTTCGTTTTTATAGTTCAAAATTTCGTTTTACTTGTCTGTACTACACTAGAATCTGGAAGAGTTGTTATATAACCAGAGTCCTGGATGGCGTGTGGGATTAGCCAATGAAGCCATCTGTTATGGCGAATTCTTGACGTGCACCGAACTGTGGTTAAACCACAAGACACAGCCGATTGATTAATCAATGTCTGACGTCATAGGGACAAAAGCAGCTTGTAAGACCCCTGATGTGACCTTCCATTACAACTGGTGAGATCTTCAAGTAATGTAAGCCATTGAAAGTATAAAAAAACGAAACGAAATATAGATTTGTGATAAAAGATGATAGGGTCATAAGGCATAGGATTAAGGATTGTCTTTCTGAGTCTCCAATCTCTAAAAATACGAAGGTAGGTGATCTATCTCCAGATCTTCAATTGTCAGTGATAGTGCTCTTAAGTCCTCAATCTCGACAAGTCTGTGATCTGAGATGAATAGTCCTACCGAACTTTTCGGCAAATGCAGGAATCAAACCCTCAACCTCCTGGCTAGGGAGCCAGCAGCGTTCGATTAGATCAAGCAGTAAAATTGTTTGTCAAATATTCATGGTGGCAACAGGTGTTCATTATAACATCTCTCGTTTATAACGTGTGTCATTCAAATCATAATCAATATCATATTTTAATGTATATATCAAGTCCCGCCCACTTTTATTATGATTGACGTTTAGGGATTCAGATGGGCGTGGTACATGAAATCAATACTTTCCCACATGTTACCTATGTGGGTTTCTCACTGAAAACGATCAATTTATTTTATTTCAATTGATGGCCGACAACACCAAGGATACATTATTTTGTATTTCATATATTTACCTGGAACTATTTTGAAAAGTGTTCGGAGTACTCAATCATATTTTTTCGGAATTCAAACCGCGTTTAATCCGTTCTGTTTTGAGATTTTGAAACTTCAAAGTAATCGATGTGTAGGCCTAGTGTTTGTAATTAAACATGGCGTGGATTGTGTCATATTTTCACATTTTATCACGTGTTTATCTGTTTTGTATTTTGATATCAACAACGAGATCACAATGTCTGTCGACTAGAGGTTGTTATCCTGATTCTGTTGAATTTCTGCAAGACGTAGTGAATCAAAAAATTACATTGGATGTCAGTTCGAGTTGTAATGTTGCGGGTTCGTATGAAGGTCTTGGGGTGACAGACGGTACAGCTTTCCCTTGTTCTGTTGATGCTAAGAAAGCCAACATGAGAGACAAAGAGACGGTTACCATTCCCAATACTAATCCTCTTGTGACACTTAAGAATCCAAACTACCAGACGTATTGGCAGTCGGAGAAGACTGTTTCTGCCAATTTATCAACTCCCGTCACAGCGCAGATAACGGCGAAACTGGGCGATAGATTTACTATTAAAGACACCAGGTTGTATTTTAAATCAATCGGCGCACCTTTTGACATAAGAGTGGATTCTCGACCAAAGGCCATGTTTATAGAGAGACTGGACATTGACGACGGCACGTGGAAACCATGGAAATATTACGCAGACAACTGTGCCGATTTTCCTGGTGTAATAGTACAACAAAAGAATGGACCTAGCAGGAATGCCACCACGCCATTCTGCACCGAAGACAAAACGATATTTGGAGGATTTGCTTCTGGGGGTCATAATGATACCTATTTTGTAAGTAAAGGTTTTGACCTTCATGTTAGGGTCATAGTTATATAAGGTCAAAACATATATGTCCTTAATTAAAATTTCGTTTCATTTGTCAAACACTAGGATAGATGACAGATGGAAACTCTGCTCGCAGTCCATATTCGCGATTGTCAATTAGACTACCATGGCGTTGACATTGCCATTATAATAAACGAGGTTTCGATTGTCAGACGTTTGATCGACTGCCTCCGGCCATATTAGCGTTAAACGCAGATACGAAGGACGTTGTCCATTCCACTCAATATCAAGGTCACCTGAGTTAAGTATCGTCTTGTAGTGGGAATAAATCTCTAAATAATAATCTGTTTAAAGTCTGAAGCCAGAAAAACTCACAACGATAGGGATTAGGGAAGGTTAACACTTCCATCATACCTCTTTAAGAAACGTTATTTACATTAATAACTGGCAGATTTGAGCACTAATGCAGAATTTAGGTTAAAATCTTCGTGAGAAAGTTCCAGATATTTCCAAAACCTGTTTGGCAAATTAAATAGGATACTGACTTACTAACAGACAATTCTCGGCTTCGATCCTGGTGTTGCCTAAAAGTTCCCCATGTACCCGTTCAAACATAAAAACCATTAAATTGACAGTTGGAACTAGATAAAGGGTATGTGGAAACGCCGCTGCCTGAACAGCAGAATTCTCCTCATAACAGACGGTTGGTGCCAAAAAAAAAGGACGTTAAACCCAATGGCATTTATCTCTGCCCGAAGACTGGATTTCAGGGGCGGATACAGGAATTTTTGCAGAAGGGGTTTGCCAGGCTCCTGTTAACGATGCATGATGCCATCATCGTCTCAAAATTACGTAGGCATACGTATATACAGAGCTTTTTAAATAGAGTATAATCCATGTCAGTTTTTATAATCCCATCCCACCATTAGATTACAAAGGATAAAGCACACGACTCTTTTCTCATTAAGTCAGTGTTGATTTACATTTTTTTTATGTAGCTTAGCCGGTGGGGTTTGGAACCCCTCAAACATCCCTATGAATCCGCCCCTGGATAAATTAATTCAGTATAATTTATCGATCGATCTTCAAATAACATTAATTTATAAATTGTATATATTTATTCTTTATTCGAGGTGGCATTTAACCCAGCAGCGGATTATGGACGTTAAATCCCATTTCTCTTTCATAGCCCTGTAGGACATTATTTTTTTATCATTCTGTTATAGACAGATAATAAATCGGGTTTTGATCAAGGTAGCATTTAACCCAGAAGCGGATTATGGGGAATAATTTACTAATAATAAAGCTATTGTTAATTATTATACCGATTCTTTATTCAAGGTGGCATTTAACCCAGCAGCGGATTACGGGGAAGAATTTACTGATAATAAAATTGTTATTAATTTATTATATTTATGATTTATTCATTCAAGGTGGCATTTAACCCAGCAGCGGATTACGGGGAAGAATTTACCGATAATAAAGCTGTGGTTGATTATTATATTACGAGTGGAGTGAGAATAAACCTGGTTAAACCACGATATGAGACACCATTACAGTCCTACTATGCCGTGTCCGATTTTCAAATAGACGGGCATTGTTATTGTTACGGACATGGTTCCAAGTGCGTAGGCGACGTAAGTGTTCCAAGTTATATCCCCTTTAAAGGGACAATAACACTCTTGCTGGCTTGGCAGCTCTAGAAAATAAATAATAGTCTTTTTCTAAGTACCAGATGTTTATGTGTCCAACCTGTTGTGTAAATTATCCATTACATCATATTTTACTTGTCCTTAGGGTTCGAAAATATTTTAAAATCCAAGTCACATTTGAAAAGGTTTACTTTAGACTTTTCAAATCAATTGGTTGAATTTTTCCAATTTTTTAAAATAGGTGTGTTAATATGAAATTTATATCATCAATTAATTGGAATATTGTAAAATAATACGATTTGTTGACCAGAATGAAGATTGGGACATTTTATTCAGTTACAACAAGAGTGTTATTGGGGCTTTAATGGTGAATTATGTAAAAATTTAGATAAAGAGTTGATAGTTCGTCCAAAATAGATAAATTGTTTATTATCACTACAAAGTTACTTGTTAATTGAGGCTCCATTTTAAAATTAAATCATTAAATGGCAGTCGTATTTTAATCCGTTTACAACAGCGCCATCCGGTGGCATAGAATAAGGTTGATTATTGGCTTGTCATGGGGATAAAGGTCTAAATCAAAATTTATATAACATCCGAAACTAATTCATTTTTTATGTGTGTATTTGATTTGTCAAAGCCCAAATATTAGCTCATGGTATATGAAAATAGCGCATTCTTATAAGTAGTTTAATTCTTTCTAAAATAAGAATATGTTTTAAACCAACCGTCAATTAATAAATTCCACAAAAAAAGTGTCACGATATATTTTGTTTCCTATGCTTGTGACGAGTAAAGGGGTGGAGTGGTGACTGTATCTGTTCTGGCTGATAGATGAAGATATATTTATATATCTTATATAAATATATATTGTTTGTTTTTGCCTTTAATCTTATAGTTCAAAATTTATTTCGTTTTACTTGTCTTTATTACACTAATATCTGGAATAGATGTTATATAACCGACTTCTGATTGATATGATGAGAGATTAGCCAATGAAACGGTTTGCGTGAGGTACACGGAACAGCAACACTGATTGGTTAATTAAATGTCTGACGTCATAGGACCCAAAGACCTCCATATATCCTTCGACGCGACCTTACATTCTCAGACTTAAGTTGAAAATTTACTCAGAATTGTTTGCCTTATTTTAACTAAAATATAGCCCTTTATAATAATTGTGTTGCTTTAATGTTTTAATTATATCAATAAGACACTATGTGAAAACTTTTGTGTTACTGGATCAAAGATATTTCTTATAAACAGTGATTGAAAGTTGAGTAAATTCTCAACTTAAGTCTGAGAATGCTTTGTGAACTTTGGGTCTGATCTTCATGTAGTAGACGCCACCGAAAGTTTAAAAAAAAAAACGAAACGAAATATAGATCTGTATTCTAATCAAATTGCCTTTTGTGGTGAGTGAAGGCGACACGGGGTGGAATAGTGACTGTATCTTTTCTGACTGTTTTCGCCTTGTTTGTAGAATTTGGCTGAATGTGAATGTGGACACAATACTATGGGAGCACATTGTGAGGCCTGTAAACCTTTATACAACAATAGAACGTGGCAGATAGGAAAACATAACCAAGCTAACGAATGTCAGAGTAAGTTTTCTTGTATTTTGTCCATTTAAAATGACGTGGTCCTCCTTGATGCGAGTCTAAAAAACTGAAGGTCGAGCTTATTTGATGTCATGCGTTGTTTTGTTTAATCTACCTTTGTTGAAAATGTTATTTTTATTGACAAAGCCGGTGCTTAGATACAAACGACTTCTGATTAATATTTAGAAACACAAAAAAATCTAATTGAATAATGACTTTTAGAACGTAATCGGCTCAATAATTGAAGGCTAACGATATTTGTTTGATTGTTAGGACGTTGTGCTAGATTCCCACTATCGTATGATAACACTCGGCAAACCTCGGAAGATTTCGGACAATCTAAACTCGGCAGTATGATGAATTACGCCATATTGGAACTACTTTAAAGGTCCCGGATGAAACATGGCTGCGCCCATTCCACACACAAGTTGGCGACCTATTTGGCTAGCGACCTATTCGACCGATCCAGCTGTAAGATAATGACGAAATTACACTTCTATTCTGAGCTGAAGGAATGGATAAAAAATAATATATTCTACGTTCATTTGATACACATAACGTTGGATTTTATTGGCTGATAAATAGAGACTTTTGTCTTTACTTTAAATAGGTTTCCAACGAACAGGTTGCAGCTCGATCGGTCGAATAGGTCGCTAGCCGAATATGTTCCCAATTTGTGTAATAGCGTCAAGTTTTCCTAATAAAGTAAACCGGTAGCCGCATCGCAAATGTATGGGCGTAGGTACATATCACTTATTGTCATACATCCGAGACTAGATGTAGTTTACGGAATCTGTCGAGATTAGCCGAGTGGTGTTGTCCCGATGGAGTCCACGATCTGGTACGTACAGATGCATTCGGATACCTTTTGGCATGATCAACACGATTGCTACGACTGACCACAGTATACAGGCGCGGATACCCGGCGCACGCCCCCCTCTATTTGTGGCTCCATATATTCTCGTGGAAAAGGAAAACAAAAATAGTTTAGGTTGGAAATTGTAATTTACAGTACTAGTATGAAATTAGTCCTTGTGGGCATTTTCTCCACTCAAAAATCACGGGCCCGGCTTCGCACTCCCAAGTGGGTGCAGCACGCCCTCCCGCCCTTTCTGAAAATCTTGGATCCGCCCCTGGTATATGATAAAACTTGATAGGATCACCACGATTAAAACCACGATTTAAATAGCAGCGCCAATCGTGATAGTGGGAACCCAGCATTAAGTACCATTTTATCACACCACATTTCAATTTGACTAGACCTTTTATTTTCTGTTTTACCAGAGTGTGCTTAATATTTCGAAACAGAAGAAAAAATATATTCGTATAATGAATTTTAGAAATTGAATGACCGCAAGCAGCTCAATAGTTAAAGGCTAACGATATTTGTTTTACCACCAGGACGTTAAGAACCAGCTTGTTACTCTCCATTTCACTTTTACGAGAAATTTTATTTTTTGTTTTACCAGAGTGTGCATGTAATGATCACGCTACAAGCTGTAGATATGATGCTACATTAGGCTATGGTGTATGTGAGGGATGTGCCAATAATACCAGGGGGGAATTCTGTGATCAGTGTAATCCGGGGTATACCCTGAATCCCTATATCCTTCGAGATACCACCAACGAAACGACACCATTACCAAAACCAAATGGGACATGTGAAGGTAAGACAAATAATGAAATTCAAGTTAAACTTTCCACGGAAAATTACAAACATTTATAAGTAGCATTAAGTGTTGGAGAGAAAACGTTTCATTTGCCGAATTGACACAAGATATTTTTAATATGTGCCTCTCATTTGGCATCAAATGTTATTTAAATCATTAATTATACATTTATACATGTAGTTTTAATCTAGGGTAAATTTAGGGGAAAAAACAAATAAATAAATGATTGATTGAATTTGAATATAAAAAAATACATAATAGATATATAAATTATTGAATTTTAATACAAAAACAAAAGACATAATACGAAGGAATAAACAATTTAAATGTACCAAGGATATTCTGAACATAAGAAACAACGATAGTTACGTATGTAAAGATATATGACTGTTGACTTCAAGGGCCTCGGAATGGTGCGAGGGCCAGGGTACCTAAAGATCCCTATGGGGCCGGGGGGTGGGGGGCTCTAAAAAATTTTAAAATTGGTCAATTCCGAGAACGCTGTTTAGAGTGCCTTAGCATTCCAAATCCCAACATAAAACCCTTTAAGAGATATTTTAAAGATGGATAGACTAGTAAAAAGGTTGAAAACATTCATCATTAGGGAATGGGTATACATGTATACCACTGAAAAAGGTATGGATAATCTGTATACCCTGGTACCCGGGTTTACGGCGCCCCTGGTTGACTTTACATGACTACAAACACGAAAACCAATCAACATATAAACATCCCTCACTGACCTTTAGTAAATATTTACCCTTCAGTAAATATTAACCCTTTAGTAAATGAGGTAGAATGAATGATTAATTTCCAGAACTGACACACAACAATTTTAATGTGTGTTTCCCCACCATTTAGTGAAAATAAATGATGAAAATAATAAGGGAAATTAATTACTTTGAAACAAGATAAAGTTTTCAAAGATCGATGACACAATATAATTCAATTATTAACATTTAACAAATAAAAAATAAGGCGCCCTTTGTGTTCGTCTCTTATTGAGTCATTTTTTAAAAATAAAACCTGCGTCATATAAATACATAAATTATGAAATTTGATTATCAAAAAACTACCAAATATATGACTGTTACAACACTATGAATGACTCATCTTAAATTACAAACTTAATTTTTATTATTCGTCATTGGTGTGCTGCGTGTTCGATCTCTGCAATGGCTGATAAAGTTCATTGGGATTTTCTGACGTGTCAGCTGTCTTGTCGTCAGGATGTTACGAAAAACAGAGCCCCCCCCCCCCCGGTGTATACACGGCGTGTACATAAAAGATCCCTTGTCAGTTTGGACTAGATATTTTCATACGTGGTTTCCCCTTGTCAGCTGTATTATACGAAAAACGACGCCACTTGTATACATTTTCTAGCACGTAAAAAATCCCCTTGAGAGTTGGAATTCGATTTAAGAATAGCTATAATGCTGCTTACCGGGCAAAATTTCCATCATAGCATACTGTATGGCGGATGCCCATCTGTATTATTCTAGTTGGAGCAGAGCAGTAGGACGTTAAACCCAGTTCATTTCACTCCTATTTATTAGTATGAATCTATAAATATTAGTCATTTGTGTGACTATAATAGGGTATAATAAAGAAGTAATTAAAAAAAGACATGCGTATTATAAATTTCCTGTTTAAACAGTTGTGTATTGATTATTATATATTTAAATGAAATTGAAAGTAGAATAATGTCATATTTATTCCAAATCAATATTGATATAATGGAACTGTACGTTTAATATGTATTCAATTGTGTACAATTATACTATGTATTGTGGCTGTAGGTTTTCATTAAACTGCGGTGACGGGTGGCTATATGTATGGAAGACCAAATAGCTCTTTATCCACTGTTCATAATTTTCACTTCTTAATTCACGGTCCTTGCTTATTATTTCTTCATTTGTTTTCGTATTTCGACATTTACACAATGTACAAATGAAGAAATAAGAAACAAATGAAGAAATAAGAATTAAGGACTATGAATAAAAGAATAAGAAATATGAATAAAAGACTGAGAACTAAGAACATCGAATAAAGAACTGTTTGGTCTTCCATAGCTATATGGATGACAATGAATGAATGAATTAAATGGGTTTTAGTGTCCTACTTTGCTGCACCAACTTGGTTAGTGAAGAGACTAGAACATTAAACAATAATTTAAACGGGTGGAATATCCCAGTCGTTGAACTTTTGATCAAAGTGGGTTTACAAAACTAGAACCAGATTAAACCGGCATTGTGCAAGAGTTACATCTGCCAATTGCAGGTCTTTCTTGAGGACTGAAATTTGTCTAAATTATTAATTAGACCTTAATTAAGTTATCCAGACCATAATCAACTCTCGATGTCATCGCTAGCCTGCGATATTTATTGGGTTGGAATTCGATCTGCTGCTCAACGCTCCTTGATGATTAAATCAAAAATCGATAATCGAGATTATGTTTTTTATCGTACCGATAATTCGCTGTTCAGAGTGGATCAATTTGATTAGTCCCTTTACATTATCTGGTTTGTAAACTATTATAGTGAGAAATACCAGCTCTTTATCTAATCATACCTAATGTACCTTTAAACTTCAAAATTCAAACTAGAAATGAGCCGGGCAATGTGAGCATAAAATACCCACTTAAACCCCTTGTCTGCTTGGTCATTAGCCTACATTTGTTGAAAAAAACCCAAAAGACTAGGTTTTAAAAAAGAAAGAAAAGCAGACCACCACGGTTGATCGCTGAAACAAAACTATTTACACCAATATCTGAATTTAAAACTATGGAAGACTAAAGGTATCAGATTTATCGCTACTCGATCAATCTTTGTATGGTCTAATGCCCAAATTGAGGTGTATTCCAGATGAAAATTTGCTGGTAACCAAGGTATAGAAATGTATTCACCCCAAGGATGTAGTTTCCAAATCAAATTTCTACTGGAACGCGGCAACGATAATCGAATCGAATACGACTGGCCAAATTTCCGTGATAGCACACTGTATGACGCGAGACTATCTTCATTTGTCCTATTGATGCCGAACAGTAGGACGTTAAACCCTATTTTAAATCATTGGTTTCATCATTGTTATTGTTATTTACGGAAATTGTTTTATTTTTTCACAGCTCTGGTGGAGAAGACGTTAACAAGTAAGTTATTACACAATCACCTTTTTAAAAACGCGAACGACAATCATCTAATAAAAGTAATTTCGTTATACTGTCTTTTTTTTAAAATACAAAACTGTTATCCATAATACAATTTTTTATAGGATGTCAAAACAAGTTATACCTCTTGGCCACAAGTATCAATGAAAATATATATTGGCGATGACCAGATTGCATGTATATTTCAATGTTGTCGAAAGCATTCTCAGACTCAATTTAAGAATTCTTAAGTCTGAGAATGCTTTTTGAACTCGGGGGCCTTTTGTTCACATAGTCCTTTTAGTTTTTTCTTTACTTTAGAGAATTGCGACTAAGTCACTGGATTGTAATTGGAAACAATTACAATACACCATAAAAGAAGTTTTAGTCCAAGCATGACCGAATTCCATATATATTTACATGTGCATGGAAATGATGAAAATGTCAGTACTTGGGCAAATTAAATATTGTTTGACAAATGAAAATGATGACAAGCGACTATGTTTTCTGATATATTTCAGGTTATGACTGTGGCAGCTACTGTATACGTGAGTAGCAAACTTTTAAAGAAGTTCATTTTAAAGTCCAACTGCAAACAGGCAGTTTTAATTGCCAACAATGTCATATTAGGATTTTGTATTTAGGCCACGGATTGAATTTACACTAAAAGATAGATAACCCTAACCTTAACCATTAGGGCTGAAGCGTTCTGGCATATGATTGTAATGATTGTAGTCGACTATTCCTAACCTTAGCCCAACATTTTTCATGTTATTCCATTTTAAAGAATTTCACTTTGAAGTAAAACTAATACAATCTTTTGAATATATCGGTAAATTGTAAATTATTTACATTTAGATTGCCAAAAAAATGTCACAAGGAATTTGTATTTTGCATCATGATTGAACTTACACCAAAAGGTAGATAATCCGAACCCTAACCGTTAGGGGTGAAGCTTTCTGGCATAATATGGCATTCACTAAGCAACCCACACAAACAAGCAGATGAAACAAAAAAACATGAACCTCATTGCACTTCAGTTACCCCGTATAGAATTACGTTTATGGTCACTTCTGTAAGAGTTAAAATATACTAAAATATACATTATGCAAGAGCTAAATCTGTTATCTAAATTATTAATTAGACATTAATTAACTTATCCTTACCATAATCAACAACGATCTTGAGTGAATTATGACCCGGTTTACGGCTTTTTATCGTACTGATAAAAGTGTTGATGATCGAGACTAGGCGGAAATTTCAATCGCTGAATTCTCGGTTCATAATGGGTCAATGTGACTGAAATTTTCAGCAAAATGACTTTACATTTTTTAGTTTTTAAGCATTATAGTGAGAACTGCTAACTTGTTATCTAATCTCTCCTCCCCTGTAATGTATCTTTAAGTAATCTTTATAAATGTTTTCTTCAGCTTGTGGATGTAATGTAGATGGAACTACTGTAGCAGGTTTAACGAATTGTTCATCATCCGGGGATTGTTATTGTAAGACCAACGTGCAGGGACAGAAGTGTGCAGAGTGCAAGGATAATTATTGGGGACTTGCTGAAGCTAAAACGGACGGCTGTGAAGGTAAGCCAAGGGGGATAACTTCGTTTTGTAATGCGAAATATTAAAAATTTAACGATTCGCACTATATTTTTCGATCATTTTGTGACCAGCTTACAGATAGTTTTAGTTCCTGGGACATGATGGTCTATAGGCCGTATAGCTGTCGAATGTTGTTTATAGTACGATTTGATGTGTATTTAGCTTTATGTTGCTTATATGTCTTTGAGTAGGGAGTTGTTTATACTATTTATGTACTTTGGGATTTGTTTATGTTGTTTATATTATGTGTCTTATGTGAGTAGTGTGTTGTTTATGCAATTTATGTGCTTTAGGTGTTGCTTATGTTGTATATGTTATGTGTCTTTGAGTAGTATGTTGTTTATGCTATGTATCTGCTTTGGGTGCTGTTTATGGTGTTTACGCTGTGTATCTTTGCGTAGAATGGTGCTTACACTTTTTTTTATGCTATGTGTCTATCGCAATAGTGCTGTTTATATTATGTGTCTTTGAGTAGAATGATTTTTATGCTGTTTACATGTATGATATGTGTCTTCGGATATAGTGTTGTTTATTCTGTTTTTGCAATGTGCCATTGGTTACGGTGCTGTTTATATGCTTTGTGTGGTTGAGTAAAGTGATGTTTTTCCGCTATGTAACGTTGAGTAGTGTGAAGTTAATGATATGTGTCTTAGTAGTGTGGGGTTTATGGCATATGTATTTGAGTAGAGTGAGGTTTATGTTATGTGTCTTTGAGTAGCGTGAGATGTATGCTATGTGCTTTTGAGTGTTTTATGTTATGTTAATGCTCGGTGTTTTTGTTTACAGCGTGTGTATGTGAGTCAAAAGGAATTCTCAATAATACCAACATGTGCAATAAAACCACAGGCAACTGTTTCTGTAAAGAAAATACACAGGGACGTACATGTGATACATGTAAGGTAAGCGAAAACCATTTCACCGATTATTAGCATGGCCAGACGTTTACAGTGGTTGTGTAATTTGCTACTGGGTGTGTATATTATAGCGCTGACTCACTAATCAGAAAGACTCGAGTTCGATCCTGGTACCTCTCGGCTCTTACAGGGCAGAGGACCTGACAAGGTCTACTCGTTGGTGTGCATGTTCGAAAGTGGTGACGGTTGGAATTCGGTCGATGAAGATTAACCGGAAACGCTATCTGAACGCTATTTTCTCCCGATACCACACTGCACGGGGTATAATTGTCTTCATTAGACCTGTTGTTGCCGAAAAGTAGCCGTGGCATCTTTCAGACCAAACGTTAATTTTATTATTTATGCCAGTCAAAGCCATTTATGAAAGTTTTAACGATATTTGATTTTCTGAATGATATTATTGAGTTTAAGATTAACTGATCAAACAGATTAAAAAGGATAATCAACAGGTTCCCTGAGCTAATCACCACCTCCTTGTCATCTTTACTATTACCGACAAGGTTGACGATACAGGCAAAGACAATCTGATTAAAATACAGTTCTATATTTCGCCACAGGGGTCGTAGGAGCGGCTTTTGGCCCTGATGGATTAACCAATGAAACACTATGTTACGGCGACGTCTTGGTGTGTCATGCACGAAACTGGGTAAATCACGAGAAACGTCAACGCTGGTTGATATATCAATGGATGACGTCATAAGTGAAAAGCCGCTCGTGCAACCCCTGACACGTCTTTCCAGTACAATTTGTCAGATCTTCGTGTAGCGTGGGCCATCGGAAGTATGATAAACGAAACGAAAGATAGATCTGCATTGATACTACATCATCCCTCATTTAAGTTAAATTTAGATAAATATATAATCATCTCTCTATCATCTTTTGTTTCTTCAGGACGATACGTGGGGTTTATCCGAAACGAAAGATACCGGATGTACACCATGTGATTGTGATCCAGGAGCCTCTATTAGTAATAAGTGCAATGTTGACAGCGGTCAGTGTGGTTGTAGGACAAATATTGCGAATAGAGACTGCCGGACAACAGTTCCCAATTTCTTTGCTCCCAAGTTAGATTATTTCCGATTTGATGCCGAATTCCAGACTACTGTGTTGGTAAGTGTCAATAGATATTTTGGTAAAATATTCAGTGATGAACGGTGAGACGATTTACCCAATACTGCGTCAATACTACCCAATGCAGTGTACTCGTATAGTTAGCTCTGGTAGGTGTCATGCACGCTTATTCGTTCAGGATCATCTGACACAGCTGTCGGATCACCAGGTGTGTGTGTGGGGGGGGGGGCAGGGGCGTGGTGAGGGCAATTATTGCGAAGAAATTATGAGTAACAAAAAAGATTTTGGCACAAAAACCCTTTTACTGACCGCGGAGCTGTGGCCGGGGAAGCCGGCCACCGCGAGCGCCGAAGGCGCGAGCCCGCGGCGGGGGGTCCGGGGGGCCCTCCCCCGGGAAAATTTCGAAAATTAGAAGCCCAGAAACGCAATCTCCAGCAATCCGAGACAATTTGATTGTGATTTTGGCGCAAAAACTTTTTGGCGCATGAGTATGGCTACTCATGAACTCATTCTCACCACGCCCCTGGGGGGGGGGGGGTATAGTTCTTGGTTCTTGTGGGCGTCATACACAATACCAAGTATTTTTACTCCATGGGAACATCTGGTGCAGCTTCAAAAAGCTATCTTCCAGAGATAGTACCTCTCGGATGCAGAGAGAGGAGATGGGAGAATGGGGGTTTAATGTACACTTGACACAAACTAGGTTATTTTGGGACTAACATGTGGTCCAATTTTAATTCCATCACTCGCTTGTGGGAGGAAACCGGAGGACCAGGAGAAAACCTACGAGGTTAGACGGGCGACCCTACTCCTTGTCACCCCCTTCTCTCTATCTCTTTATGTGCTTACCTTTTAGTAAAATAACCACTTCTCAATCATGTGATCAGTTCACATAACTAGCCTATACTTAGTGTATTTTGATATTAGAAAATTAATTAACTACATGTATTATTAATTATTTTCCAGGCTGAGAATAAAGTAGATCGGACGGGAGAAGGTGTTGCAGATGGTACTGTATCTGGTCGTGGTCTAATATCCTTACCTGCTTCCACTAACACGGTACAGCTACAATTCACAACTAAACTTAATAAACAATTTGATGTGATTCTTAGATACGAGGTTAGTCAATTTTATTTAAGCTTCAATATTTTCACAGTCTTACATTTTGTTTGACTTTGATATCTACATTGCTGCATTAAAAGATCCTTTGTACACTTTCAAAGTTTTTGGAACAACAGGGTCGTATTTTGATGTTGATCGAGTTGTTCTTTCTCCACTTTTGATTTGTATAAGATAACTCTGGTAGTTAGGAGCTAAACCATGGATGCACTTGTGTGTGAGGAGGATTATCTTATATTGATTATTTCTGTTTATGGGGTGCCAGTGGATGGATCTGAGCACAGGTGTAATGGGGTCGCGTAGTCTTGTTCTAGTGATCACTCTTATCGTTTTAACTAGATCACGTTTCATAATTTCGCGCTTCCTGATTGATCACATAATTTTATGTTACCCAATGGTAATTTGGCTTTCATAAAATCCTCGTAGAAAATGAAATCGAAGGACTGGATGAACGTAGGCGATGTTGTCGATGACAGATTAGAAATAAACGATGTTCCTACGTACATGTAAATGGCTGCACCCAATCTGATAAAAATACAGATCTATATTTCGTTTCGTGTTTATTATACTTTCGATGACCTAGAGAACATGAACATCTGATCGGTTGTCGCGATGTGTCACGTCAGAGGCGATACGAGCGGATTTTGACCCTATGGCGTCAGACATTTGATTAACCAATCAGCATTGATGTTACTAGTGGATTAGATACAGTTCCGTGCAAAACACGCCTAAAGCATGTTGCATTTAGAGCACACCATTTAGAACACGTCAATGATAACAACTCTTGCAAGTCCTAGTGTAGTAAAGACATGTAAAACGAAATTTTGAACTATAAAAACGAAATAGGATCTTTATTTATATATTCAGACACAAACAGAGATAACTGGTATAACTGGTGACATTAAACAAGTTAATGGCGTGGACTATACATGCAATGGTGTTACCATAGCAGCAGCTAATACATGGACCATACCAGCAACAATACCAGCAATGGCCTCTAGAGGTGAAATATTTATTAATATGCTTAATGAGAACTGTTCCTTAAATGGACTATCCGGATTTGAGTACACGATGATCAGTCCATTTGCTGATTACACTGTTTTGCCTATAACGTTTTTTAGGACTTCGATTTTTGTTTAATGGTTTGGATTGTTCGTAGTTGGTTTGATTTTATTATCTAAAAACTAAAAGTCCGTGAACATATGACATTTAAGCGCCACAATATAGAGGAATGGTGTAATTACCTTGTCGCAAAATTTCAGTTAAAAATATGGAGTCGTTTGGACTTGAACGTTAAAACCGCTTATCCGGACACGTAACCCTTTATGGTGTAGGACAGAGCTCACGGTTGGGGTTTTAGTAGGGAGGGAGGGGAAACAACAGGGAAAAAATACACGTGGGCAAGATCACAAATTATTCCTAGTACAGAATTGGTCCCCAAGGCGAAACGAACTTGATGCCATAAAATTTTATGAAATTCTCGAGAGTGATATTCGGTAAATGGACATGTCGCGAAAGGGTATCAAAGGGCAGGAACGGAGATACCACAGGGCTTCCGAACAGATAGACACTGTGGTGTGGTTTTCCCCTGATCAGTGATGCAAGATCGAGGGTCTGACAAGGACAGCTATCTAGTCTTCGGATGGGCCAAAAACCAAGGTCCCGTGTACACGTTTGTGTGCACGTAAAAGATCCTTTGGCAGTTGGAATTCGATATAAAAGTAAGTCGTAGCGCCGCTGTCCGGGCAAAATTTTCCTCATACAACACTGAATGGCGTATGCCCGTCTTCATTAGCCCAGTTTTGAAGCAGAACAGCAGGGCGTTAAACCTAATTTCCTTTCATTACGAAAGCGATTTGAATCTGTCATATTCTATGTATTGTATTTATGTTTATTTGTATTGTCTTCAGGTGGTTTGATATTAACTCGATTGTGTGGTAGAATTGACCAATCATACACGTTAACACTGACTACACCATCAACTACAGGATTACTCATTGATTCGGTAAATGGCTTTTATTTTAATTAAATAAGTTAAAAGAACTATATGTAAGAAATTGATCAAGCTTTTAAAGTACAGGTCCGAGTTCACAAAGCCTTCTTAGACTTATGTCCAGAATTTACACAAAATTGTTCACCTTATTATAACTAAAATATACACATAATAAAACTTTTGTTGTTTTAATGTATCTAATACATTAATAAGAAACTATGTGCCAAGTTTTGTGTTTCTGGGTCAAAGATATTTCTCATAAACAGTGATTGAAAGTTGAGTAAATTCCTAACTTAGGACCATAATACGACGAAACCATTTATCAGCGACTATTCGACGACGATACCATTTATCGGCGATTATTCTTATACGATACCATTCCAAGCACAATTAACATCAGTAGGTACCCAAAAGGGGACCTGTAAATTAGTCAACATTTGTACATAAATTTACTCATACTAACTTATTTACTCACACTAAAATATACAACGATCAGTAAAAACATACGAATCTTGCACAGAGGAACCCAAGACAACAAAGCTTAGCATAATTTCACTCACCCAGTACCTGGTGGCAGTATAGAGTCCTCAGTGCCACTGTCATAATCCATCTCCCAAACAAGCCAGATTGCCCGGCTTATATACTACCTGTATGCACGTTTGAGCGAGCCTTGATATATTACAGGTAAATAGTTTAGCAGAGTTTGGGCGACCGATAGTGATACTAATGAAATACGACCGTGACACACCTCCCCCTATTCAAAGTTTTAAATGCAATTTAAAACAAGTAACTCACGGGAGATTTTATTAGAGCCGAAGGATTCGACTCAGATAGTCAGCCCCAACATTAACACTACCCTTGATAGCTTCAATTCGGAAACGATATGGCTGCAAAATTAACGTCCATCGCATTAAATGAGAATTAGACCTATTAGATCGTTTTAGATAGATTAATGGCTGATGAACAGTTTCCAGAACAAACTCAACCCCATAAAGGTACCTCGTGAATTTCTGAATTGACCAAACAATTGCCAGACACTCTTTCTCTATCGTCGAATATCTAGTTTCACTATCCTTTCATTTACGACTGGCATAAGCGACTGGCATTCTCACTGCATTTTCAACTTGAAGAATCGCTCCAATGCCATTATCAGAAGCATCTGTCTGCAAAATAAAGACTTCCCTCAAATCCGGCAACCTTAAAACTGGTCCACTTATCAGCGATCGCTTCAAGGCTTGAAAGGCATTTTCCTGTGGGACATCCCACGTAAGTAAGTTGAGCCTACCTTTCTTCGTTAAGTCTGAAAGAGGAACAGCGATCGAGGAAAAGTTTGGAAGGAACCTTCTATAAAAACCAACGAGTCCTAAAAATGATCTTACCTGTTTCTTTGTACGGGGACAATCAGCTCCCTCTATTACCTTTAGTTTATCCAATATCGGTTCAATGCAGCCTAATCCAACCTTAAACCCCAAACACTCAATCCGATCAAATCCAAGGAAGCACTTGGATGGCTTGACCGTTAAATTCGAAGAACGCAAACGACGAAACAACGAATCCAGAATGTTGATATGTTCAACTTACGTTTCTGAATACACCGTAATATCATCAATAAGATTATTCACATTTCCTAATCCCAAAAGCAATTTCCGCATCAACCGACTGAAAGTAGCCGGAGCATTAACCAAGCCAAATGGCACGACTTTGAACTGAAACAACCCGCGTGGGGTTTGAAAAGCTGTCAGAGGTTTCGAGGTTTCAGCCATGAGAACCTGCCAATGTCCTTTTGATAAGTCGAGTTGCGACAAATATCGGCACCCACGTTCCGCCATTTTAGCAAACATATCTTTTGGGTAAGGAATAGGCTCAGAGTCGACGATTGTTATCAGATTTAAAGCGCGAAAATCAATACAGAAACGATTCGTTTGATCTTTCTTTTTGACAATTACTACTTGAGACGAGTAATCACTATTTGAAGACTCAATTACGTTCATCTCCAGCATTATATCAAGTTCATCATCAATAACCTGAGTTAATGCAAAAGGGATCGCGTACGGTTTCAAACGTACGGGTACATCCGTGGTGGTTTTAATTTCATGCTCTAGTAAATAAGTGTGCCCAGGTAAATCCGTCAGAACGTCCCGATAACAATTGCGCAAACTAGCTAAACTCTCTCGCTGCTCTATATTCAACTTATCACAGATATGTACTTTATCAATACCTTCTTTACCCGTACCTGGCAACTGGATTGGTTCCGAATCCATTCCGTCATCTTCTACGTCCACCACAGTCCCATTCACTTTGTCCACATGCTTATCTTCCTGTGGCCTTTCCAAATAGCCCTTTAGAAGATTACCATGGAATGTCTTAATCTTACCAAGTACAGACAATCTATAATCATAATCGTTTAACTTTTCTACTACTGAAAAGGTGCCTCTCCACTGAAGTAATAATTTGTAAGTTTCAGCATTTGTTTCAACGTTCCATTGAAAACGTTCAACTAATCCATTACACATAGGATGATATGGGGTTGTAGTGAGTTGCTTCAAGGAAATCAATCTACTTACTTCCTTCATTAGTGCAGACGGAAATTGGAAGCCCGTATCAGTTAATATTTCCCGCGGAAACCCTCCTGGTAAGTGGTTTTGACTTCCGGATCATCAATGTTCTTAGTCCACAACTCCCGCAGAATTATCATTTGACCACGAACCGGCCAACCATAAACCAACTCAAAAGGCGAATAACCCAAACTCTCTTGGGGTACTTCCCTGTAAGCAAACAGCAGAGCATTTAAATACCGATCCCAATCTTTAGGACGCTCCGCGCACATGCGTTTCAGCATTTGTTTCAACGTTCCATTGAAACGTTCAACTAATCCATTACACATAGAATGATATAGGGTTGTAGTGAGTTGCTTCAAGGAAATCAATCTACTTACTTCCTTCCTTAGTGCAGACGGAAATTGGGAGCCCATATCAGTTAACATGTCTATAAGAGCTTCAGCTACTCGCTCGGCCTCGATACTTGTTAGAGCCACAGCCTCAGGATATCGGGTTGCGTAGTCAATATGAGTAAGAATGTAACGATTTCCGTTTGTACTAATTGGCTTCAGTGGCCCTATAATGTCAACAGCTACCCGTCTGAATGGCACATCAATAACTGGCATCTTCCCAAGTGGCAATTTCGGTACTCTCCCTTTTGGGGTGGTCCTTTGACAAACGTCTTACCGATGGGTGGACAGTTTCTTCTTGGAATGGTAGAATGGTATCGTCAAAGAATAGTCACCGATAAGTGGTATCGTCGTTGAATGGTCGCCGATAAATGGTATCGTCGTAGTATGGTCTTCCCGATGGGTGGACAGTTTCTTCTTGGAATGGTAGAATTGTATCGTCTAAGAATAGTCGTCGATAAATGGTATCGTCGTTGAATGGTCTCCGATAAATGGTATCGTCGTATTATGGTCTTGCCGATGGGTGGACAGTTTATTCTTGGAATGGTATCTTCTAAATAGTCGCCGATAAATGGTATCGTCGACAGTGTGTTCCTGGAATGGTATCGTCAATGACTGGTCGCCGATAAATGGTATCGTCGAAGTATGATCTTGCCGATGGGTGGACATTTTGTAAAGACACAATTCATTTAGTGCGCGCACGTGTGAAAGAATTGTTATTTTGTATATTATTAATAATATTGTTCTGTATAAACTAATTCCTTTTGTATCTTAGTTTTCTTTATTCCCCAAAACGGACACGCCTCGCCCATCCTGTGACAGAGAATGCTTTGTGAACTTGGGGCCAGATTTCGTTGGTCGGCTTTGCGCTGTCGGTAAACAGGAATCGCGTCTCTGAAACTCCATCTTGTTTTTAATTATTTAAAGGTGGTGCTACTGCCAGTTATAACTGAGTTACAGACGTATATGAAAGCTGATAATGATACTAAAGTAAAACTAAAGACATGTCGGGAAGCGTCTATGGGAGTTAATATGCCCAATCGTCAGAGTTTAAACTGTACAACACTAGAGTATTCACTGATGACCGAGTTGATTGGTGGAGCTATGGGTAGGTTTTGATAAACTATTTTATATATGTCTGTCACACTTCCGTGTACCCAAGGTACATTCTTATGGATACACGATTACTGAGTTTAATACTAAGCGGCGTTTCGACAAGGATACTCTTCGTCTTTATCATGCAAATGATACAGGTATGTGAATGGTAGGCAAATATTATACAGAATATGCAACAAAAATTACAGCAAATACAATTTAAACTTTAAATAATAGCACTATCTCTGCATCGCATTAAAAATGTCAAATTGTTGCAAACTCTAATATACTTTCCCTCTGATTTTATAATCTGGTTCAGTAGTCTGGCAGTCGCATCTCACATTGTGCAGTTTTTAGTTGTTGACCGGATGTTAACACGGACGACATCGATGTTGACTTTTGAGTTATTGCCCTTAATCACAAGGCTTGAAAGAATTGATTTTAATTAGGATTTCATGAAATGCGTGAGGAAGGCACTACACATTACACAATAAATATGTAAAACTATTAAACTTCTAAAGCTGGTGCAATATATTGTAGCATACTTAGATTTTACAACCTACTTACCCGGATGTTTGATGGTAATTTGCCAGTTTCGAATTCGAAGGAGACTCCCAGCTCTGGTTACTATAAAATAGTATACCTCGATTGACTGCAACGTGTAAGTCAACCAATGATAAAATGTGTAAATACGTTAATCTCTCCATTATTTAATTTATCCAGCCTATTATCAACGATAATCGGGTCGAGTAGTAGATATACACTAAGTACACGTCATTTTGAATAATATTCACCGTGTCTTGATGGCCATTTGGAAAATAGCGTCGGTCATATCCGAAATATACGGGCGAAATATCAATAAGCTGTTTTTAATTTACAGGTTGTGCGTGTAGTACAACCGGTGCCATGCCTAACACGGTGTGTGACCAATATGGTGGCCAGTGTGTATGTAAAGACGGTGTAACACTTCGAGATTGTTCAATATGTCGAGTTGATTCGTATGGACTAGATATAACAGACGGCTGTACTTGTAAGTATCATGGCGTATTTCACCTTTGTCATCAGGATGCATGATTGAGGGCGGGCCCATAGCCAGCTCATACAATTTGATGGGGCTGAGGGTGTGGCGGGCTAAGAACTCTCCTAAGAAATCATTATTGTTGCCGAAATATTGGGGGAGGGGGGTAATTTGATTTGTGGGGGGGGGGGGATGCTACGGGCCCGACGGAGGATCTGACAAGGTCAGCTATCTAGTCGTTCCAAGGTCCTGTGTATACATTGGCATTCGATATAAGAGTAGGCCGTAGCGCAGCTGTCCGGGCAAAATTTCCCTCATAACATGGCGTTTTTCCGTCTTCATTAGCCCAGTTCGGAGCAGAACATTCCTTTAATTTGGAGCCGCAACGATCGTCTCTAGTGTTTATCGAGAATATTCTTTTGGATTTTCCCGCATAGGCTCCCCCTGTCAGTGACATAAAGTTACTCTGATAGCGTTCACGCAAACGAACCCTTGACAATAGGCGTAATTGTGTGATTTAATGTAATAGATTGTTTTGTTACAGTGCGTACTTTTGACATTAATACAAGCATTGGTTTATTTCATTTTGTAATTAATTCATTGCTTCCTTACAGTTTGTAATTGTGACATTAATGCAATACGTTGCTTAATTTGTAATTGTGACATTAATGTAATGTACTGTTTTATTTACATTATATAGGTATTTGTAATAGTGACATTAATGCACTTGTAATGTGTTTTACAGTGTGAAATTGTGACAGCAATGTAATTGTAGTGAATTGTTTTATTACAGTGTGTAGTTGTGACATTAATGTAATTGTCATGCATTGTTTTATTACACTGCGTGATTGTGACATTAATGTAATACATTGTTTTATTACAGTGTGTAATTGTGACATTAATGTGATACATTGTTCAACTACAGTGTATAATTGTGACATTAATGTAATTGTTGTGAATTGTTTTATTACAGTGTGTAATTGCCACATTAATGGATCAGTAACTCAGTCTTGTAATATGACTGGTGACTGTTCGTGTAGAACTAATGTCACAGGTCAAAAATGCGATTCCTGTCTACCAGACCAATATGGTCTCAGCTCGGGTAAGATAACGTATATTTAACTTATTTGCTGAATATAACAATTAAAGATACATTATGGGAGATTAGACAAAGAGTTGACTGTTCTCGATAATAACAGTTAAAAAAATTAGATAAAGTAAAGGGAATTTGTTGATAATAGAAGTCAAATAGCTCCACTCTGAAACGGGATATTAACTTTTGAATTTTAAACCTAGCCTCGATCATCATTACTAAAGTCGGTGCAATAAAAAACATAGCCTCGATTATCCTTTTTTGTTTTAATAACCAATGAGCGTTGAGCAGCAGTTTGGATTCAGATCCAGTGAGAATCCGACCCTTAAGATGACATCGAGAGTTGATTAGGGTTTGCAAAAGTTAATTAATGTCTAATTCATAGTTTAGATGACGAAATTCAAGCCTAAAGAAAGACCCACAATACGAAGATTTAGCTCTTGCATAATGTATGATTAAATTGAAATAACGTGCATTGCTGTATTTATATTGGTGCTAAAGCATTGGCATAGGCGTACGAGCTGGATTGGGGGGGGGGCACCAAATGCTGGGAAAATTTGGGCACACAGTTGTGCTTTGTAAAAGTTGTATAAAAAAATATTGTGTTCTTAAATGGGTCCAATTTAACAGCGAATTTAATTCAGAGTATCTATAGTTAGGCAATTAAATAGAAACCTTAAGACTCGAACCCTCTATTGTTTGGAGTACAGTAAGCCACGAGTTACAGTTACATAAACAACTGTTTTTAGTTGTGTATATTTCAAGTAAATAAAATTTAGTATTTTAGTTCTCTTTTATTGATGATTTAGAAATTAAGAACTTATTCATGGCAAATAAGATATTGTACAGACCTGGTACATGAACCTATATATTTTGTATTAATAATATTAAATTGTAGTTGCCATTACCCGTCATTCAGATAGCATTATTATTATGTAACATACTAAGAACCTAACTACATTTTTGGGGCACCAACCACCACCGTCCCCCCCCCCCAGTCAAAAATTTTCCCGTACGCCTATGTCATAATTGGGGTATAGTATATTGTATTATATTGTATACTATAGGTAATGGATGTCAACCGTGCACGTGTAATTTACAATATGCTATAAATAAAACCTGTCAGGACGATGGTCAGTGTTGGTGTAAACCAGGTATAGGTGGCAAGAATTGTGATAAATGTTTATCTGGGTAAGAATATTCATTTTTATTTTTTAACCCTTGGGGTCCTAGTACCATTATCCTCCCTATTCTCCGCCTCGCTTCTCTTCTCTCGCCTTTCTTCTCTTCCCGCCCTTCTCTTCTCTTACCTCTCCTCGCCCTTCTCTTCTCCTTTCTGTTCTCGCCCTCCTCGTCTCTTTTCTCTTCCTTGGTCGATACAAGGTGGGAATGAGCAAGTGAGTAGGTTATACGATGAAGGGTACAAAAGTTCTTGAATTGCTCATCGTTATAGATTTAAATTCTTGATGATAGAGCATGAATATTCACCGTTGTAATTTGACTGTGTGATTGGTTTTATTAATCCTTGTTTTTAAAATGTCACAACAAATTTTTGTTATTTTGTTGTAATTACAGATTTTATAACCTTACCAGTGATAATTGTACGGAATGTGGTTGTAATGTTGAGGGTAGTGTCAGTGACGTATGTAATGACGTCACCGGTAACTGTAGCTGTAAAGCTAAAACAACGGGAGATAAATGTGACCAATGTCAAACTGGTTTGTATTCTATACTTTTCGAATACTTACATCTATTTTGGTGGCCACGGTGGCTAAGTGGATAAGACCCTGGCTCGCTCGCCGGGAGGTCGGGTGTTCGATCCCTGCATTGGCCGAGAAAGTTCATCCAGATTTTCCGGCGTGGTTCCTCCTTATCGGTGATAAAGGACGGAGGACCTGACAAGGACAGCTGTCTAGTCGTTCGAACAATAAGACGTTAAACCCCATTTCATTTCATTTATATCTTGCTTGTACAGAAGTGGGAAGATTTTAACGGAACAGATTAGTTAGAGTGTAAACTCTGTGAAAGTCTTATTTGTCATTACGCGTGGTCCGCAGTACCCGATTTACCTATATGACCTAACGTGAGATTTTCTGGGATAAGCTAACATGTGGTCCACGGTGTCTCATTCACCTATAGGCTTAACAGACTGACTGGCACTTAGGGACCCAAGACCCCCCCCCCCCCTCCCCGGCCAAAGTGTATAATATTTTTGAAACTGCCATAAGTCTTTCATACGGGCACGCCCGTCACCAACCTCGGCTTTGCTCAATTGTGTTTAAAATATCCGTTCATCTTCCTCTAGATGCAAAGGTGATCGAATTTCCTCTTTCGTCCAAATACTGGATCAAACAAGCAGATTTGATATCTTGATGAACAGCAGAGAGAGAGAAATGGGGTTTAATGTCCACTCGACACAAACTAGGTCATTTCGGGACTAATATATGGCTTAATTTTATTTCAATAATTCGCTTGCGCGTAGGAATCTTTTAGCATTGGGGGGAAACCGGAGTTCCCGGAGAAAACCCACGATGTTGGACAGGCTACCCTACTCCTTGCGACGTACAACCGGGGATTCGAAACCATGCTAGTTGACTCAATAGCAGGCCGTATGTTACAGCGCGCGCACACTAACCATTGGGCCATTCAACCCTCCGATGAACAGCAGGGAATAACTTTTGGTATCCTAGATGGAAACATGGTTTAGACAAAAACTGGATCGTTGTGTATAACCATCACCGCAATAAGACCATAATACACATTTTGTATTCTAGATGGAAACATGTTTTAGGAAAAACTGAATCGCTGTGTATATAACAATCAACACAATGAAACCAAAATATACATGTTTTTGTGATCCAAACATCCTAAACTTTTATCTCATTTCTTCCAGGTTATTTTGGAGTTGGTATTTGGAGCGATGAGGGTTGTATTAAATGTTTCTGCAGTGAACACACGACGAATTGTACGACAGGTGAAGGTTGGTACAGGTCAGAGGTCGCCAGTTCCTGGGGCGTCACCGATTCAGCAGCAGTAGATGATAGATGGTTGGGTATAGACAGTGAGGGGAATAATGTAATGGTTGATGATCCTCTTCAAATTGGTCCTCCATCTCAGTAAGATATAGCAACATATTTACTTTTATTTTCTTTTCCTTAAATACATCAGAAATTTTATCTAAAAAAAATGATTATCCATATTTGATTTCCTACCTACTGGAATGTGTTATCTGTCAAAGTCGTATGATAAATCGCATGCCTGATCTTATGCTCCTGAAAAAACAAATGTACCTCATTGAGAGAATCGTCAACAACTGTTGTTTGATGTTTAGCTTCCGCAAATGAGAAATTGTATCGACTGTTTTATTTTAAAAGAAAGAGGGTGTATTACCTGACCCATGCAAGACAGACTTCACCAGCAATAAATAATATTGTTTTAAATAAATTAAATATATTCTTTGAACATCTGCTGATTGTTGTTTCCGACTTGCAGACTGTCATCATCATCACGACCATCATAATCTTAATCATCGTCGCCATCATCACCACGGCCATAATCTTTATTATCTTCGCCATCATCGCCACCGCCATGTTGATCTTTATCACCACCACGTTGGTCTTTATCTCGCCATCATGACAAGGAGTTTTTCTTCGGGTCCTCCGGTTTCCTCTCAATGCTAACGACCCATACGCGCAAGCGAATTATTGAAATAAAATTGTTAATCCCAAAATGACCTAGTTTGTGTCGAGTGGACGTTAAACCCATTTCACCACCATCCTCGCCGTCATTTTATTATTATTATTATCAGGTATGTTATGAGAATAATGAACTCTGCCAACAATCTGAATAAGAGTCATCTATATTTCCTGGCACCAGCTAAATACATAGGTGGTAAACGTACGGCTTATGGTCAATTCTTTACTATGGCCCTCCGTTTATCTACTCATGAAGATCTGTTGGGCAATTACACAGAAGGAGATGTCTGTATGAAGGGGAAGTACACAGATTTTGTCCTGGCTAAAAACCTTTCTCTACCTGGTACCACTATTACATATTACAACGTGAGTAAATCCCTATTCTTTATTTAATAGTGGAGGGGGTGCTTGAGGGCGCCTTAGATCATAAAGGCAGGGACCGGGTCCTCGCAAATGAATTATTGAAATAAAATCATACCATATGTTGGTCCCGAAATGACCTATTTGTGCCGAGTGGACGTTGATCCCCCACACCCTGTCTTTGTTTAATGCTATAAGTCTTGGCATTAACCATTCGTTCGTTATTTGGGGTTAACAGATACATCGTTCCTAAGAACTTACCCGAAGATAAAGTTTAGCCTGCGATCAGCTTTTATTTGGATTTCCAGTTGCCAGGGGATGTTAAAGTGTTTACACTGGATCTCGTTGTTTCCCGGACGGGCAGTTGGCTCCATAGACATCGAGGCTAAATAACGTTTCAGTAAATGAAATGAAAACCAACACACTTTTTGTTTATTTCAGGTAACATTAAAAGAGAGTGAATGGTTTGTTAATGGAACAGAAAACAGACAACCTACTTATGAGGAATTTATGCAGGTTTTGACGGATATAGAGTTTATCAAGGTTCGAGGAAAGTACAGCAATGTAAGTGATCATTCGGTGGGCCTCGGATTGTGAAATATCTCGAGACACAAGTCTGAAGCTGTCAAGTATTTAAAGTACTTTTTAAGGCTCTCTAGATAAAAAGGTCACAGACTCTACAAGACGTCGACAGCGAACTGCAAGATTATATATAGAGGATATATATCGATGCGGTTAATGGTGCAGCCCGTGGGGGGATGGCGGTGGCTGCTAACGAACAACTTCCAATCGTTCGAATGAGACAATAAATCGAGGTACACAGTTGGGATCCTTTGACGAGTAAGCAGAAGCGCCACTGTCCAGGCGAAATATCTCTCATAGGACACTGCAACATATGTCCGGTCCCAATTGAGCCGGTTGATCAAAAACAAGGGATGTAAAACCCCTTTTAATTTTAGTTTTGTCTCTAATATTATTATAATTCCTAATTTACAATATTATCAGTAATTAAAATCCTACTCCTTTTATATTTACAGGCTAGTGAAGCAGAAACCGATTTATTTGCATTTAAACTATATACAGCTAGTAAAAATAACGAATCCATGGCACCAATAAATAATGTAGAACTGTGTTCCTGTCCACCAGAATATACTGTAAGTTATCCAATCTTGGTATCCTTGCTTAGAATTCCTCCTAAACATTGTTGGTTTGTCAGTCGGTTTTCCTCAATGAATTCCATTAATTCGTGTTAACTGAGAAGTGGTAGATTTCACATTTTATCCATAGTAGATTTCACATGGTATTCAGTGAAGATTTCACATGGTATCAAGAGTAGATTTCACATGGTATCCAGAATAGATTTCACATTGTATCCAGCGTAGTTTTCACATGGTATCCAGAGTAGGTTTAGCATGGTATCCAGAGTAGATTTAACATGGTATCCGGGCATTATAATATCCTTTAATTAAACCACCATTAGAGTATATTACTGACAGTTCGAAGGTGAATGGTTAAAAGAGAGAGAGAGAGAGAGAGAAATGGGGTTTAACGTCCACTCAACACAACCAGGTCATTTCGGGACTAACATATGGTTTCAATTTTATTTCAATAATTCGCTTGCGCGTAGGGGTCTTTAGCCGTGGGAGGAAACCGGAGTGCCCGGAGGAAACCCACGAGGTTGAGAAGGCGCCCCTATCTCCATGCCACATACGCTCACACCACTGTGCTCGAAACCACAGCCGCAAGCCAGAGGTGACCGGCCAGCTAGAGGTCGAAGCGCGGCACTCTAGACCACTAGGCCATCCCAACCCCCCTGAATGGTTAAAACGAATAAAACACCAAAACTTGAAGTAATATTCCAGTTATCTTGTCAGAAAGTTGCACATGCATCAATATATGGATACAGTTGAATAGGACTATAGGATTGTCGCTATTGAGTTCGCGATCTCCAACCATGCTACAACTGACCTTGACCTCAATAAACGATAAGACCTAACGGGATCACCACGATTTCAATGGTAGCACGCAGAATCAGATATATATTCCAGACCTTCCTTATATTAGAAAAAAAGGAGGAAAGGACGTGAAGTTACAGGATATCATCAAAATCCGCCATTTTGATTTTTGAAATCACGATAATCATTTTTTTTTTTTGGTCCAGGGAGAATTTTGCGAAATGTGTGCCTCAGGTTATAAAAGAGAGGTACCAAATGGTGGACCATTTTCAGCATGTGTGGCCTGTAAATGTAATGGGCATGGCGGGGGTGGCCCGTGTAACGTCACAACAGGTGCTTGTACGTGCACACACAATACCACTGGTCTACATTGTGACGTCTGTATGGATGGTTATTATGGTAACGCTTTAGCAGGAACATCAGGTATATATACAAAACTATGTGTAATATTGAACTTAAAATCTTGAAAAGATGCTTTGTTTTTAACGATGATGGAAGGTCAAACAGCTGACAAAAGCCAATGAAATGGGATTTAAGTCTCGCCCATACAATATTTCGACTATTTGGAGACTAACATGTTATGTGTGAAAATCGGAGAGCAGGGGTATTTTGGAATCGCCAGTGCTTCTTTTCCACACGTCGATAGCCTACCCTTATATCTATTTCCTACTGAGCCGTTCGGTTGAGACGATAAACTGAGATAGATACCGTGTACACATTGGTGTGCACGTAACAGATCCGTTGACCAGGCAAATTGTCCCTCACAGCACACTTCACCCATCAGGGGATCTTATACCAGTAGACGCCTGCTTTTACCAGGTCTCGACTCCAGCACAACTGACAACGGGGAAAACAGTCTGACAAATCTCGAAGAACTTTCTCGGTGAGAATCATAATCGAACTCGAGACCCTTCTGGCTTGTGAGTCGAACTCGAGGTTCTGGCTTGTGAGCAAACGCCATATTCACTGAGCCATATTCCCTAATCAAAAAACTTCAGGTCCCCAGTTAACAAAGGATTCCCAGACTTAAGTTAAGAATTTACCCAACTTTCAATCGCTGTTTATAAGAAATATCCAGAACCACAACATTTTGTACATATTTCCTTATTGATGTATTTGATACATTTAAACAACAAAGGGTTAATAAATGGTTATATTTTGAGTAAATTCTGGGGAAGTTTTGTGAAGTCGGGGTCCGATTCTCTTATTCCAACAGATCACACATGCTTTCTTATTTGTATTGAACAGATGACTGTAAACCATGTACGTGTCCGGGCAATGTAATTCTGGAGGAGGTTAACGTATTTGCTAAAAAGTGTGAATTAGATGCCGGTGGTGGACCAAAGTGCACCAATTGTACGGAAGGCCATGGAGGTAATAGATGCGAAACTTGTGTAACCGGTTATTATGGACAGCCGGAAAACACTACCGTAAGTTGAGCTTTTCCTTCAACCAAAACATGAACCACGATCTGATTGAAATAAAGATCTATATTTCGTTTCGTTTTTTTTATACTTTCGATGGCCTATACTACATGAGGATCTTACTAGTAGTACTGGAAGGTCGCGTCAGGGGTCGTAAGAGTGGGTTTTGACCCTATGACGTCAGCAATAAAAACGAAATTTTTAACATAAAAACGAAATGAAATGTGTTTCAGTTAGACTGCATGAACCATTTAGTGATCTCGGGGACTATTGCCACGACATTGTCGTATATATTGTTGCCGTCGCAGTCTGTTCGTCGTTTCCAATTTTTTGTTTATAATGAATTTCTAATAACTACTTTTAGAATTTTTACCATTGATTATTTCATAAGATTTTGTCAACGCACTACTGTTGTTGTACAGTTTTAAAAACATTTAATTTTGCTTGCTATTTATCTAAATAATTAAAATAACACATTCTTTGAGGTCGACACGGACGGCTTAACTAGTGTGGATGTGTGTTTCGTTGCCAGACAACTCATATTTGTTTAATGATTCAGGTGAATGGTGGTAAATGTGTGCCATGTTTGTGTAATGGACGAGCCGATACGTGTGATACAGTAACCGGTATATGTGTGAACTGTAGAAATAACACAGCAGGAAAAGAATGTGAGATATGTGCTGCTAAATATTCCGGTGATGCCATGACCGATTCCTGCAAGCGTAAGTTTGATTCTTTATCTTCTGCATCATGGAAGTTATTTTAAGACTATAAGTGGGTTCAGCGAGCTTTAATTCTACAGCATTTCGGCTAAAACCCGATGAATACTCTTAGCATAGTTTCCAACTGTCAGGTGACCCTTAAACGTACATTATGCAAGAGTTAAATCTGCCTATTGCAGGTCTTAAAAAACTTTAAATGTTATGAAGAGTCCTTAATCAATTCTAGGTGCCATCTTATGTGTCGGAGCTGAATCCGATCTGCTGCTCAACGCACATTGATGATTAAATCAAACAATGGATAATTGATACTATGTTTTTTTTTTATCGTACCGACTTTAGTAATGGTGATCGAGGCCAGGACTACAGTGGAGTAATTTGACTGGCCATCCGTGCTACACAATTGGGGGTACGATCCCAAGAACCCCTTGTTACCGAGCCAGCTTCATACTTGCCAAACCACATGGACTCCTGTTTATATTTTGGTGACATATCTTTGTCACATCGATTCGTTTTATATTTTGAGAGTCATGAAAAATGAAATAAAACGAAACGAAATTTTAATTTTGTTTAATTGTTCCTACTTGATAATAATGGTATTTTAGTATTTTCTCTCTTATTTATCAGCTTGTACGTGTAATTCTACTGGTTCTGATGGTGAATGTGATCCGGCTACTGGACAATGTATATGTTTCCCTAACGTTCAAGGCTTCACATGTGATCAGTGTGTCCCAAATTCGTATAATTTTACTAGTGGTAGAGGGTGTGATATGTGTGACTGTAATTCTGAGGGTGCTATCGGTACCACTTGTGATCAGGTATTTATAGTTATTAGTATCCCCATAAGACCGGGGTAGCGCCCTTACGCCGCTGCTACAAATACGGAAATTGGTCACCGAGCGTGTCAAGATCGCCATAAACGTGACAAAAGCTTGGTGAAAACGCCAGATATAGCACCGCGGTCTCGATGGTCGCAAATGATCGCTGAGAAATGGTGTTTGTTTTGAGTCAAATTTCTGCAATTTTCAAGTTTATAATTCTGTGCATTTTCGGTGGCCGCACTGTCGCTAACGCAGTATGGATGCCACCCCGGTATAACGGTAGCGTAAGGATGTTATCAGGGTCCTTATGCAGGATGTTATATCTCATTTCATGTCATTGTATGAAAACTACAATATTAAAGCCATGCAGTGCGCTATGGTGTTATTAGTTTCTCCCTAACATCGACACTGCGGCCAGCTCTTGTTTCGAATTCCAACAGTCGGGGGATCTTAGTGCCATGCTTACCCAGTCATCATGACGTGACAAGGAATAGCGTCCATCTTTTTCGTCGCACACCTAAAGATCCCTACGTAACGTTGAACCATATGTTAGTCCCGAATCCCGAAATTACCTAATTTGTGTCGAATGGACGGTAGCCCCCCATTTCTCTTTCTATTAGGAAAAATTAATGAAGGGCGTCTTTTTTACCTTCTTTGGTGTTCATTGTCGTGTACCTTATATTATGTTGTTATTATTTCAGACCAGTGGTCAGTGTACGTGTAGAAATAAAGTAATCAATCGACGATGTGATGGTTGTGAAGACACTTATTTTAGATTGAATAAAGACACTGGCTGCGATCGTGAGTATTGGTTATATACTTAAAACATTTTTTGAAAATACTGACTTGAATCATAATTATTAGCTAAGCACTCGAACCCTTTTAAAGGGGTCTTTCGTTTTAGTGAGATATTAGTACTTAATCAAAACATACTGTCTAGGATCGTAAGTAGTAGTTGAATATTATTTTACTGAATAAAAAAACTGCTAAAATTTTTTTAAAAAAATACTGACACTTAATGAAAATAATTACTGGCGTGCATAGTACGTATTAGTTAAATACTGATACTTAAACATACATTATGCAAGGGCTAAATCTGCCTAATGCAGGTCTTTCTTTCGTTCTAAAATGTTTTCTAATTAACTTATCCAGGACATAATTAACTCTCGGTGGCATCGGATTTCTGCGATATTAAATTGATTAGAACAGTTCAGCAATATTTTGATTTAAGCCAAAAAGTGGTGCGAGATTTAACTAATGTGTTTCTTTAATCAAAGAAAATACTTACTGGGATCAGAAGTATTAGTCAATTACCGGTACTGAAACTTGATAAAAAGAATACAAAAAGATACTGATACATAATAAAATAAATACTGAATGGGATCATAAATATTACTGAAGAAAGATAAATACCGACTGGATCATAAGTATTAGTTAAATACCGACACTTTATTTTAAAAAAATACTGACTGGAATCAGTAATATTAGTAAATACTGATACTAAAAATAAATACTGATGTTTAATTTTAAAAGAATACTGACTGGAATTAGTAATATTAGTTAAATACTGATACTAAAAATAAATACTGATATTTAATGAAAATAAATACTGATACTTAATGAAAATAAAGACTGATACTCAATGAAAATAAATAAAGACCGGTACTTAATGAAAATAAAGACTGATACTTAATGAAAATAAAGACTGATACTTACTGAAAATAAAAACTGATACTCAATGAAAATAAAAACTGATACTTAATGAAAGTAAATACTGATACTTAATAAATAAAGACTGATACTTACTGAAAATAAAAACTGATACTTAATGAAAATAAAAACTGATACTTAATGAAAATAAATACTGATACTTAATAAATAAAGACTGATACTTACTGAAAATAAAGACTGATACTTAATGAAAATAAAAACTGATACTTAATGAAAATAAAGACTGAATGGGATCATAAATATTAGTTAGGTACGAGTGGCTTCTATGCAGAAGATACCAGGGAATATCGGTTTTATTTATAGACTATTATAAACGTTGGTTATAGACTGTATTATACATGTTTCAGCGTGTGGGTGTAATGGACAAGGTATCGCCGAGGCTGTAGTAGGTGGTAAAGCCAAAGGATCATGTGATTTAGCAACGGGACAGTGTTATTGTTCACAACCAGGTATAATCGGTCTCAAGTGTGACACATGCTCCAAAAACACTAAAGGTACGTTATAAAATATAATCACTATTCCTTTCTTAATAGTATATGTGGCTGCATGATAGTACCTCGCCGGGACGAAGTCGGGGGGCGCTCTGTAATCACTAGTTCGAACGCTGGTTGTCATATAATTGGTTTATTGTCGTTTCAATCATGTAAACAATACAGGACAGCTTACAAAATAGTCTACAACACAGTAAATTACACAAACAACACAGACAACACAGGTGAAAACAATATACGGACGTCAGGCGCCCACCATCGCGCAGAGCCGCATGGCCTCTATCTAACCCATAATAATCAGTTTCTATGACAATTATACAGACAAATCAAACGGACACATCGATGCGGCGCTCATCGGCAGCATTCAGTGCTCTTCGTACCTTTTACACAAAATACTAATTTTGGGCATAACATACCGGCCCCTATCGAATGAATATGAGATATACAAATTGACATATGACCAAAATTTAGAAGATTAACATGTACAACTAAATATGCTTATTCTTTCCCGAGAATATAAAATTAATATCTACACTCTTCTTTTGATAATTATTAACTACACCCATAATGTATCCTAGATAAAATGATCAACATTCATAATATCAAAACAATAGAAACATTTAAATCTAAAGATTCTATCTTTAATGCCATCTCTTGAGTATCAATTTGTAATGAGTATATTACAACTAAAAGTTAATAATTTCACAGTTCTGAATGTTCTTAGTTCACGAATCACTACGTAATTAGCAAATACGGAATTTACAAACTACAGTTCACTTGATGCTGTACGACAGCCTTCTAAACAAATGCGATGGTGAATACGGAATTCACAAATCGAAGTTATCTATTTCACAGTGTAATAAGCGAATACGGAATCCACAAAATTACAGTTCTAGTTCTAATGGGTAGGGTTCATGGTTTCTAGTGTAATGGCGAATACGGAATTCACAAATTACAGTTCACGGACATGAGCCTACAAAATTTCACAGTTCACATTTCACAGTGTAGCGGATACACATTAGTTCACGTTTCACGGTGTAGCGGATACACACTAAAAATAAAAACTAAATTACTAAATTTCACATTTAGAGTTTATCTCCATTTTCTTGTTCTAAGATTAAGCACAACTTTGATATTGGTCTCACTAACGTTGTCGATTTTGTCTTTAATTTCACGCTTCTAACATTACCATGTTTATCTTTATATGTTTCGATGATTAATCCAAGCAGCCATGAGCCTCGCGGAAGAGATTCATCTACAATTAAAGCTACATCACCATTCTGAAAATTCCTTAAAGGTTTAAGCCATTTCTGTCGACGTTGGAGGAGGGGTAAATATTCCCTGGTCCACCTTTTCCAGAACAGATCTGAAAAATACTGCATTTGTCTCCATCTGCGGCGAGAATACTGATCCTCGGGAGAGAAAACACCACACGGAATAGTAGTTGAAGGCTGTAGCAACAACAAACTATTAGGAGTTATCACACTAAAATCATTAATATCATCTGAAACTTTAATTAAGGGTCTACTATTTACGACAGATTCAACTTCACACATGAATGTTCTTAATTGTTCGTCTGTCTGAGAGGTTTTGAGAAACTGCTCATTTAATAAGGATTGGAGAACTTTTCTAACAGTTCTGATTTGGCGCTCCCACACGCCTCCATGGTGGGATGCCGCTGGTGGGTTAAAATGCCATTTAAAGCCACACTTTAATCCGAAGTTGTTTAATTCAGTCAAATTCAAGTCCTTGATCGATGATCTCAATTCGTTGTTCGCACCAACGAGATTTGTCCCGTTATCGGAATATAAATCACTTATTGGTCCACGGCGTGCTATGAAACGGCGCAAAGCACCAATGCAGGAACTTGTGTCTAACGAGTCACCTATCTCGATATGGATAGCACGAGAAGACATACACGTAAATAAAATACCATATCTTTTCTTAAGGGATCTGCCACATTTCACTTGAAATGGTCCAAAATAATCTAGTCCAACTCTTGTAAATGCTGGATCATCTGGTTTGACGCGGAAGGATGGCAAATCTGACATTTTCTGCTCTCCTTGGCGCTTTTGATACTTTCTACAAAGTACGCAGTTTCTGACTAATTTCTTGATTAAAACACCGCCTTTCACAATCCAAAATTTTTCACGAACATCAGCAAGGGTATGATTTTTTCCTTGGTGACCTACTCTTGAAAGTGAATGTCTAATTATCAATAAAGTCACGTGAGCATCTTTTGGCAAAATAATGGGGTGTTTAGCATTATGTGGAATCACGGCATTACGGAGTCTACCACCTACTTTCATAAGTCCGTCATCAATTATCGGATCTAAATTTACAATATTACTGTTACTCTTGATTATTTCACGATTCTTTAAGGCTCTTAATTCATTTGGAAATGTTTGTTCTTGTACAAATTTCAAAATTACTGTTTCAGAAGAATGCACTTCTTCTATACTTAAATGTTTCTTCTTTAAAGAATCTGGAACTTCTAGATTTTTCGATCTAAGGCGAAGTATTTGTTTAAGACGGATCCACCACGAAATAGATCGCTTTAGTCTTAACCAGTCTGAATAATACGAAAGGAGTTTATTTATAGTTTCTACTGACTTATCAGGTTTCACAAAGTTCACAACTTCTTCACTTGGGTCATCTGCTTTCACCGAAAAGTTTTTGGGCCAATCAGTGATTGAGCGATTCAGGAACTCGGGGGCTTTCAACCAATTCCTAGTTACTAATTCACGAACACTAAGACTTCTTGATGCGTGATCAGCTGGGTTTTGAGCAGACGGAACGTAGCGCCACTGATCATCAGTCGAACCATCATGTATAATCGCGAGTCTATTCGCAACGAATACTTGGTGTCTGGTTGTCTCGTTTCTAATGTACTTAAGAACTGTTTGACTATCAGTCCAGAAGAAACACTTGTCTATCGGAATAGAAAGTTCTCGTTGCAGCATATTGTTGACTCTCACTATAGTGGTTGCTGCAGAAAGTTCAAGCTTTACTATCGTATGCAGTTTGATCGGGGCCACCCGGGATCTGCCAATCAAGAATGATGTATGAATTACACCGGCTTCATTTTCTAGTCGTACATAAGTCACTGATCCATATCCGAGCTGGCTGGCGTCAGCAAAATGATGTAACTGTGTGCTAACAACAGCTCCAAAGTCACTAGGTTTAATACATCTTGAAAGTTTCACGGTTTCTAAGTTCTTCAAATCATCAATCCACTTATTCCATTCGCGACAATGGTGAAGAGGAATGGACTCATCCCAAGAAAGCTTCTCTCTGCATAATGATTGTAGGATAATTTTGGCTTTCAGGATGAAAGGAGCAGCAATCCCAAAAGGGTCGTACACCGAGCTCATGATGGACAAAATATTGCGTTTCGTCGCTTTAGAATTCAAATTACTCCTGTTGACACTAAATTCTATCATATCAGTTTCAACTGACCATTGTACGCCAAGAGCACGTTTAACAGGAAGACTGTCGGTATCAAAGTCTAGATTCTTAAACCCTTCTTCTCGCTTTTCTAATGGAATGGTCTGAAGTAATTCTTTACTGTTACTGATCCATTTAGTAAGGTTAAATCCTGCTTTTGACAGAATTTCGCAAAGTTCTTTTACAAGATGTACACTCTCTGTTACAGTAGGTAGGGATTTCAGGAAATCGTCTACATAAAAATCCTTTTCTATACAGCGGGTTACTTCTTGTCTATAAAGATGCTCATACTCGAAGGCAACTTTACGCAGCGCGTAATTAGAACAACTGGGGGAACTGACAGCTCCGAAAAGATGTACTAACATTCTATATTCTGTTGAAGGTTGACTTAAGTCACTGTTGGGCCACCATAGAAATCTCAACATGTCAATGTCTGATTTGTTCACACGGACCTGATAAAACATGGCTTCAATATCCGCCATAACAGCTATAAAATCCTCACGCCATCTTAAGAGGACTCCTAAAAGGGTATTTGTAAGGTCGGGACCTTGTAATAAAAGAGTATTCAATGATATTCCATTAAAGGTGACAGGGCAGTTGAAGACAACTCTAACCTTGTTGGGTTTCTTTGGGTGTGTTACAGGATGGTGAGGAATGTACCATACCCTTCCATCATTCCTGGCTAAATCTTTAAGCGGAATCTTCTCACAATAGTTCTTGTTCTCCAGGTTGTCCATAAAATCTGCATATTGTTGAAGTAATGAACTGTTCATCATCAGACGACGCTTTAGTCGAAAAGCATACATCTCAGCCTGTAGCTTATTGTTCGGAACAAGTTGACTTGGATTCCGAAAAGGAAGTCTTGTTTCAAAATGACCATCTTTTAGTACAGCAGATTGGCTCACAATTTGTACAAACTGTTTATCTTCAACAGACAAGTTCAGTGTGTTGTCACACAAACGTTCGCCAAATTCAAGGTTGAAGTATCGTTTGACTTGGTCTTCTAATCTAGCATCAAGACTACAAAAGTTCACTTTCACATGGTCCACTTCCACATCTTTTATCTTATTAAATCCATAGAACAGCCACCCAAGGGGCGACCTTATTCCATAGGGTTCACCTAATTTACCTGTTGCGAGTTCTAAGGGTGTGGTCGCAGCTGGCACGTTGATTCCAATCATGATGGAAACTTCAGGGATCTGAATTTCATGAACATCAGGAACAGAAATTCCTTGAAAATGTTGATATCTTTCTATGTCCTTCTTAGATGGGGCATCAGACACTGTAACGGGCATCTTGCCTTGCAGGTAAGGTGACGGTAAGTCAATAAAATGAGTACCATTCAAGTCTCCAATTTGTAACACATCGGTCACAATTTCAGTCTTAACAGTTTGTTCTCTGTTCAAAGTTTTCATGTAAAGGGTTGTAGGTCTACACCGAACTTTCAAAGCTGTTGTGATATCTGATGTCACGAATTCTGCACTAGAACCATTATCAACAAATGCGTAAGTTGTCACGCTATCACCGGTTATCTTGGATCTTATACGTACAGGCGTAATAGTCATTAGTGGATCACCGTTTGAGGCAATTTCTGCACCACTGGTACTACATGTTACTGTCAAAGAACAACTGGAAGTCACATTAGTCTTCGGTTGGGTCTCATTATTTATCTGTTGGTGTCTTCTTTCATCATGGAGAATTGTAGGATGGGATCTCTGACACTTTGTGCATCTTGCAGATTCAGGAAATATACAGTTCTGTTTCCTATGCCCACTGTTCAAGCATAAAAAACAAAGTCCAGCTTTAAAACAAAAAGACGATCTCTCTTCTGGTGATAAGGCACCAAATCTACGGCATTCTAACAGGAAGTGCTTACTTTCTCGACCACAGTAAATACAAGGTGGTTTCTTAGCTAAATTCTCAGGTTTAGTATTCTGGGTACCGGAACTATTCTCCCTTGTCACAGAAGCCATAACTCGTTTAGGTCGAACTGAATGAGTAGGATAGCTTCTCTGGGCTAGTTGTGTATCGGCACGACGTTGGTATCCAAGACCTGCCACGCGTGGGTCGTTCTCATTTCTGGATAACTGACCAACAAACGACTCAAAATCTTCCAATGTTGGAGAGCGGTTTTCAACTTCACGTAATCTTCCAACAGTATTAATCCAGCTTTGTTGCCAGGATACTGGTAGCTTTAATGCCAGTAATTTCAAATACTCAAAACTGTCCATGCTTTTCATTTCCGGGTTTCCAATCTTCGAATTACAGCAGTTGAGGATGAACACAGCAAATTTTCTCATGGCGAGTTTGTCTCCTATATTAATCTTGGGCCACTCTTCAGCCTTACTCCGGTATGCAGCTGCCAATATTGGGGCTTGTCCATACTCTCGCTTCAATAACATCCAGGCACGATCATAACCATGTTCTGGTGGGTCAATGAGTGGGCATTGCTTGATTAATTCACGAGCTTCGCCTCTAGTATACTTAATCAAGTATTCTAATTTTCGGGCATGATCACTGGTTTTACTTTCAATGACATATTTAAAGTTTTTCACGAATGTACTAAATGACAAAATATCTGTTCCATCAAATATCTCAATGTCAGTTGAAGGTAAGGAGAATTCTCTTTGGTTCTCGATCAGTTTATTTAGTATCGCCACCATAGACGAGTCTTCACCACTTGATGTATTTACGGACGTGTATTGCACGTGTTCAGACCGAGGGGGTGGGTCTAGGTTCACAGGTTCTGCAATGTCACTGGTCGCATTCACAAAATTAGGCTTGCTGGGAATACGAAATGTTTCTTGATCATTCACAGGATTATCTGACTTAGAGTTCTTGATAGGAGTTAGTCTAGGCATGCTTCTTTCAGTTTCAGTTTCAGAAAACACGAAATCATGATCACTAACAACTGGTTTCTGTTTTAAACGACGATTCAATTCTCTTGCAGCCTGAAGTTTTGATTTCAAAATTAATTCTTCTTCCCTTCGTTCTAAATCAGCCTTTTGGGCCTTTAATTCTAACTGTCTTCGTAAAAATTCAGCCTTTTCTGTTGCTCGACGAATTTTTAATTCTACAGCTTCTAATTCTATTCTTCCTTTAATGTCTTGTTTCTGTTCTTCAATTCTGGTTCTATCTTCCAGGGTTTCTAACATGCACTGGATTTCAATTTCATCTTTAAGACTTTGAACAAATCTATCTTTATGGTTTTCTTTAGGTGTCTCATGATTAGCTGTGTTATCTACAGGAATCACGTTATTTGACGATTGATCGGTGCCATTCTGTTCTAAAACGTTGTCTTGTTGCTCACCAACTGGATTGGGGGCATGTTCATTTTCATTTACATCAACACCGGCCCCGTTTGGGGGAGTATTGTCATTATGACCCGTATCGTCTTCCATAATTACAATCGGCACGATTCTGTCATTGAATGGGCGATTGATAACATTTTCATTAGTTCTATTCAAAGTCACATCTGCTGCACTACACACACATGACAGTAGTAGGCAGATATACCATAAAATCTTCATGACATTCTAAAATTATCAGTTCTTTCTACTCACGAGTCCTTATGTTTTCACTAATATGTGGCTGCATGATAGTACCTCGCCGGGACGAAGTCGGGGGGCGCTCTGTAATCACTAGTTCGAACGCTGGTTGTCATATAATTGGTTTATTGTCGTTTCAATCATGTAAACAATACAGGACAGCTTACAAAATAGTCTACAACACAGTAAATTACACAAACAACACAGACAACACAGGTGAAAACAATATACGGACGTCAGGCGCCCACCATCGCGCAGAGCCGCATGGCCTCTATCTAACCCATAATAATCAGTTTCTATGACAATTATACAGACAAATCAAACGGACACATCGATGCGGCGCTCATCGGCAGCATTCAGTGCTCTTCGTACCTTTTACACAAAATACTAATTTTGGGCATAACAGTATAGTTGGACTGGAGTTGTAAACAATATGGGGCGGGAGGTGTATAATATAATATAACCTATTCCGTTTCTTAATAGAGTGGCAAGGCTCGAGGCTATTGTCCCAGGTGCATCACTAGTCTCTGTCAACAATGGAATTTCTTAGATTTGAAAAACAAAGTATTTGTAATGCAGGGAAGTTTACAAAATATCTCTTTTCTTTTTTCAGAGACATATTCTACATATATTAGCGTATTTAATATCGGTAAGTGTTTTTGCCATTGGTATATAGAAAAGTTTAACCGAATGATTAATTAAAAATCTGACAATCACGTGGCTCAGTGAGTATGACACTGGTCAACTAGCCAGGATGTTCCGGGTTCGACCCCCGTTGTTCCAGCACTGCTTTTTCCCTTGTCAGTGATACAGGAGGACTTATTAAGGAAGATCGTCTAGTCATTCGGATGATAGAAAAAAAAGCCTTGACAGTCGGAAAAGTAATCCGTCTTCATTAGCTAAATAGGACGTTAAACCCCATTTCATTTCACAAATAATGTTAAAACACAGTTGTCGTTTAGCAACATTAAACAAAGTTGATGTTTCAACAAATAACCTTTAAACTTGCATTATGCAAGAGCAAAATCTGCCTATTACGTGTCTTTCTTTAGGCCTGAAATGTTATCTAAATTATCAATCAGACATTAATTAACTTATCCAGACCATAATAAGCTCTCGATGTCAAGGCTAGCCTTCGATGTAAGCTGGATTAGATTCAAATATGCCGCTGAACCGCCATTGTAATTAAATCACAACATTGGATAATCGAGACTACTCTGTTTTTATTAATGATTTTAGTAATGATGACCAAGACTATTCAGAAATTTCAAGCGCTCCGATCTCGGCCTATAGTGGATCAATTTGACTGAAATTTTCAACAAATTACATTTACACTATATAGTTTTTAACTATTATAGTCAGGACGAACTTTATCTTATCTCCCATAATTTATCTTTAAATAGTTCTATAACGTAGAACAAAGTTGACACTTTAACAAATGACGTTAGACGAAGTTGACGTTTTAACAAATAACGTTAAACAAAGTTGCCGTTTTAATAAATGACGAACAAATTGGCACAAATTGGCGTTTTAACAAATAAAGTTAAACAAGTTGACTTTTTTCAGTAAATAATGTAATAAAAAAAATGTTAAGATGCTAAGTAAGCTGATATATTAACAAAAAGCGAATTATACTGTATCAATATTTCTATTTTAAAGGTAAGTATCCCGATTGTGTTTTATGTGGTGAATGTTTTGATGGTTGGGCGAGGAAGATAAATACTATTGGTCTGGAATTAGATAACGTTACCCAACAAACTACTATAATACATTCACATTACGGTAAGTCTAGACAAAGCATTTAGAACTTCTTAAAATTATTTATAGTTATTGAAGTATTGGTCCTAGATTTATTGTCCACTTGAAGGCCCAGAAGAAGCCTGGTTCTCACTTGCCAGGGCCAGGGTGACTGACAAGGAAAGTGTACTTAGTGGTTTGGTGGATAGTACGTAAAAACGAGGCCTTACCATGTATATATTGGCGTGCATGTAAAGGATCCATTGAGAGTTGAAATTTGTTAAAAGAAACTCCGCTGTCCACCTAAATAGAAAATGCAAATTACCATATGTTAGTCACAAATGCTCGTAAGAGTCAAGAAAATTAGTAGTCACGGCTTTAATGGGAAATGTATATAGTACTTGCCCTAACCTATTTGTTGTTTGGATTTCGGACAACATCTAATTTCAGTCACGTTCAAATGTACACAGGCTGGTGATTTAACATTTATTCAAGATCGTCTAAAGATGATGACGAATTTTGGGAAAGATTCAATTCATCTTATTTTTTGTAAATAAGCAAGGAATTAATTGATATACAATATTTTATTTTATTATAATTTATTTTTTTTCCCATGTTTAATTTTATACTATGTTTTGATTAGGTTTAAAGTCGAGTGAATCAGTACAAGAGGATCTAACTGCAATAGAAACAAGCATACAGAACGCTAATCAATCGGTAACTAGAGCACAAAATATAACAAGTATCGTGGATTCCATCACACAAGATTTAAATATAGTAAGTGTTTGAATCCCTTAGTGCCTGGGCTAAATCTTTTGAAATGTTGCAATTCAGTCGTTTTCCGCTTCTCAGGAGTGAAATATCGTTGGTAGCATATTAGATGACGGGTAGAAATAATAAATAATATGATGTTGATTTAAAAATAACGGAAACCCTATCTCTTGCTTTTCTAAGAACTATTATTCTATCACAACACAAATGTGATGATCCAAATACATAAATAGATGCGAGCGGCATTAACAGCGGATGGTACTTAATACCGCACTATATATCCTAGAGGGCGTAGTCAAGGATAAAATAAAATAAAATGAAATCGGGTTTAACGTCCTGTTGTTCTGCTACCACTAGGCTAATGAAGACGGATATGGGATAAACAGTCGAAGTGATTTGTATGCTACGCATATGCAATGTATTAAGAAATAATCAAGGCAGCTTATACGTAAAATACGGTCGTCAGCTTTATCCTTTATCATCAGATGATGGGATGGGATTGACATACAAAGGGCGAAATAATGATATCGACATCAATAAAATTGAATCACAGCGTGATCCTATTAATTCGTTATGAAAATTGACATCAAACGGGGTGTTGGATTTCTCTCTTTTAAATTAATTTAAAAGCACAGTGTGTGTGTATGCATAGGTAATTTAGAGACGATAATGGCATCATGCATTGTCAACTGTCAAATTTCCTTAACATGAGCCTGACAAACCCCCTGTTTCAAAACTTCATGGATCCGTCCCTGAAGCCCAACTAGTATCAGTTGTTCGGTGCTGCCCTGCTTTATAAATCCCCCCACTCTGTTTTTCAGGTATTAGAGGACATGAGAAATGTCAGTGCGATGATAATGGAAATGGAAACACGTCTTAATGCATCACTGGTAACCCTGGAAACCGTCTATCAATACACTGGTGTTGTCAATGTCAATAATGTATCCGTTACGGCGGACATTTTGGATACAAAATTAACAAATTTAAGCGCGGAGATTAAAGACGCCTTTTCGAAAGCCAACGCTTCCTTTGCTCACATTAAAGAGTTGTCTATCCTTGTTGGTTCTGCCGAACAGACGACAGTCCAACTCCAAGCACGTGTCACCACTAGCATGTCAATACTTTCAGCCGCAGAACAGACGTTGGCGAACGCCGTCAACGTCTACAACGGAACCTTCTCTGAAGGATACAACGACAACGAAAGAGGTCTGTCAGAAATAAACAGCGTCATCAATTCTTCTAAAGTTATTTTAGCAGACTTGAACACCGTTATAGAAGAAATGACATCGCAATTCAACTCAGCGAACGAATCCGTGACCATGGTTATACAGAAAACTAATGAAGTCCGAGACAGCACACAGGCCAAACTACAGGAGAGTCAAGGAGCCTATAACCAATCGGTGGCTTTATCCACTGCATCGCTGGAAACGTATAATTCAGCTGTCAAGTATAAGGTTGGTAAAGACAATATTTTATTATCTAATGACCAATGCACACGTTGGTGGATTTTTGTTGGTATTGGCAACTAGAAAGTGTCGGGTTCGTATCCCGACATGGCCTTCGCTTGTCAAGAGTTGCGCATGTGAGCCTGTCACAGATATCGTGTACAGCTGTTCTGGCAAATTTCCATCCAAGGCATTGCACACGTAAATATAGAAATATTTTTTTTCATGTTTGTCGCAATAATGATGGAGGCATTCGGTACACGTAATTATGATTTGATTAAAGCATTGTGTTAACCCCATCAGACATTTAACCCCATCAGGCATGCCATTCGGCACACCTAACTATGTATTGACCGAGGCATTGTGTTAGCATGACATTAAAATCAATGCCATTCGGTACACTTAATTATGCAAAATTTAACAATTCGATAATTTAAAATTTATATTCTTCTATCCGCTTTAATTTACAGGCTGGCGCAGAAGCAGCATTGAGAAATATAACCAGCTCGTTCGAGGCTATTATAGCAGGTTCTAAGATGTTGATTGATGTGAAATCCAAGATTGCGCAGTCAAGTACGAAAGTGACGGAAGTGAACGCCTTTACAATCCGACCCAATGCGGACATGACGGCTATTACTCAACAGATTGTAAATACGTCAATATCTACTGCAGACGTAGACGCAGCGAAACTCAGTGCTCAAAATGCTTTAGAAACGGCCAAGTCTGTTTTGAATGTAACGGAAAAGGCCCTGTAAGTAGACAACCCTTGTCTGGAAAGGTGGAATATGTTAACAATCATTATAGAAGAGCTAAATCGGTCTGTTGCAGGTCTATCTGTAGGACGAAAATGTTATCTAAATTACTAGTTAGACCTTTATTAACATGAAAAGACCTTAATCAACTCTCGATTTTTACTTGATTAGAAACCGATTTGCTGCTCAACTGCTCATTGATGAAATAATCCAAAAATGGATACTCGACAACATGATTTTTATGGTACCAACTTTAGCAGAGATGATCGAGACTAGGCCTAAAATTCAAACGCTGATATCTCGCTTTACAGTGGAGCAATTTGACTGACATTTTCTTCATATTACCTTTACATTGTCTAGTTTTTAGCTAATATATAATGTTCCATAATGTCTCTTTTAGTTTGTTTTTGGTAATTAATCAAACATATCCCCAGGTCCCATTCTATATTTTGAAAGTTGACATATGATACTGTAATTTCTCTTGTGTCCTATGATTTTTGATTTTAATATGTGTTTGTGTTGTTTTTTTCAGAGAGGATTCAAGATTAGCGTTAAATGAAGTGACGGGCATTCAAAAAAGTATAGACGATGCTAATACATTAAGGTCTAATGCTACATCACTGAAAGGCCAGGCCGATGCCTATAATACAACGATATATCAAGCCCTGTCCCAGGTAGATTCCTTTACTGAGTAATTGAATAATAAATCTATAGATATCATTCACTCTAAAAATAATAAAACGTTTCAATGACATTTAGTAATTGCACTGATAACAAGACAACCATCTATTTGAAGGTCTGTTATTGACCAATCTGATTCATATACATATCTGTATTTCGTTTCGTGATCTTTTACTTTCGATGGCCTTAACTACACGCAGATCTGACCGGCTGTACTGAAAGGTCGCGTCAGGTTTCATACGGGAGGCTTTTGACCCTATGATGTCAGGCATTGATTAATCAATGAGCGTTGAGTTTCTAATGGTTTACCCATAGGTCCGTATACAACACGCTAAGAACTCGCCGTAGCAGACGCTTTTATTGGCTAATCCCTCACATCATCTAAAATGCCTATTATACAACAACTCTTTGAAATCCTAGTTTTTTGAAGACAAGTGAAACGAAATTTTGAACTATAAAAACGAAACGAAATAGGCTCTTTGTTTTAATCGGATTGGTGAGTAACAAAGTTGATGTAATTTTTGTTTACATGATTATCAAGTCTTATTATTTTCTTACTATACTGTATTTTCACCAGAGATTTGTGTTTTAAATAATCAAACTTTATATTGTATATTCAGCCAGGGGCGGTAAGTACAATGCATAGAAAAATTAGAAATAGATTAGATATTACTTCCTTACCATTGTGAACGTATATTAAACTAAACAGAATACTGATCAATTCAAGTTTTGACTTGGTACATTGCCATGTTGCCAATCACTTAGTATGCTTGTAAACCCCGCTAGTCATTGGCGTCGGTAATCCCCAGCTTGGGTTCCCTCTAGTTGTAGTGATAGTCCATTGATACTGGTGGTATAGAATGGTCTACGTTTAGTCCATTGATACCGATAGTATAGAACGATCCAGTTGTAGACCATTGATACTGATAGTATAGAACGGTCTAGTTGTAGTCCATTGATACTGGTATTACAGAATGGTCTGGTTGTAGTCCATTGATACTGGTAGTATAAAACAATCTATTTGTAGTACATTGATACTGGTATTACATAATGATCTAGTTGTAGTATATAACAGGGGCGTGATGACCCATGATTTTACATGAGGAAATCGATCCCGCCCGTCCTTAAAAAATATTTATATATGTGTGCGGTGGAGGGGGTGGCCTGGTTGTAGACCATTGATACTTGTAGTACCAAATGGTCTAATTGTAATCCAGTGGTACTGGTGGTATAGAATCATCTGGTTGTAGTCCATTAACACTGGTAGAATGGTCTAGTTGTAGTATATTGATACTGAATGTCCTGGATGTAGTCCATTGATACTGGTAGTATAACATGGCCTGGTTGCAGTCCATCGATACTGGTAGAATAGGGTGATTTAGTTGTAGTATATTGCTACTGGTGGCAGTACCGAATGGTCTAGTTGTAGTCCATTGATATTGGTAACACCGAATGGTCTAGTTGTAGTCCATTCTGGTAGTCTATATAATATAGATGTAGTAATAGCTTACTTATTTCAATTATTTGCAGAATGATTATCAATCTAACTGCTGATGATATTGGGATAAATTACATTACATTGTTGGCTAATCTACTGAAAACGTATTAACAAATTAACAATATTTGTTTAAATTAAACGAAATGGGGTTTAAAATTCGACCGTTCTGCTTCTGGTTTGATACACCCTCAACCGACATTCTTTGACCTGCGCATAAATCCCCACAAGAACAATGATAGAAATTAGTTTTTCTAATAGTTACCCTTGGGCTTTACAAGCCATAGATTTGTTATTAGAAAGTAAAAAGTGAAGTTTACTGAATTTTATTTGCAGTCTTCAACAAAAGTCAATCAAGTGAGAAATCTGGTAACAAGTACAACAGCGGGTGTGACGAATGTACAAAGTTTCATAGCAACCGTTACTAAGTGTTTCCAAGAGAAAAACAGCCAAGTTACATCAGCCAGAAGTCTTGCAGCAGGAGCACTTACCAAAGCAGAAGCCTTAGAAACGGTAGTGATTTTAATATATTTCTAAGAAGTGCCCAAGTTTCGCTATCCATTTTCTAGAATAAGCTTCCTCCATTTGCCCCTTGTTTTATCCAAGTTCTCAGTTCGCGAAGAAGATTATGCCAAAAATTGATCGATTTTAAACTGGGCTATGTTATCCCCACGGCAATTAATATTTAGTTTTACCCGGGCAAGGATTATGAAAATCGAATAAGCAGGAACAACCTGGGCAATACGAGTAATTTTTAACCGTCAGCAACTACTCGTATACAGTTTAATCTTGAGTCATGAGTCTATTTTCATAACTTGCTGCAAAAACATTCCATATCTATTTTATATCTATTTCAGAGTCAATCAAACTATGAAGATATCCAGGCGAATTTAACCCAGGCAGTGACTAATAAAACGACTAGCCAGGCTGTAACAGATCTACAGAATACTAACAGAGAGTTAGAGTCGATAAAATCAGATCTTGCTACAGCTGAACAAATAGCAGATTTAACAGGTAACTAGGACGTATATTATGACGTATTCTAATAATATCATGTATCCCGTAAATACCAAATTTCTACTGGAAAAAGTAGTTCGTTGACGAAGCAGTTCTCCGTAAAACAATCATTTGCATCCCGGGTGCACCAGCTTTGACGTCACATAACAAAAAGATGGCGTAATATTATTGGTAATTATTTTCCAACTGAGAAAAGCAAGCAACATGCAAGTTTTAGACAATCACACAGAACATATTTGGCAGGGTTGTTCATTACAGTGATCACTATCAACGCTTTCAAAATTCAAATTATAAACTGTGGTGGCGGGGCGGCTATTGAGACAAACAAAGGGATGGTTTGGTTTTTGAGACTAGGAAGCAGACAATCATTAAATTTCACTATCTCGGTACAAGTTGTAGTTCGACTATTTCAAGCATTTCTCCCTCTGTCTCTTTTCTCCCATTTAGCATGCCCATTTTTGTTGATTTTTTTGTCTAGAATGTACGAATAGTGTGGTTTGAAATAACATTTTCTGTCAGGTTTTGTAAATATTCATGATTTTGAGGCGGAAGGATAACTAGGGGTTATTAGGATGACTACGTTGATATGTACGGCAACTAGTTACAGAATTAACATTGAAGTCAATGGGACAATTAATGGAGGTCTGCCTCCATGAATTGATTTTAAAGCCAGCGCGGACGACCTGGCTGCTGGTGGCAGGTCTGACAATCCCACATCCATGTTTTTTCCTTATATTTTCAGCCATGAGTCAAGAATACGCTGCGCAGAAACAAGAGATGACGCAACTTGAAACAGAAATCAAGGCTTTAGAGACAGAATTAAATGACATGTTACAGTCTCTTGGAACGACATCAGATACTTCCGTTTGTCTTAAAACCTAAACATCTGACTTTATAGTTGATTTAATTTTATCTCGCACACTAATTATTTTCTATTCTTTATATTTGGCTTGATATCACAGCAGTTTCATCAGACTGTATTGAGTGAAAGTGGATCTACATGTACTAATCCATAGCTGAGGTCAAGACTTGTGTACGTACAACACACGTTACGCTACAGTATAGTAGACCAGTGCTGACGCTTTTCATGATGATAAGTGACGTCATTGTTATTTTGAATATTGTGTCAGAACAATGAAAGACATTTATTTTTTATTTGAAAGTGACAATACCTCTTTAATTCGCCCATAAGTGTAGTCCCATCTCTTTACCATTGTTCGTAAATCTGCAGGCGCTAACACATAGGGTCAAACCGTTGGGGGACGATGTTTAACTCAAAAGAGGCGTTGTTGTAGGTATTCACTCAAGTTGGCCAACATTTGTTGTTTGTTTATATTTAAATCTAATATTAAAATGGTCATCTAAGATACAGATTTTTTTTATTTAGTTTCGTCTTAAACAAAGAGATTTCGCGACTTTAAACTTGTGTGACTTTAAGCTGGGAAATTAAAGGGAAATGTCTGTTTTATTTGACCGCCAAACTATTTCATTTCGTTTTATTCTTAGTCCATGCTTTTAGGCATTTCTTTTTAATCCGCATTCCGTATTGTGCAGATTGCCAATGGTTGACCCGATATCATCCTACCAATCAAAACCTGCGACACACATAATTTTGCGAAACCTTTTAGAAGTATTGGGACACGTCATTGGTTGTGCAATCACGATCAAACGCATTATTTTGTTGACGTTACAGACCGAGATTGCGATTTCAAAGATAATTTTTATTTGCACCAAAGTTGTTATTATATTACGTTCTAATTATTGGAATTTGGGATTTTCCCATCAAAAATTGCGAATTATTTTAACCGATATGTGAAGAACTTTTATATTCATTTTGTTTGTTTCCTTCCTTAAGATAATTATTCGAATTTTACATTATGTAAGAGATAAATCTGATTATAGCAGATCTTTCTTTTGACCTCAAACAGTCTGTAAATTATCATATATTCACGTGGCAAGCCCATAACCAACTCTCTCTCGGATATCTGGTGGTTGTGATTTCGAACGGATTGACACACGATCGCTTTTCAATAGTTAAGTATAAAAATGGATAATCGAGACTTTGTTTATTATCGTTACAACGGTACCAATGAAACACGAGACTACGCCATTCTTCAACCAGTCATAACTTCGCACAGATGAATTAAGTATTTTGATTTAAATTTTCAACATACTATTCTTTTTCGTTGATTATTTTAAACTATTAGCGAGAACCTTCAGCCCGTTCATAACACTAGCAGGGATTGTTCATCCATTGTTTCCCCTTTAAAATTACTTTGCCTTGGCGGTAAATTTGTCAAGTTCATATTTCTTTACCATTTTAAAGCCATCGGATTAAAATACAGGTTAAAATTTCTTTGTGGCTTTGTTTATTTTATTTATTTGCTTAAACTTTCTACACAATCTCCCTAGAACTCCTCGCGCACCTTACGTGAAGCTCGAAACAACAACCCATTCCATTGGCTAATCTCCCAAATCAAACGAAACCAGACTTTTAAAGTCATACCAAATTATACCAACAAGGTGCAACGCTTTTATATGGGACCGGGTGTGAACCAGATAAGTAACCTGAAAGCGAATCTCCTATTCTTCCTCTAATTCCTATTCAAGCTGGACTTGATTGTCAGTCGCTCATGAACGATACTATCGCACCACCCAACACCCTTGAAAACAATAAAAAAAAATAGGATTCTGTGTTTTAATCAGATTGGTTTTGTACATCCATGGTGACGGATTCATTTTAAATATATTTATTATTATTTGATACTGTATATTCTCAGGCACGTAGAATTGTAAATAAATATTTTTATCTATTTTATATATTTGTTTTATTTCGTAGTATTAAGAATTGCCGAAGAACATTGCACATTGACATATAGTTACACGGTTCAATTTGATTAATAGACTGGTGGCCAGTCTTCTCCACACCAAAAATTGGCCAGTCCTCTAAAAAAAAAACGTAATCTCTAGAGACTGGGCAAATAGAGCTTCATTCTTATCTAGTAGGTCAATCTGCATTATCTAGGTCGTGTGACGTCGTGCACGTGATCACGACATATCTAACATCACGTGATAATAAACATGGCTGTCGACTAACTGGCAAACTGGTGTAGATGCGAGATGTTTGTTGTGGATAACAGTTATTGTTATTTAGTGATACTTTAACGATCTAAGAATTTTGTTGACGGACAATATCTGTCGAATGAACGGATACAACGTATGGGATGAGGTGAATGAACATAAATAATCGAGACTTTATTTACAAATTCGTGTCACGTGACTCGGGGCTTGCTTGACAACTGTCAATCATTCCAAATAAGGAACAACGTAAAACAGGACAGGAACGCCCATTTTATTGTGAAGCTCGCAAATTGTCCAGTCTCTGGTGCTGGTTACAGGTTTACTCAAATTTTATTTTTTATACAAATGGAAACGAAAGTGTTGGTTTACTAAAAATTAATACTTTTATATAAATCGAAATGTAAGATAAATAGAAGAGACTGGGCCAGTCTATTTGATTAATTACAAAATGTCTACCGTAGCTTTGTCATTTTTACAAATAAATGAAATGAACTGTGATGGGTTTTAAGGCCCTACCCTGTTCAAACCCGGTATACGTCACGCAAAGAAATGAAATGAAATGGGGTTTAACGTCCTACTGTTCTGCTCCAGATAAGCTAATGAAGCCTATATCCCAGTGTGTGTAACAAAGGCCGAAATCTTTGCTGTACTTTTGACCTGCGGTCACTAACATCAATATGACTATTGTCAAATAATCTTCTAGTATGTGGTCATGTGGGAGAACCCCTGACCTTTAAGTACATGGGTATTATATTTAATATCAATAATGTATGTAAATACTAATTAACGTTTTACCTTTAAATTGGATAAGTTTTTGATTCAAATCAGTGGAGCTTGGAAGCTCACCGGAGAAGGGTCTCTCTGTTGAGAGAGACGCACAGACCGGCGTATGGACTCGCCCGAGTTCAACCGTTGCCTTGGCAGAGAGACGGAATGGAAGATGCAATATGGTTATATGTGTTCCTGTCGTAGACATATAGCTAGTTCCAGGATATTTAGACTAGTTTCTGTAGTGTAGATGTAGGCCTATTTATATATCTATTTGATATTCTGTTCCCGTTGTAAATAAAACCATACAATTATGAAACTGATTGCTGTCTTCACTTACAAATAGTGTTACAAGTGCTAAGAGGGACATTTTGCCTGGGCAGCGGCACTATGGCCTGCTCTTATATCCACTTCCAATTGCCAATGGATCTTTGGCGTGCACGCCAATCTGTGCACGGGACCTCGGCCTTTGTCCCATCCGAACGACTAGACAGTTGCCCTTCGTCCTGCACCATTGACAACGGAATGGGACGAAAACAGAGTTAACGTGTGCGGAAAGTCATGCAAAGAGTAATTTTGCCTAGGCAGCGGCGTTTTAATCTATTCGTCATTTAATTCCAATTATGGAGAATTTCTTTTAATCGTTTAATCCGTCCCATTCGAACAACTATACGATGTTTCTTTGGTCCCGAAATGACCTGGTTGTGTCGAGTGGACGTTAAACCCCATTTCTCTCTCTCTCTCTCACGATGTTTCTTACCATGTCCCTCGCTCTGCTGCGATGGCAAGAACAATTTAAACCACGCGGAAAACTCTCGATGTACTTTCTCAGAGTTGGCGAATCCATAATAAATCGATTCAAGGCCGTTAAAAAAATTGATTCAATATGAATACAGCTGATTAAACAGATTGGAATATTATTTAACTGGGGTGGCATCTATAACGAACATTATCAAACAACGGATCGAAAGAGGTATCAACAAGACAATCCAGCAAACTATACTGAGTGAGAGAAAAAAAATACGTCAATTTGGGACTAACATATGGTTCATTTAAATTATAAGGCCTGTCATTGAGTCAACTGGTGGGGTTTCGAATCCCCGACTGTACGTGCCAAGGAGTAGGGTCGCCTGTCCAGCCTCGTGGGTTTCCTTCTGGTCCTCTGGTTTCCTCCCACTGCTAAAGACCCCTACGCGCAATCGACGTTAAACCCATCTCTCTCTCTATCTGGAAGAGATACTGGGTTACATTTTGAAAGAGATTTTCTACGGTACACGCGGCGATCTTTAACAGTTGCTGGTGGACGAATATTCGTTTATCGACTTCTTTTTTGTTTTCTCCTCATTTTGATTCATTACATGACAAGTATCATATCATTGAATTGACATTCAAGTTAACGAATTGATGTCGCTTGTATAAATAAGTGTGTTCTTTAATAGCAATTAACCAGCGGCATAGTTATATCAACTTCATTCAGATTTCCTTTATGAATACCGCTGTTTGAACGAATAATTGATGTTGAACAACTTTTAAATAGATATTCATTCAATAGCAATTTAAACAAAGTGTATTGGATTTCATCAGGGATAAATCTGGTGACAAATAATAAGCCCCATATCTATTGGTATTGACAGGAACTTAATTGGCCAGGAGTGAAAAGCGTTGTTATGTTGCAATCAATGTAATCTTAAACCAAAGAATGTAGAACAATATATACATTAATGATGAGATATTGTTTTGTTTTTCCGACTGGCAAAGATATTCAGCTTTGTTTGCTTACAATGGTCCATTCAATGGTTAGCCTGTGCGCGCTGATAATTATCCGATTATCCGTGCGCTACATTATAGAGAGAGAGAGAGAAATGGGGTTTAACGTCCACTCGACACAACTAGGTCATTTCGGGACCACGCTACATTATAAGGCCTGTCATTGAGTGAACCGGCGTGGTTTCGATTGCCCGGTTGTACGTGACAATTAGTAGGGTCGCCTGTCCAACCTTGTGGGTTTATTCCTTGTTCCTCTCGGTCTCCTCCCACTGCTAAAGACCCCTACGCGCCAGCGAATTGAACCATGTCTTAGCCCCGAAATGATCTAGTTTGTGTTGAGTGGACGTTGACACCCTCTCTCTCTCTCTCTCTCTCTCCTTCTCTCTCTCTCTCTCTCTCTCTCTCTCTTACAAGATTGTTAGTCGTTCTGATAATGTGACGCACTAAAACGAGCCCTCTGTTGTTAGAATTGAATGAGGAGTATAATGTAAAAACAAAGATGTCCGAGCAAAATTCAGTCCAACCCGTGAGCCAGCATATGTATGTATCTGTAATTCGAACTGGACCAACGTCGTTAAATCCAATTCCATTACCAAATCCAAACCACAAGCGAAATAGTGAGCGAAGTTCTACTCGAATTGGGCTTATCCAAATTAATCAGCTTCTTTGTGTCCTTCGTCTGGTTGGCAGAATATCAGTTTCGAAATTTCTTGAGGTACAGTTTTAATATATCTCTGTATATGAACCCAGATTTGGTCAGTGATTAGAGAGATGGGGTTTATCGTCCACTGGACACAAAATAGGTCAGTTCGGGACTAACATATGGTTCAATTTTACTCCAACAATTCGCTTACGAGTAGGGGTCTTTAGCAGTGGGAGGAAACCGGAGGACCGGATTTTACTCTTACAGAACGTGGTAAATGCTCTTTAAAATGTTTATAAAATTAATTTGAATATTGTTTTTTATACTCAAATCTATATATATTTACTATTCAACTTATCTTCATTTTTTTCTATTTGCAGAGGGTGGTAATTGCTCTTTAAAATGTTTATATAACCGATTCCGATGATTAGATGACTGAAAGCGAATAATGAATCATATTATTCAAAAGTAATTACTTATATCCTCTCTTGAGTATATAGATTTATTTAATCAAAATGAAGTTTGCATGTCAAATATTTTATTGTAGGCTCATAACCTATTTGCATCACAATCATTGGTGACGCATCGTATATTAATCGCCCTAACAACGATATCAAAACATCGATTTTATTTAAGCGTGGTATTACGCTCCCTGTTGTTTAACAAATTTTATTTGATTTACTAATGGAACGAAAGTTGTTTAAATTGTCTAAAACAAACCCATATAATTGATAGCTGGTAGACTGGTACTCAGTAGTCAACCCAGACCTGGTTACAGACGGTAATGGTAGCATGCGACATGAACAACGCTGGAACCAATGTCAAACGGATCTGGAAAGGATTTTTAAGTGATACATCTCTCCACGGGTGCCATTATTTAACCCATGGAAATAAACATGTGGTGAGTCGAGTTTTTTGGTTTTTGTCGGTTATTGCGTTTTTTACGTTACTGGTTATGAACTTACATACATTATATACGACTTATGCACAATATAATTACCGAACAAAAACTAATATCAAGTTTAACAATAATTTAGAATTTCCAGCGATCACCTTTTGTAATTCCCATTCCTTTAATAAAATCAAAATGAATACGTCCAGCGATTTGTATCAATTTTTGTACGGACAAAATACTATTAGTTTAATCAACGCCAGTTATTTCTCTGATCCTAAATGGGACAGCATCGTCGTGACACCAGGAGATCTTGAAAGTGTGATATTCAATGTCAGTGACATGTTATTGTATCTGTCTCACGGACTAGAGTACTACGCCAATCCTAGCCGTTATTTCCAAATGAGTTACAAATGGCCGATGTATGCATGCTTTACATATAATGGCCAATGGGGAACGAAAGACGTAAATCGGAGGATGTCTACTGTTGACGACCAGTTAATCATGTACATGGATTTAAACCAAGATCTCTACGCCTTTGAATCTTTTACGGCCGGAATGTATTTGTGCATCCATCCACCGGACGAACCATTTGATGTGAGAACTCCATGTCGGGTTCTTTCACCAGGTCATGCTTATGAAGTGTCGTTAAGCGTCCAGGATTACACATACCTGCCACATCCTTATAATTCATACCAATCTGCGGATTGCATGCCAACATCAGATTCCAGCTTCAAGAAGAATTTGAAATACTTTCACCGTTATTCTTTTCGAGGATGTCTACTGGAATGTCTCACCGATATGGTTTTGGAAAACTGTGGATGCATTACAGAGTACGAAGTACAGAATGCGTCAGATAAATATTGTACCGTAACACAGCGACGAGACTGTGTGACGCCTTTTGTGGTAAAATACTACTTTGATACTTCATATTCAGGTAACGCAACAGAGTTGTGTGACTGTCCACGGCCTTGTTCAGATGTGGTTTACGATCAGGATTTGTCAGCCAGTTTCTTTCCAGCTGAATCTTTCATAGATTTTTTAAAAGCTGGAAACTTCACGTCGAGTTTAGAAGATGCTCGAAGTAATTTAATGAGGATAACCATATCTTTCAAGAGTTTGATGGTGACTCACATTAGTCACGTGCCCGAGATGACTCTGGATGAAGTAGTGAGTAGTATGGGAGGTTTTATGGGATTTTTTCTTGGCGCAAGTGTTTTAACAGTTCTTGAAGTTTTTGATGTTATATTACGAACTATTGTGGCCGTAATTGCCTCGTACTTCAAGGTTGAAATCGTAAATAATAAAACAAAGCCAAAGCTAAATGAAAATATTGTAAAAGATGGAATGCCTAGAGTTGCCTAAAACAAACTATTGTAAAATACGGAATGACTAAAACAAACTATTGTAAAAGACAAAATTATTGTAAAATTGAGTGCCAAGCGAGGACTAAAACTAACGCACAACAAATATAGAGATAGCTACGTGAAGTCCATGGAATAACGAAATCGTTCCAAGATAGTAGGTACATACATTGCCGCCTTGTAGTACACTGGTCACTACGTTGAATCTTTGAGAAGTCAATGGGCAGCTACTCTATGACTATATTAGGAGGCAGGCCACCATTATGTTCCCCATTGACTTAATTCTGGCCTCTTTGCCCACCTCCAACTTTTACCGAAATTTTCGTTGGGCTGAATGCTTTTCACTACGCACAGAGTAACAAATGGTCACGTCTTTGCACTTAAATTTGTATGAGGTTGACCACCGAATTTTGAGATACACAAACTTGAATGAAAAAGTATGCTAAAAACATGTAACTAATGCCGTACATATCTCCGTAACCAACCTGATAACACCGTTACCCATCCGCCTTAAAATCATGAATTTTACAAAAACCTGGCAGGAAATGGTAATTCAAACCCTGTTCGTCCATTCTAGACCAAAAAATCAACAAAAATGGGACATGTGAAAGGGAAGAAAAGAGACAGAGAAAGAATTGTTATAAAGAGACCAACTACACTGAGATGGTGAAATTTAATGGTGGTCTGCCTCCATTAGAATGGCACGTGTGTTAATCGGTGCGTTCGTATATGGGCAATCCTGGATGTTCGGGATCTAATCTTAAGTCCCAAGAAAAGTTTAACCAAGAAATGGAATGAAACGGGGTTTAACGTCCTACCGTTCTGCTCCGACAGGGCTAATGATGGCAGGGATATGCCATACGGTGTGCTTGTTACCAGGACATCGGCGATACCGTATGCTCTTATTTCGAATTCCAACTTTCAAGAGTCCTTTTACGTGCACATAAATGTGTTCACGGGACCCCGAAGAGGAATCACGTTGGGAAATCCCCGTTATTTTCTTGTGTGTGAACAGAATATATCCGACTCGAATCTTATTGATTCGCATTCACATTTTATTGTTAATATTTATACTCATGTGTTGTCCATATTTTTCTTTTTTTATATCACATTTATTAAATATACAATAGTGTTATTATTTCAATATTTATACGCGTGTTGTCCATATCTTTATATAATTATCACATACGTTATAACATTAGAAATAGTACAGTGTTAATATTTAATACATATAATACTCCTGTGTTGTTCATATTTTAACAGTGATACGTTGTAGTGCTAAATATAGGATAGTGTTAATATTTTAATATTTATACTCCTGTGTCGTTCATATGTTATATTACATTTATCCGTTATAACTCTCAGGAAATTTCAAACAGTGTTAATATTTGACTCGTTATACGGTGTTGTCCATATTTTTTATATCACATGCATTCGTTATAGCGCTATAATTATAGTACAGTGTTAATATTTGAATATGTTTTGTTCATATTTTGATATTTCTCATTCATACGTTATAGCGCTAAATATTGACGGTGTTGTCCATATTTTGATATATCACATTCGTACGTTATACCACTAAATATTGATAGTGTTACTATTTTACTACCTATACTCATGTGTTGTCCATATTTTCTATATTTTATTCGCTATATCACTAAATATTGATGTGTGTTGTTCATATTTTATATCACAGTCACCTGTTCTACCGCACTAACGAAATGATAAAGCAGAGTTCAAATTTGACTGATTATACAGTGTTTTATGAATCATATTCATACGGAGTTAATATTTTAATACTTGTATGTTGTTCATATCCTATATATTACATAGCACAATACATACGTTATAACGCTGAGTATAGTACAGTGTTAATATTTTAATACTTGTCCACTTATGAGTTGTCCACTTTGTATATTACATACGATATAACAAAATACATACGTTATAGGAAACATGTGGACCCGGAAACGAATTGATCATTTTGTTATAGCGAATAAATTATTTCGTTATTACGAATTAATATTTCGTTATTACGAATTAGTATTTCGTTATTACGAATTAATATTTCGTTATTACAAATTAATATTTCGTTATTACGAATTAATATTTCGTTATTATGAATTAATATTTCGTTATTACGAATTAATATTGCGTTATTACGAATTAATATTTCGTTATTACGAATTAATATTTCGTTTAAACGAATTAATATTTCGTTATTACGAATTAATATTGCGTTATTACGAATTAATATTTCGTTATTACGAATTAATATTTCGTTTAAACGAATTATTATTTCGTTTAAAAGAAAGAATTATATAAGTGTGAAATCATACCCGAAAGAATTATATAAGAGTGGAATGGTGCATTTAAGGGACTCCGTATTTATGTGACATGGTGTCCTTTTATATTTACTATTGTAAATCGGGGGGTTGGATGGCCGAATGGTTAGCACGTGTGTGCTGTATCAGTAAGTCTGTCATTGAGTCAACTAGCGTGGTTTCGAATCACCGCTTGTACGTTACAAGGAATAGGGTCGCCTGTCCAACCTCGTGGGTTTTTTCTGGGTCCTCCGGTTTCCTCCCACTGCTAAAGACCCCTACGCGCAAGCGAATTATTGAAATAAAATTAAACCACTTGTTAGTTGCGAAATGACCTAATTTGTGTGGAGTGGACGTTAAACCACATTTCTTTCTCTATCTCTCTCACTCTCTCTCTGTTTTAAATCCCCTATGCGTAAGTTATTCAATGTTCAAGAAAGGAGCCCTGTATGAACTCCAAAAATCTATATGTCGTTGACTGTTATAGGATGGGTAAATTATTTAATGTTCAAGAATGGGATCCCGTATAAACTACATTTCTGAGAGTGGTATAGGCTACCGTTATTTATCCTTGATAACGTTATGTGCAACATTTGAACATCAGACTCACGATGCATTGTTTGACATGAATATTATCCTTGTTTGTTTGTTCTGATTTTGATTTGTTATCTTCAACATTTGTACATACATTAGGCTAACAAAACACTATTGGATATAATAATTATCATTATTTATTTATTCGAGTTGTAATCTGTTACGTTCAATACTTTATACCGCCTGGGAATAGGTTTGTGCAATATTTATCTTAATACTGCAAAGTTCGATAAGTACTGGGAATATAGGGACTTACAATTATATTACCTTAATACTACTGAGTTCTGGGAATATATTAGACTAACAATAAGATTATGTTAAAGCGAAAATTTCATATTTTCTAAAAAAGTCAAAACATAATTATTTGTAAGTCTTTTGCCCAATAGGTTGTCAACTCACTATTATACGATCATAGGCATTATTTCCCAGTTATTAATCATCCACACCGGAATAAATAACACAATCACCTCCATTGTTTTTTTTTTCTTACCCCCCCCCCCCTCCAACCCCATGGAATAACTATCTTCAAACGTTTGAATTTGAAGATGAAAATGATAGCTTTGCCATTTCCCAACTGACAATAGTGAATTATAGGATTAATAGGATTATTCTTTCACAAGGTAGGACTGTTTATAGATACTAATTATTTTAAGGCTTCATTTTAATACATTATAAAATATGAAATAATCGCTTTAATTCTACTGAGTTCGATAAGTACTGGGGATAGATTCTATTTTTTAAATAAAAAACATAGCGGCCTCGATCCTAAAGAGTAGGAGTTATTATAAGATACATTATAATAATTAACATGTATTAGTCCAGACGATTGATACTTTGACGATTATCAATGGGATAATAACTGTTGCAAATTTAATACGACAATGAAAAAATGTTACCGGGTACATGAAAATGCATTGCTTTAGTTTTTTAGTCTGGTTGATTATATGATATATTCTAGACCAAACAATGATATATTCTATTAAACTGTTTCTCAATGTTTATTTTGTATGATTAAATTATCGATTCCATCAATATCATAAATTACAATAATAATTGTATCAATTATAACCATACTTCTTGTTATTTTAGACAAAACAAAACAGTGATATTTCATACATGTAGTTCTATAGTCATTGTATTACGTTTATTACAAATGATAATAATTTTCGTATCAATTCTTACCAAAAGACCATGTAATTAATAATATAAACGATTCTAATCCACGTAAAATAAATTATTATATTGTTGTCTCTGTGAAACACAATCGACTTGCAAGATTACTGCCGACAGAAGTGGTTCAACGTAACTAATTGTTAGAAATAGAAGTCTAACTAAGAAAGGGTCATTTTCCAAACCAAATTGATTGTTTTTGGAGGAGGGGTTTGCTATTTACACAACCGATTTCCACGATTGCCGAAAAAGTGGTTCGGCGCATCTAGTTGTCAGAAATATAAGCCTAACTGAGCAATTTCCGTTACCGAAACCATATTGATTGGTTTTTGTTGGGGTGTGTTGGTGGGTATTTACAGTTGCTAAATAGTTTCCTGAAATACGCGAAGAGTACAAATTGTCAGATGTGAGGTGAAATGAAACGGGGCTTAACGTCCGACCCTTCTGCACTAACTGGGATTGTGACTTTGGACAAACTATGATAGGGTCACGGTGGCTAAGTGAGTAAGACGCTGGCTCGCTAGACTAGAGGCCGGGTGTTCTATCGCTGCATTGGCCGAGAAAGTTCATCCAGATTTTCCGGCGTGGTTCCCCCTTGACAGTGATGTCAGACGGAGCTTACAAGGACAGCTGCCTAGTCCTTCGGATGGGACAAAATACCGCGGTCACGTGTACACATTGGCGTGCACGTAAAATATCCCCTGAACGTTGAAATTCAACAGAGGAGTAGGTCATATTGCCGCCGACCAGGCAATATATCTCTCATAGTACACCGTATAGCGTATGCCCGTTGTCATTAGTCCAAGTCGGAGCAGGATGTCATTAACAAACTATGTAAATTTGTAAAAGTGTATTTTGTTTGATTTAATCGCGTATGTATGGTATTGTTATATTTGATCTGAGTGATTTGTATCTGTGTGCAATCGTTTAAGAAAATAAAGTACATTTGTTTTAACCTGATTAAAACGCAGATCCTATTTCGTTTCGTATTTTTATAGTTCAAAGTGATATAGATCTGTATTTTAATAAGATTACATGTTTTTATATGGTTAAAACAACTAGTTGATTGCTTGTGATACAAATGGAATCAGACCACCATTAAATTTCACCACCTCCTTACCATTGTAGATTCTTTTAATAGCATTATCACCCTTTTTCGCATGCCCACTTTTGCTTATTTTTTGTGTAGAATGGACAAAGATGGTTTGAATTAACATTTACTGCCAGGTTTGAGTACAAATTTATGAACTAGAGGCGGAAGGATAACACAGTCAACTGGTTGGCTACGGTGATATGTACGGGCGAATAGTTACATGTTTTTAGTATGCTACTTTAAGTTTGTGTATCTCAAATTCCATGGCCATTTGTTACTACGTCAGCTCTACGAAAATTTGAGGAAATGTACGATCCGGACAGAATTAACAGTGATGGCAAAGGGGAAATAAATGGTGGTTTACGTCCAGGTAAAACTCGATTAACTCCCCTTAACTCTAAAATCGTACGCATTTGTTCCAACCTTGTGGGTTTTCTCCAGGTCCTCTCGTTTCCTCCCACTGATAAAGACCCTACACGCAAGGGAATTATTGAAATAAGATTAAACCATATGTTAGTCCCGAAATGACCTAATTTGTGTCAAGTGAATGTTAACCTCTCTCTCTCTCTCTCTCCCTCTCTCTCTCTCTCTCTCTCTCTCTCTCTCTCATAGACATTTGTAAGTGCACACATTGTCATATCGGTACTCATTTATACAGCTGGGTAGACTGACATATGGGGATGAAGTAACTTATTCAGGGACACAATAACTTGATGTATATCAAACAAGTCACAATTCTATGGAATACTAAATGTCATTGAAATAATTTTTTGACGCACAACTCATACCTCGAACTTTCAATCACTAATCACACATCCCTCCCAATTAACCGCTGCACAAATCCGCCTACACGTGTAATTTCATGTGGACCTTAACAAGTGTTTAACATTTAAATAACATGTAGAGTAAATGAAATGAGCCTAACAAAGCGAAAACATTTCACGATAATGATATTCTCAAAATGATTAAAACCACTGGTAATTAACCCACTGCACCGACAACTCGGGGGGATCACGTGGCTAAGTGGGTAAGGCGCTGGCTCGCTAGCCTGGAGGTCGGGTGTTCGATCCCTGTATTGGCCGAGAAAGTTCATCTCGATTTCCCGGCGTGGTTTCCCCCTGTCAGTGATGCCGGACGGAGGGCCTGACAAGGACAGCTGTCAAGTCGTTCGGATGTGACGAAAACCCAATGTCCCGTGTACACATTGGCGTGCACGTAAAAGACCCCTTGGCAGTTGGAATTCGATAGAAGAGTAGGCTGTAGCGCCGCTGTCCGGGCAAAATTTCCCTCGTAGCACACTGTATGGCGGTATGCCCGTCTTCCATTAGCCCAGATTATGTGCAGAAGAGTAGGACGTTAAACCCCATTTCATTTCATTTCCGACAACTCGGCAGTCGACTGGTCCAAACAGAACAAGTTCGTCCACAACAATTGAACATAGATATATCAATAGCTTGATAACTCGAACACAACAGTATCTTATTGTTATTGTCGGGCTGATTGGGAAGCAGCAGAAGTCGAACAGAAGGGGCGAGAGTAGGGCAACGTGGGGCTACTATATTTCTTGTTGGATCGCATTGTCGGAAGGAGAAGCTGTGCAGTTGGAATTCCGTCATAAACATCATGACACGCGCATGTCTTCATTCTCACGGTTAGTTCGTATCGGTGTAGACGAGGCCCCGTGTTCACAAAGTATTCTCAGACTTAATAAAAGATTTATTCAAAATTGTTCACCCTATTTTAACTAAAATCTAACCTTTTATTAAACCTTTGTTGTTTTCATATATCACATACATCAATAACGAACTAACCTTTGTTGTTTTCATAAATCTATAACGAACTATGTGCAAAGTTTTGTGTTTCTGGATCAAACTATTTCTCATAAAGAGTGATTGAAGGTTGAGTAAATTATTGTTCTTAAGTCTAAGAATGGTTTGTGAACTTGGGTCCAGGTCCCTGTTTCTCAAGGTCTTAACTAAAGATAAAATCCAAATTTTAGTAGATACTTCAATTTTGAATGGCTTATCACCGAAATCAATCTAATATTATCTAATCAAATTATTAAAATTTGAATTTTATGTTAGTTAAAGGCTCAATAACACTCTCGTTGTCACTGAATAATATGTCCCAATCTTTATTTTGGTCAACAAATTGTATTATTTAACAATATTCCAATTAATTGATGACACAAATTTCATCTTAACACACCTAATTTAAAAAATTGGAAAAATTCAACTAAATGATTTGAAAAGCCTAACGTAAACCTTTTCAAATGTAACTTGGATTTAAAAATATTTTCGAACCCTCTGGACAAGTAAAATAGGATGTAATGGATAATTTACACAACAGGTAGGACACTTAAACATCTAGAACTTAGATAAAGGTTATTATTTTTTTTCTGGAGCTGCCAAGCCAACAAAAGTGTTATTGTCCCTTTAAGATTTCGTGAATCAGGCCCAAGTTATCAAAGAGAGAGAAAGAGAGAGAAATGGGGTTTAACGTCCACCCAACACAACCAGGTCATTTCGGGACTAACATATGGTTTCAATTTTATTTCAATAATTCGCTTGCGCGTAGGGGTCTTTAGCCGTGGGAGGAAACCGGAGTGCCCGGAGGAAACCCACGAGGTTGAGAAGGCGCCCCTATCTCCATGCCACATACGCTCACACCAGGGCTCGAAACCACAGGCGCAAGCCAGAGGTGACCGGCCAGCTAGAGGTCGAAGCGCGGCACTCTAGACCACTAGGCCATCCCAACCCCCCCAAGTTATCAAGGACTTAACCTAATTGTCAGATTGTAAGCACGTTCCCCTTATTCCAGAATGACCACATAAATGTACCACATGATACAGATTGCAACTGATTGTCAGCAAGTTTCCCTTACTCCATTGGGGAATCACGGTGGCTAAGTGGATAAGGCGTTGGTTCGCTAGCCTGGAGGTCGGGTGTTCGATCCCTGCATTGGGCGAGAAAGTTCATCTCGATTTTCCGGCGTGATTTCCCCTTGTCAGTGATACAGAAGGAGGGCCTGACAAGGACAGCTGCCTAGTCGTTCGGATGGGACGAAAAACCGAGGTCCCGTGTACACATTGGAGTGCACGTAAAAGATCCCTTGGCAGTTGGAATTCGATATAAGAGTAGGCCGTAGCGCCGCTGCCCGGACAAAATTACCCTCATAGCACACTGTATGGCGTATGCCCGTCTTCCATTAGCCCAGGTTAGGTGCAGAAGAGTAGGACGTTAAACCCCATTTCATTTCACTTACTCCATTGAGATTAAAACGACAAGATAAATGTACCAAATGATACAATATTACTAGACTAGAATATGTTTCCTGTGTCAATATTTTACTATTTTATTAATACCAAGAAATTCCTGTGTTCCGTGGATTCGGTATCATGGTTCAGTCTAATCATTATTGACTTCTATCACCAAACGTGTTTCAGATTTTTGAGGTGCGTGAAAACACTTATATCGATTTTCAGATATGACATCACCAGCAATACATCATAGTCAATGATGTATGCCCGGATTTAAAAGATACGAGAACATGCCACAGACTAATATTTAAAGCCAGAATTTCATATTTTCTAAGAAAGTCAAAACATAATTATTTCTATGTGTTTTTCTCAATAGGTTATCAACTCACTATTGTACAATCATAGGCATTATTTCCCACACTTAAAAATCATTCACACCGCAAATAACAATACAATCACCTCCCTTGTTTTTCTACCCCTCCCCCCTGGTAAGCTATCTTCAAAAATAATATTTTTGCCAATTTCTCAACTTGCAATAGTGATTATTCTTTAACAAGGTAGGACTGTTTGTAGTTACCATCTATTTAAAGGCTCTCCTACAAATATGAAATTATGGCTTTAAAGGGCAATGTTAGTGTCAGTCATTATCACGTATGTGATAGAACTAGTTAAATACATTCAAAAATATGTGTTTAACCAATACTAAGATTGATGCATAATGAAGATATCAAGAAACGGAAGTGACGAAAGCGAAAGTAAAACACGTCCACTCAACACAAACTTGGTCATTTCGGAACTAACATATGGTTCAATTATATTTAGCAGTGGGAGGAAACCGAAGGACAAGGAGAAACCCCACGAGGTTAGACAGGCGACCCCAGGTCTTGTCACGTACTACCGGGCAATCGAAACCACGCGAGTTCACCCAATGACAGGCCTTATAAATTAATTTGAATATACAGCGCGCACACGCTAACCATTCGTTCATCCAACCCACCGGCCATCTTGTAAGCACAATGAACTGAATACCCTGACCACTAACAAAACAAAACAGTACTTCAACATTAATGTATATATTGTTCTACATTCTTGGTTTAAGATTACATTGATTGCAACATAGCAACGCTTTTCACTCCCGACTAATTAATTTCCTGCCAATATCAATAGATATGGGGCTTATTATTTGTTACCAGATTCATCGTGGATGAAATCCAATACAATTTGTTTAAACTGCTATTGAATGAATATCTATTTAAAAGTTGTTCAACATCGCAATATCAGAACGACTGGCAATCTTGTAAGAGAGAGAGAGAGAGAGAGAGAGAGAGAGAGAGAGAGAGAGAGAGAGAGAGAGAGACGGGGATTAACGCCCACTCGACACAAACAAGGTAATTTCTGGAATAACATATGGTTCAATTGCATGCTGGGGTCTTTAGCAGTGGGATTGAACCGGAGGTCCTGGGGAAAACCCACGAGGTTGGAATGCGACAACATATCATATATTATGTGATATAACTGGTTTCACACGATGGATGCGTAATGAAGATATCAAGAAACGGGATATGCGTAAGCAATAGGAAAATACGAATTATCCTTCCATATAACTGACTGAGTTGACGAGTGATACCAGATACATGGGCGATTTTCTGCTCACTAATGATTGCTTCGAAGACTTAAAGTTGTTGTGTGAAGTAATTGACTGTCGTCACTAGTCGATACATTCACATTGCTGACCCACGGACGGCTTATATGAGTCTTACATTGCCGTGTATTCATTGTCGTGCACGTTAAAGATCCTTTGACAATTGAAATTCGATATTGTAATAGGCCATACTGCCGCTGCCCGAGCAAAATACCCCCATAGCACACTTTATGGCGTATGTCCGTCTTCGTCTTCATTAGCCACGTCGGAGCAGAACAGTAGACCGTTAAACCCCATTTCATTTCCGGTCTCAATAATCGAAGTTCTAAAGTCTGGCCAATAAACACATTCTCGATATGTCAACCAATAGTAAAAGGGACGACAGTACACCCAACAATTTACAATTCAATAAATTGTGAAATTTGAGTTCAATTTAAAATGCCTTTTCAGCTATTGTGGGTTCTCAGCTGACAAAATGTCTTCTGTCGATTTTTCCCCGTCTCTCTATTAATCTCTGATAACGACTCCCATAACAATCCCAGTTTAATACCGTTACAGAACAAATAACACATTCATTAAACTATTTGATTAAACAGAATATTAATGGAGTTTTAATTACTTAAAATCAACAAGTATTTAAACATACATTATGCCAAAGCTAAATCTAACAACCAAACTTGTCAAATTATTTTGGGGTTATTTCAAGTGCAGTTTTAACCATGCAATTAGACCGCACGATTGAAGCTTTTATGAGTTTGTTTTAGTATAATATGATTATTATAAGAATATAAAACATATCCGGGTGTATATATCACTCATTGACACTGCACCGCTTTTATATATCATAAATACTAATTACAATTGTAAATATATTAAAATACAGATGTGGCGTCATCCTTTGCTATTGGCGTGCCATTATTTCCAATAATACACGGGCAGCTTATCAATCATGCATTATCTATACTAAATAAAATATTGGACTCACGTGACGTATTTTATTGAAAAGCACGTGCGGGATAGTGTCTGTATTTTAAGTTGTTTAATGGTCTCGAGGAGCTAAGGACATTGCGTAATATATTGAAACAACCCCCAGTTAACGCCTCGTGCAGTATCAATTTATTACTTAATGGCTCGCTCTCGACCATTAAACCGTACATAATGAATGACATAATACCTATATAAATATAGATGTTAGATTGCATCACATCAAATGTGTGGATATTAGTTTAATTGTTTATTGATGACGAGGGTTGCGATGTTGAAATCTATGTAATCTAAAATAAGTATAACACATTGATCTCAAAGTCTTTTATTTAATTAATCCCTAAATAAATATACGACACTCATTAAACATTTGCATAATTAACTTTCTGTAAAATATCGCTCAATTAAGTTGTTACCACTCCGCATAACCCGGGGCTGGGGATTGTTGGTCGAATGGTTAGCGCATGCGCGCTGTATCAAAAGATCTGTCAGTGAGTCAACAGGCTTGGTTTCAACCCCCCCCCCCAAACTGATCCCGCAGTGAATATTCGCTTGGCCGCTACAATCACTGATAAGCATGACATCGACGAGGCTTAATAAGTACGGCATATTAACTTTTTTTACCCCGACAAATTAAATTCTCAAACATTTTTTTGAGGTAAAAGAAAAATAAATAAAGATGTTTGAAGTATTTCAAGTTAAAAAATATTTCCTATTGAGTGTAAATGGGTATTAAAATGAGTAAAATGCATCATTTTGCCCGAAGCAGTTAGGTGTTAAGTAAACTCGCACGAGCCGTTGAGGCAATGACTGGCGCCGTGTGCAGTCAACGCACGTGTTGTTTACACCCATCCGTTACAGAGTTAATTCGTAAGTAATTTTCTGTGAAACAGATTGCTCCCCCTCCCCTGACAATTGCACGTCTTTCTGTACACGTTAAATGCTATATAAACTATCAATTAGACATTTTTTGAAGTGCCAAAACAACAACCATTGGGTTAACCATTAAATACAATTTGCGATTAATGATTTGATTCTGAATTTGTAGCAATGACAATCGTGTCTACATTGTTCTGCATTCGACAATAACTCAGCTGGGGAATAACTCCACTCAGAATGAGGTAAGTTTACTGATATTTTCATTATGCATATTTTCTAATCGACAATTTTTACTGAACTTTTCAACATATTCCCTTTCATTGTCCACTTTATAACGTTTATAGCGAGAACCGACAGCTCCTAATCTTAATATTACATAACGCACCTTTAAACTTTAAACTAGGTTTAAAATATCTTACAAACTGCCATCCCCATTAATGCTCTTATCACAAAATCGATTTCCTTCAAACGATTCTGTTCGATCGACGATTACAGACGCTATATTGTGTATGAAGTTCGTGTATTCCTGCGCCACCTTTATTTGATTTATCTAATGAAACGAGCGGTAATAATTCCAAAACAAATCCAAATCACTTAACAAGCGGATATCAGCATTCATCTTGACAGTATCTGGTTACTGACGGTGGTGGTAGGTTCTAACGGGAACAACGCCTGGGCCAAACAAGCCCATATAATTGATAAAATTGGGATTTATACGCAGTTTTCGACCCGGACCTGGTTACAGACGATGGGGGTACTTTCTAATGGGAACAACGCCTGAGCCAAAGTTTAACGGTCTGAAACAAGCCCATGTAATTGATAAAATTGGGATTGATACGCAGTAGTCGACCCGGACCTGGTTACAGACGGAGAGGGTGGTTTCTAACAAGAACAACGCTGGAGCCAAAGTTTAAACTGTCTAGAAGAAACCCATATAATTGATAAAATTTGGATTTATGCAAAGTAGTCGAACAGAACTTGGTTACAGACGGTAATGGTAGTTTCTAACATGAACAGCGCTGGAGCCAAAGTTAAGCGGATCTGGAAAGGATTTTTAAGTGATACATCTCTCCATGGGTGTCATTATTTAACTCATGAAAATAAACATGTGGTGAGTCGAGTTTTTTGGTTTTTGTTGGTGATTGCCTATATTGCCTTATTGGTTGTGAATTTACATACTTTATATACGACTTATGAACAATATAATTACCGAACAAAAACTAATATAAAATTTGTCGACAATTTGGAACTTCCAGCGATCACTTTGTGCAATTCGCATTCGTTTGATAAAATCAAGATGAACAGGTCCAGCGATTTGTATCAATTTTTGTATGGTAAACTAACATTTGATCTAGGAAACCGCAGCTACTTCTCCGATCCGAAATGGAACACGACCATCGTCACACCGTCTGATCTTGAAAAGGTAGTCTTAACTGCCCGGGACATGTTCGTTTATGGCTATTATGGTCGAGGTGGCCTTAATGAAGGTCATTTTCAAATGAATTACCGGAAACCTTTGGAGACATGTTTCACTTATAATGGCCAATGGAAACAGAAAGATTTAACCCCAGTAATGTCTAATGAGGACGATAAATTGGTTTTGTATGTGGACATAAATCAAGATCACTACGCGTTTACGTCTCTTACCGCCGGAATGTCGTTGTGTATCCATCCGCCGGACGAACCGTTCGACACAAAAACTCCATGCACTTCTTTGTCACCAGGTCATGCCTACGAAGTAAAACTATCTGTACATGACTACACGTATTTGCCCGATCCTTATAATTCTTACCAGTCTATGGATTGCACGACTGCCCCTCAGTCCAGTCTCAAGAAAATTTTGAAATATTTCTACCGTTACTCTTATCGTGGTTGTCTCATGGAGTGTCTGACGGATAACATACTGAAAGAATGTGGATGCATCACCGAGCATGAGATTCAAAACGCATCAAGTAACTACTGCAGCGTGACACAACGTGAAGGCTGTGTATCGTCTGTGAGAAATAAATTTAATACGGCTACGTTATATGCTAGTAATGTATCGGGGTTATGTCACTGTCCTCGGCCTTGTTCAAATGTGGTTTACGATCAGGATTTGTCGGCTAGTTTCTTCCCAGCGGATTCTTTGATGGATTATTTAAAAGCTGGAAACTTCGCTTCGACTTTAGAAGATGCTCGAAGTAATTTAATGATGATAACCATATCTTTTAAAAGTTTGATGGTAACTCACATTAGTCACGTGCCGGATGTGACGTTGGATGATTTAGTGAGTAGAATGGGAGGTCTTATGGGGTTTTATATTGGAGCAAGTGTTTTAACGGTTCTCGAAGTTGTTGATGTTATAATAAGAAGCGTGTCTGCAATAATAGCTTCGTACTTCAGTGTAGAAATTGTCAACAACAAAGTAAAGCCGGAGATAAACAAGACTACTGTGAAAGATGGAATATCGAACAATGGATAAAACAAACTGTTGTGAAAGACGGGATGCCGAATAATGGTTAAAACAAACTATTTTAAAAGATGGAATTTGGAACATTGACAAAATACCAACCAATTCAAATGGAGACATGTGTTCACTCCCTTCTTTGTGTGTCATCTGCTATTGAACGCCGTGTTTATTGCGAAAAAGCCATCGGATTAAAACACATATCCTGTTTCGTTTCGGTTTTTTTTGGAGTTCAAATTTTCGTTTTATTTGTCTGTACTACACTAGGATCTGGAAAAGTTATGTAACCTGCGTTCTGGGTGGCGTGAGGGATTAGCCAATGAAACCATGTGTTACAGCGACTTCTTGGCGTGCAATGTACGGAACTATGGGTACACCACTAGAAAGCACACTGCATGGCGTATGTCCGTTAGATCGGGTGGGGCAGAAACGCGGGACGTTAAAGCTCATTTCATTTCATTTAGTGACGTCATATTGAAATTAGGTATTGAGGTCGATTTTTAGGTCAAATTAAACACAGCATAAAGTACCGAATTTTAATACATATTCAATTTTGATGAAACTTAAAATGCATGTTTATAACCCAAAGATCTAGGTTCCTTTCGATATTTGCGCACATCGGATTGAATTATGGCCCCTGATTGTACGAAAAACCGCCTTTCTTAGCTTGTAGTTCTTCTGGAGATTACAATTATTATCTGATTTAAAAAACCGTAATGAGTTCAAATTTCGTGAAAATCGGACCACAATTGTAGGATAAAATGGCCGCCGTTTGTACGCGAATAGTGTAAAAATACGGTATATCAAGGTTGTGGACCCAGTAGAGGTCACAATTTCAATCTGATTTTGGTGAAACTTGAAATGCGTGTTTATAATCCAAAGATCTCGGTTCCTGTCAATTTTTGCGATTTGTAACTTTATGAATTATGGCATTTGATTGTAGGAAAAATCACTTTCTTTTTAGCTTGTTCTCTATCTATCTCTCGAAAGTGTGAGCGTATCCTGCCTGGCAGCCACTGGTTGATATTTTCTATTTATCTATTTATTAGTTATATGTTTTCATTATTTTGATATTTCACCGTTAGTTATTTATTTATTTTTATTTTGATATTATGGATTGATGTCTCTCTGTCTGTCTATCTTTCTAATATATTTGACAACTTGCAATTATCTCTCTATTTACTATTGTTGGCTACTTGTAATAACCTACCCCTTTATTATTTCTAATATCTAATGTTTCAAACTATATCATTTTTGATACTTGACGGCAGTAATAAATTGTCTATATTGAACCATTCTAAATATTTTACTATACGAAGCAGTTTGCTACAGGAAGTTATTTGCTATATGAAGCAATTTGCTACTGAAAGCAATTTGCTATATAAAGCAATTTGAACCCATCTAATTGTTTTAATGGAAATGTAGATGAATGTAGATGCAGAATTAAATGGGAAATTTGCGATGTTTTTTTTTTAAAAGCCAACAATGTATATAATCAAACACAAGGACTTAAACCCGATATTTCACCATAATCTTGACATTTTCTGGATTGTTCTGTTGTGCCGTGTTGTATTATGTATTGATAGAAATAAAGTTATGGAGTGTCATATTTAATCGGTCCACTCTTCTGTCAAATTCTTTTAAAGATGCATTACGTAAGATTTAGATAAGAGAGAGAGAAATGGGGTTTAACGTCCACTCAACACAACCAGGTCATTTCGGGACTAACATATGGTTTCAACTTTATTTCAATAATTCGCTTGCGCGTAGGGGTCTTTAGTCGTGGGAGGAAACCGGGGTGCCCGGAGGAAACCCACGAGGTTGAGAAGGCGCCCCTATCTCCATGCCACATACGCTCACACCGGGGATCGAAACCACAGCCGCAAGCCAGAGGTGACCGGCCAGCTAGAGGTCGAAGCGCGGCACTCTAGACCACTAGGCCATCCCACCCCCACCCCCCGATTTAGATAAACCTTTGAACGCCCTTGCTATAATAGTAACATATAGGTACTTGTTATTCGAGACTTCCTCGAATCATGCAAGACATGCAAAACGTTATAACGCTTTAAAGAACGTAAAGGCAAACGGTTAGGGTAACAGAACCAATAACTGTTCTATTACCCATATGCATTTTCCCAATAGTATTCCAGCCGAGAAGAGTTGAATCATCTTGAAAAACAAATTCACATTTTAATATATTTTCAACATTACAAATCGATATGGTTGTTATAACAATGTTCAGCATGTATTTCTTTGCCTCAATAAATGGAGTGCCATTAAATACCACAATATAACGTACCGTATATCGGACGAATTAATGGTGTCTGTATATGTTTCACAAGGACTAATTGTACATGTATAAAGGGAGACTACTGTTTACATATTACGTTACGATATATCAACAGTTTAAACGACAATCAAAATGTAATAAGTTCTTAATTTTCTACAAATGACAGGTTATAACACTGTTATTATTTTATCTTAAGCAACATAATGTTTTTTTAGTTTCCAGATATGTTGAATTTGGGTACTGCAATATTCCTTCCGCCATCAACCAGAATGTTCTCTCCCGTTATATAAGACGCTTCATCGGAGGCTAGAAACTTGACGCATTTAGCTATATCATCGGGTTCTCCAGCTCTACCTAATGCTGTCAGATAACTCTGGGCTTTGATGTACTGAAATAGAAATAATACACTTTTCAAACTTATCTTCAATTAAACATTTTAGCCATTGTGATCGAGAAGATTCGTTGGTTACGAATTTAAAATTAAATTTTAAAAAAAATAGGTTACATATCTGCAAGCGTTGGTTTATGAGCTTCCCGACAAATTAGATAAGAAATTATCAGAATTAGATACACATATTCCGTTAGGTACCCACTCGTCGATGATTACAAATTTAGGGATAACGGTCGCTACTTACATCTTCTAATTGTTCCTTTGGCATCCCCGCTCTAAGTTGAAGTTCTGATCTAGTAAACCCTGGACTGTAAAATTAAAGTATTTGAAAAATTAGATATTGTCAAAAAAAGCAAATAAACATCGGCTGCCGTAAAAGTCTTATAGATGTGTATGGTTCTTAATTGTAAAAAGTAAGATATTGGAATACGTACCTCACTGAATTAACACGTACACGATGGGGTCCAAGTTCTAAAAAAATTAGATTAAAAAGAATGTTGTCACAATTTAAAATGAAAAGTATAATTCAATATTTTATATTCATCAAATTTTAACGGCGTTTTAAAAATTATTATCATGCCTTCAAATTGATTCAAAAGTGTTAAACATACATAAAGCAAGAACTAAATCTGCTTATTGCAGGTCTTTGTTTAGGCCTGAAATGTTATATAAACAATTAATTAGCCATTTATTGACAAAACAAGACGATAATCAACTTTCAAGGCATTGGATACTTGAGATTTTAACTAGATTAGAATGGTTCACCATTTACAAACTAAATTTAAAAAATGGGAAAGCGAGGCTAAGTCTCGAATATACCAGTTCCCTGGTTACATTGGTTTAGAATGAAGTAATTTGAATGAAATTTTCATTTTTTATTATCTTTCTGAACTATTATTACAAGAATGACCAGCTCTTTATCTAAATCTTATATAATGTATTTTTAAAAATGTATTTATTATTATGCTGGATTGGTGTGAGACTTTGGACAAACATATACTTGATATAGAGAGGCCTGTAATTTGCCCTACTTCAGTTTACTTTGCCAAAATCAAGCTCACTTTTTAGATCAACAGGATTCAAAATAGCATTTAGTCAGTCAGATAACCTTAACAATCGTTCAAATCTGGATACATGGACAACAATTTGCATGGTGTTGTATAGGAGAATTTTTTAAAGAAAATAATGTTAGCCATTTTGATTTTCGAAATGGTTGCCAATTTGGACTAAGAAAATAACGTTAGCCATTTTGATTTTCGAAATGGTTGCCAATTTGGACTATCTCTTCATGTATGATTTAACCAAGGACTGAATCAATACCAGTGAAGCCACTCTTCTTTAACTATGACAGTATTTACATACCTGCTGCTAATAATTTAGTGAAATGATCAATGGATGATTTACCCATACAGTAAGCTGTAGCTTGAGGGATCTGTAGAATAGAACAAGATTAGAGAGATATTTTAAAATAATCATTTTGTATTTTGCGAGGGGGAGGGGGTAAAATGTGTGCCCTGCATCATAAGGTCTGTCATTGACTCAACCGTCTGTTCCTGTACCGGAAATATAAGGATATCATGCCTTGTGTACGACATACGTCATAGCTTTTATTTAACAGTGTACATAATATACACCTAATTCCAATTTTATGCGTATCAATTAAAATTTGCATATTGCTTAAAGTATATTTAACAATGAAATACATATTTAATCTGATTAAATCACAGATCCTGTTTCGTTCTGGTTTTTTATAGTTCAAAATTTCGTTTTATTTGTCTTTACTACACTGTGATCTGGAAGAGTGGTTATATAAGCCGCGTTTTGGATTAGCCAATGAAACAGTTTGTTGCGACGACTTCTTGGCGTGACATGCACGGAACTGCATATAAACTACCAGAAACGCCAACGTTGATTGATTAACCAATGTCTGACATCACAGGGTCAAAAGCCGCTAGTACGACCCTTGACAGGAACTTCCAGTACAACTTGTCAGATCTTCCTCGAAAATATAAGAAAACGAAACGAAATATAGATCTGTAATTTAATCAGATAGTTTACCCCTTTCTGTCCCAAAGCACTGGAAATGTTGATGATTGTACCTATAATACAAAATACAAATTGTGCTTCATAAGTATCTGTCTTTTTTGATTGAAATGTGTTATTATGGTGTTCTAAGTTGCGTGTTCGAACCCTGCGTTGGCCGAGAAAGTTCACTGGTAAGATGCCCAGAACAGAGGGCTTGGCAAAGGATAACGTTAAATCGTTCGGATGGGACGAAAAACCGAGGTCACTTGTATATATTGACGTGTACGTAAACGATCCCTTGACAGTTGGAACTCGATATAAGTGTAGGCCGTAGTGCCGCTGTCCAGGCAAAATGTCAATTCTAGAACCTTGTATAGGGTTAGTCCTCTCATGACCACAATGCCTTATATCAAATTTTAAAAGAATCCGTTAAACACCATAGCCTTTATCGCGTTCACATGCAAATGTCCAATGAACGGAGCAACGGAAGGACGGATTACGGGCAATCAAGAGTGACTGAAATGTGGACAGATATTAAATAAGTTACCTTTTGTTTTGATAAGATGTGGTATAGCCAGTTGAGCTAAATGAAACGGTGCCCTGACGTTGATCGACATTATTTCATCAAATTTCGGCATCTGAGTTTCTTGCGTCGTTTTATAATAATTTATTCCTGCATTGTTGACCTTAGATCAAATATATTTGTGAAAATTAGAGGATGTATTATGAGAAGTAAGTGTAGAAGGAATAGCATTGGTTTATAAATCCTTCAATTAATGTGCTAAAGTGAATTCTAAACACTATTTTGTGAAAAGGAAATATTCGAAAGGGTCATTTAAGGTTTTTCAATAATTTATATTGATTTAAAGCCAGAAGATCTGTGATTATTGAGTCAACTGGCATGGTTTCAATTCCCTAGTTGTACTTGACAAGGAGTAGGGTCGCCTGTCCAACCTCGTGGGTTTTGTCCGGGTCCTCCGGTTTTCTCCCACTGCTAAAGACCCCTAAAATGTAACCTTATGTCAGTCCTGAAATGACCTAGTTTGGGTCGAGTGGAGGTTAAGCCCCATTTCTCTCCCTTTCTTTAAATATATGTCAAACATAATTATCTTTGTTAAAAGTAGTGACGATTTTTTTTATCGAACTTGTGTAATCTTATCCGTTGAAGGGTCTATTACAAATTTCGTGTGGGTCCCCCTTGTCAGTGATGCAGGATGGAGGGCCTGACAAGAACAGCTGTCTTGACATTCGGGAGGGACGAAAAACCGATGTCCCGCGTAAGTAGTTAGTAAGGTACGCTGTGGGTAGTGCGGCAGTCTAGGGGTGCGGGAGTCTGAGGTTTTTAGTTGCGGCAGTCTAGAGGTGCGGCAGTCTGAGGTATTTTGTTGTGGCAGTCTGGGTTATTGGGCGGCGTGACTTCAGGCGATTTACAAATGTGTCAACTACGAATTTTGAATGGTTGAGATCATCGGATGTACTTATTCATAAGAATATGGGTTTGAATTGCGTAGAGGTTCGCGAAATGTTTTATCTGTACCACACATGGTACCCATGCCGCGCGTCGCCCCGCCCAAATACATGTCCTAAAATCCCTTCCAGTCAATTGCATAATGGTTCATTTAGTTTTGTTATTTCGTCATTTATTCATAATTTAATTAATTTTTTTAAATGAATTAATCATAATGCAATTATTTTTTCATTAATTATTTTTTTTTTCAATAATTAATTTTTTTTTCAATAATTATTTTTTTTTTCAATAATTAATTTTTTTTTAACAATTATTTTTTTTTATTAATCTTTTTTATTATTGATTTTTTTTATTATTATTTTTTTTTTAAATTATTTTCATTCATTTTAATTTGGTGAAGTTATTTACCGATCTGGTGACAGGTTTTTTTCTTAATTTCACGACCGAAATAGAATACCCAGATTTAATCAATCAAAAAATTATAGTCATTTGTGGTATTAAGTAATTTGTTAATTAGTATATTAATTGTTTTATATTAATTGAGTTTAGTTACAACCTGTATGTCGTTAAGGTATGAGAAATGTTTTTTAAAAAAAAGATAATTATGCTCATTATCGTATTAATCAATATGTTAATTAGTATATTAATTGTCATACATTAATTTAAGTTAGTTAAACCACAACGTACTTAAATGATTTATTTTAGCATTTGAAATATACTATTCAAAAAAAGTAGGGGATATTTGATTTTGGGGGCATAATACTAAAATATGCAAATGACTACGAAAAAAGTCACTATAGAACCTAACAGAAGAAACATTTCCAGTTACATGTGACGCCTAAACGCACCAATAGCTACCGCATGGAATGCAGGTGATGCTTGGGATCATCATGGGGGTCCAACCGAAGATTTGCACGACTCTGACTTTGAATGTTACAGTCATTGTGGCATTGAATTCCAGGGTGGAAACATCAGTTTAATTGTTTTAGTGACCAGAAAACAAATTTTGATATGCGTCGGCTTACCCAAAATGAAAGGTTACGTGCCCTTGGCATGCTACAGATCGGCACAACACAGGCGGTTGTGGCGCGGACGATGAATGTTTCTCAGTCTGTCATAAGCAGGCTATGGTCCAGATACCGTGATACACAATCTGTACAGGACAGACCACGCTCAGGTCGACCAAGGGCGACAACTCAAGCCCAGGATCGATTTATCCGTACCTTGGCCTTGACAAATCGTGTCATCACAGCAAATCAGAGCAGCGCTCGTCTTCAAACAGACACTGGTGTGGGAGTGAGTGGCCAGACGATTCGGAATCGACTGCATAGGGGTCACCTTCGCGCCCGACGTCCTCGCGTGATCCCTTGTTTGAGAGATCATTACATTCAGGCAAGACGTCGTTGGTGTAGGGATCGTCAACACTGGGATAATCGACGCTGGAGCAATGTGATGTTTTCAGATGAGTCAAGGTTCACTGTTGATTTTTTGGACAGACGTAGGAGGGTGTGGCGTCGTCGAAACGAGCGCTTCCAAGACGTTAACGTCATCAGACATGATCGATTTGGGGGTGGTTCTGTTATGGTGTGGGGAGGCATCACTGTTTGCTGGAAGAACGGCTTTACATGTTGTTGCAGGGCGTGTTACAGGCCAGTACTACCGGGACAACATCTTGGCAGTCCATGTTGTGCCGTTTGCACGACGTCATGGCCGCCGTTTCATCTTCCAGGATGACAACGCAAGATGTCACAGGGCCAGGATCGTTACAGGTTACCTCCAACAACAGAACATCACCACATTACCTTGGCCAGCACTGAGTCCCGACCTCTCCCCCATCGAGCATGCCTGGGACATGCTTGGACAGAGGTTACGTCAACGTCAACAACGTCCTGCCAATGTCCAAGAACTTGCTGCTGCGTTGCAACAGGAATGGGGCAATCTGGACCAAAATGACCTCAGACGTCGCATTAGGAGTATGCCACGTTTGGCAAACAGAGGAGGATTTACCCGTTACTGACTTTGTTGTGATGCTGTGGTAACTTTGCTGTTTGACCCCGGGTATCATTTCACCCTTATAATGGTCAGTCTGTGCCTTACTTAGTCTAACGATCATTTGGAATAAATCGATGAATGTGAACTTCATTTCATTTTGTCATTTGTTTCTTCGTCAGTTTCATTAGGTGACTTTAATAACACTTAAAAATCAAATATCCCCTACTTTTTTTGAATAGTATATATTTAAGAAAAATAATAGTGGTTAGGACTTTAAAAACGAGGTTAATATTACACTATGTATTTAACAGATGTTTTAACAGATGTTTTTCGAGGTAGTAAACGGCGAGACGGTCACAAAATACAGCGCTAAACTTACTCCAAATTTGAATGTTTACTATAGAGACCGGTGAGCGCGTTGAACCAACTACGTCACTTCCGATATTAATAAAAATTAATTTCTCGCTTACAAATTTTTTTTTGCATATGTTACATAGGGGATTATTTCTAAATATATATTTATTATTTATGGAAACCTTGTTGAAAATCGTTGGTCTTCCCCTTTAACGCATAAAAACAAAAATAATCCTAGTAATCAATGTATTACTTACTATGCAAATTAGTATATTAATTGTTTTATATTAATTGAGGATAATAAAACTCACGTACTTGTTAAAAGAATACAAGCTATATGTCGTTAAGGTATGAAAAATGTTGTTTTTTAAGAAAATAAAAAAAATGACATTATCGTATTGATTAATATGTTAATTAGCATTTTAATTGTTTTATATTAATTGTGGTTAGTTAATGCCTAACGTATTTGAATAAGAATATGTTTTTATTTTAGCAAGATCAGATGAAATATACATGTGTATTGAAGAAAAATAAAAGTGGTTAATATTACATTATGTATTTAACAGATGTTTTAGCAGATGTTTTTTGGGGTCTTAGGTGAACTTTTGACCTAAATACTTTTTAAATATGGCAATAACCTCTGTCTTCTTTCTATGTCAGTTTTTAATTTGAGTTTTTACAACCAAAATTGGGTTTTAAATACGACCAGTAAAACGAAGTTTAACTATTCAGCACACACTGGCTAATAACGATTAGATTGATGTACACGTTTTTTATTTTGTCTCTTATTATCAGGACTAAAGAAAAAATCTACACTTCTAGTTGTTTGGCCACAGTACACCAATTATTGTCCCATTGACTTCAATGTTATTTCAGGCTCATGTCACAAGCTATAACTCTTTCCACAATATTCGTTGAGCTAATTCCTTCACAAGGCATAAAGAACAACACCTGGCAGTCATCTCCTCCGAAGCATGTATGAGGTTCACCATGAAAATCTCAAATCAGTAAAAGTTAAAGTAGACTGGGGTCAATTCTTTACTTCCGGTTCAATGTGAGACGTCTTTCAAGCCCTTTTACCCATGTTATTCTTCCGCACAAATATCCTCTTTTTCCACCCAAACTGGCAAAATATTCAAAATTCAAAACCTTCCCAACAATTCCACATCTAAACAAAACCCCAAAAACGCCTGAAAAGGGGAGAAAAAAAATAAGGGAAAATTAGGCTATTTTTAGCACAGAACTACATTCGTAGGTAACCAATGTAGGAATTTTTTTGGTGATCTGTGTCCGTTTAGAGTCGTGTGCGACAGAATAGTGTACGGTTGTTATGTTTTGGAACTTGAATATTCCAGATTTAACCAATCAAAATGTAGAAATAGAACGAGGGTGAAGGGAGATGTCAATAACCTTCTATCCCCTTATAGATGTTTCATTCATTATTTTTTGTCATTAAGTGTTTTTTTTTATACAGTTTTTTTTTAAAATTATTTTGATTTATTTTAAATTGGGGAAATCATTAACCGATTACTTGTAGGCAGATTTCAATTTGATGGAAAGTTTGCTTCTGTAATCAGTTGTTTGAATTTGGAACAATATTTTATCTGATGAGAGTTTTATATTTAATAAAAGGTTTTAATAAAACGTGGTAGCATGATGAATCTGTTCCATTATTTGAATTATGAAAATAGTATGACCAAGTTTCCACCACCGAAATATGTTCTTTATATAAGTGTGTCTTATTTTCGTAACACAGTATTTAAGATATGATTTATATATATATAAATGTATGACCGTGATTGTGTTTTCTCAAGGTTGATAGATCGCTCAGGTCAGCTTGCCAGATGTGGTCGATACCATGTACGATGACTCTGTCTCGTTTGTACCTTCTCCTTGGTGTTACATGCTTGCACTCGGCTAATCTCGACAGATTCCGTAAACTACATCTAGTCTCGGATGTATGACAGTAAGTGATATGTACCTACGCCCATACATTTGCGATGCGGCTACCGGTTTACTTTAACAGGAAAACTTGACGCTATTACACAAATTGGGAACCTATTCGGCTAGCGACCTATTCGACCGATCGAGCTGCAACCTGTTCGTTGGAAACCTATTTAGAGTAAAGACAACAGTCTCTATTTATCAACCAATAAAATCCAACGTTATGTCTATCAAATGAAAATAGAATATATTATTTTTTATCCATTCCTTCAGCTCAGAATAGAAGTGTAATTTCGTCATTATCTTACAGCTGGATCGGTCGAATAGGTCGCTAGCCAAATAGGTCGCCAACTTGTGTTTGGAATGGGCGCAGCCATGTTTCATCCGGGACCTTTAAAGTAGTTCCAATATGGCGGAATTCATCATACAGCCGAGTTTAGATTGTCCGAAATCTTCCGAGGTTTGCCGAGTGACATGCTTGGTGTAAGTAGGTTGCTCTGCTAACCATTCTTGGATGTCTTCAAGGGATATCGCGTGTTTGTTCTGTCTAAGATATCTATAAAGTTTGTACACACCGCCATACCCCGCAGGATGCTTTGGGTCATAGTAAATCTTTGTCAGAAGTTTTTTTACACCCTTTCTCATTTGTTGCGGTAGGATAACCAGTCAGGTGAAACTTGTCTCCGACGTGTTTTTCGTCGTGTAGGTGTGGATTCAAGATCCTGAACACTATTTGTCGTATCGATTATATACGCAGGGGGCTCGGCTTTTTCCGAATCACTCAAGCCCGGATCCTCAAGGATGTGCCGTATTTCTACATCTAATTCCGAAGTCTTTCTCACAGAGGAAGGTTGTAATATCGTAGGTCTAGGTGTTTGCAAATTCTCTAACAAACTCTCCGGGACCAGTGTCATTTTTTTAGTATATTCCATCACGCACCAAATAATTTAGGTAACACACTCCCTAGAATCCCAACTAGTGGTGAAAGCAATGCTCCGAGAAAACCACATTTTTTGGAGAATTTTCTTCTTCTGTTTCAATGGGACTTTCCGATCCGCTAAATGTCTCAGACCCCTTTTATGTTTTGCCAATTGTTTTGTGTGGTATGAGGATAGCTGCACTTTACCTTTCAAGATATTAAGACAACACTCGCACAATGCATCAATGGTAGGTTTACTAGCGTTTTTAATAATACGCAATCGTTGTTTTGGACTGGACTGTTTCAGAACTTGCAATAGTTTTGCGTGTCGTGATAGACCGTGTGCCATCTTTTTTTCAATCAACTATGTAGAGTATGTGTTAAACAATAAGCTTTTATACTTTTGGGACGTAGACTGTGGGGTTATCACTTGGGAAAATACTGTTACGAAGTCTCAAAATGTCGGGGGTAGTACTTTTCAGATCAAGAAATAAATAAGAATAGGGTTTTCGTGTAGCATCCTCATAGCTTTCACGAACAAATTTAGTTTTCCCTGGATACATCTGTTTTGCCAGTTGTGTTACAGCAGAAACATCTCGGGGGTTCTTAAATATAATCATGTAATGGGCATTCAGACTGATGGTCCTATGAAGTTTTCCCTTATGAAACATATTTTGTACAATATAAATGACAGAGGCGTTTTCGTGATGACTTCCCCTCGTAAATAGTTTTGAAACTTTGTCTGTGGTGTCATCCATTAGATCGTCAATGATCAACAGCGTTCGTTCTCTTGGATTAAGGCTAACCCCCAAACCCTCGACAAACTCTATACTTCCAGATAATTCTGCATACAGAGGTTGCCAAACACCGTAACACCACACGATGCGATCCACAACCTGTCGTAATTCAAGAATCAAACGCCTGACCAGATGATTTTTACCCGATTGCGTTGGCCCCGATATCATGCAAGTAAAAGGCCACTTTAATCTCACATCCATCCTGGACTACCTGATCAAAATAACTAACATCTTTTTTATAAATGATTGATATTTTATTATAATTAAGTTCACAATAATACATAAAACAATATACAATCATAAAAAACATGCAATCGTAAAGAAAAACGACAATTATTTGGCTAGTTTGTGGACACATTCTAAGATTTGTTCTTTCCAATAAAGAGTTCCAAACAGAAACAGTTCTTCACTATGTTCACGAATCTCAGGGACAAATCGGCTTATCTGTAAAAAACGTTCTTTTTCCAACTCAATAAAACACGTCTCGAAGTGTAAGTCCACATGATTGATTTCATTGAACCAATAGTCGATCCCTAAGCACGAATGTTCCAACTGGCCCCCTTGATTATTCAGACACCCTTCACAGTATTTCGTCACACCTTTTGCAATCTCCGTGTTGATCAGGTCAGCCAAGATTTGGACGACTAACGTGCGTACATTTTCGGAAGGACAGAAATGTTCATCGTCGCCGTGTACAGGTTTCCAGCACCGTGAACAAGGGATGAGTGTAATGTTTTCAACCTCGTCTACTAGGTCTTCGTAAAAAACAAGTTGATCCTTCTCGTAAACACCGTCCACTCTCACTTCCGATCTGTAACAATCTGGTTCATTCCAACCTTCTTTTTCAGCGGCAGAAATACATTCATCAGGCGTATTGTACCAGGTCTTACTCGATTTTAACAAATCCCAATCTGACGCGTCAATACCCGCCTTGCTGGGAGCACACCCAAATACCTGATATCGACCCCGTTTGAACGATTTTTTAACTTTGGTTACAGCAGTGAGTTCAGAAAAGGTTTTTTCGGGTATCACCATCTGTCGGCCACTTTTCCGTAGCAGCACCACTTGACGAGCCGTGCCTAGTTCACCTCGTAAATCATTGTTAATGTCAAATATTTTGGGTTTCTGTGACGTCAAATATCTCTTGAAACGACCAACAACAATACTCCATTCTCTTAAACTCTTTGAAACATGCTTTCACAATTTCCCATTGGGTCAAGTTTAAATGAACGCCCTTTTGCGTAGGATTGGGCATACGCTCCTGTTCACACCACCAAAATTTACGAATGCTGATGCCTGGAAATTTAGGATCCACCGAAAATTGAACGATTAGAAATAGAACTGTCGCATAGATTTAAGCAACTAGAAGACAGTCAATTAGAACTAACTGCCTCTGTGCAATATATGTCAGAAAAAGATGATGAACAAAATGAACCACAAGTTAATATAACTATAGAACCCACACAAGAGGTGGAACAAACTGAACAGATAGAATCAAAGACACTGACAACACCCAGTGAAATAAATGATCCTAAGCTTGATATTCTAATAATTGGATCCTCGATCGTCAGAGATGTCATTCCAAGTCGTTTCACTCAGAAAAGAATAAAAATTGTGATACCTGAGCCTAGAAACTTAAAAAGCACTATTGACTTTATCAAGTCTGAAAAACTAGAGGCCGAGAAAGTCATAATTTTGACAGGTAGTAATGATGTTGCGAACAAAAACGTTTCACAATCTCATATCGAGAATATGCTGAATGATCTGATTTACACAGCTCAGCGAACATACCCAAATAGTCAGATATATCTATCGGAGATATTAATAAGGTGCTATGAGTCGCCTTACAATCAAAGAGATGATTACCATAACAGATATACTGAAGGGTTTCACAATCAGCAACCACGACCAGATTTTTGCAAATGAGTCGCAGATACATATATAATCCACACAACGGACAATAATAATAATCAGTTGAAATATCTACTAAAAAAACTGATAAATGAATTAAATTAGTTTGCATGTGTAAGATATAGTAAGTAATTTGTAATAACTGTTTATGATTTTAATAATCATAAGCTTACTGACATATATATCAAATAACATTATATTATTATATTATATTAACCATGTTCTATCATTTTAAACCTTTGCTCAATTTCCCATGATACAACTTATATTTTGCCTTTATCTAAATTGAGTTTTCATAAATAATACATATGTATCAAAATAACATAAGAATATCGTCATGGAATATTTATGGCTTGAGACACAAAATAGAAGAATCGGATTTTATTTCGAACATTGGTAAGTTCGATATAAATATAATTCTAGAAACTTGGACTGAACCAAATGATAAGATTGAAATTAATGATTTTAATAATATTTCTATGTCAAAGCGTGGAGAAATAGTGCTGGTATAACCATTTACTTTAGAAAAATTCTCAATAGATATATCAAGAAAATAAATTGAAAACAAGTCTCGAAAAATATATGCTGGTTAAAACTAGACCGAAAAGTTTTTGAAATGGAAAGAGACTTGTACTTGTGTGCCGCTTATATACCACCAGAAGGTTCCCTACACACGGGCGACGATTTTCAGACACTGCAAGCCAATGTTAATGAACTAAATGACGTGGGGGACATACTGTTAATGGGGGATCTTAATGCAAAAGTGGGGAATTTCAAAGATTATATTCCTTTTGATGACTGTAAGCATATTGATCAATATCTTTCTGATAACTATGTTAGCGATCAGACCATAAATCGAAAAGGCGAATCTAAATCCGTCAATAATCATGGTAAACAATTAATAGATATTTCTACTTCATCCGAATTACGAATTCTAAATGGTAGGTTTATAGGAGATCTTCTAGGAAATCCAACCTGTTTCCAATACAACGGGTCCAGCACAATAGACCTGGCTATTTGTAGCTCTGGGATGTTAAAAGCGATTAAATATATGTGCGTACATCCACTAACCCCTCTTTCAGACCACTGTCAAATTGAAGTAGATATACACGTACCAGTAAATATTACAAACCCTAAAAATTTCAACACAAAAAATCAAAATAACTACAAACCTATGCCTAAATTTTTTAAATGGAATCCAGAAGATAAAGAGAATTATATTGATACACTGTTATCAAATAGCTTTCGGGATCAACTAATTGATCTTGAACTTAGTAAACCTGCATCCGGGATTACTGAAATAAATATATTAAATGACAGAATAACAAACCTGTTGACCACAGCAGCAACAAAATGCTTAAAGATTAAGTCGGCCCCTAAACAGTGTCGCACCAGAAAAAAGATTTGGTTTGATAGTGATCTTAGGTCTAAATATAAATGTCTAGAAAATATGGCTAAACAATTAAGTCGAAATCCATCAAATGAACACCTTAGAAGATTATACTTTTCTGACAATAAAAAGCTAAGATTAACTATGAAGAAAAAGAAAATAGAATATTACAACAATATTAAAGAACAATTAGAATCTCTCAGCAAAAATAATGAACCTAAGAAATTTTGGAAATTATTAAACTCTCTGCACACAAAAAGAACAATAAACAATGATAATGGTTCCGAAATAGACGCAAATACGTGGGAAGAGCATTATAAGAACCAAGGAGTTAAATCTGAAGAAAACAACAGTAAAACGGAAGATAAAATCTTTAATGAATTAGATAAATTGAAAGAAAATGTTATTACCGCCATTATAACTAAATTATTTAATGAAATACTTTCCACATCAATATACCCTGATTCTTGGAGAAAAACATATATTACTTCACTACATAAAAAGGTGACAAATCTGATCCCAATAATTATAGAGGTATTGCTATATCTAGTCACCTAAGTAAACTTTTTAACTCTCTGATCAATACTAGATTAAAAACCTTAATAGAAAGTAAACTCTCCAATTTCGAGTTTGGGTTTAGAGAAAACCACCGTACATCAGATAATTTACTTATATTAAAAACATTGGATTCAAAATACGTAAAAAATAAACAGGATAAAATATATGTAGCGTTTGTTGATTTCCGTAAAGCGTTTGATTCTGTATGGAGACAAGCTCTTCTTCTTAAGTTAGCTAAAATAGGTATTGGAAAAAAGTGTTTCGATATAATCCAAGACTTATATAAAAGAACAATATCGACTGTGAAATTAGGAGACCAGTTAAGCAGAGATTTTCAGATAGATATAGGTGTTAGACAGGGAGACTGTTTGAGTCCAACCTTGTTCAACATATTCATTGACGATATAAACGAGGTTTTCAATGAAGAATGTAAACCAGTAGAACTAGATAATGTATCATTCAACAGTATTATGTTTGCTGATGATATCGTTTTGATCTCGAAAATTAAAGACGGTCTGCAAAAATGTCTCGACAACTTAGAAAATTATTCTGATGAGTGGAGACTAACTATAAATACCAATAAAACTAAAACTATATGCTTAACATACTGCAAATCAACAAATAACTCCCATAATTTTATATATAATGGAAAATATTTAGAAAACGCTCATGAGTTCAATTATCTTGGAACCGTCATTTCAAACACTGGCTCTTGTTTCGCTGCCATGGATAACTTGACACAGAAAGGAAGTAAAGCATTTAATATTATGATTAACAAGTTAACAAAAATAAATACAGATCCATATCTTGTAAGAAAACTTTTTATCTCCCAAATTCGAGCGATCATAACATATAATTCGGATATATGGTTTATGGATTTGGACGAAAAACAACAGAAAGCTAAAAACAGATGTACTTTAAAAGACAAATATTTTGATCATCTTTCTTATATAGATTCAACAATAATAGAAAAATTAAATATTAAAATGTGCAAATATGCCTTAGGAACAAGCAGAAAAAGTAGCAACATAGCTGTACGTGCAGAAATGGAATGCACACCAATTGAAAGTTTTATTAGAAGTTTAGCACTAAAAAATTATGAAAGAATTACAAAACTACCCACTTCAAACTTAACAAGACTTGCCTTAATTGAAAATCAAAAGATGCATGCTGACGGACCCTATAGCTGATTTTCATTTATAAAAAATTGTGAAGCTATAAAATCCAATATACATGTAGATTTAAAATCATATTATAATAATTTATTGTCCCAAAAAATAAATAATATTAAAGGCCCAGATGGAACTTCCTTAAATAATTTAAGGACATATACACTTATAAAAAATAACGTAAATTATGAAAATTATTTAGATGTGATAAGAAATCCAAAACACAGAAAAGCACTAACAAATCTAAGAATAAGTGCACATAAATTGAAAATTGAAACCGGAAGATATTTAAAACTAGACGTAAAAGATCGTTTGTGTTGTATATGCCAGGAGGTAGATGACGAAATTCATTTTCTAACAAATTGCAAACGACATGACAAAAATAGAATAGAACTGTTCAGGCTAATTTTATTCCAAGAGCCAAATTTTTATAAAATGAATGTTTCACAACAATTTAAAATACTAATGATAAATAAAAATGTAGAAATTTTGAAATGTTTAGGAGCTTTTATATACAATTCGTTCATGTCTCTCTAAAGTATGTATGTTTATATAATTATGTACATGTATGTATTATGTATCCTTCGTTGTCTCATTTATATTTTATTAATTTCATCTGTATGTGCACATAACCTTGTATGGTTTTTTATGCAATAAAGTTTCTTCTTCTTAATAGTTCAAGGTTACGTTTTAGTATAGCGGTCATGAAGGGTCACACACAACCTAAAAAGACTGAAACAAAGGAATGGTGCTTCGTAATCATCTGATCACATCTGTTTTTAACCAACAAATGTTGCACCGGAAGATATTTTGTTTTATCTAGTTTAAAATCAAAAGCCATCTGTTAAGCACATTAGACAATGTTAACCGTGGGATTCTTTTAAAATCGGTCACCACTTATATTTTTTTTGTTAAATATATTCCAAAGGCTAAAATTAAAACTGATTATTAGGGTTTAAATTTCCTATATGAATTATAAAAACAATATCTTAATTAACATACCAATTAATACAATTAGCTGGTCATTGTTTTATTAGATTTTTTTTCGTTTGAAAAAACATTTTCTCTAAATAACTATTTTCTCAGACGTTAACTGCTCTTTTTTCCCACGCGTTCAGCAGACGGCTTGAAATCACATCTGTTAAAGGTTACCAACACGTTTCTTTCCCGCTTTATATTTTCATTCTTTTGATTGGTTAATTCTGAGAATATTCAAGTCTACAAATGTAGCGTCCACTTAATATTCTGTCATACGCACTTCCAAACAGCCAGCAGTAAAGATATCATTTTTTGAAGCAAAAGAAACAAAATGTAAGTTATATATTATTCCATGACAATTTCAAATTGTGTAATTTTATATACATATTTTCAACAACATTATAATTAAGATCTTATTTTTTATTCTTTTATTTCATTCTTAATTCCTCATTTATCAACATATATTTATTGATTATCATACATCTTTTTTTTTTACTCTCAGGAATATTGATGAAATTAAAGAAATCTTGTTCTCCATAGTATCTTTGATGCTGTGTGCCCCAAGCATTGAGAGCGTCACCACGGCGGGGAAATTGAAGACTATAATAGAGGAGGCTGACCGGTTGTTAGCAGGGGTGGGGGCCAACACTTAATTTACCGCCTAGAAATAACCAACAGGAGAAAGACCGGTAAGTTATATTTAAGATTGTTTACATCATTTCTTTTTTTTAGTTCTTTTTTTTAAAATACCCCCATTTCAATAATTCAGTATGTTTAACTGTGAGAGGAAACCGTTGAGTGGGGGGGGGGTGCAAAGGTAGAAATTCACCACGAGATTGGACATACTCCCAGCGTGCACATGCACCAAAATGAAGTCAACCCGTGAATTGTAAATAAAAGAAATATACAATCAACAGGACTTTAAAATACATAAATATAGTCGCGTGCTATAGTTTGTGTTTGTTTGTTTTTGTAATCTTCCAGAGATCATGTTCTAACACTATATCAAACATATGAGGTATCAAGTTATGGTGTGTTATAATAAAACACCAACTGAACTTTAGTCACCACAAATATCATTTTTTTTTTATTTGTTTAAATTAAATTTTTTTTTACTTTCAGTTTGCTGTGCAATATACATTATATAGCAGTTCGATTAGGTCTTAATATTGACGAGGCACATGTATATGGGGTCTTAATAGACCTCATAGAATCGTACCGAATAAAGGTATTGATGAATTTTTAACCTTTGTGTTGGTTTGTTTTATTTTTGTTTTTAAACATTTGACCAAAAGAGATAATACTGGACGGGGCGGGGCGGGGGGGGGGGGGGCGGCTGGCATAGTATAGATTACACAAGGATGTGTGAGTATGTGTACGGGTGGGGCGGGGGAAACTTGTACAATGTACGGTACAGATACTAGGTATAGCTGAAGATTACACAAGGGTGGGTAACATAATTCGGGCGGGGTTGGGGTGGGGTTAATATTTAGCGTGACGTGAGTGTGGATGTGGCGGGGGGGGGGGGCGCCTGCAATGAACGGTGCAGATACATGGTATAGATGAAGATTACACAAGGGTGGGTATCATAATTCGGCATGATGTGTGTCATGCATGATACAGGAAGGGGAGGTGGGGGATGTATTTAGCGTAACGTGGTTGTGAAGGATAGTGGGAGGGGGGGGGACGCGTGCAATGTCCGATGCAGATACATTGTATAGATAAAGATTACACAAGGGTTGTTGTCATAATTCGGGACGATATGTGTGTGTGTATATCATGCATAATACAGAAGGGGAGGGAGTATACTTAGGTAATAACACACAATGAGCGTGACTTAACCATTAGTGTGACGGGTGGGGGGCGTGGCATGGCGACGCGGACCTCATGTGCGCTACAAAGAAAATATATCGCCAACCCATATGAACAAGTACATCCGTTGTCGCATTTGTAAATCGTCTGAAGTCACGCCGCCCAATAACTCAGACTGTCGCAATAAAAAACCTCAGACTGCCGCACCTCTAGACTCCCGCAACAAAAAACCTCAAAGTGCCCTAGCCAAACTAGAAATGACGCAGCCAAACCGGAAGTGACGTAGTCAAACCGGACGTGACGTAGTCAAATACCTCGGGGTGCCACAACAAAAAACCTCAGACTCCCGCACCCCTAGACTCCCGCACTACCCACAGCGTACCTTACTAACTACACACGTACATATTGACAGTTGGAATATACGAGCAGGCCGAAGTGCCGTTGTCCGCGCAAAATTTCCCTCATAGCACACTGTATGGTGTATGTCCGTCTTCATTAGCCCAGTCAGGAACAGAACAGTAGGACGTTAAACCCCATTCATTTTATTTCATTTCATTTATTACAAATTTCGACAAATTTGTAATTTTTTTTTTTAAAAAATAGAAATAATTTATTTATTTCTTACCAACACATCTAGGCCATTAAACTTATTGGCAGTGCCATCTATCAAGTTCTTCAAATCTTCATCTTTTGTAATATCGGCTGTTATGGTGTGAATCTGGAAATATTTTGAAATATGATTTGATTTATTTTACAATCCCTTATAAACCACAGTCAGTAATACTTAACTACACTTTGTGTAATTCATTTGGGGTTTTTTTTTTGTCAAATCAACTAATGTACTCGAATCTTTCTGCATTTACCTTATCAGCTGAAAGTCCCGCGCTTTGACATTTTTCTGCTATTTTGTTCAAGTTGTCTTTATTACGTCCTGTTAAAACTAGTTTAGGTTGAAGAGGGGCGAGATGGACGGCGATCCCGGCACCAATACCAGCACTGGAACCTATAACAAAAATAATAATAGTTCATTAACGCCCCATTGCCAACCCCGATGCTTTTCTCTGGGTCGCCCGGTTTCCAGCAACTGCTAAAGACACCTACGCGCAAGCGAATTATTGAAATAAAATTAAAAACCATATGTTAGTCCCGAAATGACCTAGTTGTGTCGAGTGGACGTTAAACCCCATTTCTCTCTCTCTTTCTCTCTGACAAAATCTGCGACGGGTGCCTTATGTCAAGGCTCAGATAAGGCCGACAAACAAAGGTCGGCGTTAACAGTCTTCCGATTCTCCCCCAGCGCCCAAAACATGCAGTCAAATGCCGTATCTAGCGGGGGTGCAGAAAAATAATAGGCCATCATAAAAAAATATTGACAATCTTTCAATTATAAAATAATACAGTTGATTATGATCACACAGTGATGCTCTTAAGACACCGGTCAGTCGGTTGGTTTTAAGGGCGCCCACAAGCCAATGGGTTTGTTTGCCCTGATCCAAACTTTCTTATATCACTTAGCCTACTTGGAGGCTATGGCGCCCCACCACCCTGCTGCACCCCACTTTTAAAATCCTACTTACGGCCCTGCATGGAGTTCAACGGCAGCACCCTTAATATGTGTACTTTAGATCGTCAGGTTTATCATTGAGTCAAGTGGCGTGTTTCGTGTAGCCTACTTTAACTGTTATATGTAGATATTATGGAGATAGTATACGTTTACATTCAAGGTCATTTCTCTTAAATATCAATATCATACAAAGTCTTCGACAATGAGAACAGGAATTGTTTGTCAAGCTCAATCAACATTGTCGCTGCGATCTTAACGGGGAAAAGACGAGCTTCTGGTATCCAAGAGAGAGAGAGAGAGAGAGGGGTGGGTAAGGTCTACTTGACACAAACTTTGTCATTTCGGGACTTACATATGGTTCAATTTTATTTCTATGATTCACTTGCACGTAGAGGTCGTGTCACAGTGGGAGGACTCTGAGATAACCCACGAGGTCGTTTGGGCGACCCCACATCTTTTCACGTACAACCGGGGAATCGAAACCCCGCCAGTTGACTCCATGGCAGACCCTATAATACATGGCGCACGCGCTAACCACTCAGCCATCCACCCGACCACACACTTAGGAAATGATTGGATGTAATTGAGTTTATATACATTCATATTACATTGTTTTATGCCTTGAGACCCGTTTGGGTAAATTTCTAGGTCCCAATTTAGCAGGCTAACCGTTAAGCCAAGGGGACAGAGAGTAGGTTAAGGTCTGTTTATCCTAATGTATGCAGTAAACACAATAAGGATATTATGTCTACCTTTAATAGAGCAGTAGCGAGTAGAAATAGCCAGGTGTGTCTATAGTTCCGGGTATTCTCATGTGTAAAATGTCAGTGCCGTGCTGATAAATAAAAGTTACTTACCTGTTATAAGGATAACTTTGTTCGCTAACGAAGCCATGGTGCATAAGGACGTAAACAGATTACAAACCCCTGTTTAGTAAACAACGTGCATCCGTCTGCTGAGTGTGATATATTATAAATAGCAACACGGCTCAACAGAAAGTATGGAAGCCCGGTCGGGCTATAGCAAAAGACTCAAGCTAACAAATGAAATGGGGTTTAAGGTCCTACTGTTCTGCTCCAACTCTAAAGGTAATAAATATGAGTATGTCATAATTTGATATTATTATAGAAAGATAGGAATTCTAAATCTATGAATATGTGCAGCAAAGCTACACAGAAGAGGTAATCTATGTGACAACTTAAATAATATCAAATTATGATTGCCTTATAAATGATGCATCTTAAGCATGAGGTAATAGTCAGTCACATCTGAGAATGAGCAATAACTCCGTAAATAATGCGTTAAATGTGTATGTTGGTCAGTAAGCGGTCCTGATTTGTCATGACTATCCACAACCTTTTCTTCCAGAGTTATGCCCCTTACCCCAAAACTTTACAAATGCGATAGAGACCAGTTTCTAACGGCTCTTTTTCATATTTGGTGAGGTGACGAGCCCTATCAATATTGCACTTACTGCAACCCTCCGTTCGCGAGTCCCGGAATTGCATTCCACATCCCTGGTGAGTTGCTGGCAGGGTATGAAAAAAGTACAGGGGTATTGGACATTATCTAGGGAAAGTACACCTTTTAGGCATCAAAAATATCAAAAAACGAAAATCGCCTATAGAGGGCTTTTTCCATGGTGAACCAATAACTATGTTCTTAAATTTTTACAAGGCTAGCACATGAAACACACTCGTTATTTTGGTCGCAATCTGAATTAATGAAATGAAATGGGGTTTAATGTGCTACTGTTCAGTTCCCACTAGAATAATTAAGACGGGTATACGCAATACAGCGTGCTTCGGGGGGAAATTTTGCCCAGACAGCGGCACTGTGGCCTACTCTTATGTTGGGGGTTGGGATGGCCTAGTGGTCTAGAGTGCCGCGCTTCGACCTCTAGCTGGCCGGTCACCTCTGACTTGCGGCTGTGGTTTCGAGCCCTGGTGTGAGCGTATGTGGCATGGAGATAGGGGCGCCTTCTCAATCTCGTGGTTTCCTCCGGGCACTCCGGTTTCCTCCCACGGCTAAAGACCCCTAGGCGCAAGCGAATTATTGAAATGAAATTGAAACCATATGTTAGTCCCGAAATGACCTGGTTGTGTTGAGTGGACGTTAAACCCCATTTCTCTCTCTCTCTCTACTCTTGTGTCGAATTCCAACTGATCTTTTATGTACACGTCAATGTATACACGGGACCTCGGTTTTTAGTCCCATGGAACGACTGGACAGCTGTCCTTGTCAGGTCATCCGTTCTCCACCTCTGACAAGGGGAAACCATGTCAGAAAATCCTGATTAACGTTCTCAGACAATCGAACACCCGACCTCCAGACTAGCAAGCCAGTGTGTTATCCACTTAACCACCGCTGTCGCATTCGGAAAACATGAGATGTTCCAAGCAAATCATGTTAAATGATCATTGTTTTTTAGGTCATTTATACAATCATTTCTTTTAACAATTCTGGCGTAATTCGCAAAAAGTCACTCATTCAATTTCGTAAACATCTTTATATCAAATATGGCAAGAGCAATAAACAATTGTGCATGCTAGTAGTTTCGCTGCGTACTCAAAGTTCTTTGTGACTCGTTTGGAGCCCTCGGTCTCCCAGAGTGCCTTTAAATCCATTTATTGGCTAAGTTCCCGGAATGGTGTTTTGCTCTGGGAAAGTCCGGTATTGAGATTTAGTCCGGTATCGAGATTTGGTTCAGGCGTTCGTCTCTGGTCGATATTGTCAAACATAGCATGAACTTTTGGTCGTCACTAGAATTACTAGCTCATTACATGTACTTTTGAAAGACTTTACTGCTTGTTTGAAACCACCATCCAATTTGCTGCCGAAACAAGTGCGTTGGGCGTTTTTATCAAGAGAATAGTGCATTGCATCTAGGTGATCCTACCGACGGTTGTCTACGGTGAGGAGATGCAGTTTCATTACCAGAATGAAATCTATCACCTTTCAGACGAGACGTTTGTGATTGATTTCATTCCGGTGATGGAACTGCATCTCCTTCTCACCGTAGACAACCGTCGCCATGAACACATTCTCTCGATCCCTACAGCGCAGGCTTGAGCTGATGCATTGAGCCTTTGTCGCTCTGAAATGCATGGTGGGCCTTCCAATGGTGTCCGAAGTAGGAATTCCAGTAAGGAACAAAAGTTCATGCTATACTTTATCATATCGACCAGTGTGTGGAGAGACAAACTTGGCCACTGGAGTCCGGTATTGAGATTTAGTCCGGTATCGAGATTTGGTTCAGACGTTCGTCTCTGGTCGATATCCACAGGAACTTCAAGACACTACGACAGAACAGGGGCTACAAATTTAAACGAGACACGAAGCACTCAAAGTACGCAGCGAAACTACAAGCATGTACACAAATAATTAATTAATGCTCTAGTCTATTTGATATCAAAATGTTTACGAAATTGAATGAACGACTTTCTGCGAATGATGTCAGAATTGTTGAAACAAATGGTCGTATAAATGACCTAATATAACTACAGTTGGAAAAAAATGACCATTTAACATGTTTTGCTCTGAAAACTGTATGTCTCTCAAATGCAACAAAAACAACTATATCCTTGTAAAAATTAAAGAAAATAGTTATTGGCTCAACATGGGAAAAGCCCTCTATAGGCGTTTTTCGTTTTATACCCTGCCGGCAACTCACCAGGGGTGTGATTCCCGCAATCCACAAAATAGTGACAATCGACTGTTAAGGGGTATTCTGGGCTACAACGCATAAGAAAATAAATTAACAAATCCATATCAACATATTCGTTGTGTTTAATTACGTCACGATTCTAATATCGGGCCTGACAGACACTTGGCTTGGCTGGGCTCTTCTCTACTTCACTCGATTGCAATTCTGTCAACTAGGGAGGGTATGAAATACCAGTCGAGCCTGAGAGAGGCTACAGTTTTTATTGGATTTACTTCAAATGTAGTGTGTAGCATTGAAGCCATAAGAGGACGGGCACTATCAAACTATGACCTTCCATTCCTAAATCATCCCCTTCAACAAGAAAATGGACCTTATTGATTATCGTTCCGAAATGTTGAGACCCTAAACCCAGCATCTATCTTAGTGTAACCATTAAATACTAAGTTAATGTTCAATGGGGTGGGGGGTGGGGCAATTCATGTCTTCTGCCATCAACAATAAGTATTATCAACCATTACAATCATTATGTTATTATATAACTCAAGTTTATTTACGGTATTATTAATTCCATGCTTTTATTAGGAAATATTAGTAAGTTTTGAACCAAGGCTATTTATAGGAAATATCAGTAAGTTTTTAAATCAAGGCTGTTTATTGGGGAGCTAAAACATGTCTTCCGCCATCAGCGTGGATATTTTCTCCAGTAACGAAACCTGACTCATCTGATATCAGGAACTTGATAATCTTAGCTACTTGTTCCGGTGTTCCAGCGCCACCTAATGGCTGTATGCGCTCTTGTTCCTGCAAATACTACAACATTAAAGAGGTAAGATTGAGACAGACATAAAACAAATTTATAGGGTGTGTTTGCCGGGCTCCAATTAAGGAAATTTCACAATGCGTGATGTCATTATCGTCTCTAAATTAAGTAAGCATACATACACATTGAGCTTTTTAAAGTGAGATTTTTAAAGAGAGAAATCCACCACACCGTTTGATGTCAATTTTTATAATGAAGTAATAGGGTCACATTGTGATTAAATTTCATTCATGCAAAGCGATATCACATATATCATTATTTCACGTTCTAAATGCCCATCCCACCATCTGACGATAAAGGATAAAGCACACGACCGTGACACTTTTTTATCATTTTTTTCTGGATCCGCCTTGAAATCTACGTAATATTATTCAAACAAGAATAATTTATCAGTTGATATCTTACCGTTACGTATCTGTCATCACTCATACCAGCTCTCTTCTGGAATTCTGTTATAATTACACCTGGACTAAAACAAAATGATCAATATTCTATTTAAAGATACCAACTATAAACAAGCCATAGGCAACTGCGGTTCTTAATTAACCCGCCATCCGTGTGTGTACAGACTATTAAGGGAATCGGTGAGTTGAACAATCAGGTTATAGCCGGGATATGGATCATAAATGTCGCGTATAATTACCATAATTATAGATAGTGTATTATTCCTATCACAATATAGGCGGGGTGGATGGCCGAGTGGTTAACACACGCGCGCTGTATCATAAAGCCTGTCATTGAGTCAACTGGCGTGGTTTCGAATCCACGGTTTTTGTGACAAGGAGTTGGGGCGCCTGTCCAACCTCGTGGGTTTTCTCCGGGTCCTCCGGTTTCCTCCTCACATCATACCTAATCGGGGGTTGCTTTCTTATTTATCTTACCTGACTATATTAACTCGTACTTTATCTTTAGCTAGCTCTATAAAATAAAATGTATTGTCCCTTTATCTTTAGCTAGCTCTATAAAATAAAATGTATTGTCCCTTTATATTCAGCTAGCTTTATAAAATAAAATGTATTGTCCCTTTATCATCTTTAGCTAGCTCTATAAAATAAAATGTATTGTCCCTTTATCTTTAGCTAGCTCTATAAAATAAAATGTATTGTCCCTTTATCTTTAGCTAGCTTTATAAAATAAAATATATTGTCCCTTTATCTTTAGCTAGCTCTATAAAATAAAATGTATTGTCCCTTTATCTTTAGCTAGTTTTTAAAATAAATTATATCTATATTTGGTTACATCTATTAAATAAAATATAGTCATCTTTGGTTACTTCTATTAAATAAAATATAGTCATCTTTGGTTACTTCCATTAAATAAAATATAGTCATCTTTAGTTAGTTCTATTTAATAAACTATATTGTCCCTTTATCTTTAGTTCCATTTAATAAAATGAAAAATGTAGTGTCTTTTTAATAAGTCATGTTTAATATAGTATTAATATAAATAGAATATTATGTTCTCACCCATAGCTAAAATTCTTGAAAAATGATCGAGTGCTGCTTTGCTCATACAATAGGCCGTGGCTCCCTGGAACTATAAACGATAAACTTACGTGACGAACAATTTTCTTCTAATTTAAACAAAAATGGATGACGAGACATTAACATTGTTTGGGTGACTTTTTAAACATGCATTATGCAAGGGTTAAATCTGCTATTGCAGGTCTTTCTTTAGGCCTGAAATGTTTTATTTATTTAGACATTAATTAACTGATCCAGGCCTTAATCAACTCTCGATAGCATCAGATTTCTCCGATATTAAAGAGATTAAAATGGTTCAGCGATACTTTGATTTAATCAAATATGGAGGAACGAGACTTAACTTCAACCAACCAGTACGGTGATGGAAATTACTGCACACGTCTGTCAAACGTTCAGAGGCTAATATCTTCACTTGCAAAGAAGTAATTTGCTCGAAATTTTCAAATTATTCATTTTACAATATCTACTTTGGAACTATTATAGAAAGAATGGCTGGTTCTTTATCTAAATCTTACATAATTTATCTTTAAGTATAAAAATCATACCCACGAGAAATCAGATTCTTGGAGAGAGAGAGAGAGAGAGAGAGAAGAGAGAGAGAGAGAGAAATGGGGTTTAACGTCCACTCAACACAACCAGGTCATTTCGGGACAAACACATGGTTTCAACTTTATTTCAATAATTGGCTTGCGCGTAGGGGTCTTTAGCCGTGGGAGGAAACCGGAGTGCCCGGAGGAAACCCACGAGGTTGAGAAGGCGCCCCTATCTCCATGCCACATACGCTCACACCGGGGCTCGAAACCACAGCCGCAAGCCAGAGGTGACCGGCCAGCTAGAGGTCGTAGCGCGGCACTCTAGACCACTAGGCCATCCCAACCCCCCTCAGATTCTTGAAAATAAGGGTACATGGTGTACGGGGACAACGACATACTGATAGTTCCAAAACCTTCTCGGAGAGGACTGAAACCAAAACATCCGAGAAACCGAGATAACATGGATCCCCGTAGTTTTCAAACGTACGCACTTAAACCATTTGCTAGTCTGGAGGTCGCGGGTTCGTTCCAACTGTTGGCCGAGAAAGTTCATTTGGATTTTCCGGCGCGCAGAACGGAGGTCCTGACAAGGAAAAGGTATCTAGGTGTTCGGATGGTACGAAAAACCGAGGTCCCGTGTACACATTGGCATGTACGTCAAAGATCTTGTGGCAGTTGGAATTCGATAGAGTAGACCATATAGCCGCTGTCCGAGCAAAATTTCCCCAATAGCACACTTAATGGCATATGCCCGTCTTCATTTGCCCAGGTGGTGCAGAAGAGTAGGACGTTAAACCCCATTTCATTTTATTTTATTTCTTAAACTATGTGCATACTAACCGCTTTTTGACCTGATATACTTGATATGTTTATAATACTGCCTGAAAAAGGGGTAATACAAAATAGTGAAAAACACTTTAATCATTCGTCAAAATTTAAACCGTATTTTATGAAATCTTAAAACGAAACGATTCTATGTAATGCAGCTTATTATCTTCCCTATTACGTTATGGTTCATTTCCCAAAATTTTAGTTTAAGAAAATAAAATGGCTATTCTGAAATTTTTTTGGATTTTTGGAACATTCCAGACCAGTGCTTCTTTCCTTAATAACCAATCTGCATAAATGAAAACAAGCCTCAAGACTGTAGTTCCACGTGACAGTACCGGATTCAGACCTATGGAGACCCTGAGCACCTAGAAGATTTTGATGCTCCAATATAGTATACAATAATTATTCAAAATAATAATAAACCATAAACAATCTGTCAAGCACGTGGTTAGAGATGCTCTGAGGCCAACACAACATAAAACACAATGAAATACTAATTAAAAATTCCTTGTTAATTTTTAGCCTAAATATACAGTATGCAAGCGTTTAATCTGCCAATGGTAGGCCTTTCTTTAGGCCCGAAGTGTTATCATTGCATTTGAATCCGATCTTCTGCTCAACGTCCATCTTTGATTAAATCAAACAATGTTAGTAATGATGACCGAGGTTCGATCGAAAAATCAAACCCTAATATTTCGGAGCAATTTGACTGACATTATCAGCATATTCACTTTACGTTACCTAGTTTTGAACTTTTATAGTGAGAACTGACAGCTCTTTATCTGCTCTTCCATGTAGCTTTAATGGTTAATCCAGTCCTGGCGAATAATGATTCTGTTTTGCTTAAAAGAAATCAATCTGTACGAGGACTAAGTTGTTCAATGACGAAGAAAGCTGCTTACCTTGAGTTTTAATTAAATGAGGAACTGCTAGTTGTGTCAAGTAAAATGGAGCTCGTACGTTAACTGCCATTATATTATCTAATACAGCTAATGACGTGTCCATTGTTTTAACATAGGTTCCACCACCAGCATTATTAACCTGTTAGTTAAAATCATCCTTAACATTATGGGGCAGAATTCACGACATAATTCTAACCAAGTAATGCCTATGTTAATGTGATTACTTGAATGCATGTAACCATATGGAGCACAATTCACGACACAATTCTAACACTAAACCTAGTAATGCGTGTGCTTATGGGGCGGATTCAGGCCCGTAGCTAACCTAAAATTGTTAGGGGGGGGGAAAAGGCTTCTGTGGGCGCCGATGTACCTACATTTGATGGCCCACGTCGAACAGTACCGCGCAATGGAAGTGTCTATATGGTGCCATCCATACGCGTACGGGCTCGATGAATGTTGGAAAATTTTGGACTAGGCCTACAGACGTCTAGGGACCCCCACCCCCACCCCGAAAAAAAATGAAAAATTGGACGACCTCAAACGGGTTTTCGGGTTTTCTTACCATTACCGTTAAAACACAGCTCCAAATTGGACCAAATATGTCTATATAATATGACGTTACGTCATGGCTCACGTTTTAGTATACCCAATTAACCAGTGCATCATAATGTTGCAGAAAAAGTAATTGCGTGAAAAACGAGGCTATACGGATACAGTGTCTTAAATCACTGTTCAAAGTTTTAGGGAAGACCCCAGATGAAACGAAGGGCTGTCATGTTGATGGCCAGCAATGACCAGAGATGGATTTCTTAGGCCATTGCTTCGGGAATATGGTGGCTTACCTGAATCCCAAACAACCGCCGCATATGGGTTTTTTTTTTTTTTGTTTTTTTTTCTGTTCTAACCCAAAAGTAAAACAACTTCCATTTTTCAAACGTTTTGTAACCGAAATCCCACTCTATGCCGACCTGAATTCCAACCATCCGATCGGACCGTTGCAACTGCATTCACATATAATAATTGAAGCCCGAAAAATGTGGCACAAAGTAGAGTGGCTCCAGACAGAATGTTTTAATCCATAGTTAATCTAGTACAAATTAGCGGTATTCAATTAAAATAAAAGAAAAAAAAGTGTTTTATTAGTTTTCGGACACATTATTTTGCCAACCAGATAATATTTATTTGTTTGACTCGACTTCGACGCGTACTTGTGTGGGCCTTGGTCAATGACCTGACAGGTGGGCCTTCGGCCTACTAGTCCGGCTCTGAATATAGATGACAATGGGCCAAGTGGGCGCCTAACCAATCTCACTAGCATTATATTATGAGCGCCCATGATCTCGGCATTATGGACGGCCTTCCGGGATCAGGTACTTCACAAATCATTTCGTTTGAATTTTGAAAATCTCATTAGCATTATATTATGAGCGCCCGTGATCTCAGCATTATAGGCGCCCCCCCCCACCAGCCCTGGGATGAGACACCTTATATGCCCCCCCCCCTATCTGATTCGGCAATATGCACTAGTCGTGGGCGCCCCATCAATCATGTGCGCCTCTCCGGGATAAGGCGCCCCACAGATCAAACCGTTTTGCGTGCCCCTTCAGTTGTTAATTGACATTGATTCTGCGCCAGTCTAGCCCATACTAATATGGAAAGGTTGGTCATTGGCCTCGTATTGCGTCCTTTGGCGCCCATTGAGGGAGCCAATTTTTCCCTAACAGGTAAAGGGCAAGCTACAGGCATGGGATTGGACCATCGGGCGATCGGGCCATCACCCGAAGGGCCGGTCGGACAAAAAATGAAAAAAATAATTTTGTCCAATTCGTCTAAAATAAAACCTACCTGCTGAACATTATATGGGAAGGGGGTATTTGACTGGCCAAGGAGCGATGATGATCATGTTGTATGTGACCGGTGGCTTAATGGATCGCCACGCCATCACTGGAGTCTGGAATGGGCTGGTATAATAGATTTTCTGGGCCGGATGTGCTGGATGTAGCCCTTTATTCGGAATCCTGCAGTGGAGATTCCGAATTTCATCCGAAAATTTCATCGGATTCACCCAACACTTTCGTCCGCAAATTTACTAATTATTAAGTCACCTGCACCCTGTTTGTGGGAATACGCAAGAAAAGTCTGCCGATGATTCGTAGCTCCAAAAAAAAAACAATTTTAATATATACAGGTTGATGGTAGTAAAGTACTTGCAGGTTGGGGTTTTGGCTACGCGGTCAGTCAGAGGGACTGTTCCGACACGGGATCCCGGACCGCTTCCAGGCCCCAATCCGCCCCTGCTTCTGAATTAACAATTATATCGCTTTAGGACTTAACGCAAACATTTTTATTCTTAACGTATGGAGTTTCTCAACTTACCAAGGAATCTAACTTCCCAAAATATTCAACTGTTTTATCTAATATATTCTTTATATCGTCATCTTTCTCCATATCTCCTACTATAATAAATATCTACAAAACAATTATAAACATAGGTTGTCGGGCAACAAAACATACGCTGACAACAGCTAAGTCGTCCGGACAGTCTACAAGAGTTGGGACTATTTAAACGACACCATAAAACGGACCAAGAAAAACAACCCATTAAGGCTTATAACATTTAATATGCAAAACATGTACCGGTAAAGATGATAAATTTTGATGTATATCGGATACGTTGATAATCAATAGGCTTCTTCTTCTCATAACATAAAACACTGTGCAAAAAGCTTAGAGTGAATCGGATAACAACTTTAGCGTCGATAGTATCCATAAACGGGCGGATGGACCTGTGTTGGCGTATAAAAAAACACCATTCAAATCATTTCATTTTCAATAATTTTAAATGTGCATTAATTGTGCATTTTGTCCAAAATCAAATTATTTGGTTTAAAACACATATTAATTTCTGTTGGTTTTGTTTTTTTTTTCCTTTTCACTTCAAATTTCACTTTTTCTTGACGACTGTGTAGCAGATCAAAATTTCAACCAGTAGTGGTTATAAACAAGCCGTGGTTTTCAACCCTTTTTTAACCGCTCCCGCTTTTTTCAGTCTTGCGTTTCATCTACTTCCCTACCATCCAAGTCCACCACCATTACCATGTTCAACAATACAGAAACAAAAACATTTGCAATACATTGATTTCCATTTAGTAGTGGTACCATTTTGAGAAGTGTGCTGTATTAAAGAACATGCCAAACGCCGAACATCAACTGGCCCAATTCAACGGCGTTTTATAGCTGAGGCGCTGGAGGCGCCAGCCTCCTCGCGAAAAAAATCAGAGAAGTTGAAAAAATAAAACGGACGAAAAATGCTAAAACCGATGAAAAAAATGAAAATGTACCCTAGTTAGGGGGCCCTAAAGGCAGACAGAAGGGCCCCACGTCTGACAAAAGGGTCCCTCTGGCCAAGGGAAAGGGCCCCCGTGTCCGATTCAATCGTTTTCTATACACCGTTACTGTCGAATCTACTACTGAATGAGAATCAGTCATTGCATTGGCGTGAAAATGATCAATCTAGACACCTCAGGGGGAAAGAGGGCCCTCAAAATAGTATAGCCTCCGCCATGATAAACCTTAAAACGCTCCTGCCACAATTTTGGAAATGCCTTTATAACTTATCTACTTCTTTGACACACCTATTGATGTGAGTGTAATCTAAGACAAGGAAACGAACATGGTGTAATCGTGGCCATTTTGGACTATCAAAAACCTACGTCGGTCAATCGGAGCCAAAGTTCAAACATAACAAGTGTCGTGTCGATCGTACGTGAATTAGCTTGTTTTTGAAGACATCGCTCAAAGACCAAAAGGAAGAATATAATTAGAAGAGTATACAATAAATTCCTCGTTCAGAATCCCCTTTGAAACGCATACACGCAAAACGAAATTACATTTCCAATAGGCAACGCACGACCTCGTTTTCTCCTGATGCTTAAATTCTGAAAACCGACGTGATTTGTAGCCCCTTTTGCGACACAAGGGCGTCTGGAATAGACCACCATAGCCAACAGAATATTGCCAAACCCTAACTTACGTCTTTTTCAGGTAATCCCAGTTCCTGACATTTTTTGCTGACTTCTTGCAATCTTTCCAATTTTCTACCAGTGAGGGACAGACGACATTTTGCTCTAGCTAAATAAAACGCCGTACCTTCTCCTATACCGGAACTGGCACCTTATAAAGGAAATGAAATGAAATGGAGTGAGGTTTAACGACCTACTGTTCTGCTCCTAACCTGGACTAATGATGACGGGAATACGCCATAGGCCTACAGTGTGCTATGAGGGAAATTTTGCCCGGGCAGCGGCGCTACGGCCTACTTTTATATCGAATTCCAACTGCCAGGGTATTTTTTAGGTGCACGCAAATGTGTACACGAGACCACGGTTTTTCGTCCCATCTGATCGACTAGATAGCTGTGCTTGTCAATCCCTCCGTTCTGCATCACTGACAAGTGGAAACCACGCCGGAAAATCTGGATGAACTTTCTCGGCCAATGCAGGGACCGAACATACGACCTCCAGGCTAGCGAGCCAGTGTCTTACCCACTTGGCCACTTGGTCCCCGCACCTTATAAAGCAAGCACACGAAATTCATTTAAAATGAAATATTCCAATTTTGTATTCAGTTATTATGAAAGACTCAAATGGGATTTCTACTGTCATATAGTAATCAGTCGTAAGGCCGAGACATGTTAATTGGCATGGCAGCCCGGTGTTGGCAAAGAAAATTCATAGGAATTTCCGGCGTGGTTTCCCCTTGGCAGTAGTGCAGGACAGTTGTCTTGTCGTTTGGATGACCGGTGTCCCGTATACACATAAGCGTGCACGTAAAAGATACTTCGGCATTTGGAGTATAGTACCGCAGCCTGTCAAAATTTCCTGTTGTATGCCCGTCTTCATTAGCCCAGTTCGGAGCAGAACAGTAGGACGTTAAACCCCATTTCATTTGTTTTGTAGGATTGTCTTTTGCACTTGATTTTTACTTTACGGATATAGGCTTCCATACATAATGAGCACACGCGTCGATGCAATGTCACAATTATTGATAAGAACAGTTTGTCTTGTTTATGAAGACAGACACGATTTATTCTAAGATATTTAAAGCAACCAGGAAATGTCATGAAAATAGGCCACACTTACCTGTTATCAGGACAACTTTACCGGCTACACTACCCAAATCAGCCATAATTATTTCATAAACTAAAAGAGCTTGACCTCGAATTTAATGGGAGACAACTCCTTTATGTGTTCAAATGGCCACAGATCACTTAATATTTCCCATTGACTTTAATGTTAATTCTCGACTCTTAGACCGGCTCTAACTTTTCCCCAAATTGCCGTTGGGTAGAACGCTTTCTGCCACAGATGGAGCAGCATGTGGAAAACTCTTGCTTGAAGAAGAAACAATCTAATTAAAATATAGATCTATATTTCGTTTCGTTTTTTATACTTTCGATGGCCTACACTCATGTAGATCTAACTAGTTATAGTGGACGCTCACGTTCTATGACGTCAGGTATCAAGCACGGGACATTTGACCCGATAACGTCAGTCATTCGATTAACCAATTAGCGACCGCCATGCTTTTCAAAATCCACTTTTGTTATGTTATGATTTCTATCCGCTGGTGTTTATAGTATAGACGTCGTTGGCTGGTAATATCTACCCACAGTTCCACGCATGAAAAGGTCAAACGGTCGATTCGACAGACCATTTGATTGGCTGACCCCTCATTTCAGCCAGAACACGAATTAAATAACAAGTCCTCCAGATCCAAGAGTAGTAAAGACAAGTAAAAATGAAATTTTGAACTATAAAAAACGAAACGAAATTGGATCTGTGTTTTAATCAGATTGAAGAAGAAACAAATAAACATACAATTGTCGGCCCTCACTTTCAACGTAACCAACGTCACAACTCTTGTAAACTTCCGCCTCAAAATCATGAATATTCAGTCAAAACCTGACAGAAAATGTATTTTCAAACCCTTTTCTTAGATGTTATAGCACTTCGTCATACATATTATTTAGCCTACTTTTTTTTCTTTCTGGCTGTTTTGAAAACATGCTTGGGGGCCGCAGAGGCTCTGTGAATGAGGCTTTGACTCACTAACCAGCAGTATGGATAGCCTGGCAAGGACCGGGGCGTCTAGTCGTTCGGAAGCAAATAAAAACCTTGTTTCAATGTGCACGAAAAATATCCCTTGATAGTTGGATTTCGACAGGGCAAATTTCCCTCAAACCACACTTGGTGTCGTATGCCTGTCTTCATTAAATTCCGGTTGAGGCAAACAAGTAGGACGTTAAACCTCTCGGACCCATGTTTAAACATGGGTGGTCGAGTTGTCTTGTAAATGACACGAAATGGGATCCCCTGCCTAACCAAGTGGGTTTTCTTCGTACCCCCCCCCCCTGCCAGCGCCTGCCTGCCCAGTCTCCAATCGGAAGCGAAGAACAGTAGGACTTTTAACCCCATATCTTTTTATTTAGTTTATTTCGGTTGAGCATAGGATCTTTATTAAAATAAGTGGGTGTGGGGAGGGTGGGGAGAAAAAAGTAGGGTTGGAATATTAACAGAGTGAAACAGAAAACAGAAACAGCATAAGTCTTTATCAGCTTTAATTGTTGTAGATCAGTGCCATATATAATCTACAGAATATTAACAATTATTCCAAAATAATTTACATACATCCTATATACAAATATTTCATCATTTTCACATAAATAATAAAACACTCTACATAAAATAATTACAATCTAATATTCAAACGATCTATTCCCGTCAATATGTAAGTTTTTTTTTACAAGAGAACCATCTTCCAAGGGAAGTAAATCTGTTTAAAGGAGCTAGGTCTCTAACTCAATATTTTCCATAGAGAGAGAGAGAGAAATGGGGTTTAACGTCCACTCAACACAACTAGGTCATTTCGGGACTAACATATGGTTTCAATTTTATTTCAATAATTCGCTTGCGCGTAGGGGTCTTTAGCCGTGGGAGGAAACCGGAGTGCCCGGAGGAAACCCACGAGGTTGAGAAGGCGCCCCTATCTCCATGCCACATACGCTCACACCGGGGCTCGAAACCGCAGCCGCAAGCCAGAGGTGACCGGCCAGCTAGAGGTCGAAGCGCGGCACTCTAGACCACTAGGCCATCCCCACCCCCCAATATTTTCCATAATATTCGCAATTAAAAACACGAATTAGAATTCCAATCAATATTGATATTGTTATCTTGCCGTGAAACTATAGGATCCTGATATACAATATTCAAGACACATTTAACAATCAGTACATGAGTCGTGTACCCTATGGTTTCGGGTGCCATTTTGAAATGTACAAATAAAAACATGTCCTACAGCACAATCTGGAAGTAAGAGGTAACGGCTGATTCACAAACGACAAAATAACTGTTTAAAAAAACGTGCGTAACAGATCAAGCAGGCGTAAACGACTGCCGTTCAATTTGAACTGTTCACGTATTTCACTGAACATAATTGATCACAATTTAGATATTTTTTTTTAAATTGAATATAAATCATTTTACATACATTCATATTACATTAAATCTGTGCTTTGAGAACCATTTTGTCTATTTCAAGGTTCGAAATTGTGTTGGGTGGCGTCTCCAATTTGAAGTTACCCTGCATTAACACTAGACATAATAGCTGCTCACCATAAGAGTATATAACCTTTCGCGGTACAGAAACTACAAGGGCGGATGCACAAAGGGTGTGGTTTAAGCGTCCTTAGCAGCAGGCCCGTAGCTAGCGGGAGGGGGGGGCAAGAGGGTCGCGTTGGTTGTTGGTTTCGTATTGCGACCAAAGGGAAGGCGCCCATTAGGGTAACCGATTCTTTCCCCATTGAGTAAAGACACCCATCGGGCCTGAGTAGTGGATCCGCACATTAATGTAAATGTATCTAAGTGGGTGAAATGTTTACGATAAAACTACCAGTTTCAATAGCTACTTTCCCTTTAATTGTAATCTAAAATGGCACCCATCAAATTTAATCATTTGCCTTGATAATCCCAACCATCCCGGATCCTTGTTTGAAAATATACCCTTATTGTGCCTCTTTGATAAAACAATATCATAAAATACTTAACTGGAAGATGGCATGGACGAGTACCTCAAATAATAAAAACAAATATCCTCAAAGAAGGTAAAATATTAAACATTAAACATTACAGAAATCAATCAATAATCAACAACAATAACAACTCTAAAAAGTAGAAACGGTTATAAAAGTCAACAGACGCTTTGATGTAGTATACAAGGACTCTCTATATCAATCTGATCGCAATTGCGTTTCGTTTTTTTTCGATAATAAAATAAACGAAACGAAATTGATATGTAATCTTAACCTCTATGTTATGGAGTCTTTTGAAACAATGCTTTTCAAACATCGACAAATTAAACATGTGCTTGGATATAGTATACAAGCAATATCTATATCAATCTGATCACAATAATATGCCAATTGCGTTTCGTTTTATGTTTGATATTTGTACGTTTTAATAAAAAATAAACGAAACGAAATTGTTATATAATCTTAACTAAATTATTTATGAAGTTTGTTGAGACATAGCAGCTATCATCCACAAGTACATGTATGTGTTATAATATATTGTGACGCTTTATGAAAACGACAATAACATGATTTTCGTTTGAAGCGTTTCAGAAATCGGAACTGTCTTCCATTCAATAACGAGAGTTTCAAAAGGGCATTATTCATCACCCCACGAACCGCTTCTTAGTATGGAACATATAAATATACAAGATATATACAGGAATAGAAATATAAATTCATTAATAGAGCATCAAATTGCGTATCAAAAATAAACCCTAAATGACCTCTGGTCTGGGGTTTTATACAAGGACCATTTTCTTTCCCATGTAAAAAGACCAATGACTATAAGTATGCCTATGTTATTCACTATATGTCGAAACGTCACATTTTAAACACGTGAATTATAAGAAATAAGAAATATTCTCAACAATCACGTACAAATAACATTTTCAAAATGTAAGTTGTTTTATATTCTAACCATACCAGTATCAAGACCAATTTTGATGAAAATCACAAAAAATGAATTTTAATATAGGCATAATATTAACGTCAGTATGTAAGGATGCCGTATGTAAGATTTAGATCAAGAACTAGCCGTCCTTACTATAATAGTTTAGAAAAAGATAATGTAAATTAAATATATTGAAAATTTCGACCAGATTACGCTATTCCTTACGTCACTTGAAACACATATACACTAAAAAACTTAAATTATAAAAGAAATTCTGCTGTGAACCCTTAAGGTTTAAACAATTATTGGAAGCCACAATTAATGAATGCAGTATGGAATTCAATGTTGATCGGAAATCATTTACATTATCCAAAGAGTAACGACGACAATGATCATGAGCTACAATACACCGCACACACTACACGATTATTTTGATCACGTGATATTGCTGCTGTTGTGGTATAGACACTGGAAACACTGAATAATGCGTGACGATGAATTTAGAATTTGACGATAAAAATAAAGCCGAATCATACAATCTGTGCAAACCGACAAAAATCGATTCGTGTGGGGTTAGTGAAATAAGCGGAAGTTTTAGCATTTATTACAAATATCAGCTTAATCATATGTGCATGTAAAACAAAAATACTGAATAATACGTGACGGTAAAATTTGAGGGTGATAATTAAGCCCAATCAAATAATCTGAGCAATCCGACAAAGATCGATTTGTGTGGGGTTGGCTTTACAGGTATATCAGCGGAAGCTTAAGTATGTATAATAACACTGCGCATAGCAGAACTTCTTAGCACATTTCCAACACATGCGTATTTGGAACAAAACAATAATTGGAAATATATCTTGCTTTTTCACACACAGAAACTTTCTATATAACACACAAGGCATGTAACTATAACGTCAATTACAACCAATATGGTTAACGTATATGCCGCTTCTAACGTCAGTGACTTTATAACACGACAGGCGTCCTATAATGTTAATGTATGTGACGTTGATAACGTCAATGACTTTACAACACGTCAGACATATACTGGAAACGTCACATGGATAACGTATGCAAAGCCGTATAGATAAAGTTGCGACAACTGTGAAGCCAGAAAATTCACATGACGTCATGAAAATATGACGTTATGTGTAAAAAGACGCCATCTTGGGTCCCAAGTACTTACGCACTATCTATTTATAATATGCCCTATTTTATTGTTGTGTCGCAATTGGCTGCCCAGACATACAGGGTGTTGATAGATATGTCATAGATTTCTGCGAAAAAGATTCTATTGGAGATTAAACATATATTTTTAAAACGAAAATTATAGCTGAACATACTATCATTATTAATATCATTATACAACACAAAGAGTATATTATTGTTATATAATCAATTATTCATAAGAAAATAAAATAGAAGATCACCAGATAAGACTGATAAGAGCGCTATGTATTAAAAATCAGATTCATCTGAACAATTCTGAATAGGCTAAATGGAGCAATAGAGCAAGTTCACCTTGATGTTGACAAATACAAAGACTACATGAAATAAGATATTTTTATGATATGATTCAACTATATAAATGGTATGCAACAAGACGGCATTTTACGTCTTATATGTTGAGCTGATTAAATTATGATTTTTCCCACTATTTGATTTGGGTTTTTTTTGCAATGTCTATTTTCTGTCTTGTCCGCTGATTTATCTTTAAGATTTTCTTGGGTTTGCGTGTAGTGCGATCCTGCTGTACTTACTATTTTTGTCATTAAAACATCTATGGGTGGTTAACAGTGTGTACCTAGAATTTTCTACACCAAGTCTATTGCATCCAGATAATTAAAGCGTGTTAACAATATATTCATGTGAGAGTAACTATATCATTTCTGGGTTAACATATCGTAGGCTACAATTCATATTTACAAAACTATGGTTTATCCCAACTACAGGGTACATCATGTTTTGGAGACTACCTGGTAGATCATGGCTTAGAGACTGTCCGAACTACAGGATACATCATGGTTTAGAGTCTCAGTGTCATGGTTTAGAGACTCTACCCGAACTACAGTTTAGATGCCCACGACCCCCGATCCGTCCTGGTAGTTGTGTTTGAGGAATTTAAAAAGAAATTATTTATCCTCCCACCACTGAAAGACACTGATTACGAGATATCGCTCTCCGATAATCTCCGGAGAACGCGATGCCTGTTGTGTATTATCTTATTAACACTATCATATAAACAATAAGCATATTATATAACAATGATTCCATGTCCAATGTTTGGACGTAACCACCGCTTCACTGTGTATGAATACGAGAGTTTGAGAATATAACACGTGTGACGTAAATTCTATCATTGTCTTGTCGTTCTTTTATTATGTTTGTTATGTTGTCAATACATAACATATTGGCGACGAGGATGGTGGTTAGTCTGTAAATACAGCCTAAATACACCCACCGATGTTGTAATTACAACAAGTTCTGAATTTTCGACAAATTACCCGTTCTTTGCCGTGTGTGCAGTCAGCAATAGTTTCGACCGCATCACCGCCATTTTGAAGCCTGTGGTATTCGGTGATTTTCAGACAGAAAAAAAAAGAATGGCTGGACAAATAGGAAATATAGAGAGCTTTAATGAGAATTTAGAAACATGGGAATCGTATTCCGAGAGGTTTGAACAATATTTAGTCGTAAACCGGGTACCAGACGAACGAAAAGTATCGGCACTCATTTCTTCGGTAGGTCCGACAACATACTCGCTACTGAGAGATTTGACATGTCCAGAAAAGCCAAGTACTAAAACTTACAATGAACTAGTAAGACTTCTTAGAAATCATCATTCACCTCCCCCAAATCTTATAACAGAAAGATGTCGTTTTCACTCAAGATTTCAAGAGGAGGGAGAGAGTGTATTAGAGTTTGTTGCTGCCTTGAGGAAGTTATCGGAACATTGTAATTTTGGAGAAACCTTAAGTGAGACCATAAGGGATAGACTTGTATGTGGCCTACGTAATACACACATTCAAAAAAGATTATTGTCACACAGTGATCCAGATTTAACTTTAAATCGAACAATTGAAATTAGTGTTGCCATGGAAACTGCCGGTAAAGACACTCTTGAGTTGCAAGCTAGATATGGAAGACCAGTTAAACAACCAGAGGAGTCTAATCAAGTAAATCGGTTTAATCAATCCGACACTAGACAGAGGCATAATAATCGCTCTACTACTAGTCAGAGTTTGCAGAGCAGACGTAAATCAGATGGTCAAAGAGAAACTCAGAAGCCCTGTTCTAGATGTCTAGGTATTAACCACAGTCAGGAAAATTGTCCTTACCTGGATACTAAATGTCTAAAGTGTCATAAGAAGGGTCACTTAGCCCGTGCTTGTCGAACAGGAAAATCGTCCAAGTACAGATTTAAAAATCGCAGAAGAATGAACAATTTAGGGGAAGATAATTCTGACAGCGACTATATATCAAAGTTTGAAATATATACAGTGAAGAAAACTGTTGATGATATAATATGGATGAAGCCTAAAGTAAATGATATCCAGTTACCAATGGAACTAGATACAGGCTCAGCTGTTTCGGTCATGTCTAAGAGACAATTTGAAGAAACATTTCCTTCTGTGAAATTGGAAAACGTCGACATCAGTTTTAAAACTTATTCCGGTGAGAAAATTATTCCACTTGGAGTGGCGAAGGTTACCGTCAACTATGATGATCAGTGTTTTGACAATATGAATTTGTATGTCGTACCAAAAGGTAGTTCCCCATTGTTAGGACGCGAATGGTTAAGAAAACTTACCGTAGATTGGTCAAAACTTAGTTTACCTCTTAAAGAAATCCATACTGTGGAAACTGATAAAAAGAAGGTATCAGAAGAAATTAAAGCTATGACAGAAAAATACAAAGATATTTTTGATGACAAAACTGGAACAGTTAAAGGTATTAAAGCCAAGTTAACACTGAAGGAAGGATCGACACCAGTGTTTTGTAAAGCTAGGACTGTTGCCTTTGCCTTAAAACCAAAAGTTGATGCTGAATTAGATAGACTTGAAGCGGAGGGTACAATTACTAAAGTTTCACATAGTAATTGGGCTACACCCATAGTCCCTGTATTGAAGAAATCGGGCCAGGTTCGAATTTGTGGAGATTTTCGTATTACCGTTAATCCATGCTTGCAGATAGATGAATATCCTCTCCCAAACATCGATCACATATTTGCGAATCTAGGTGAGGGACAACACTTTTCAAAAATTGACCTCCGACAGGCATATCTACACTTAGAAGTTGACGAGGACTCTAAAGAGTACATTACCATCAACACACAAAAAGGACTGTATCGATACAACAAGTTAGCGTTTGGTATCGCGTCAGCACCTGCGATATGGCAGAGAACCATAGAGCAGGTTTTACTAGGCTTACCAGGAGTTCAGTGTTTGCTAGATGACATGATTATTACAGGTAAAACAGATCAAGAACATTTAGCAAATTTAGAAGGTGTTTTAAAGAGACTAAGTGAATATGGGTTAAAAATCAATTTAAAGAAATGTGATTTTTTTAAAGATAGTATCACATTTTGTGGACATATTGTTGATAAACATGGACTTCATAAACAACCAGATAAAATCGAGGCCATGATAAATGCTCCAAGACCAAAGGATGTTCCGCAATTAAGAGCATTTTTAGGACTAGTAAATTACTATCGCAAGTTTTTGCCTGATTTAGCTACAATTTTGTCCCCACTTTTCCAGTTACTCAAGAAGGACAATTATTTTAAATGGACTAAATCTTGCCAAGTCTCATTTAATAGAATTAAGGAACTTGTAAGTTCAAAATGTGTTTTGACTCATTATGATCCTAAAAAGGAAATCAAGTTAGCCTGCGATGCTAGTTCCTATGGATTAGGAGCTGTAATATCTCATGTGATGTCTGACGGAAAAGAGCGACCCATCGCTTTCGCTTCAAGAACTCTAACAAAGGCAGAGACAAATTATTCTCATATTGATAAAGAAGCTTTGGGAATTATTTGGGGTATAAAGAAATTTCATTCGTACCTCTATGGTAGATCGTTCACCTTAGTGACTGATAACCAACCTCTATCATATATTTTCAATCCCAAAAAGGGAATCTCAGTAACTGCATCAGCACGTCTGCAGAGATATGCGATTATTCTTGCTGATTACAAAATTGAATTTAGAAAGACGGCTAAACACGCCAATGCTGATTCATTATCACGTCTTCCATTAAAGGTAGAAGAGGAGACAGTTAGTACTGATATGGGTATAAATGCTTTAAATACAGCTCAAGTTGATTCTTTACCAGTTACTACATCTTCAGTACAACAGGAAACCAGAAGAGATCCTGTGATATCAACTGTTGTCCAGTATACCAATTATGGATGGCCGACCGAGAAATTTAATCAAGAACTAAATGCGTTCTATACAAGGAGACATGAGTTAACGGTTCATCAGGAATGTCTAATGTGGGGTCTCAGAGTAGTAATTCCCGCGAAATTACGTCAAGATGTTCTCGATCAAGTTCATGAAGGACACGTAGGTGTTGTGAAAATGAAAATGTTAGCCAGAAGTTATATTTGGTGGCCTGGTATTGATGGTGATATAGAAACATTAGCAAAACAATGTACTGGATGCCAGCAATCTCAACACATGCCAAAGTCAGCGCCTATTCACCCATGGGAGTGGCCTTCCAAACCTTGGGAGAGGATTCATATCGATTTTGCAGGACCGTTTTTAGGATACATGTTTTTGATTATCGTCGACTCTCACTCAAAATGGCCTGAGGTAATCAAAATGACTACTGGGAATACATCTGCATCAAGCACTGTGGAAGTTTTAAGAACTGTGTTTGCAAGAAATGGATTGCCTTCCAGAATTGTCAGTGACAATGGGCCTCAATTCATTGCATCTGAGTTTGAACTATTTTGTAAATCAAATGGAATTAAGCACATCCGTTGTTCTCCGTATCACCCAGCCAGTAATGGATTGGCTGAGCGTTTTGTTCAATCATTCAAGCAAGCCATGTATTCTAGCAGACCAGAAAAAGGAACTATCCAGAAAAAGTTATCCAAGTTTCTATTGGCTTATAGGAACACACCACATTGTACAACCAACACTTCACCAGCTAAATTGTTTATGGGACGAGAGCTCAGAACAAAATTACAACTGATTAAACCGGACTTGTCTGCCTATGTCAAGTCGAAACAAGAAGATATGTGTAGATATCGTAAAAATCCACATCGTAGTTTTGAAAACGGTCAACATGTAGCAGTACGTGACTACAGAGGTTCCAACAAATGGGTACCCGGTGTAATTCGTAATCGCACTGGTCCGGTATCTTATCAAGTTGAAACAAATGAAAATGTTATCTGGAGACGTCATACAGATCAAATTCGAGATGCTAAGTTCAATGTTCCTCCTGATGAAAACATTCCATTAGATCCAGATTATATTCCAGATCCACCAGCGCATATTGCACCCCCAAATCAACTTGCAACATCTCCAGGAACATCGCGACAGACCACACCGATAAAACCCAAAAGTCCGCCCGCTCATCGTTATCCTGCAAGAACACGTTACAAACCAGCTAAATTTGATGATTATATATCTGTGACTCTAAATAAACTGTGTTCTAAATTAAGGAGGGAGAAAGTGTTGTGTATTATCTTATTAACACTATCATATAAACAATAAGCATATTATATAACAATGATTCCATGTCCAATGTTTGGACGTAACCACCGCTTCACTGTGTATGAATACGAGAGTTTGAGAATATAACACGTGTGACGTAAATTCTATCATTGTCTTGTCGTTCTTTTATTATGTTTGTTATGTTGTCAATACATAACAATGCCGTATTGAATTATGTTAATTACGTCATTTTTTCCTTGGCCGAATTCGAGTATGAATTTGTCTGACATTTTTATCATTGAACCAAACAGCATTGGGTTTCTTTTCCAATTTGTTTATTATAAATTGTAGCCCGTAAAACGTAACCCTACGAAAAAGATAAGACGTTTGGTTTAGTAAAGCTATATTATGACGCCATGACGTCATAGTTTTTATGGCGTCATAGTTGGGACCCACAATGGCGCCTGTAAATGAGTTGTCGTAACTTTCCCTATACAGGACTTTGAACGTATGTAACGCTTATAACGTCAATGGCTTTATAACACGTCTGGTACATACTCTGAAAACGTCACATAATATAATTAACGTAAGTGACGCTTATAACGTCAATGGCTTTATAACACGTCAGACATATACAGAAAACGTCACATATATGACGTTCGTTTATAACGTCAATGGTTTTATAGTAGACTCTCTGTTTGACAGGGTTTATTTATAACGCTTATTGTTCATATCACACATATTTTTAAGGATACCGCGTATATCGCGGTCATTTTTTTATAAGTTATCACTACCAATCTAGTTTGTCTCTTTGGAATGTAAACCTCTTACTGTTTTTCGAATAAAACTGTGAGAACCATCTTTTATGTCTAGCTGTGAGACTGTCTTCAGACGATTTCACTAATAAAGGTTTACTTTCATAACGTTTGTTATTCCATATCATAATGTCTCTCTCAACCTATAAATATATAAAAAAATAAATGGTTATCTAACGAAAGAGGGATATAAAGAAGAGTTGCCAGGCAACGAAACATATTCCATTAGTAATTATAGTCCAAGCAGCAATCACAACACGGGAGGGGGTGATAGCCGAATGGTTAGCACGTGCGCGATGGACCATAAGGTCTGTCATTGCGTCAACTAGTTACTAGTGACTAGGAGTGGAATGGCCCGTCCAACCTCGTGGGTTTTCTCCGGTTCCTCTAGTCGTATGACCCCTGACATGACCTCCAACTACAACCGGTCAGATCTTCATGTAGCGTAGGAGGAGAACGCTAGATCGGAGACGGTCCTACGCATTTTATGACGTCACATGTGGATTGTGGGTTAGGGTAAGGGTTAGGCTTGGCCCAGGGTTAGGGTTAGGGCTAGCCCTGTTTACATCTCGAGACTTTGACGAAATCTACAGGTCCTAGCCCTTACCCTAACCCTAACCCACAATCTATATATGACGTCATATGTGCTAAAATGCGTAGGACCCTCTTCGATGTAGCGTAGGAGCTCGGAAGTATAAAGAAAACGAAACGAAATAAAAATCTGTATTTTAATCAGATTGTTTGAAATGCAACGTATTAAACGAATTTCCATTTTAGGACCCAAATGACAAGTGTCCTTACTGCACCCGAGACAAATGAAAGTGTGGTCTGTGTAGAAAGAAAACTGTTCACATACCTGTACGGCCTCTCCCCATAAGAAGAATTTGCCAATAAACGTTGGTATAGTCCAGTGAACATAGACATTATGTACGAGTTTCTGTAGAAGAGGCTCAACTGGCGTTAAACTCTGTATATATACACCTTTACAGAATGAACTGGTGAACTCCATATATACAATACCTGGACCTATCTGTAATATACAATAAATACTACATTATACTCAAATATACAATAAATACTAAATTATACTCAAATATACAATAAATACTGCAGTAATATACTCATAGATACAATAAATACTACATTATACTCATATATACAATAAGTACTGCAAGTATACTCGAATATACATAAATACTACATTATACTCAAATATACAATAAATACTGCAGTAATATACTCATAGATACAAAAATACTACATTATACTCATATAAACAATGACTACTCATAAATACAATACATACTACATCACATGAAACTTTTATCCCGAGTTAAAATACAAGCAATTAGTCATTTTTCAATTTCTCTCTGTCTCTCTCGCGGTGAAAGCCAACGTTTTAAATTATATGAAATGGGACATAACTCTTACAGTATTATCTACAGTGATTTTTCACAGAGTGGGGTAAATTAGGTCCACATATAGCGTGACCAATGTGATTTTCTTTATTTACAAGAGCAGACAGTTTTAATAAAAATCCATAATTACGTATTTACAAGAATCTCTGATAATATCATAAAAAAATCGACACATGTGACGTCACGGACCAGACGGCTGCATCCACATCTGTTATAAAAGTAAGGCGTTGATTACAGTCTGAGAGATAAACTGAACGCTGTCTACACCAAGTGATACAGCCATATTTCATACAAATTCTGGTTTTAATTAAACTACATCAGCTGTGAAATAACCTTATCCAATTAAAACGAAAGAAAATCAGTAGTTGGAACGTTAAGTGAGACGTACAGATATCTGATTAAAATTTGATTGAAATTTCGTTTCGCGTATTTATTTTTCTGCTTTGTACACTACATTGTAATGTACCCTGCTTTCCACGAAACCCATGTATAGCCGGGGATAGTAATTTGTTTATTAACTATTAAAATACTGTACTCCCAAATCCAGCAGAATGAAAATAAAATGCACTTGATTGTGTTACGACCTGTAACTGGCGTGGTTTCGATTCCCCGCTTGTACGTGACAAGGAGTAGGGTCGTCTGTCGAACCAGGTGGGTTTTCTCCGAAATGACCTAGTTTGTGTCGAGTGGACGCTAAACGCTTTCTCTTCGTATACAAACACAAGCGATCTAACCACCGCCTTAAAAGAAAATATAATAGAGAGAGAGAGAGAGAGAAATGGGGTTTAACGTCCACTCGACACAAACTAGGTCATTTTGGGACTAACATATGGTTTCATTTTATTTCAATAATTCGCTTGCGCGTAGGGGTCTTTAGCAGTGGGAGGAAACCGGAGTGCCCGGAGGAAACCCACGAGGTTGAGAAGGCGTCCCTATCTCCATGCCACATACGCTCACACCAGGGCTCGAAACCACAGCCGCAAGCCAGAGGTGACCGGCCAGCTAGAGGTCGAAGCGCGGCACTCTAGACCACTAGGCCATCCCAACCCCCAGAAAATATAATGTGGTACAAGAAAAAGCATAGGTTTCCTGGCAACCAAACTTTCGACAAAGCGGCTACGTCGTCCGTTGTAGTAGGCCTACATAGTGTTTGTTCATTGTGACCTTTAAGCGAAAAAAAGATTGTTCTAAGTAACCAATTGTCATTATTCTAGATGTAAGTATCGGAAATCGGTAAAGATCAACGGGTTTCTTTGTCAAGAGCAATAACTCTGAAAGTTATACTTATACGGCCACGAAAGAAAAGTAATTGACATCAGCTGACTTTTATCATATTGGAATTACGATACTTTCATTTTAACAAAAAAAAATACTATTAATCCAGACGTAAAATTACAAATAATAAATCAAGCTTTTTGTATACGGAGATGTTTTTAAACATACACTGTGTTGCCAGTTTAAGGTGACCCTGTCCTATCAGGTTGAACAACTTTTGATAGATTATAGCACCACCGCGTACTACTCAAATAATCCATTTCAGTTTTGATGAAAGAATTTTGCCTGTTTCCAAAACGACGTCCCTGCTGGTTCAAGCTGACGCCAAACAAAAACAATTTGGATTGTACTGAAACATGTCGTTGGCCTTCATTTTGATTATGAGCTACGAAGATGGAAAAAAAAGAGACTTATGGTCCCAGTCAGAAATAAGTTAAATGCTAAAATGTTTCACTTGATATCAACCAATAACAGAGGCATTCGATATCTACTAAAGATATTGTTGCTTACATTTTTTAACTTAACGCCAAACAACACTCGCGGATACACTGCTCGGCATACCAAATAATATGGGACTTCGTTTCGATAATGAGCTCAGAAGTGGGGCAAAGAAGGACCTTTCTTCTCTCAGACAAAATTCCTTAATCAGGTGCCAAATGTTTCACTTGAAATCCACCAATAACACTTCGGGATATGTGTCTTCGTTTCGATCATGAAGGAAGAGTCAAAACTGAAAGGGACTCTTATGTTCCCAGACAAACATATCTCCAGGGCCAAAAGTCGAACTTGAATTCGACCAATGCACTCAAGAAATTGTTTCTAATATTCTTAAAGATAATAGCTGACTCACCTGTCTGGCCGTTACATTCATTCCTATTATGGAGAAGAGATTTCCAAAACACTGAATACTGTGACCTAGTCGCATGACCCCAATATGTTCATTCGGTGCCGATTGGGGCTCCCATTCAGCTTGCCACTCATGATGTCCGAACCCCCAAACTTTACTCCACATATACCGTAAATCGACACCGGCCCCCAACAAGGGGCCATGAACGTGCGCTAAGTGAACGACATCGGCGCCATTTTGAGGGATTTCCTGAAAGTAACAAAGGTATTAAGTAAGTGTTCACTTTCTAGATTTTGCAGTTTCGTAAAATCTGATTAAAACGCAGATCCTATTTCGCTTCGTTTTTTACAGTTCAAAATTTCGTTTTACTTGTCTATTCTACACTAGGATCTGGTAGAGTTGCTATATAACACGCGTTCTGGTTGATGTGAGGAATTAGCCAAGGAAACCATCTGTTACGGCAAATTCTTGGTGTGTGATGCGCGGAACTGGGGGTAATCCTCTAGAAAGGTCAACACTGATTGATTAATCAATGTCGGACGTCATAGGGTTAAAAGCCGCTCATAGACCCCTGACACGACCTCATACTGCAAACCGTCAGACGTTTTTGAATACAAGTACTAAACGAAATATATTAAGTGTTTTCGATTTAGGATTTAAAATGTCGGTCAACCAGCTTAGTGTCTGTTCTCAAGCGGAGCTAACTATAGAGGGACAGCCTAAGTTTAGTATGCCTTCACTGCCTTGTACAACTAGAAGATGCACTAACAGGGATAGTGTGAGAAGGGCCATGCAGGTATGAAAGAAGTGATGTTCTCGGGGGTTTTGGGTCAGGGAGTTTAGGAAAAAATTTGTAAACTAAACAGAATTATTTCTGGATATATTACAGTCTTTGGATGGCTTGGCACTCAGGTAAAACAACACCATAGTCTGTATTTAAAAACACATGTCACCATCGCCCCGCCCCACCACCACCCGGATCCCTTGGTCCGTTTCTGTGCATACATGGTGGTTTAGAATGCCCAGTTGTGCGTGACAAGGAGTAGGGTCCCCTGTCCAGCCTCAAGGTTTTTCTCCAGGTCCCCCAGTTTCCTCCCACTGCTAAAGACCCCTAATCGCCAGCGAATTATTGAAATAAAATTAAACCATATTTTTGTCCCGAAATGGCCTAGTTTATATCGAGTGGACGTTGAGCCTCATTTCTTTCTGTAGTATTATTTTCCCAGTATTCGCTTGATTATAAAAGCATTAAATATTTGTCTAGACACTGATGGAAGCTGATTCATCATGTTAACAGTAATTGTTGATATTATACAAGGCTATATAGATATATAGATATACGTATGTAATTCTGTGTAACATTCTTTGAATACTTTAAAATCCGTTAATTGAAAGGCAAGGCCAAATAAAGATATTTTCTTTCCACCATTTCAAAGCAGGCTTAGGCCTATAATCACCTAATTGTACCGCTTGAAAGGGTGTCATTCAACGCTCAATTCAAAGGACATAAAGAAATATGATTTCTTAATTCTTAATTGATATTATCAAGGTTATCTCTGTTATGTTATTACACATAGTTTACAAACTTGGTCATTGTGCGTAGGGTCTTTAGCAGTGGGAGTAAACCGGAGGACACAGAGAAAATCCATGAAGGTGACACTACTCCGGGGTATCGAAACCACGCCAGATGACTCAATGACAGAGTTTAGGATACAACGCGCACGTGCTAACCATGCGGCCATCAAACCCCCAGAATACTATAAACTTCGGCAATCCACCCCCGCCTATTGTAGGTCTTTACTTGGGCTCCCGGTAAAAATTTCCCTCATAGCACACTGTATGGCGAATGCCCGTCTTCATTACTCCAGTCGGAGCAGAACAGTAGGACGTTAAACCTCATTTCATTCACTTCATTCATTCATTAGCCCGATCAATGCAAAAAAGAATGTTAATCCCCTTTTAAGTTCGTTCATTTTAATAATTAATCGAAATTGTAACAAGTTACGACGGGGGCTATGTGTAATATAATTTTTCGACAGCTCGTCCATCGTTGGCCGGATGATCTGGACTTTTTCCAAGATAAATATAACAGACCATTTTATAAAATAAACCTTTAGTAATGTATATCATGAATTGGATATTTAAAAATATGTTTTATATATATATTACGTATATATAAATAAGCAAACAACAGTTCATATAAAACAATTTATTAAATGCAAGGGGGTGGATAGTCGAATGGTTAGCACGTAGGGGTCTTTAGCAGTGGGAGGAAACCGAGGAGCCCGAAGAAAACCCAAGAGGTTGGACAGGCGGCTCTTTTCCTTGTCAAGTACAACCGGGGAATCGAAATCACGCCAGTTGGCTCAATGACAGACCTTATGAGACAGCACTCACGCGCTAACCATTCGGCCACCTAACCCCCATTCATTTAACAAATTTGGGGATATGTTTTGGGGTTTCTTTTACATTACCTCTATATGAGAATTAACAAGATGTTCGGTTCTCCCTCTATATGTCCAGGTGCCGTTAGCTATGTCTTCAAGTTCCGGTGGAAGCCACGTTGGATCGATGCCCTCAGCGTGGTGCCATAAATAAATCCACCCATTTAGTTCCAGAATTGGCCACGATTTGACTTTAGCTATTTCAGGAACTGTAAATAAAGAGTAAACATCCGTCATTATATATAGAATATTATATAACGATATGGCGGCATATTCTTGCGTGAAACATTCTGTAAGTCCCCCTAGGCTTTCATTCTGTCTGATCAGGAATTTTCTGTGCGTGTGTTAATAACTATAGTAGGCATTAAGATATGTTGCCAGGCAATTAAAGTACGCCCACAAGACTCTTTGTTGTCTCTTGATGTATCCCTATATCTATAACGATTGCACTATCATTGAGCATGTTATACCTCTTAAAGAGCACACGCATGAAATGAAATCAAACGAGGTTAACGTCCTGCTGTTCTGCTTCCACTGGGTTAATGAAGACGCGCATGTGCCATACAGTGTACTGTGGCCTACTCTTGTATCGAATTTTAACTGCCAAGGGATCTATTGCATGTCCGCCAATGTGTACACGGGACCTCGGTTTATCGTCCGAACGACGAGACAGCTGTTCTTGTCAGGCCCTCCGTCCTTCACCGTTGACAAGGGGAAACCACGTCGGAAAATCCCGATAAACTTTCTCGGCCAATGCAAGGATCGAATGCGCGACCTCCCAAAAGAGCACATAAAATGACACATATAAGTGGTCTGTAGCTAAAGCCAGTTTATACGCTGTTCACAAAATCCCCACCAATTAAGATTATTCTATGTATATGACAGTTTATGCGTCAGGGAATTATTGACCTCTCTCTCTCTCTCTCTCTCTCTCTCTCTCGACAAATTCGGAATTATCCAGAACACATGAACGTCCTACGTTTTTTCACCGACTCATCTAGATCAAACGAACTAAACATTTGTGCCGTGTTATAATTTCACTCTGGAGAAAACGAACACTATAACGCTACAGTAACTGCTGGGCTTTTTATATTTCCAGACGTTGAAGGTCATTTAGGGTTTCCTTTTACTTCCACACTTCTTCCCCCGCTTTGACATTATTTACAACTTAAACGGTAGTAATTTTACAGAGAGAGAGAGAGAGAGAGAGAGAGAGAGAGAGAGAGAGAGATTGTTCAATTTTATTTCAATAATGTACATGCGCGTAGGGGTCTTATGCAGTGGGGTAAAACCGGAGGACCCGGAGAAAATCCACAAAGTTGGACAGGCACCTGTGTAATAATCTATTGAATACACATTACAATCAAAGACTAGAGATAATAATAATAATAATAATAATAGTATCTATAGCAACATCTTCTAAATCTATTTGACAAGTTCTGTTGTAAATCAGTGGTGGAACTATTTCTTGGTTCTATGGAATGGCAGTAAATCTCTATAAGGTTCGGTGCAGAGTAATAAAATGTCGGATATCTCGACATCATTCTAGTATCATTGCGCCAATAATCAGATATCGTGTAAATGGTGCTCATTGTTTCGTAGTCATGGAGAATTATTTGGATTGACAGTTCTTGCTCTCTTATTCACGAACACACAACCCATTATAAACATCTGGACTGGGCAGCGCAGTGGACGCTTACGGCTATAGCCCCCGGGTCCATTCACATTTTTTGTGGTGTCTGTATGTTGTGTCTTGTCCGTAGATTTGTCTTGGGTAACTGTTTGATTGTTTGTGTGTGATATTAAAATGTAACCCCCTTTAAAACTCCAGAATTACAATAGAACTTAAACTCCCGATTTTAAAGAGATATCAACATTTACAAAGAAAGGAAATATAAACCAATTTTAAATAAAATCATATTCAAAATCACTTTGAAGAAGAATCTTGAAGTTTACCGGAATTGCAAGTACTGGTCCCCTAATATAGAGAATTTTGATCTAGCGTTCGTTGAACTCTTTGAAAACTGTTGGGGTTATTTTTTAATTAACAGTTAAAAATGTATGTTTATCAACAGCTTTGTCGTAAAATTTACAAATAATCTTTAAAAAACATGCCCGATTAAACGTCCTGTCTTTCGTTAATTTACTTACGGGAAAATTTACAATACAGTACAATTAAAGTTTATTATTTAAAGAGAGAGAGAGAAATGGGGTTTAACGTCCACTCGACACAAATTAGGTCATTTCGGGAATAACATATGGTTTAATTTTATTTCAATAATTCGCTTGCGCGTAGGGGTCTTTAGCAGTGGGAGGAAACCGGTGTGCCCGGATGAAACCCACGAGGTTGAGAAGGCGCCCCTATTCCATGCCACATACGCTCACACCAGGGGTCGAAACCACAGCCGCAAGCCAGAGGTGACCGGCCAGCTAGAGGTGGAAGCGCGGCACTCTAGACCACTAGGCCATCCCAACCCCCCTATTATTTAAAGAAATGAAATGGTATAAAAATGAAATGGGGTTTAACGTCCGACTGTTTTAAGAAGAAAGGTATATTATCAAGGGTTCTTTTACGTGCACACCAATGCGACACAACCTCGGTTTTCCATCTCATCCAACTGGCCATACGTTGTCCCCTGCCAGGAACTTCATCCTACATCCTACACGATTAACAAAAATCCCGATGAACTTTCCCGACCAACGCAGGGATCGAACAGGGGACCTTTAGGGTAGCGACCAACGTCTTACTCACAGATCCACTGTGGCTCACCTAATTATCTAAAGTCAACAACGCATATAAAGTAATTGTCCGATATAATTCAACTTTGATAGAATTGTTTCTAGGGCTAACATTTACAAACATATATACCAGTAACTATGGCCTTTTCATCTCATGAACATAAACAATCTATATCTTTATTTCAGGCCATTCAGGTGAGAAGAGTAGACTATGAAAGGTCCTCGAGATTGTCCAAAGTGATCTATGGTCATAACTCCTCGGGCAATTATAGGAAATCGTTCAAAATCAATAAACTTCTTCGTTTCGTGTAAATAAACACTGTGTACAAATTTCAAGTCGACCGGGGATCACATTAGCCTAATTTAAGCAATAGAAAACAAAATAAAATGATATGAAATGGGTTTACGCCACACAATATGCCATGAGGGAAATGTTGCCCGGACAGCGGCACTACGGTCTAATCTTATATCGAATTCCAACTGTCAAGGAATCTTTTACGTGCAAGCCAATATGTAAACGAGACCTCGGTTTTGCGTCCAACCTGAACGACTAGAAAACAAAATATATTTAGGGTATTTACTTTTTTGACAGTAAGGGATGTGGGTACATTTCCCATCTTCTCCTCGAAATCTCCAGGCATGAAATGGACATTCTATACCATCACCAATAACTCTTCCACCAGCAGCGAAGTTAGCTCCCATGTGTGGACAATAGGCATCAAGAGCATGGACCTCACCCTTCTCATCACGAAATACAGCTAAATTTAAACCTGGAATAGAAATAGAATCATGGATGATTAGCAAAAAGCCCAAAGAGAAGTCCTTCGCGGTTCGGTTAAACAGTGAATCAGTTCGCCTGTCCAACCTCGTGGGTTTTCTACAGGTCCTCCGGTTTCCCCCCACTGCTAAAGACCCTACACGCAAATGACCTGGTTTGTGTTTAGTGGACGTTAAATCCAATCTCTCTCTCTCTCTCTCCCCCTCTCTCTTTCTTTTTTCTTTCTCTCTCTGTCATTATATACTTTATGTCACTGAAATAATTGATCACGTTAATGGATATATATGGATGTTTGATATGGGATATTAACAAGCCGCCAGTCGCCGTTGATTGTTTCCGATTTTTAGTCAATGGGCAGACATAATTAAAGGACAAATATATTTAGGTCACTGGTGTTTGTGATCGTGACATATTTAATTGACAAGTGGATAAACATGTTTTCCCGGTCTATTGACATAAAGCATTAATAAACTTGCTTTAGATACTTCTCCTTGCTGTCACCTATAAAACCAGAAAATATCAACAATTGGGTCGTTTTCTCACCTGCCTGATGCCAAAAAAAAATATTTTGATTAAATTCTAAAAATAAACTTACTGGTCTCCATAGTCCCGTTTTATATTTGTATGCAATAAATTGAATCGTATACGAAAGGGTGGCATGAAATTAAACCAGAGGATAACCAATTGATATTTTGTTTCAAGAGTTGACGGAAAGGGTGGATTATTAATGAAGTCAAACGTCACAAAAAATATGACGTTTAACCGTCTAAATGTAAATGTAAGTGTAAATGTAATGTTGCAAACCCTCTCGAAACTTCTCTGTTGTCGGAGGGGGGGGGGGTCACGGTTATTAAAGGAAGATATACAGAGTTATCGTCGAAGAGTATTTATTATTAACAGTCGATGTTTTGCGGAGTTTCAACGCTGTGGGGTGTAGGCGACGAGAGAGATTATCGACGACAATGTCTGGTGAAAGACAACCTGCCAACAAATTGTCACTGTTCGGATAATAGATTAAGTAATTAATTTAGATATCTTGTACATTAATCAACTATAGTTTTATTGTAAAACATTCGACAATCGATATCCCTCTCTGATCAATTACCTGTAGAAAATCGGCTCAATGTTCTCTAACTTGTAAGTGGACCTTAATCTACACCGTAACAATGTCACGGTCGATTACTGTTCATAATTTATGATTTGATTGATACATGGACACAGTCGATTGATTGAACATGAAAACATGATATAGACTTAATAATAATATTATAGGTTTTATTGTATGGACGATATGAGTAACAAAAGAACTGCCATTCCGTACTTAAAACAAACAAGTGCGATAGTACAATATGGAATAGTAATCGGACATGACGTTATCGCCGCCATTTTGTAATTGTAGCGTCCAAGGAACAAGAATGTCAGAGAATATTTGCAAGGAATGTCGCCCAAAGAAGTCCTGAGTTTGCCCCTCCCACCCTACCAATTAGGGTTAGTCTGTTGAAAAAAATGAAAAATTCATCCTTTATGGGGCTTGTCGGGGAAAATTGGTAGAACTATCAAAATAATCTTTTACCAACCGACATCGATACTTGCGGGGAAAAGCCTTTGTCATGCCATTAATAATAAGTTTTTATTATCTATTTACTAGTAATAAGTAATATTCTCGAAAAAAAACGTTAATTCAGACTGGTGTACAGGGCTGATTTACACGATCTGGGAAGTGAGGCGGAAACTCACACCGATTGTGACTTTCAAAAATAGGATCGGTAAGGTAACCGTAAACAAAGGTACTTTTTGTGGCCTTAATAACGTTTAGATTTGGTTTTTTAAACATTACAAAGATTTTATTCTTTGTTTATGTTTGTACACCGTTGGTGACATTTCAAAAATTGGCAGGGGGTAAATGGATTCCGCTTATCTGTATTGATCTGGCAAGCCATACTCAAGCACCATAATTCAAATGACGTTTCTTTTGTCCGTTGATCTATGGAGATAATATCGACAGCAGGGTGGTCTTCCTAAATTTTATAGTGAAATAAATGAACGTGTTTATTACGTCGTCATTAATTATTCTAAGGCCACGCTTACTTAATTTTCTTCTCTGGGGGGACACCTGTAAACAAATACCTTCTTATCTCTTCGGGGAAAAATGATTTAAAAACTAAAAGTTCAAAAGCAATTATAGCTTTGTGTACTGCGCAGAAGAAGCTTACAGCTGCAGTCACTGGAAGCAGTCGCTTGATCTGATATTTGTTGTTGGTTACTAGCAATGTCAATATAGTTCGTCTTGTCCGCAGTGGTGCAGGACCTAGAGCCTGACAAGGGCAGCTGTCTAGTCGTTTTGGTGGGACGATATACCAAGGTCCCGTGGATTACAGGTAAAAGATCCCTTGGTGATTGGAATTCGATATAAGAGTAGACCCTGTTGCTGCTGTCCGTGCAAAATGTCCCTCATAGCACACTGCATAGCGTATGCTAGTCTTCATTAGTCCAGTCGGAGCAGAACAGTAGGACGTTAAACCTCATTTCATTTCATTTCAAAGCTCCGAAGAACAGAAAATCAAAATTGTGTGTCCTAATGTTGGAGATTATTAACATATAACTAGCAGGTGTTATTATCAGACCGTTACTTATAAACAAGCTAATCAATTCATTCATATATCATTTATGTTGATTTAATCAGCTCCTTAGGGCCTTTCTTCTATAAGGTCTGATCTTACTTCAATTTGGTAAAACTTTTGTTTAGACATGCTTATTGTTTATTTCTTATTAAAAATATGGTTTTTCATGTGTGACAGTATTTGACCGAGTGTTTACAATGTCGGAATGACTATACGTAATCAGTAACGATGCCCTGTCTTATTAATCAGGGGCTGGTTGTTCAAAGCCCCGTTAACTTTTATAGAGAGTTAATGGATCGTTATCTTTAACGGAGAGAAAGTAACGGAGGTGTTAGGCACCGTTATCTGTCTGACGGTGGCATTATTCGGCTGTTTGTCGAAGTATACCTTTAGAAAAAAGACATAGATTACCAGTGTAATCTCCCATAGAACATAGGATGAAATACTATAGTATTCTACAGAATTAGAGCGACCTGTAGGAAATACAGTTTCTGTAGTGCTAATCCAATAATATTTCCTACAGATTTATGCTAAAATGTCTAAAGGAAAAATAAGGATTCTATAGTGTTTTCTTTAAAAAATTTTAGAGTTATCTTTAGTCTTTAATCAAGTTTTGTGAACAAATTTCACAGTTGTCCCATTGTCTTTCATTTCTTGTTTTGTTAATACTAACTTCTATTAAAAAATTAAAATTCCAGCCAATGAACAAAATGGTCTTCTCTTGGAAGAACTTTAATCATTCCGTTAGCTAACGGGCGTATTAAAATAAATCATATCATAGTTCCGGTAATCTGCATTTTATGGAACTATTTTTAAATAGTCCCATAAAAGTAAATTGTTTTGTTAAAACAAAACAATTTACCTATAATAAACAACGGTTCTATTGTTTATTTATTTACATATGATTGAGTATTGAACTTTCATTGTTATTTTGATTAATAATAGCAATTCATTACTATCAATATTTTACAGAATAATTTTTTTTTTAAACTTATCTTAGCGCATTCCCTGTGAATCTTCGCCTATACAAAGTTGTGCTGAGTTTGTTTGTATTTCATTTCCAAATAAGGCAAAGTCATAAGTCATCACAAAAATATTTAATTTAAAGCAGCTATTCATCTCTGTTTTTTGCACATAAGTCATGGTCTACAACGCAAGTTTAAAGGGGTAATCCCGATTATATTTTGGAGAATAAAACTGCATACTTTTGTATTAAAAGCCATTAAAATCCTACACCTCACCATATTTCCGAAGCAACGACCCGACAAATGCCTCTCTGGTTTAGCTCTTATCAGACGAAGGACTGTGGGGAGTATGCCACCTTACGGCCTAACAACTAACTCAATATACGTGATACGTTTTCAAACAACCGAAACTCGCCAGTAGTCATCTGGAAATGGAGATCGGTGTAGGTGAAATTTACGTTTCGTTATCAAGTACTGCACGTGGGTCATGTACTGAATAGACCTCTAAAAGAAAGGCAATAGATTATCAGGTCACCAAATGAACTGAAATCTTAAAAGGGTTACATGCACGGATAAGCGGTTTTATAGTATACGTTCACGGACTTTTATTTCTGAGACTGTTAAAATCGGGATGGTCCCTTTAAAGCTGCAATTTCATATTTTAAAGTTATATTTTTAAAATATATTAAAATAAAGCCTTAAAAAGGTGGTATCTATAAACAGTCCTACCTTGTTAAAGAATAATCCTATTAATCCTATAATTCACTATTGGCAAAAATATCACTTTCAACTTCAAATTGCTATCGCATGGTTGGAATTGAAAAGCAAGGAAGGTAATTGTGCTATTATTTCTGGTGTCAGTGGGTAATAATGCCTACGATCGTATTATAGTGACTTGACAACCTATTGAGCAAAAGACATGGCAATAATAATGTTTTGACTTTCTTCGAAAATATGAAATTTTCCACTTTAAGATGCATTTGGAATACGCGTTGACGACTGACGTAAATCTAACCTATAACTAATGAATGTGCGGGCGTTTTTAGTACTCAATCTTGAGGGTGAATGTGGGTAGAATAGGTGGGGCGTGATTGATTATGCTGAGATAACAGATCTCGCCGACTCCGCATATATTTCGGGCCACAAACAAGGACATTACATAATAATGAAAGTATTTTATGCTTAATAATTTATATCTGTTGACAATACTTATATATCATACACGGAAATAATAAATGAAATGAATTGAAATGTGATTGAACTTTCTGTTCCCAACTGGGCTAATGAAGACGGGCATATACGCCATATATCGAATTCCATCTGCTAAGGGGTCTTTTACGTGCACGCCAATGTGTACACTGGACCACGATTTTTTGTCCCATCCGAAGGAGGAACGACTAGACAACTGCCCTTGTAAGGACGGAAGTAAAAATGGAGTTAAACATACATTATACAAGAGATAAATCTGTCTATTGTAGGTCTTTCTTTACGCCTGAGATGTTACATTAATTATTAATTAGATATTAATTAACTTATCCAGACCATATTCAATTCTCGATTCCATTGCTATCCTGTGATACTTAGCTGATTGGAACACATTTTTTGAAAAAAAAATGAAATCGATAAACGGATAATCGAAACTTTGGTTTTTTATCATACAGAATTTGGTAATGATGATCGGGGCTAGCCTAAAATTCAAAAGCTTTTATCTCGGTTCAGAGTTGAGCATTTTGACTGAAATTTTCATCATAATATTTCCTTGACATTATTTAGTTTTAACTGTTATTGTCGAAAACTGTCATCTTTTTATCTAATCGCTCATAATGTATTTTTAACGCTTGATACGACAAATGGGGGGGGGGCGAATGGTTAGCACGTGCGCGCTGTATGATAAGATAATGTCATTGAGTCAACTGGCAACGTTTCGTTTTCCGGGTTGTACATGGCAAGGGGTAGTGTCGCCTATCAGGCGCGGATACAGAGGGGGGCGCACCCGGCGCACGCCCCCTCTATTTTTTGTGGTGGCGAACAATTTTTAGCTCCATATATTCTCGCGGGAAAGGAGAACAAAAACAGTTTAGGTTGTAAATCGCAATTTACAGTACTAGCATGAAATTAGTCTTTGTGGGCATTTTTGTCCACTTAAAAATCACGGGCCGGGCTTCGCACTCCCAACTTGGTGCAGCACGCCCCCCCCCCTTCTGAAAATCCTGGATCCGCCCCTGCCTATCCAACCTCGTGGGGTTTTCCGGGTCCCCCGGTTTCCCCCCACTCTTAAGGACCCGTACGCGCAAGCGAATTATAGAAACCTCCCGTTAAACCCCGTTTCTCTGTCTTTCTCTCTTACAATGAGTAGCGGGCATTGGTGATATGACATCTATTTCGAGCTATAAACAAGGATATTAGATAATGAGTAAATCTATTTGTATTATATTAGATTTGTAGCTGTTGACATACCAAATAAGGAAGTAATAACGGTGTTAATGCTGGATATCACTAACAACCAATGACAACGCTCGGATTCCACCTTCGTGGCATAAATCACTTTAATTTCCGGCATGACTTTATAACTATGCTGCGCTGAGCGACGTAGGCATTTATTGAATTATTTTTTATAAACGGGTAGTCGGAAAGAGTGTTAGTTCAATACCGATAAAGGAGGGTCGCCGGTCCAACCTCGTAGGTTTTCTGTGGGTCCTCCGGTTTCCTCCCACTGCTAAAGACTCATACACGCAAATTGAACAATATGTTTTAGTGTCGAAATGACCTGGTTTGGGTCGATTGGAATAGAGCTGCGTTAGAAACATTATACCAGTTGTTGGATATGACGGTCATTTAGAGCAGAGATAGTAAACTTGATAATCCTCTTTTGCAGAAAGAAGGTGATATTTACGTCATAATCCAACAAATATTACAGGCTAGCGTTGACATCGAGAGTTGGTCTGGATATGTTAATTAATGTCTAATTAATAGTTTATATAACATTTCAGGCCTAAAGAAAAACCTACAATTTGCAGATTTAGCTCTTGCAAAATGTATGTGTAATTAGCCTTTTTGTGTATGACAGATGTGAACCAGGGTAAGACCGCATTACAAAACAGTATACTAATTGTCGTATATGGCGGCCATTTAAGGTAGAGATCTATGATCCCCGAAGTAAAATTGATAATCCTCTATTGCAGAAGGGGGTCACGGTGGCTAAGTGGATAAGGCGCTGGTTCGCTAGCCTGGAGGTCGGGTGTTCGATCCCTGCATTGGCCGAGAAAGTTCATCTCGATTTTCCCTCGTGATTTCCTCTTGTCAGTGATGCAGAAGGAGGGCTTGACAAGCACAGCAGCCTAGTCGTTCGGATGGGACGAAATACCGAGGGCCCGTGTACACATTGGAGTGCACGTAAAAGATCCCTTGGCAGTTGGAATTCGATATAAGAGTAGGCCGTAGCGCCGCTGCCCGGGCAAAATTTCCCTCATCGCACACTGTATGGCGTATGCCCGTCTTCCATTAGCCCAGGTTAGGTGCAAAAGAGTAGGACGTTAAACCCCATTTCATTTCATTTCATTTTCTATTGCAGAAAGTGGGTGAGATATACGCCAGCCGCCCGTGCGTATTCCAATCTTAGATACATGATTGTTGATGTGAAAACTTGGAGACATTGTTCAGGGTAGAGTATTGATATTCAGATTGTTTGGTAGACAATGACATTCTACTCGAGGCCTTTTGTAATAGACCTATCAATCAGCGAATAAACTACACAAACTGTCAGTTTCCATCAGAACAATCATAATAGAACAATCATAATAGAACAATCCTCTATTCAATCTCTTCAATCTCTCTATACGACACCCTTATCTATTATTTAACAGTAATCGCTGTTGTTTTTATCTCTGCTACACTACAAATATAAGAAGACAATTGTTTTGGTTTTTTTTTTTTGCTAATCATATCTTCATCTGTGATTTCAATATATTTTTATGAATTATTTAGCTAGGATTTTGCACTTTTCTCAATCATGTACTTTTCTCTGTGGGGTCATGAAGCCAGAACGAATAGAATAGTCTAATGTGTTGAAATTAGTTGATCTACGAATCAGGATTGCAACAATATTTCTATCAATTATTTCGCTAGGAATTTGTCAATTCCATGTGACAGAATCAAGGTATCTTTTGGTTGGTTGTAAGAACACAAATTTCGTTAAGATGGCGTTAGACTGCCGTATAAAACTTAATGCTGAAACGCATAATGGTAGACGATTCGTGTACCAATGGTAAAATGTTTATTTTGTCTTATATTGGATATCAGAAGCCCATCTTTTGCCGGTAAGATCACAACAGTAAAGTTGATTTAAATTAACAGATAATCTGTGTTTTCAATGTCGAGGACTTTGGGTGATATTGAGTTAGAGACTTAGCTACTTTAAAACGAAAGTAAAGTCTAAAAAAACGAAACTTTGTTTATATTTTAGCTTCCTGATCTTTGAAAAATCTTTGAAAGAAGCCCATGAAATACCATGACCTAAAAGCGCACGCACAACAACACCTACACCCTCAACACACCACTCTCCCCACAATTCAGAAGAAATGAGCAAGCAACTTTCCGTTCTTGAGCAAGCTTCCTTATCGTCACACGATCCGCCTCGCATATTTTTATCAAGGCAATCAAACGATAGAATAAGCTAATTGACATTTACGTCTGCAGTAATCTGACCTTAGAAAATTAATAAAAACCACTAGATAGTCCCGGATATTAATATCACTCCCGTCCATCAAAATTAATAAAAACTATTATTTATTCCTGGATGTAAACGACTCGCTTCCATTAGAGTTAATACAAACATGATAATGTTAATCATTTAAGTTTTATCAGAGATGAGCTTGTGTTTAATGTGGCTTTAGATCACTTCTCAGCTACGTCTACACTAGCAGCATTCACCGTCTACACTAGCCTTTTAAATCCCGGTTTTTTCCTAAAAGCCGGCTTTTTCAATTTCTCAATCGTAAAAGCCGGCTTTTTAAAATCCGGCAATTATTGAGGGATTTTTCAAAATCAAAAAGCCGGCTTTTTCAAAAAACCGGCAATTTTATGTGTGTAGACGGTAAATCCGGGATTTATCAAGTACCCGGATGTCATTATCTCTGCAAAATTGACTGAAGCCGATGGCGTAATAAATAAACCGGAAGTTCCACAAATAACGAAGGTCGGTGTTCATCGTCTTTTTCCGTTCAGTCAGTGTAGACACTACACTTGAAAAAGCCGGGTTTTGAAAAAACCGGGTTTTTAAAAAGCCGGCTTTTTCAAGCCTAGTGTAGACGAAGCTCTCATGTAACTATTTTGGTCGAGGTAAAGCATACTGGTCTATAGCTGTCAGAGGAAATCTACTCTTCGTCACGTACACGCTAGGACGGGGAATCCCAACCATGACACTTGACCCAATAACACCCCGTGTTCTAACGCACATGCGTTAATCCATTGTTATATTGTGTCATTAACTACTGGAGAGAGAGAAGGAGAGAGAGAGAGAGAGAGAGAGAGAGAGAGAGAGAGAGAGAGAGAGAGAGAGAGAGAGAGATTAACGCAAAGCAGAAATAGGGTCCGGTTTTGGGCATCAGACCACACAGCAGAAAATTGGAAGATGACCGATAAGTTTATGGTATTTATTCGACCAGAGAGAGAGAGAGAGGGGGGGGGACATTTCGGGAGTAGCATATTGTACAATATAATTAGCAGCGTGGAGAAACCCAATTCATTATCATGTACAAGCATGGGTACAACACTTACACTTGACTAAATTAGGACCTTTAGACACCCCCCCCCCAACACACCCACACCCTCCCTTCTTTCCTCTAAGGAAATTAAAGCGTGACATTTGTAAACTACATAGTCAGCGTGAGAAAGAACTTATCTAATCTGAGTCACGGTTTTAAATTTGACACACAATGTCATTCTTGTTTTGATCTTGAGGATATAAAATGTAATGTGAATTATTGTGGTTTACCATCCTGTTCATCACTATTTATTCCTCCTTATCACGTGACTCACATTCTTGTGGTTTAAGTTACTTTACATTTAATCTTTCATTTGTTCGTTGTTCATTTATTATTGCATTTATCTGTTTATTATTTCATTTCTCTATTAATATTTTCATTTATCTATTCATTTATTATTTCATTCATCTGTTCATTCATTTCATATATCTATTTCTTTATTATTTCATTTCTCTATCCATTAATTATTTCATTTTAATATCCATTCGTTATTTCATTTATCTCTTCACTTATTTCATTTATCCATCCATTCATTATTTCTTTGGTTATCCTTTTATTTATTATTTCATTTGATCTATTAATTCATTAAATTTTATCGATTTACACATAATATATTACCCAGTTTGTCTTTCTACCCCTTCAATCTAGTCTTCTTTCATGTCTTTTCATGCATTCATTCCTTCCTTCATATATTGGGGGTTGAATTGCCAAATAGTTAGCGTGTGCGCGTTGTATCGTAAGGTCTGTCATTGAGTCAACTAGTGTGTTTTGTACGCGACAAAGAGTAGGGTCGCCTATAGAACGTCTTAAGTTTTCTCCGGGTCCTCCGGCAAGCGAATAATTGAAATAAAATTAAACCGTGTGTTAATCCTAAAATGAACTAGTTTGTGTCGAGTGGACGTTAAACCCCATTTCTCTCTCGCACTGTTCAAGACCCCTACGCGTAATAAATAAATAAACCATGTGTTATTCCCAAATTGACCAACTTTGTGTCGAGTAGACGTTAAACTCTCTCTCTCTCTCGCTCTCTCTCGCTCTCTCGCTCCCTATATATGATTTAATTATACCATGCTCATTAATTATGGAGTATGTCAAGAGCTGCCACTATCTAGGTTACTTTTGTATACACTGATAATAAAGGATTGGTCGACAAGTACCTTTAAATCAATACGTTACTTAGTTCTAAAGAACGGGTTAAAGGGCTTATCAACACTTTCAATCCACGCTGGACAACATTAGAGAGAGAGAGAGAGAGAGAGAGAGAGAGAGAGAGAGAGGGGGGGGGAAGAGATAGGGTGAGCGGGGTAACGTCAACTCGTCACAGAGAGAGAGATAGAGATAGACGGAGAGAGAGCGAGAGCGAGGGGAGAGAGAGAGGGGGAGAGAGAGGGGGAGCGGGGTACCGTCAACTCGTCACAAACTAGACCATTTTGGGACTAACATATGGTTCAATTTTATTTAATAATTCGCTTGCGCGTAGGGGCCTTTAGCAGTGGGAGGAAACCGTAGGACCCGTAGGAAACCCTCAAGGTTTGACAGGCTACCCTACAAAGGGGAAATCGAAATCCCGCCAGTTGACTTAATGACAGGCCTTATGATGCAGCGCGCACGTGCTAACCATTTGGCTACCAACCCCCTGGACAAAATCAATGTCTTGGTCGTTATACGGGTTTGAGAAATCATAGCAATCATTATAAGGAGTGTCTCAAAACTGAAATTATTTGTCAGTCGAAACAGCTAGTCACTTTGCTCTTACAAGTTTAAAACGCGTCTCTAGTGAAGCGGGGGTTGCAATTTGCCGAAAGACCGATCGTCCCTTTAGCGGCGATATCGGATTTATATGACGTGTAAAGTAGTTTATTTTCTGTTATCAGTCCGTTAGATTAAATAGTTAATAGTTGTAGGCGTATCAAAACCACAAACAACTTCCGAAAATTAAGTAGTTCAATCATCAAAAATGTCGATCACGTCCGGAGAAAGGCGCGGAATCCTATATATACATATCAGTATAAACTATATTATAAACATTTATAATAACACTTAGTATCGTTGGGGGATGGCCGAATGGTTAGCGTGCGTGCGCTGTATCATACGGTCTGCCATTGAGTCAACTGGGCCTGTCCAGCCTCGTGGGTTTTCTCCGGGTACTCCGGTTATCCACCCTACTGCTAAAGACGCCTACGCGCAAGCGAATTATTGAAATAAAATAAAAAAAACCATATGTTAGTCCCGAAATTACCTAGTTTGTGGACTTTAAAACCCACTTCTCTCTTTCACTTAGTATGGTTATCAAGTAATCAGTATGAAAGATAGTGAAGTCATATTTAAGGGTTTACCACGATAACTGCACGATTGAAGCCACGATTTAAATCGCAGCGTGAATCGTGATAGTAGGAACATAGCATAACCCCCATTTCATTTTATTTCATTTTATTTCAATTATATAAACGTTTCGACAAGTATCCTCTTATCGTCATCAAGCACAACTTCTGTTAATGTGTTTTCCCGATCGCTAAATGCCACTTAAAGATTATATTCAATTATATAAGCTTTGTTTGTTATCATGCACCCTTTTAACCAATATTCCGTGAGAAATTACTGCATAAGTCATACAATTAAGGATGTCTAATTATAAATAGCTTGAATTTGTTAACATAATTTAAGACTTTATTCTATTGGTCGGTATGTTTCAGGATTTATAATCTATTTCGAGCATATATCTTAAATGTCGTAAACTTAATAATTACATTTGACTATTTCCTTCAAACTCTCAACCTGTTACTATGACAACAAGATGATGTATGTTTCTAAATATCGTGAAATATGCCTGACAAGATCATGTCCCACAAAATAACTGTCACTTTTTAAAACATTAAAAAAAACATTTAAAAAATGTGTGCAACGGCAATTAAAGGGGTGGATCATCTCATTTAAAAGTCCGTTGGTCGATTAAATAAAAAATATAGACTCTAAGAGCCGAATGACATTAATTGAAATACTAGTCTTTCTTTAAGACACGGCAATTTAATTCTTAACTCTTCGTTAAGTGACTTGCTTTGTTCCAGGTACGTGCCAAGTGGGATAAAAGCCTTAGTTTCGTATGTTTAAATGTATACACACCATTTTGTATTTGACTCTAATATTGACAGGTTGAGAAGCAATTCAACAGAAGTGAACACAAGATAAACAGACCACCCTCCCGCTAAATGGTCTTCTGCGAGACGGCAACATTGAAGAGCTGTAGCGCCAGATTTATACGAAACCTATTTACGGTAGTCATTTGAAAACAAACCTAGCTCTGTTTACCGTGCACGAGCTGTCGAAATTTTTGACACAACTGTAACTAAGTATGCAAACAGCAGACTAGAAGGACATAGATTGAATAGCTTATAGTGATAAACAGAAGGGCTACTTTGTTGTAAAAGAGGTCAATAACTTGATTGTCTTCGTGTTTCAACAACTACATGCTCATCTGACCCGTAAAGGTACACCTTAAATCAAAATGTCCGCTCCCTGTGACACCTGTCATGACGTGAAAACGTTACCGGAAGTTCTTTAGCCAACAAGTGCTGGCACAATTTTTCGTTTGTGGATAGAACGTCAATTATATTATACACCCCCTCCACCTCTAATGATGACGATTTTAAAAAGTCACGTAATAAATAAATATGTTCATATAGTCGCACAGTCTATCACTCACGTAGTACAGAGAGAGGGAGAGAGAATGAGAGACAGAGGGAGGTGGGTTTAACGTCCACTCGAAACAAACTAGGTCATTATGGGATAAACACATGGTCCAATTTGATTTCAATAATTCGTTAGCCTGTAAGAGTCTTTAGCAGTAGGAGGAAATCGGAGGACCAGGAAAAAATCCACAAGGTTGGACAGGCGACCCTGCTCGTATAACCGGGTGAATCGAAACTACACCAATTGACCCAATGACAGACCTTCTGATACAGCGCGCACGTGCTAACCATTACGTCATCAAACCCCCTCTATATATTCCCATAGCATACGTCGACGACTTCACACTTGACTGCAATAGAGCTATGTATTGCGCAGTTACCTCTTGCATAAGGAAATGACACAAGATAATAAAAAAAACCCCACCCAATCATCGTATCTTATTAGATCATCTTTGTATTTTTTCACACATGACAATTCTCAAGATCATGCGAATATTTGAAATTTCTACGGATTACATTATCAACTTTTTTATTTCAAGGGCCATCGTCATTTGATTATCTAGAGAGCTCACCGTCATCCGATGATCTAGAGAACTCATTGTCATACGATGGCCTAGAGAACTCATTGTCATACGATGGTCTAGAGAGCCCATTGTCATACGATAACCAAGAGAGCTCATTGTCATCCAATTATCTAGAGAGCTCATCGTCATCCCATGGTCTAGAGAGAGAGTTCTGTATGCGTCTGTGGTGTGAATCAATATCTAAATAATAATTTATATAACATTAGAAGCCCGATAAACGATCTGCAATGGACAGGTTAAGCTTTTAATTATTATCGTAAAGGCATGATTACTATGGACCAATAACAAGTGAATCTGGTGATCATGTAGAGCAATGTTTTATCACATTATCACTGCTTATGCCCCATTAATTGGATCTAGTTTGCCACCGCCCCCTCCTCCACCTCTGATTTCCATTAATTATAATATAAAGTATTTTCTTCCAAAGAATTAATAGAAAATAATAATAAACAGACTAAAAGCCTGATCAAAATACAAGGCAGGGGCGTGGTGAGAATGAGTTCATGAGTAGCCATACTCATGCGCCAAAAAGTTTTTGCGCCAAAATCACAATCAAATTACTCAAAAAATGAAAAACATTTGTAAGTGGAAAAATTGTTTCATCTGACCCAATTAAAAAAATTTTGAAAGAGTCAAGTTGGAAAATTTAATCATATTTTATTACCGTATTTCTTGTCTCGGATTGCTGGAGATTGCGTTTCTGGGCTTCTAATTTTCGAAATTTTCCCGGGGGAGGGCCCCCCGGACCCCCCGCCGCGGGCTCGCGCCTTCGGCGCTCGCGGTGACCGGATTCGCCGCCCACAGCTCCGCGGTCAGTAAAAGGGTTTTTGTGCCAAAATCTTTTTTGTTACTCATAATTTCTTCTCAATAATTGCCCTCACCACGCCCCTGATACAAGGTGAACACGACCCTCGGTTGCTATAGGATTGTTATACTCGGCCATTAGAACTTTATATCAGAGCAGCCTTTCCGAGATCGAAATGACGTGCATAAGGGAAGGACACACAGACGAAGCGGTGTTTGCAGGCATTCACTTTAGTCGGGTGGAATCCAATAACAGAGTGAAATTTAATTAGAGTGTATTGAAATCTGAAATGAATGCTATCAACTTCGATGTTCAATCTGCCCTACTTAATTTAACAGAGAGAGGAGAGAGGGGGTTTAACGTCCATTCGACACAAACTAGGTCATTTCGGGACAAACATGTGGTTCAATTTTAATTCAATAATTCTTTTGCGCGTAAAGGTCATTAGCAGTGGTAGGAAACCGGGGGACCCGGAAGAAACCCACGATTCGTGTACCAAAAGTAAAATGTATATTTTGTCTAAAATATTGGATATCAGAAGTCCATCTGTTCTCGGTAAAATAACAACATCCAGGTTGATTTAAATTGACAAATAATTCGTTAGAGTTAGAGACTTAGCCCCTTTAATTATACTTACATATTATCGCGTGTCATGCATGTATATTAACTCTTTCACTTAACTCGTTTATTTTTAGGTATTTTATTGAAACAAGAACGACCGAACAGGAAATATCATTATCCAGTAATCGATCACAGGAAATCACATATTCTATCGATATACAAAACCACGACATTAATATATTTAATATATAACAGGCGATGGATGTGAACACGAATTAATGCCTCTACTTGTAAAGATGGTGGAAAGATGCCTCTACTTGGAAACTATAGCTGGGTCGTTTTGGGGTTAACAAATGATATTTTTTAGCGGTGGAATGCAACAGAAGACAACACAAGAAGTTCGGCAGGTGACCCTACTCTTTTTGACAATTCTGAAGATGGGTTCTTCGCGCAAATACTTGAAATTCGATGAACGTGAACACGACTTGTAATAATGAAGGAAAGATGCATCTACTTGTAAAGATGGGGGAAAGAAAGCCAAGTACGAAACTGTGCCTTAATCACTGGGTCGGCCCATTGTCACATGATAATAATAGATGAAAGTTAATAGAGAGAGAGACAAATGGGGTTTAAAGTCCACTCGACACAAACCAGGTCATTTTGGGACTAACATATGTTTTTAATTTAAATTTTATTTCAATAATTCGCTTGCGCGTAGGGGTCTTTAGCAGTGGAGGGAAACCGGAGTGCCTGGAGGAAACCCACGAGGTTGAGAAGGCGCCCCTATCTCCATGCCACATACGCTCGCACCAGGGATCGAAACCACAGCCGCAAGCCAGAGGTGACCGGCCAGCTAGAAATCGAAGCGCGGCACTCTAGACCACTAGGCCATCCCAACCCCCCTGAAAGTTAATACAAGTGTATAATACTCTATACAATGTACACGGGGGGGGGGGGAGGTCGCGTTGTATCATAAGGTCTGTCATTGAGTCAAATGGTGTGGTGTCGATTCCTCTGCTGTACGTGACAAGGAGTGGGGTCGGCTGTCCAACCTCGTGGGTTTTCTGTGGGTCCTTCAGTTTCCCCAACTGCAAAGGACACCAACGCACAAGCGAATTATTGAATTTGTATTGAACCATGTTATGTTTGTTCCAGATTAAACTAGTTTGTGTGAAGTGGACGTTAAACCCCCATCTCTCTCTCTCCATAGACGAGGCCATTAACACAAACATAATTATACTTGTTGTGTGTGACGTAATATTGAACGTGTTACTACATGATGTATGACGCGTAGAAACGGCGAGTGATTTTTAAGGTGACACGGGGACAATGATATCGGTGTCAGAAGTGGTGATGTTACCACACAAGTTTTAACATGAACAAGTAGTGAAGGTTATGATGGTAGATGTCAACAGGGTATTTCAAAACACCCTCTTGAACTTAAAGGGCGAGGGCGTACATTCTATAGTGGCTGTAGACACCTGGAACAGATTGGAGAGAGAGAGAGAGGGAGAGAGAGAGGGAGGGAGAGAGAGAGAGACTCAAATTAGATCATTTTTGGACTAATGTTCAATGTTATTCTAATAATTCGCTTGTGCGTAGTGGTCTTTAGCAGTGAGAGGAAACCGGAGGACCCGGAGGAACGACCCCACTCCTTGTCACGTCCAACAGGGTAATCGAAACCACGCCAGTCGACTCAATGACAGAACTTATGATACAGCGCGCACGCGCTAACCATTCCTGCCCCCTCCGCCCCCCTCCGCTGCAATAGGAATTATTTATATTTATCTCACACCATGGACATGTAAATAATCATACGTTCTACCTAGAATATCGTGTCAGACGTTAATTAGGTTTGTTTGATGATGGAGTGCGTTCCTACACGGGTTGTATGATGTGCCTTTAAGTCGCTCCATATATACCGTCTATCTTAACTACATCTAGTGCGCAGGTCAGTGTGTACCATCCGTAACCTAATTAAAACCTGGTATTTATTTATGTTTTTACTCCATCAAAATAACAACACCATGGTAACCTCCCGCCATTTTATCAATAAAATCTTTCCGATCAATCAATCGGTAGGAAGCGTAAATTAGGTCGTCGGTATTCACACAAACACTTACACTGGCATATTCCTGAAGCAATGGCCGATTACCTATAATCAAACGAAACGCTGCGCGGAGTATGTTACACTGGTTGCTCTATTTGATTCTAAAATCACAAATGGCATTTGGCACACTCACATTCAATTACACGAGAGAGAGAGAGAGAGAGAGAGAGAGAGAGAGAGAGAGAGAGAGAGATGGGTTTAACGTCCACTCGACACAAACTAGGTCATTTCGGGACTAACGTGGTTTAAATTTATTTCAATAATTCGCTTGCGCGTAGGGGTCTTTAGCAGTGGGAGCAAACCGGAGTACCCAGAGAAAACACACGAGGTTGGACAGCGACCCTACTCCTTGCCACGCTCAACCGGGGATTCGAAACCACGCCAGTTGACTCAATGGCAGGCCGTATGATACAGCGCGCGCACGCTAACCATTCGGCCATCCACCCCCTTAATTTTACGGAGCTTGCGATCTATGTACATGATTTGTAATAAGTACGGGTCCTGGTTGTTTAGGGTTTGCAGACAAAAAGTCTTGGCTACAAAGAAGTCAATTTTTAACACATGCACGCAGTCAAAAGCATTAGATATGCTCTTAATAATAAACTTAAGAAATCTCTTTGTACTTTTGCACAATAAAAACGTTTTATTTTTTATTTTTATTTTTACTTTGCGTGAGTACTTAGTTTTTAAAAGAATGAGTCATGAATTATGTAAGTTTGTGATCTAGACAATCTAGGCCCTCCCCAACGACGACAGAATTTTCTCGTACTAAGGTCGTTGATTGTTTTCATGTTTACGGCCCAATGTGTACATTGCATGCCGGGACGAGAAATAAATACGCATGAATCAAATGTTGATCAAATATAATAACGAGAAAGTTCTTTCAATGCACTACGATGGAAAAAGAAAATTGTAATTCGACCTTTATCGCCAAAGTAAAATCGAGGATTTACAAATTGCTGCATAAGCGCCACTTTTGAGAAATTTACAATTTTAACCAGATTTTTTGCGCTGCTTTTATAATCATTCTAACGGATAACCCGGCGAAACCGGAAGCGGTTGGCTAACGCCATGTAACTTATATATGTTACTCCCCCATCAGAGCTACCTCTGTGTGACCGCAAATCCTGAAAAAACGAACGAGTGTCACAAATATTAGTATAAGCTCGCTTCAGATTGGGAGCCAAGGTGTTTCTGTGAGTTATTAGCGTGGTTACCTTTGTCAGTGGCGCAGGACGCAGGGCCTGGCAAGCAACGGCGCTTAGGCATTCATATTGAACGAAAACCAAAATCCCGCGTTTCATTTTCGATATTTGAGCTATTATAGCTATGGTCCGCTCTTTATCTAAGTCTTACATAGAAATTTATTCACATACCAAGGTAAACGGATTTTTTTTCACTGGATTAAAAGACGATTGCCAGTTAATAATTCAATTAAAAATGGATTATCGAAACAAAGTTAGCAACGACAATTGGGACTACAAGATTCTTCAAACGACCATAACTCAGCTCACAATAAAGAAATTTGAATGAAATTTCAATATATTCATACTGCATTGCCTTCTTTTATAAACAATAGCTTGAGCGACCAAGTCCCTGATTCAAGAAATCTTAACTAAGATAAGATCCAAATTTTAGTAATTTGATTGGATAATATAGGTTTGATATTAGGGCTTAGCCAATCAAAATTGAAGTATCTACTAAAATTTGGATTTTATCTTTAGTTAAAGGGACAATAACATTCTTGCTGGCTTGGTAGCTCCAGAAAATAAATAATACCCTTATTCTAAGTACTAGATGTTTAAATGTCCTACCTGTTGTGTAAATTATCCATTACAACCTATTTTACTTGTCCTGATGGTTCGAAAATATTTTAAAATCCAAGTCACATTTGAAAAGGTTTACGTTAGACTTTTCAAATCAATTGGTTGAATTTTTCCAATTTTTTAAAATAGGTGTGTTAAGATGAAATTTATATCATAATTTAATTGGAATATTCTAAAATAATACGATTTGTTGACCAGAATGAAGATTGGGACATATTATTCAGTTACAACAAGAGTGTTATTGGGGCTTTAAGATTTCGAGAATCAGGACCCAGTCCTTTATCTAAATCGTACATAACGTATCTTTAAATTATTGATTGACTTGCTTTGAGAATTTAATGAAATCATGGCACCGATATTCTGTCCCTCCCACCAACTGCGATTAGAACTACATAAACTTGAATAATGGCGTGATTATTTTTACATTAATGATGACGTTGTCGTTTGAATTTTCTACTCCCCTGCTTTCTTTTGATGATGTGAAAATTATAGATTTGTATAGAAACTGTGATACAGGGGCGGATCCAAGAATGAAGGAGGGGGTTTGCATTAAACCAAATTCTGTAGCTGAACATGGTGGGGTTTGGACCCCCCCCCCCCCCTGGATCCACCCCTGGGATAATGGTATGTGGAATAATGAGGAATTGGAGCAATGCATGCCACTCGTTTGATTTGATGAGGTAACAATACATTAAAAGCTATTGTTAACGAAGCCAACTTCCCAAACGAGAAGTCCGTGAGGCTATTGGGATATACACCCATAGACCACCATATTCCTGATCTTTTGTTCCACCATGGAGCAATGACCCGAGAAATCTCTCTCTGGCTATTGCTGGATTGACTTCCGATACCTGAGCTTTTGAGGGGTGTGTGTCTATTCGTCCGGTGTCTATTCAAATGAACTGGTTAATTGGGCGTGCTAAATCTCGTAAGCATTGATGTAACATCATGTAAACATATTTGGAGCTCTGTTTAAACCCGAATCACGTTAGTAATAATGATCGAGGCTAGGCATCAAGGCTAGGCATCGAGGCTAGGCCTAAAATTCAAACGCTAATATCTCAGCATATTTTCATCATATTCCCTTTACAGTATCTAAGTTTTAACTATAGCCAGACCTGTCAGTCCCATAACCATAACAGTCCTCCCCCCCCTCTCTCTCTCTCTCTCTCTCTCTCAGCATTGACAAATCCTAAAGAAGAGCACACTCAGGCACCTACATAAATATTGTAAATATAAATGACCATAATCGACCTGATGTGATGGACAAACGACAATACAACCACCGTATAATGTGGGCGTATAAAAACTGATTTCTGTAAGTGGGAGTATTAACTTAAATTAGCTTCTATTACTACTTTGCAACATGAAATTGTGGCAAATTAACCCTCGTGTCGCCAGAATGTTATTATCAGCACGACAATATACGAATAAAATCGTGGTTTTAATCGCGGTGATCACGTTGGGTTTTATCATGTATTGAGGCCAGTCGTAGCAATCGTGTTGATTTTGTCGAAGGGTGGGGGTGGGGGTACATACCGACCCTAAACAGAAACTAAAATCTGGAAATCTTATTGCAGGCTGCAGGTGCTGGACTGAACAGTGATAACCAGTCTCGGGGGGGGGGGGCTCGGCAGATCGTAATTCAATAGCGACATTCCTATTGTAAAAAGAGTTGAAACCACAGAAAGAACATGAAGACATACGATTAATCGTAACAGAACATTGCCTTGACAGTTCATATTAATATGTGCCGTTGAAAACCATGAGAAAGATTTATTAACAGAGAGAGGGAGAGAGAGAGAGGGGGGGTCAATTCCCTTCAAAACAACATAGTCATTTCTGTTCAATTTCATATAAGCAACTGGATTGCGCGTAGGTGTATTTTACAGTGTTGGTGGGAGTGAGAGAAACTTGACTAAGTGACAGTCCTTATGACCGAAAGAGCGCGCGGTAGACTACTCGATCAACCAACCCCGCGGCAAGACAAAAGGGAGGGTCTACGAGTGACTCGGTGAGTAGACGTTGGCTCTCTAACTTGGCGGTCCCGTGTTCGATCCCTTATAGTTCATCGGGATTATCCAGCGTGGTTTCATAAGGAACGACGAACAGCCTTACGGATGGACAGAAACACCGGGATCTGGTGTACAAATTGGCGTTCACGTATAAGAACCCTTGACAGTTGCAATTCGAAATAAGAGTAGGCCGTAGTTACGCTGTCTGGGCCTAATTTCCCTTATAGCGAATTGTAAGGCGTCTTCATTAGCCCAGTCGCGGCACATCAGTAGGACGCTAAACCCCAGTTTATTTTATTTCTGTCTGGAGTTCGGTAACCCTTACATGTCATGTTGACTCACAGAAATAACAAGCTCTTTTGTATTACGAAGTAGTCATGAGTTTTTGTCTTATCTTGTGCATCATAAACACGCGAGTGATATCTAATATAATATACTGTTCACATACTGTACTTTTATTTATGAGTTTGTCGAGCGTAGCGATCCTCAAAAATTGTTTGTGGGCGGGGGTTGGGGGCAATGGTTAGCGCGAAGGCTATGCATCATAATGTCTGTCATTGAGTCCACTGCTGTGGTTTCGATTCCCCGGTTGTACGTGACAAGGAGTATTGTTGCTAGTGGGTTTTCTCCGAGTCTAACGGTTTCTTCACACGGTTAAAGACCCCTACGTGCAAACGAATTATTGAAGAAAAATTGAACCATGAGTCATTCCCGAAATGGCCTAGTCTGTGTCGAGTGGACGTTAAACACTCTCTCTCTCTCTCTCTCCTGACAAATTGTCTGGCGTTGTTTCGAATCCCCGGTTGTACGTGACAAGGAGTAGGGTCGCTTGTCCAACCTCGTGGGTATTCTCCGGGTCCAACGGTTTCCTCGACTGTTAAAGACCCCTACGCGCAAGCCAATTTATGAAATAACAAATGAACCATGTGTTATTCCCAAATTGGCCTACTTTGTGTCGAGTAGATGTAAAACACCCTCTATCTCCCTCTCTCTCTCTCTCGAAACACACACACAAATTGTCTGGCGCCTAGCTCATTTAGAAATTATCGCATATCAAACATCCAAACTGCTAAAGATGGCTAATGTAAGAATAAAAAGTGACTATTACTGGTCTTTATTTAGACATTTATTAGCCTGACAAGTGTATGATCAACTCTCTAGAACATGCAATCTCGGAGATTAAAAACAGATTGGAACTGGAACGCCATTTAATCATTCAATTTAAAAATGATGAATCGAGTCTTGATCTTTGAAATGTCCGAGGCTTTAAGAGTTGGTTATGTGTACATGTAAATAATAATGTATATAGCATTTGAAGCAAGATAAAAGATCTGCAATATGCAGAAATGAAATGAAATGAAATGGTTTTAACGTTCAGCCCCGAACTGGGCTAATGCAAACGGGCACACGCCATACAGTGTGCTATGAGGTACATTTTGCCCGGGCTGCGGCGCTACGGCCTATTCTTATATCAAATTCCAACTGCCAAGGGATCTTTTACGTGCACGCCAATGTGTACACGGGGCTTCGGCTTTTTGTACCATCCGAACGACTAGACAGTTGCCATTGTAGCAATAGGCAGATTTAGCTCTTGCATAATGTATCTTTAATTAATCAGGATGATAAAGATGGTATGACGTTAACCCCTATTTTATCATCGTAAAGGCGTGATTAATCTGGACCAATAACAAGTGAATCTGGTGATCATGTAGGACATTAATTATCATGTTATCATTGAATCACGTGAACAAAAATGTTTTTAAAAAATACACTAGTCAGAAGGTCGCGGGTTCCATCCCTGCATTGGCCGAGAAAGTTCATTGGAATTTTCTGACGTGGTTTCCACTTGTCATTGATGCAGGGCGGAGGATGGACAGCCTGACATGAACAGCTGTCTAGTCGTTCGGATGGTACAAAAAACCGAGGTTCCGTATATACATTGGTGTACACGTAAAAGATCCCATGGTAGTTGGAATTCGATATAAGAGTAGGTCATAGTGCCGCAGCCCGGGCAATATTTACCCTCATCGTACTTGATTTGCCGAGGCCTTGGGGATTTGTTCAAGGAGCGGCCTTCTCCCCTTAATCCAAAAATACAGATAATTCAAAATTCATTGAACCATCGAACTTTTTCAATTGGGAGTCAATCAGACAACAATGTCTGGCATGACCTTTAATATTACGAACGCCATATTTGGAGTGTCGCCACCTGTTTTTGATGACTCTTAATTTCACACCCACTCGTTGACTATTATCCTAACATTACGCAAGTTTACATTGCTTGAATCAATGGAGAGGCTTACTATTCCCGCGGGGCATTTTAGCTGTCGCGTGTAACTCGCTAATTACGGAAGACACACATGCCAACATATTAAGGCTTGCTTATACAACAAGGCTACTAAAAGACCAAAGATCGTATTCTTAAAAGGTTAAAGTTATTAGAAAAGAGAAAATCTTTTTTTAAGTAAATAGAATTAATTATTGATGTATTGAACTTTCAATATTATAGGGAGCCCTATGTAAGAATACTTACATTATAATAGTTACATATTTTCTCATAACTCCTGCGATTGCGGTGACTAAGTGAGTAAGACGCTGGGGGTCGGTTGTTCGATCCCTGCATTGGCCAAGAAAGTTCATCCAGATTTCCCCGCGCGATTGCCCCTTGTCAGTGATGCAGGGTGGAGGGCTTGACAAGACAGCTATCTAGTCGTTCGGGTGGGACGAAAAACCGAGGTACCGTGTACACATTGGCGTTCACGTAAAAGATCCCTGGGCAGTTAGAATTCGATTTAAGAGTAGGCCGTAGTTCCGCTGCCCGGGCAAAATTTCAAAAGCATTTACAGAATGTGCGAATTTGACTTCTTGTAGAAAGAGAGAAATGAGGTTAACGTCCAGTCTAAACAAACTAGGTCATTTCGAGACTAACATATAGTTCAATTTTATTTCAATAATGCGATTTCGCGCAAGTGTCTTTAGTAGCGTGAGGAACCGGAGAAAACCAACAAGGTTTGACTGGCGACCCTACATTTTGTCGCTTGTAACTAGGGAGTCGAAACCACACCAGTGGACTCAATGACAGACCTTATGATGCAATGCGCACGCGCTAACCATTCGACCAAGGATACCATGAACATTGAAGACTAAGCACCCTGAACACCGTACACTGACAGCTGATATTTGTTTTTTGAAAAGTTTTTTTCATATTTTGCAATCAACAACGATAAAGAAATCACTACTTAAGAACCAGACTGTTGTTAAGTCGAGAAATTGGTTCCTACAAGTAGATATACAAAGGTTTGGTTCTAATGTCGCCAAATATTCATAAGACAACTCGGCCGCCATCAACATTCTTACTTTATGTAAAGTCTAACTTGAAATTGATTGATTAAAACTATTGGTTTTGTTATTGACATTTAGTAATAATCTAAAACTGTGGGTATTTTTAATCTGTTCAAGTATGATTTTCAATATCTCAGTAAATAATGCACTCAGACTATTTTCTTCACTAAGCTATTTTTAAGAACTGTCCGTTTTCATTGGCAAAGAAGCGAGCTCTCTTGTACATGTTGGTATGTACGTAAAAGAACCCTTGACAACTTATGGTCGTTCGGGTGGGACGAAATATCGATGCCCCGTGTGCACATTAGCGTACACGTAGAATTCGACATAAGAGTAGATCGTAGCGCCGCTGCCTGGGCACAATTTCCCTCACATATGTATTTCGGCTACAATAAGGCTAACAATTATGAGTAAATTCTTGACTTAAGTCTGAGAATGCTTTGTGAACTCGGGACCCAAGCACAATTTCCCTTATAGCACACTGTATAGCGATAGAATTGTGGTTTAACGTCCACTCAACACAAACTAGGTCATTTCGGGGCTAAACAGTGTATATCATATTCTGTCTTCATTAGCCAAGTCGGAGTAGTAGGAAGTTAAACCCCATTTCATTACATTTACTGATTGTTTGATTTGTTATGAAATCTTTATTGACTATTACGTATTGTTGAATCACCCAATGGGTGACCTTGTCATCATATACCTTTCAGCGCACCTGTTTTTCTCTCTTTATTTATAGAGTTATAGAGTGAACTTTACCACGCTATCTTCAAGTAGGTCTATTACTCCCCACAGGGGCGGATCCAGGATTTTCAGAAGGGGGGGGGGGCGTGCTGCACCCACTTGGGAGTACGAAGCCCGGTCCGTGATTTTTGAGTGGAAAAAATGCCCACAAGGACTAATTTCATACTAGTACTGTAAATTACGATTTCCAAACTAAACTATTTTTGTTCTCCTTTCCCACGAGAAGATATGGAGCTAACAATTGTTCGCCACCTCAAAAAAAGAGGTGGCGTGCGCCAGGTGCGCCCCCCCCCCCTCTGGATCCGCGCCTGCCCCACCACCCCAAACACCAACCATATAATTTGAAGATAAGGTCGATAAATAAAATCGCTTATGGTGCAATATCTTGATCTATGTTGTTATAACGATACCCTCTTTCTTAATTGTAAGCCTTTCTTGCACAATATATTATGCTATCACTTTAATAATCCGAGACCTCAGTTATATATTAAACATGTACACACACAGAGAGAGAAATGGGCTTTAACGTCCACTCATTTCGGGACTAACATACGGTTCAGTTTTATTTCAATACGGGTCTTTAGCAGGGGGAGGACACGGAGAAAACCCACGAGGTTGTACGGGCGACCCTACCCCTTGTCACGTACAACCGGGGATTCGAAACCCCACCAGTTGACTCAATGACAGGCTTTATGATACAATGCGCACGTGCTAACCATTCGGACATCTCCGCACACCCCCTAACATGTACACTATGTATAGATAAAGAGTTGACCATTTTTACTATAAAAGTTCAAAAATAGATAATCTAAAATGAACATATTAAAAACTTCATTCAAATCACTTTATTTTGAGTCAAGTGATCGCTGTTCGTAGTTTTGAAAAGATGTGTGTACTGATTGTGTATTATAGCAGCCCTAACCACGGTACTGGTATATTCGAAGCATAGCCTCGCTTTCCTGTTTTTAAATTAAATCATTAAATGACTCAACCGTTCAATCAAGAGTTGATTATGGTCTTGTCATCTTAAAAAATGTCTTATTAACATTTTAGGCCTAAAGAAAGACCTGCAATAGGCAGATTTACATAATGTATGTGTAATCGAATCTTCTAGACTGAAAGGAATGAGCTGTAAAGTCCTACTTCGTGAACCTAAACTGGGTCAATAAAGTCGAGAATCTACTAGACACTAAAAACCAATAATAATTAATCCATTAATAAAATAAACAGATATATACGAATAAAGAGAGAGTGAAAGAGAAATGGGGTTTAACGTCCACTCGACACAAACTCGGTCATTTCGGGACTATGAAATAGGGTTTAAAGTCTCATCAATACATGAACTTGGGTCATTGTGGGACTAACATGTCGTAAATTGCGCAGTTATCTGTGTACTGCAATGGACCTTTTACGTTCACGCCAAAATCTAGCCGAACGACAAGGTACACTCTGCTTGTTTGCGTACGCCAATTTTTACACGGGACCTCGGGTTTTCGTTCCATCCGAATGATTAGACAATTGTCCTTGTTGGGCCCTTCGTCCTGCACTACTGACAAAGGAAACAACGCCGGAAAATCACGATGAACTTTCTATGCGAATGGAACATATTTTAGCGAGAAACACCGGTCTTCAGGGACAACATATTAAATATAATTATGAACGACTTTTATATTTGAGTTAAAGGGGGTTGGATGGCAGAATGGTTAGCACGTGCGCGTTTCATCATAAGATCTGCCAGCCATTGAGTGAAACTCGCGTGGTTTCGATTCCCTGGATGTGCGTGACAAGGAGGGTGGTCGCCTGCCTAACCTCGTAGGTTTTCTCCGGGTCCTCCGGTTTCATTTCACTGCTTATTGAAATAAAAATTGAGCCATGTGTTAGTCCCGAAACGACCTATTCTATGTCGAGTGGACATTAAACCCCAGTTTGGGAAATTTGGTGGCTTGGAGAGGGGCTCGCACTAGCTGTACCATAGATATTAAAAATTTCATGCAAATGAATTTCATAGAAAATTAATTCATTTGGTAATAGACTTCGATGCCTAGTCGAAACGTCGCCATTAATAAACAGTAATTGAATTTAAAGATACATTATGGGAGATTAGATAAAAGAGCTGACAGTTTTTCGCTAATATATAATGTAAAAAGACTATGCTGAAAATTTCAGTCAAATCGCTCCACTATGAACCGAGACATTAGCGATTGAATTGAGACCAAGCCTCGATCATCATTACTAAAGTCGGTCGATTATCCATTTTGATGTTAAATAATCCATCAAAAATGTATTCAAATCCAGTAAATATCACAGGCTAGCAATGACATCAAAAGTTTATTATGGTCTGGATAAGCTAATTAATGTCAAATTAAACATACATTATGGGAGAGCAAAAACTGACTTTTGTCGGTCTTCCTTTGGGCCTTAGAAGTCATAGAAATTATAAATTAGATCTTTATTTAAATAACAAGCCCAAAATGAACTCTGTAGACCTACGGATGGCTTGGATTGGGATCGGATTAAAACAGGATTTCGTTGACTGATTTAATCACTATGGCGTCGTGGGCGGGGCTTCTCCGTGACGTTGACGTCATCATACTTCCGGACTGTTTTCTATTCGTCTGCTTAGGGAGTCGCTTAGGCCTACCTGAAGTACAAAAGAGTACACGCAGGCAACGCAAGAAGTCGGCTATTTATTATAATTTATTTACAATACTGCCTCGTTGATTTGGCCCATTCCTTTCAAACTTTAATATCCTATCGCAGACTTTCTCTTCTTTTTTTATCTATATATTAAAAGTCTTAATTCTAATTTATAGTAAAAAATAAATGTATACGAATTGAATTGCAGTCCTGTCTCAAACCGAATACGCTATCGGTACTAGTCATTGTAAACATTACTTGATAATCGAGACTATATAGGTGGAGTTAACGCCTGTCAATCAACAATCGGCCATAATGGGAAAACGGTGTCGATGAATTTAACTACTATTTCTAGTAAAAAATTATAGTGGTAACAACTTCGTTCAGGATAAAGTAATTTGACTGAAATTTTCAATATATTCTTGTTTCAGCATCTATTTTTGAACTGTTATAGCAAGAATGGTTAACTCCTTGTAAAAATCTCCCATAATGTATCTTTAATAGTTTATATAATATTTCAGGTATAAATAAAGACCCGCATTAAGCAGATTTAGCTCTTGCATAATGTATGATTAATGAAATAGTAACCTGTTTATAGTAATTAAACTCACTGTATAATCTATATTGATATCTTTATATCGTCTTCATTAGCCCAGTCAGGACACAACAATAGTGCGTTTAACCCCATTTCATTTCATTTACATCCTTATGTACTAAATACTTGACAATTGCTAATTTAAGAATCTTCGAGTACTTTGACATTCTTACATTTTCCTTGTTCCTGCTTCTTTTTCCTGGTTCTTGTCTGTTTGTATTCCGACAGGGGGATCACGTGGCTAAGTTGGTAAGACGCTGGCTCGGTACATGTATCCTGGAGGTCGGGTGTTCGATCCCTGCATTGGCCGAGAAAGTTCATTCAGATTTTCCGGCGTGGTTTTTTGCACTTGACAGTGATGCAGGACGGAGAGCCTGACAAGGCGGTTGTCTAGTCGTTCGGATGGGAGGAAAAACCGAGCATGTAAATGATCCCTTTGCAGTTGGAATTCGATATAAGAGTAAGCCGTAACGCCGCTGCCCGGGCAAAATTTGCCGCATAGCAAACTGTATGGCGTATGTCCGACTTCATTAACCCAGGTTCGGAGCAAAAAAGTAGGACGTCAAACCCCATTTCATTTAATTAGTATTCCGCCAACTGTATTCAAATATGAAGGCTTATCCTCTTTCATAATTCAATAAATTCGTGATCTAATTTAAACGACAAGTGTTAAAAATGGGGTATTGTTTCGTCGTGTATTCAGATAAGGTGCAAATAAAAACACCACGATTTATATAATAGCTCTTAAGCGGGTCCAAACATCCCTTCAGCGGAAATATAGGCGTCATATTATAGTAGTTATTAGATAATTTCTATTGAAGTATCTACAAGATAGAGAGTCTTATCTGAACGGGGCTTGTAATAAAATCATGCACGGTTAGCTACACCCATTCATATCAAATTCAATACACGCAATTTGGGTGTAATTGGGAAAACTTAGATGGGACTCAATAGAAGTATTTTAACTTGTAATTGGGGAAGATGTTTCAGGAGTAGATGGCCACGTGGTTTCTGACATTTATAAACGTGTGTATGTTATCTATGAATCAACTCGGTGCATTGATATATATTAAAGTTTCTATCCAGATGCGCTTAAAGAGACGTTGGAAGTTTGTCATTTCGCTTCCGCAAAAGATAAATTTATCAAAACGGTTGTCATGAACTAACTTTCGCCTACCCACCACAGGGCGTAATTTATTGATTCCGGATTTTTTTTATTCACATTTTTGTATTTAATTATTCAAAAGAAATTCTGAAATTGAGAAGGAAATATGTGAAATAACCTTGATGGGCTACTGATCTATTATTATTATTAGAACCTGAAAAACTAAAGTTAAAAGCAACCAGTTTAAATGGTTCCCTTTTCGCTTGCGTTATTTTGGTAACAAAATGTAAACTCAAAACCGGGGGGCGGGGGGTAAATTTACTTTCGAAACGTTGCCAGGCGTAAACTCGTATAAAAGTGGTGCAGGGCGGAGGGTCGGTCGGACAAGGAAAGCTGTCTAGTCGTTCAGATGGGACGAAAACCGAGATCCCGTGTATACATTGGCGTGCACATAAAAGATCCCTTGGCAGTCGGAATTCGTTATAAGAGTGGGCCATATTGACGCTGCCCGGGCAAAATTCCCCTCATAGCCCAATGTATGGTGTATGCCCGTCTTCATTAGCTCAGTAAAGGATCAGAAAAGTAGGATGTTAAACGCCATTTCACTTCCATATTAATTTTTGAATGCATATGAACAGGTGTGCCACAGGGTTCGATGTTAGGTCAATTTTATTTCAATAATGCGCTTACGCGTATAGGTCTTTGGCAGTGGATAGAACCATGAGGACCCTGCGAAAACCCACGAGGTTGGACAGGCGATCCTTCTCCTTGTCACGTACAACCCCAGAATCGAAACCACGCCAGTTGACACAATAACAGACGTTATGATACAACGCTAACCATTTGCCCACCCCAACCCCTCCACTGATTGGAGCTCGTATCAATCACCTTGGAGGCCTTTGTTATTCGTGTAACTGGGTGTAACTGTGGCTAACTTATAGACAAACAAATCATTGGTAGGTAAGGGGGCGGGAACACACCCATTACTGTCCCAAAACTGTAATCAATAAAGCGTTAATCATTTATTATTCCCGTTACTAGCGACATCAAGACAGGCTTCAAACACTATTTCTATTAACCCACTTCTAAGTACACCCTTTCCTTAAATAGTTAATATAAATGATTAAATGATACAGTTCTCGGAAAGTGAATTCAATACGACACCCGTTTAATATAGTTTGCACTGAGTTAATATAATAATAGCGCTGTCAACATGCGGTCGTTATTTTAACAGGGTATTTATATCAATAAGCGGGCAAATGAAACGGAATGTTTTCTATGGCCGAAATAGTAAACGTAGTAAGAGCGGATGCAATGAATAAGGAAACGACAAGGCTTAATAAACAATATTAGCCAGATATCTCCTGCAATTAGACAGTTAAGCGACGCATATTAAATCTGATTTAGAGTTTTGATTGTCAGTTATTGTCATGGTTCGTTTGTAAAAGACAGTTTTATAATTAAGAGACTTCCTTGTGACTTTGAAGGGGGGGGGGGCTAATGTGTGCGCTTTAGAAAATTTTCTTGAATTCCTCTGAATTCATTTAGTGGTTTTTAGAAACATCATTGGGGGTGGGGAGGGTCTAACAAATAATGAGCTTGGTTGATTGTCGGTACGACGCGTTCCGAATTGACGTAACTGATTCCTATCACGGATTCTCGAATCCTGAAACAAGTATGGTCTGTTACAAATCGCAATCATATGCTTCAGCTATGGTGTTGGGTCCGGTTCCGACGAGACGGGGAAGGGGAGGGAGGGGGGAGAGTTGAGATCATTCAATTCAGGAACGTTTAATCGAGTATCCCCCAAGAGTAATATCCCCTTTAAATCGATCCACTTAATTTTAGAAACAAATTCCAATGATGCAATAATCTATGACAAAGCATTCTTAAAATCAGTCTCTAACGTAACAGGTAGCAACAAAACACTTGAAAATCAAAATTTAAACATTAGTTGGCCCCGACAACGGTCCCCAGCAGTCGTAAGTTCGTTTCTGCAGTTTAACGTTCACTTCTACCTGGGGCAATATCGTAGAAAAACGTTTCCAGGAAACTTGCGAGAGGAAGCCACAAAACAGGCTTGGTCCAGCATATCAGGGGAAGAGATAGTGCCTCTGCTGGGAGGTACCAAAGGTACGTCTTATCCAAAAGAGGGTACCCCCCTCCCCCCAACAACGAACAACTTTACGTTTTAATATCTCTAGAATTAGGGTTGGGCCGAATGTTTATAGTTGTAAAATACTAAAGATAGTCTAATAAAGAGATAACACTATTGACTCACCTAATAAATCGATACTTTTTACTTCTTTTCTTTTTAATCTGAAAGATTCAATTAGGCCAAACCAGCCATTAGGGTAAACGGGGGGTATATCCCCGACCATGCGTCTTTTCATCACATTGTTAGCTATTTCTTTCTTGGATAAATCACCTTCCGTTAAATACCCCACATCACATAATTTCCTAATTCGATTTAAAGGTGTGAAAAATACAATATATATCCCGTAGCACATCAAAGTCACCGACAGCAGGTACACATAGGTGGTCCACGAATACCAATCGGGCATCGAAGTGAAAATTGCTAAAGTTCTATTCATAATTGTCGTAACGGCCTTCAGCCAAAGTCCTCCCACCTCGATTAAAGGTAATGTCAATAATCGGTCCGTCACTGTGGCCGAAACGGCTAAAACACACAATAACAAAACACCAACTCCGACTGCGATTGTAACTTTCGATAAACGTATCGCCCTCGAACTCATCATCGTATGGTTGTATATCCCACCGTTCACTCAGTATTAATTTGATTGATAAACGAATAGTAATAATAAAAAAGAGAAGTAACGTAGAATAAATTGTTTTCCCACGATCCTTGAATCCGTTATGAGAATATTACTTCATGTACACGGAGTCGTCTCATATACTACTCTACATACCGGTTAATATGTAATAACACCGTTAGATAAGACCCGTGTTAGCCAATATAATTCGATTTCTGATTACTAATATCATTACCTAACTATCACATGGCTATACTGTAAGGATATGATCGACCTAATATACAATGACATGCCGGTTTCGTATCACACACACACACACGAGCTATAATACTTTATGTTGACGTCTGATCGCTATAGTATGTTCTGCATTAAACCTAAACTATACACTGCGCTACACGACTGATAGTACCAAGGACGCCATTCAGACCAAAGTCACGTGACAATGTAATTGGCTGGAGGGGTCTGAAAGGGATCCCGGAGAACGTGAGATAATTATAGAAGCACACCACATATTGGTCGACGGATCGTGTGACGTCAGCAGTATGCGTGTGGTTTGTGATGAGCTCAACAACGGTGAATGAATTTTAGTACAAATTACGTACTACCCATGTTTAGTCTCGTTACTCTAGATACGCATATAAACAAATGAGTAGGCCAACTCCTACGATTGTTACATTCAAATATAAAAAAAACTTGGCAATGTAATCAAACACAATTTATCATTCTTACCCATTAATTGCAATCCAAAAATAAATCTGTTTGTATCTAATCCATTTAGAATCATTAGACTGCTAAAATAAAGGAAACCTACGTTATAATAGCAGACATTAATTCTACGTAAAGCGCATTACGCAAACGAGACAAAAAAAGTGGAATTAACATTATCATTGTACTCGTTTTATAGGTTAAGCCATCAAAGGTTTTATGCGAAACTTCCATTTGAAAGTAAAAGATTTTATGTATTCAAAGCTAATAGCTACAATAATAAAGTCCAAACATTTAAGTTGAAGCATATGGTCACAACTTAAAATGGCAAACATTGAACAAGATATAGGCCTATATTTTGGGGACAAATGGGACTGGAAGTAGACCATTGTAGAATTAAACCTACGAAAAAAAAATTATTGCACGGGGGTATTGCACGGGCAGAAGCAATATTTATTTTCATTAAGAATTTTAACAACCACGATAGAGTAAAGTATAACTCTACACGTACACATATCATTAATTGTGAAATGTATTTAAAGTTTTATATATATTTTATTATTATTACACATGTTCATTTCGTATATATATTTTTTATTTTTATTACACATTTCTTATAGACGTTAAGCAAACTTTAATCTTGATAGATTAGTTGTAAATTAATCTAATTGTTTTAATTACTAAAACGTCTAGAGATATATAACTTAAGCTCATTCAAATTGTATTCTTATAATTAAATCTATTGTGCTAATTGTTCAATAGGTTAATCTTAGGACGCTCTAAATCAGGCCTGGTTACCAACATGTATATAAATAAAATAAAACCAAGTACGAACAATCAAAGTCTGCGAGCCAGCGCTTTACTCACTGAACAACCGCGGTTCTCTTGGTGCGAGTCTTGGTAATATGAATTGAGGATGATACAAATTGTTTTAGCCTAGCCTGCATGCTGCACTCCCCTTGCTTTATCACTTTTAAATATCAAATTCATTTGGTTGTCTGAAATGAAGAATCTATTGTTTGTACACGTGTGCTGTTGACGTATTCGTTCAGTATCTACGTTGACTAACGACTGACGACAAGCGGGTCGCAATTAAACGCCATAAATATTTTTTTTTTTTTATCATACCATTATCATGAGTGAATTTAATAATATCAATTTGGGCAACTGGATATTCTGAATGACTTATGGTGGAAGCAAAACAAAACAGAGAGAAATGGGGTTTAAAGTCCACTCGACACAAACTAGGTCATTTCGGGACTAACATATGATTTTTAATTTTTATTTTAATAATTCGCTTGCGCGTAGGTGTCTTTTGCAGTGGGGGAAACCGGAGGAGCCACGTACTAACCATTCATCCATCCAACCCCCCGACAGAGTAACCTTAACTTAAAATGTGCAGTTCTATAACTTCATGAGCTAAACGAAATGCACCGTACTTGTCAAAATAAGGGCCTTAGGCGTTCTAAAATTATCATATGCACAGATGTTTGAATGGATTTGTTTCACGTGTTGTCGACATTATGTAGTAGATGTTTGAACACCAATATGACACTCGACCAGGGGCGTAGATTTTGCACGAGGAACAAGATCCGGTCCGGGACCCCAAGAACAATATTTATATGTTTGTGCAGGGCAGTGGGGGGATAGCAGTCCCTCCCAGTGTCACCGCGTAATAATAGGCTGTGTGGGACATGCTAGAGTCGATTTGGTTAGCGCGTGCGCCTTGTATCATAAGGTCTGTCATTGGATCAAGTGGCGTGGTTTCGATTCCTTGGTTGTATGTGATAAGGAGTGTGGTCGTCTATCCAACCTCGTAGGTTTTCTCCAGGTCCTCCGGTTTACTCCCACTTCTAAAGACCCCTACGCGCTAACCATTCGGCCACCCAACCCCCTTAATATAGTTAAAACCTAGTTTTTAGAGTGTAGTCTGTCATTATGCGCAGATGTGTGGATGTTTTTTTAAACGATATCCGACACATATTTTAGTTTATAATATTTCCGCATCATAAATAAAACAAGTAGTGTCATTATATATTATTTAACATGATTTATGTTGATGGATGACATGGTTCATGAATAAATATTATTCTTATTTATCTCACTATTGTTATTATTCATTAATATTTCTATCGGGTGGGGGGAGATGAGGCTGCCGTTGAGGACGGGGTCGCGTTAACTAAGTGTGTACGTGACATGGGGTCGGGTCGCCTGTTCAACTCCGTGGGTTTATTATTCATTAATATTTCTATCGGAGAAGATGGGGCTGGCGTTGGGGACGGGGTCTCGTTAGCTAAGTGTGTACGTGACATGGAGTCGGGTCGCTTTTCCAACCCCGTGGGTTATTAATCATCTATGTGTCTATCAAGGGGGAGGGGGCGTTGGGATGGGGTCGCATTAACTGTCATTTTCAAGTGGTGTCATTTCGATCCCTCGTTTGTGCGTGACATGGAGTTGGGTCGCCTCTAACCCCGTGGGTTATTATTCGCCTAGAATGTTTGTGTCGAGTGAACATTACCCCCCTCTCTCTCCCCCTCTCTCTCCCTCTCTCTCTCTCTCTCTATTTCTCTCTAATTGCCACATGAATCCAAAGCAGACGTGAACTAATACTATTTTGTCCATTAGAAAATCTAAAACAAAATATTTTCACACATAACATCCGCAAAAGTCTACCACAGACAAAGTGTTTTCCATCAACCTAAAATTTTACATAAAATGTCTCGAAAGTATTTTTTTTTTTTTCGGGTTTTGTATTTGACAGAAAAGGCAAAAAACCAATTCAACTCAGTCCAGTTTGATCATTTAGCTCGGCTTCTCGTCAAGTGGATACGGCACAGGTTCGCTAGCCTGGGGTTGCGGGTTCGATCCCTGCATTGGCCGAGAAAATTCAACGAGATTTTCCGGCGTGGTTTCCTCTTGTCAGTGGTGCAGAACGGAGGGTCTGACAAGGACTGTTGTTGTCTAGTTGTTCGGATGGTACGTAAACCCGAGGACCCGTATATACTTTGGGGTGCACGCAAAAGATCCCTTTGGAATTCAATATAAGAGTGACCATAGTACTCCTGCCGTGACAAAATGTCCCCCATAGGACACTGTATGGCGTATACCGTCTTCATTAGCCCAGTCGGAGTAGCGCAGTAGGACGTTAAACCCCATTTCATTTCATTTTGTTTTATCTTATTGAAAAAATATGTAGTTCATCTACTGCCGCAAGACGGGAAGTGTAGGCGTAGACTGTATCGATATAGTTTATGTCACATTAAACGAGTTGTAACAATCCACTTTGTTGTACCGAATACAAGAGACCCTGACATATATAATGGTCTACATTAAATTGAAAGAAATTAATAGCTGTTTAGTACACGAGTACTGTCAAATGTACCCAAAATAATAAAAATTAATTCATGCATTCATTCATATTGTTCATTCATTCATTCGTTTATTCATTCTTTCACAAAGAATTCTAAAGTTTTAACTAAAATATGGCCTTTTATCAAACATTTGTTGTTTTAATGTAACAAATACATCAATAAGAAACTACGTGCCAGATTTTGTGTTTCTGGGTCAAAAATATTTCTCATAAACATGGAATGAAAGTAGAATAAATTCTAAACTTAAGTCTGAGAATGCTTTGTGACCGCGGGTCTGGCTGCTGTCGGGGAAAATGTTCCTCGCATGTCGGTCTTTGTAATCTCGACTCCATATTTATTTGTCCAGTCGGAGAAAAACAGTCGGACGTTAAACTTCCATTTCATTACATTAGCTCGGTTGGTGCAATAAAGTAAGACATAAAAATGCTAGATCTATTTCTTAAGGCCGACTCAATTTGCGTCAAGGTCGCTGAGATGTTAATAAGGTTAGGGCACGAGATTGTTGGCGAGATCGTAAGTTAGGGTTAGGGTAAGCGTTAGGGCTAGGTCCATGGTTAGGGTTGGGGTTAGCGCTAGCAAATCTCGTGACCTTGACGAAACTTGTTGGCATTATGAAATAGATCTAACTGACATTAAACCCCATTTCACTCGGATAGGTGGGGGGGGGGGGATGGGTCAAATGGTTATCACGGCGCGTTGTTTCCGACTTGTCTTCGACTCCTCCGCTCTCCGCCTACTGCTAAAGACCCTAGGCGCAAGAGAATTACTGAAATAAAATACAACCATATGTTAGTCCCCAAAATGATGTAGTTTGTGTCGAGTGGACGATAAACCTCATTTCCCTCACTCCCCCTATTTCATCTCTCATTAGGCAGTTGCAGTTAATGAGGGGAGTAATTATCAAATGTCCCCTGTCTGAAACGGGTGACATCATATTAAGTGGGTGTTAATTTCAATCAGTGGGTGGTAGCCTGATGACATGTTTGGTTTTATGAAATATTAAATATATATAAACAATCATCATGTCTAATTTAATCATACCATCGATTTGTTGCATAAAAGGAATATGATAATTACATTTGTAGGTGATGACGTGTGTTTTGTTCAGTCACGTGCGTTTTGCCGCTCAATCCCTAGATATTACGATGACGTGTACTGAATTTTGTATAAGATTATGTGTGACAGTTGCCAGTCTGGCCTGCCATGGGCATCAGGTGCAGGGTGGGGGAGTGGGATAGTTACGCAAAGACGCGTGCGGGATGAAGGAGGGGGAACGCACAGGTCCGTCATTTACATGACAGCGCGGGGCGTTGAGATGGCCTAGTGGTCTAGAGTGATGCGCTTCGACCTCTAGCTGGCCGGTCACCTCTGGCTTGCGGCTGTGGTTTAGATACCTGGTGTGAGCGTATGTGGCATGGATATAGGGGCGCCTTCTCAACCTCATGGGTTTCCTCCGGGCACTCCGGTTTCCGCCCACTGCTAAAGACTCCTACACACAAGCAAATTATTGAAATAAAATTGAAACCATATGTTAGTCCCAAAATGACCTAGTTTGTGTCGAGTGGACGTTAAACCCCATTTCTCTCTCTCTCTACATGACAGCGAAGCTAAGGCTTACTCTGTATCGTGCCTGTATCGTGCTAAGGCTGTGACGTGCATATTAAACGTACGCTGTATATCCACAGTTAGCTCCGCTTGAGAACAGACGCCAAGCTATAGTTGCCAGACATAAGTCCTAAATTGACGATTTGAGTTGTAAGCACTACGTATACTTTAAGAATTTTGAACAGTATTTATTCTACTTTCATTTCATTTCAAAATGTTTATAGTCTTTGTGTACATGGCAGAAGTGAAACGGAGTAGAACCACATTGCAATAAAGTATATTAATTTTGGGATATGGCGGCCATTTATGGCAGAGATCTTCATGTATGCTCGAAGTAGATAGTAGTGTGTGTTGAATGTGTAACGTGTTCGAGAAAACACACGGGGTTGGACAAGTGATCCTACTACTTTTCATCGAAACCACGCCACTTGACTCAATGAAAAACCTTATGTTAAAACAAGCACGCGTTAATCCCATCTCCTCTCCCTGGAGTTCGTACCTTGGTTGAAGTTTGAAACATAGCTCTAGTACCAAATAATTTTCAATAATTATATTTTATTGAACTTGTGTTTCTCGCCAAGAATATACGCCAGGGTGCACTAAATCTGCACACCTCGATGGCGCACTGGACTCTACGCCTTTTTTCTTAAAGCCCCAATAACACTCTTGTTGTAATTGAATAATATGTCCCGATCTTTATTCTGGTCAACAAATTGTATTATTTTACAATATTCAAATTAATTGATGATACAAATTTCATCTTAACACACCTAATTTAAAAAATTGGAAAAATTCAACTACATGATTTGAAAAGGTTAACGTAAACCTTTTCAAATGTGACTTGGATTTTAAAATATTTTCGAACCCTCTGAACAAGTAAAATATGATGTAATGGATAATTTACACAACAGGTAGGACAAATAAACATCTAAGCCAGCAAGAGTGTTATTGTCCCTTTAATTCACCCCCTCCCCTACTACACCAGGATTATCCTGAATGTGATGTTTTTACAGCGGCAATTTCATATTTTTAAGTTATATTTTTAAAATATATTAAAATAAAGCCTTAAAATAGATGGTATCTATAAACAGTCCAACCTTGTTAAAGAATAATCCTATAATTCACTATTGCCAGTTGAGAAATTGGCAAAAATATAACTTTCAATATTAAATTCAAACGTTTGAAGATAGCTATTGCATGGGGGAATGGGAAAACAACGAGGTAATTGTGTATTATTTCCGATGTGAAAGATGTTTCAGTGTGGAAAATAATGGCTATGATTGTATAATAGTGAGTTGACAACCTATTGAGCAAAAGACATAGAAATAAATATGTTTTGACTTTCTTGGAAAATATGAAATTCCCGCTTTAATGATAACCTAAATAAATTAACCTGGAAAGTATAGGATGGGAGGGAGTGGGTCATATGTTAAAAATCTAATTTGATACGATAAAAATGTAGAAGCCGGTTTCTAAGTTTAATTCATAACGTCTATATAACGACAAACTGTCGGTCAACCCCAAGAGAGCCCCTCGTTGCAAGTGAAGTTTATATACTATTGAGTGCGCGAGATTTGTGGCTATAAGATTTGCTATATGAATCACTGAAGTTAATTAGAGGGGAAGGAAGGATGGCGAACATTAAAGCCACGTTGACTATTTCAATGAGGAAACTTCCCATTTTTCTAAAATATAAATATTCGGAAAGAGACAGGAACATTTGTCCCATTTTGCGCCAACTCACCCCACCCTCTAGATCCTATGCAGGGTCCTGTTTCTCGAATTTGTAAGTAAAGATAAAATTCAAATTCAAATTTTAGTAGATACTTCAATTTCGATTAGCTTAGCACTAAAATCAATCCAATATTATTCAATCAAATTACTAAATTTCGATTTTATCTTAACTAAATTTTCGTGAAACAGCATAATTATGTGTAATGGCGTTGGCTCCCTAACCAGGAGTTCCAGGGTTCGACACCGGTGTTGACTGAGATATTATCAAAATTCCAAAACCAGGAACCGAGTTAACAAAGCATTTTCGGACTTAAGTTAAGAATTTACTCAACTTTCAATCGCGGCTAATAACACATAGTTTCCTTTTAATGTATTTGATACATTAAAACAACAAATGTTTTATAAAGGGTTATATTTTAGTTAAAATAAAGCGAATAATTTTGAGTAAATTCTTAGATTAAGTCAGGGAATGCTTTGTGAACTCGCGGCCAGATGTCCACCCGATACTTCCTAGCAAAATCTATTCGGTTGATGTTTTCCATTTCCATGGTAAAGGACAGGATTTAACAGTCAGCATCTCTTGAAAAAAATAACATAAAAATAATACTAGTATGCAAAAAGAAAACAAATATATGCACGCTCCAAATTTTTATTCTTTAGAATTTTAAAAAGCAAACTTCCATCAAATATACGTCAACCGCGAAAATCGGGAAGTAGTCCTTTACTACACCAATCGCATAAACCGGAAATCACACCTTTCACTTTAATGCATTCATCCCGTAAACCGGGACGAACACCCGTAGCTATAATACATTCATCGCGTAAACCAGGACGCACACCCTTAGCTTTAATGCATCCATCGCGTAAAAAGGGACGCACACACTTAGCTTTAATGCATTCATCGTGTAAACCGGGACGAACACCCTTAACTTTGATGCATTCATCGCGTAAACCGGGACGCACACCCTTAGCTTTAATGCATTCATCCCGTAAACCGGGACGAACACCCTTAGCTATAATGCATTCATCGCGTAAACCGGGACGCACACCCTTAGCTTTAATGCATTCATCGCTTAAACCGGGACGAACACCCTTAGCTTTAATGTATCCTTCGTATAAACCGTGACGCACACCCTTAGCTTTGATGCATTCATCGCGTAAACCGGGACGCACACCCTTAGCTTTAATGCATTGATCGCGTAAACCGGGACGAACACCCTTAGCTTTAATGCATCCATCGCGTAAACCGAGACCCACACCCTTAGCTTTAATGCATTCATCGTGTAAACCGGGACGAACACCCTTAGCTTTAATACATTCATTGCGTAAACCGGGACGAACACCTTAGCTTTAATACATTCATCGCGTAAACCGGAACGAACACCCTTAGCTTTAATGCATTAATCGGGTAAACCGGGACGAATACCCTTAGCTTGTAAATCGGGAAGCACACCTTTCCCTTTACTACACCTTTCCCTTTACAATCACGTAAACCGGAAATCACACCGTTTCCTTTCATGCATTCATCGCGTAAACGGGGAAGAACGCCTTTAATACACAAACCGGACAGTTGTCCTTTAATACATCAGTCGCGGGGAGTAGTCCTTTAATTCGTCACTCTCACTCAGTTAATAACACACAATTTCTATGATACATCATAATACATTTCTATACATATTATATGGGTTTGGCTTGATCGCTTGGGTGGTCGATCTAGTTGGACTTGTCAACTTAATATAGTTGGGAAGGATAACAACTTCTTTCCTGCTGTCGATCAAACAGCAATTTCACCATGTTACGAATGGTTAGTTACATGAATGAATCAAAAGAATGAATGGGCTGGAGAGAGAAAAAAACTAGATCAAAGGTAGAATGTTTGAAACCCTGTAGATTTTATGAGTTTATGTTGTTTGAAACTATGTGTGCCTTGTAATTACGTACGTATATTGTGAGAATATATCACGTGATATAAATTCAAATATATTATACAGGTGTTGACAGATTGGTACGATTTAATTTATATAACATTCTACCTGTGTTTTATTTTATTGTCAGATTTAAAGGTGTGTGAGAGAGAGAGACGGAGAGAGAGAGAGAGAGAGAGAGAGAGAGAGAGAGAGAGAGAGCGAGAGGGAGATTGGGGTATATAGAAATGAGGTTTAGCGTCCACTCGACACAAATAACATATGGTTCAAAATTCAAATGTATTTCAATAATTCGCTTGCCCATATGGGTCTTTAGCAGAGTGTGATAAAGAAGAGAGAGAAAGAAGAGAGAGAGAGAGAGAGAGCAAAATGGGGTTTAACGTCCATTCGACACAAATTAGGTAATTCGGAACTAATATTATAATATGGTTCAATTTTATTGCAATTATTCGCTTGCGCGTAGGGGTCTTTAGCAGAGAGAGAGAGAGAGAGAGAGAGAGAGAGAGAGAGAGAGAGAGAGAGAGAGAGAGAGACCTCACACCCCTTTTACAAGTGTCCTTTTACAAATACAAATTTGTGTATAGGGGGAGCTTGATTTTTGGTCCCATCCGAACGACTAGACAGCTGTCCTTGTCGGGCCCTCCGTTCGGCACCACTGACAAGGGGAAACCACGTTAAAAAATGTCGATTAGCTTTCTCGGCCAATGCAGTGATTAGGCTTATTACCATTCCTAGTGTACTTACAATTAGCTAATTTAACAATATCTCTCTCTAACCAGACGGTTTACCTGTATATGAAGGTAAACCGTCTGGTTATTCCATTCTACATTATTGCGCATGTTCTCCATGCGCCACAGTCTAAACTCGATCCATGTACCATTAATTTTTATTTTGTCTTAGATATTGGATATCAGAAGCCCATCTTTTCCCGGTAAGATCACAACATCAATGTTGATTTAAATTGACAAATAATTCGTGTTTTCAATGTCGAAGACTTTGGATGAAAATGAGTTAGAGACTTAGGTACCTTAAGTGGTATGACATTATGAAATGAGATTTAACGTCCTACTCTTATATCGGATTTCAACTGCCAAGGGATATTTTACGTGCACGCCAATGTATACATTGGACCTTAGTTTTTCGTCCCATCCGAACGACTAGACAGCTGTCCTTGTCAGGCCCTCCGTCCTGCATCACTGACAAGGTGAAACCACGCCGGAAAATCTGGATGAACTTTATCGGCTAATGCAGGGATCGAACACCCGACCTCCAGACTAGCGAGCCATCGTCTTACCCACTTGGCGACGTGGTCCCCATGACATTATGAAGATGCAGACGTACATGGCTGTGTGGGTGTAGTAGTCGGAAGTGTCGTCTGTTGGTCGTTTTCAATCACACGTATGATAAAGACACGTATTTCACATTAATTCCAAAAAGAATTGTAACATTTGCTTTATTTCTAAGATCCGGGTTAGTTTTTTTCTAATACACTACAATTCACGATAATCTCACGTGTACGGATGGATTATATAAGATTAAACCGGGTTATCGGCTGAAGTGAAGAAATGTTAGCAAAGATTCGCACATAATTGTTACATAGTTGAGGATATTAAAAGACAAGGATTAACCTTGAAATGACCTTAAGAAAAGTTTGTTAGCGTGAGAGTGCCGGACTGATGCGCCAAAGGCCCACTTGTCAGGTCATTGACCAAGGCCCACACAAGTAGGCGCGGAAGGCGCGTCACGAGCGCGGCCAGGGACCACGAGTGTTCGAGGGGCGTCGGGGGGGGGGGGTCTCCCCCTAGGAAAATTTTGAAAATTGACAACCGCAAACCCATTTTCCAAGCATTTCAGACCAAAGCTTCCTATCTTTTCTTTCTCCTGTCCTGTGTCATGTCCCCTCCTTCCTTCTTTCTTTCCTTTCATCCTCCTCTCCTTTCTCTCTCTCTTCTTTTTTCTTTCTTATTTTTCGTTGTAGGCTTAGGCCCACTTTTTTTTTAATGAACTTAGGCCAACCTGTCACGTACAGGTGAACATGTGGGCCCAGTCCGGCATTGGCGGGAGTGTGATACATGGAGAAAGTTAAATGGCCCATCTCGTTTTATATTTTGGAATATAAAACTGATTAATTTTGTGTTAAAACCCGTCAAAAGTCTTTACTATAGGACCGAGTCACCGACTCAATATACGTGATACGTTTTCAAACAACTTAAACACCGCCAGTTTTCATCTAGAAATGAGGATCAGTGTCTCAAGCCTATTATACGATGTCTGATCAGTGTGATATTATCCTGGCTGTTGCAGTTCTAGGGGGGTTGGGAAGGCCTAGTGGTCTAGAGTGCCGCGCTTCGACCTCTAGCTGGCCGGTCACCTCTGGCTTGCGGCTGTGGTTTCGAGCCCTGGTGTGAGCGTATGTGGCATGGAGATAGGGGCGCCTTCTCAACCTCGTGGGTTTCCTCCGGGCACTCCGGTTTCCTCCCACTGCTAAAGACCCCTGCGCGCAAGCGAATTATTGAAATACAATTAAAAACCATATGTTAGTCCCGAAATGACCTAGTTGTGTCGAGTGGACGTTAAACCCATTTCTCTCTCTCTCTCTTGTTGCAGTTCTGGATTCTTAGAGAGAAGAAGGTGCATAAACCCAAGCACGGATATCCTGTCTGCAATACCAAAATGACAATACTAAATAAATGAAACCTGTAACCTCTACGATAAACGAATGAAAAACTGATCCGCTATGCAACGTGATCGGAAGACTAATATGCTTCCATCACCTGTCGAAGCCGTTGTAGATATACTATGTGTTATCTATCTAATAGTATACTGATCTGTCTCCTGCTTTATTGCGTGTACTTGTAGTAGTTTAATTGTCAATCGCACAGGTAAGACACGTGCCACTCAACAGAAATGTTATGAAATGGGATTTAACGTCCTGCTGTTCTGCTCCGGCCGGGATAATGAAGATGGACGTAACCATACAGTGTGCTATGTGGGGAATTATGCCCGGGCAGCGGCAATATTGCCCTACTCCTATATCGAATCCCCCCCCCCCCGTACAAGGGGAAACCACGTAAGAAAATGTCGAGGTACATTCTCGGCGAATACAAGGATCGACCACGCGACCTCCAGCTAGGCTAGCGAGCAACGCCACACAACAGGATCACTGATTGGAATTATACTTTAGAAACAGGTCCATTATTTGATCTGTAACGTGAGGACGATAGCTAAATTCAACACCGGTCACGTTGTGTAAAGACAACGGTATACATATTCATCTTCCTGGCCTGTTTCACGAAATTTTAACTTAGATGAAATTCAAATTTTAGTAATTTCGTTTGATTTTAGTGCTTAGCCAATCAAAATTAAAGTATCTAATAAAATTTGGATTTATCTTTAGTTAAGATTTCGAGAAACAGGGCCCTGATCATGAGCTCATTTGCTTTTCAACTGCTCTGATGATTCAACAGTTAAGTATCACCATAGTATATAATACATCTCTTAATGATTATCTGGGAATCACGTGGCTAAGTGGGTAAGGCGCTGGCTCGCTAGCCTAGAGGTCGGGTGTTCGATCCCTGCATTGGCCGAGAAAGTTCATCTCGATTTCCCGTAGTGGTTTCCTCTTGTCAGTGATGCAGAACGGAGGGCCTGACAAGGACAGTTGTCTAGTCGTTCGGATGGGACGAAAAACCGAGGTAAAAGATCACTTGGCAGTTGGAATTCGATACAAGAGTGGGTCGTGGCGCCGCTGCCCGGGCAAAATTTTCCACGTAGCACACTGTATGGCGTATGCCCGTCTTCCATTACCCCAGGGTTATGTGCAGAAGCGTAGGACGTGAAAACTCTATTTTATTTTATTTCATTTTAAAGAATATCAGTCCACAGGTGGTTGGATTCTGTTCACTATTTGCAAAGATATGATGAATGGAAATTTTATCAACATTAGACACCCAATGAGGTTGTTGTTCTTCTTGTTAGTGTTTACCGTCCACTTCCACCGACGGCGATGCCGCAGACAAGTCTTATTTTTCTTTATTCAATATCTTAGCATACGAACAAGGGTCTTTGTTGGGGGGAAGTACCCGGTGTAAACCCACGAGGTTTAGAAGGCACCCCGATCTCCAAGCCACACGTATTCACACCAGGGATCGAAACCACAACTGCAAGCCAGAGCTGACCGGCAAGCTAGAGGTGGAAGCGCGACGCTCTAGACAACCCCATCCCCCACACACACACCTTAAAGACGACATTATTGAATATACTAGTGGTTGACCCGGCGTAGCACGAGTACAGGTATGAACTGGAAATAACAGAACTCCAAAACCGAAGATGGTAGTCCATCGCCACCAGACCTATATTACTCCCCGGTTAGAGCTACACCTATACACCAAATTTCAGACTCAGTATAGCCTTAGAGTAGCCGCCAAAAATGAACAGACATTAAACGACAGTCACAATTATTAGTATTGATAGATATGGTCAAAACCACTCGGCGCCACCTGCTATTTTAATCTCTTTTAATCCGATTGAATTGAATGCATGTCATGAGATTATCTAAAGTTGATTTTATTTCCTTAATTAAATGTTAAATAATCAATTGGATTAACGCCCAACTGATCTGCTCCGACTGGACGGAAGAAATGAAATGAAATGGGGTTTAACGTCCTACTCTTCTGCACCTAACCTAGTACACTGTGCTATGAGGGAAATTTTACCCAGACAGAGTCAATACTCTTATTTATATCGAATTCGAACTCTCAAACGGTCTTTTACGTGAAAGGCCAGTGTGTAAACGGGACCTCGGGGTTTTTTGTCCCATCCGAACGACTGGACAGCTACCCTGAATCAGGTGAATCACGCCGGAATATCCTGAGGGAAATTTCGCGCTCAACACCGGGAGCGAACCGCGACCTCCAGGCTAACGAGCCATCGTCTCACTCAACAAGCCATCGTGGCGCCCCCATAAATTTAACACGCGTCAACGGGATAGAAACACTGGTTTGATTCCTAAATTACCACTGAAGGGAGAGAATTACAAGTTTGAGCCAGCATCTTACTCACTGAGTCATCGTGGTTCCGATTTTAGATTGGATTAAACGATGAAAAATTAGAAGATGTCGGAATAACAATCAGCAACTTTAAATTTATTTAGCTCTTGCAGACTTTGGATTAGTGTTTATGCCTTGATTAATTCGCCCGATACCCCCTGCGGCATCTCACTTCATGAGACTGTATTAATTCCGTGAAAAAGAACTTTACATGACCTTGTAATCCTAGTTCAAGTACAGTTTAATTCCAACACTTACTGACAATCGCAGCAGACTGCAATTTACAGGCAACGTCAACAACAAGTCGTGTAGGACAACGTTTGAACGAAGCTATATTTCTTTGACGTTGCAAATAGAAAATTCATGTACTTTAAGACTAAAACGTTTTAAAGATACATTATGGGAGATTAGATAAAGAGCTGGACGCTCCAACTATAATAGTTAAAACTAGATAATGTAAAGACGATTTGCTGAACCGAAAAATTAGCGATTGGATTTTAGGCATAGCCTCGATCATCATTCCTAAACTAGGTACGATAAAAACATAGTCTCGATTACCCGCTTTTTGATTTAATCATCAATGAGCGTTGAACAGTAGTTCGGATTCTAACCCAGTAGAATTTCGAGTATCTGATGCCATCGACAGTTGATTGTGGTTTGGATAAGTTGATTAACGACTAAAGCCCTGCAATAGGCAGATTAGCTCTTGCATCATGTATGTTTCAACAATCTGAATCTAATAGGATGTGGATTAACGCACTTCTAATCCGCCACTGATAACGCTATGATAATCCTGCTATCCTTGATGTAATATAACTTCTGTTCCTTCTGACTTCCCTAATATATTTTTCTGTGATTTTCGATATTGTCTTGCAAAAGAAAAAATAGTTGTATACGGTGTCAGATCAAGACCGATATCTAGAGGTCCTAAACACTTACAAGATTTTGGTGCTCCCATGTTGTATAAAATTCAAAATGTAAACAATGATATACCATAAACAACCCGTCAATCACGTGGTTCGAGTTTTTCTGTGGTTTTATTTTATACACATCATTTTATATCGAGACAAAGAAGGCAACGCTTACAAAAAAATTTTTTTTGATTGGTTATTAAATCGAATATTTTGAATTCGTCATCTAACAAAGCTTTTTTAGCTTAATGGTTAATCAAGCCGTGGTTGAACATCTATCTTTACGGAATTGCGTTTTTCAAAAAGAGGCATTCTAGAGGTATACAGATTAAGACTAGTAATCGATGCTCTTGACCTCACAATAGAGACATAACACCCCACCCCCACCCTGACCCCGCACACACATACACATACACCCCCGCACATGCATATACAACCCACCCGGAATATAGCAATTCTTTCTTTCTCACTCCCCTTCACTGACCCCATTACATCATATCTGTTCTTGCTTCTATGAATTCAAATTATCTCTCAGGTTTTGATGAATATTCAGGCCTTAGAGCCGGAAGTAAAATAAACATTAATTAGGGATTTCGCCTACCAAAATGACGTCACTATCTATAACGTGATCCTTGCAATATCTTTTATCAGGTGATCGTGACATGAGGGACTCTTTGTGGTTAAAAGATTAAGATGATCAGAATGTTAAAAAAGAAAATGTTATAGGTTACGAAATGTCATGGATTTGGCATTGGAGTCAATGGTGGAGAGAATTAGTAGTGAATCCCCGGTTGTACGTGACAAGAAGTAGGGTCGCCTGTTCAACCTCGTGTGTTTTCTCCGGGTCCTCCAGTTTCCCCCCACTGCTAAAGACCCCTACGCGCAAGCGAATAATTGAAATAAAATTAAACCATATGTTAGTCCCGAAATGACCTAATATGTGTTTGTCGAGTGGAGTTAAACCCCATTTCACTCTCTCGGAATTAGTAGTCTTAATCCTGTTTCAAAACAGAGTATGTGAAATGGGGCTTAACGTCCACTCGACACAAACAAGATCATTTCGGAACTAACATATTTTAATTTAAAAAGGTGCATGTTCCTAGGGATCTTTAGTAGTGTGGAGAAAACGGAGGACCCGGAGAAAGTCGATGAGGTAGGACATGCCCTACTTCTTGTCACGTACAACCGGGGATTCAAAACAACGCCAGTTGACTCAATGGCAGACCTTATGATACAGCGCACGTGCTAACCATCCCGTCCATCCATATAATTCGTGTTTCAAAACAAAACAAAATGAATTGAAACTGAAATGGGGTTTAACGTCCTACTGTTCTGCTCCGAATGGGCTAATGAAGACGGGCATACGCCAAACAGTGAAGGAAATTTTGCCCGAGCAGCGACACTATCACCTGTTCTTATAACGGATCTTTTACATGCACGCCAATGTATACTCGGGACCTCGATTTTTCGTCCAAACCATTCTGCACCACTGATAAGGGGAAACGACGTCGGAAAATCCCGATGAACTTTCCGGAGCATCAAAACAGCTGGGGACTTAAATCTATCATTGACAATGGATATACCAGTCACTGCTATACACAAGTTAATTGTCACAACCCATGTACTATTATTAAATGATAGGAAATTGTGAAATTATAGGACATTGTGTAATAATCATTCTTGTTTAAGTCACCGTGGATTACGTGAGAAAAGTCACATATACACACATCACATCTGTCCTATATGTCTGGTTCAATGGCCGACCCATCTATTGACAAATCTACAATATAAAATGAAATGAAATGAAATGGGGTTTAACGTCCTACTCTTATGCACCTAACCTGGGCTAATGGAAGACGGGCATACGCCATACAGTGTGCTATGAGGGAAATTTTGCCCGGGCAGCGGCACTACGGCCTACTCTTATATCGAATTCCAACTGCCAAGGGATCTTTTACGTGCACTCCAATGTGTACACGGGACCTCGGTTTTTCGTCCCATCCGAACAACAATATGTTTCCTTTGCCAGAACCTCTGTTCTGTACCACTGACAAGGGGGGGGGGGCTGAGCCGGTTCAGAAAATGTGGATGAACTTTCTCGGTCCAATGCAAGGATCGAACACCCGAATTCGAGGTTAGCGAGCCATGCAACGTCCTACCCACTTAGCACCGTTATCCCCTAATGGAATATTTCAATCTCGAAAAATGAAAGTAAAATGGCAGGGAGAGAGAGAGAGAGAGAGAGAGAGAGAGAGAGAGAGAGAGAGAGAGAGAAAGAGAGAGAGAGAGAGAGAGAAACCGAGAGGCTAGACGAAAACCCATGAGGTTGGACAGGCGACCCTATTCCTTGTCACGTACAACCAGGGAATTCAACGCCCACGCGCTTACCATTTGGCCATCCAACCATATAGGAACCTCATATGGAGAAAATCAGGCTTCAAATGTTACAGATATTATTAATTACACCTATATTTACACGACAGGCTCAAAATCAACCCTGTATACCCACGGATGGTTTGGATACAGTATGGATTTATACAGTCGTCCATTTAAAATTAAATCAATAAATGGCGAACCAAGCTAACGTTTACCGTTACTCGCTGATGTCACAACCACAAACTGATGATGAAAAACCTGTCAAGCGAGGCTACCATAGCTATTGAGCATGTTACTTGATAATCAAGAATATGTGAGTGGAGTTATCGTTTGTCAATCAAACGATCGCCAATTCTCATATACGGTGAAGACATAATTGATGCCTATTTCTAGTCCAAACTCCTAACAATGACAATTCCGTTCAGAACAAAGTAATTAGACTGAAATTTTCAACATTTTCATTTTTATCATTTTTGAATTATCATATTATAAAACTCTTAACTAATGTATCTTTAAACAAACAAAAAGGTTTCATGATCTAGAAAACTGGATTAAATACCGGGTTAACATGTGATCGGAGACTACACAGACAAAGTTATCTTGATAAAGACTATAGAAGCCATGTTAAAACGTCATTTAGTTCTAAACAATAAATGTATTCCACAGAACCGTGTTCTGTGTATTTCCAGTTTAATTACAAAATGCCATTGAAACAACAGAACTTGGTGGGTATGAAGAGATATTTCTTAGGGTTGGAAAGATATTAAATTCAGGATATCCGGAGTATGAACAACTGTCTACAGGATGTAATTTTTGTCTGGCCCCTACGTAAGAGTTTATATCACAAGGTCTGTCATTGAATTAAATGGCGTGGTTTCCGGTCACAGCTCGTTCGTGACACGAATAATGCCGCCCACCCAAACTCGCATGTTTTTTTATACGGGTCCTCCAGTTCCCTACTACTGCTAAGAAAAACTGATTGTGTTCGTCCCGACATGACCCTATCTCTCTCTCAGCACTAGACATTTTATTGAAGTAAATAAATAAAGGTATTTGACGTAGATTTAGATACAAACAAATCCTATTGGGGGTAAATGGGTGTATATAATGAGTAAAAGGCGCCATTCTGCACGGCTCAGTTATCCGCTATGACGTAAACAATGCATGCGCTATCGAGCCCGTGAACGACGTCGTGTGATGTAACGTCAAACTTCATACGATTACATCATGTGTACCTACTTCAAGAATACACATGATGGCAAATGGCCGCCATTTAAAATACTACGCCCGCCTCTTAGAGACGATAACTTAACTCGCTATAAATTGTAAAAAAGTTTACTTCGGCTAGAATTAAAAAACACCTAAGATTAACATTTGCTAAAAATTTCTAAAAAACAACCTAAATTTATGGAAATGGGGCCAAATCAAATCAGGCAAATTACATCAAATAGTCCATGTTAAACGTATAGTAAAAATTTTAAACTAACGCGAGCACGCGCGTTTCTAGACAACGCCATAGAGGGTCATAGCAACCAGTGAGTATAAATTGGAAATCCCCAATGACGTAGATATTATAAATTGGAAAGCCGAGTCTGTCTTAAAATAAGTAGTACCGTCAGTAAACAAGATGGAAGCCATCTGCTATCGTGTTTGATCATGGAGTAGGCAAGCACAGGTGTGTCGTATGGTCAAACTTGTAAAAGTCGGTCATATTTTGTTCGTTCGTTTCTGAAGTTTAACGTCCACTTTCACCAAAGGTGATATTGTAGACGAGTCAGTCGCCTTACACAGATTGATATGCAGATTAATATGGGAGTGGGGGATAGCCTGGGTCTTCTAGAGTGTCACTGTTCCAACTCTAGTGTGAGCGTATATGTCTTGGCGATAGGGGCACCTTCTTAACCTCGTGTATTTACTCCGGGTACTCCGGTTTCCTCTCACACGGGAAAGACTCACGCACGTGCGCTAATATAATAAAGATACAAAATATGACAACTTGTCTGCGATATCACCGTCGGTGGAAGCGAATGTTAAACACTAAGAACAACAAATACAGATTCATATCTCTCGTCTCTCTACGAACTATTAAAGAGACAGTGAACAAAAAAATCGGATTATTTTACTAAAAAGGAAACATCAGTGATATGTTAAAAACATAGATATACGTCATAATTATAATAAATTATAATGTACAAGAAGAAATATTACATATGTTAATAAACTAAGTGGAGAATCGTGATTAACACCATACTGTCTAATCTAATTAAAACTAAAATTAAATCCACGGGCCGTATTCAAGAAAAGCTTAAACTAAAATATCATAAAGATGTGGGCATTTCATCGATTGGAAATCATATATAGAACATGGTTTAACTTCCTATTGTTCTGATCCGCCCGGAATAATGATTACGGGCTTATCCCATACAGTGTGCTATGAGGGAAATATCGCATTCCAACTGCCAAACGTCCTTTTGCGTGCATACAATGTGTACACGGAACCTCGCCCCATTCGAACGACTAGACAGCTGCTTTTTGATTTAAATCGATCAAGTTAAACGAATTGTTTAAATTATTGCACACAAATTATGCGTTATATATTGAAAATGGTATATACAAATGTGAACAGTTTCCTTTCTTTCGTGTATTTAATATAAAACAATAATACAGCACCTATAAATGCACCATAACAACTATTACACTTATATTCATATTTTTTAAAAATATCAAACAGCATGGACAAGAACCAAATTTAATACGTTTCTGGCAAATTCCTTTCCTTGGTTCAAAATAAATTCCTGGGGGTCAATTATGGAATTCCGTGGAATACAATTACAAGGGCTCTTTAGTCTTTATCGAGCAGTTACTACATGTCATTGAGACATGGTTTTCATGTCGGATGTATATGCCGGTCAAGACCGAGAGCTATGAACATTGACTGAAACTAGATCTGACCCGTCGGTCATTTTGCTTTCGGAAAAAGGGTATATTTTCAGAACACAACTGAAACAACATATTTTTTTGTTTCTATTTTTGTGGTGCGTGACAGAATGGCTGACACGTGTCTATTTGATCATAAGGTCTGTCATTGAGTCAAGTGGTGGGGTTTCAATACTCTACTTGTACGTGACAAGGAGTATGGTTGCCTATCCAACCATGTGGGTTTTCTCCGGGTCCTCCAGTTTCCTACCACTGTTAAAGACCCCAAATAAATTGAAATAAATTGAACCATATGTTAGTCTGAAATAACCTAGTTTGTTTCAAGTGGATGTTAAACCCCATTTCTCTGTTTCTCCCTCTAACTTTGTATGAAATGAGTGTGCCAGAAACCCTAAATTTCATTCAATTGTTGCTTATTATTTTACAGCTTTCAAGCACATTAAGTGTTTATAATATTGGCATTTTATAAATATATCTAACTTTACCATATTAATAAATTAAAGAATGTCAGCAGACGAGAGACTCCTTAAATGTAGCACCTAGAGCATGCATCAATGGATGGATTATTAAGCACATTAAAAATATACATTATCATTATAATAATTGCACCATCGGAAATATTACATTAAATATCGATATTTATACATGTAAAATAACATTAATCATAAACAAGCCATCGAGGATTAAAAAAAACAGAAGCACTTCGTGTGATTTACGCTGTACAAAACGTCACTAATTTGACCTGGTTTGTAACATTCTAAAATGCCGAGATTTCTGTCCTGAATGTCCACCATTTTAAAAAAAAAAATTAGTATTCTGTTTGTGGTGTTTTAATCCATTTTACATCTTTCACACACACAAAAGATTAAATAAACATCTTCAATTTCATTATATGGATGGAGAATTAATACCTTGCAATATTCTCCAAGTACACTTAGTGGTTTCGATAAAAACCTCAATGGAGTCGAACCATGCAAAATCTAATCAGTATACAAACTCAATGACAGAGCTACGTGTATAAATAAAACAAATATCTAAATCTACGGCTACCAATAGGCATGCCAATGTAAATTTAAAGCTACAAATAAGCAATATAAAACTGAAGTTACAAAAGGTATAACAATTTAAATCTACAGATACAAATAAGCAATATAAAAGCTACAAATAAGCAATATAAATCTAAAGCCACAGAAGGCATAACAAACAATCATAGAAATTCCAAATCACAATATATTGCCACCGAAATTGATCAGTATATATTGTAGAGCTATCAATCAAACAAAATATTCCAATGTGGAGCTAAGCCCTACAGACTATAATCAGCATATTGCAGGGCTACAAATCACACAAAATATTGCTATGGCAAATGATCAGTACCGGTATTTAACAATATTTATTGTAGAGCTACATAGCAAACATAATATTCCAATGTGGGGCAAATGTGGAGACAAGCCCTACAGAATATAATCAGCATATTGCAGGGCTACAAATCAGACAAAATATTCAAATGTGAAGCCGATGTGGAGAAGAGCCCTATAGAATTTAATCAGCATATTGAAGAGCTACAAATCAAATTAGAGATCTAGATACACGAATCATAGAGCTATCAATCTAGACATCTAGAGACATAAATCATAGAGCTACAAATCAATCTAGACGTCTAGAGACATAAATCATGGAGCTACAAATCAATCTAGACATCTAGAGACATAAATCATAGAGCTACAAATTAATCTAGACATCTAGAGACAAGAATCATAGAGCTACAAAAGAATCTAGACATCCAGAGACATAAATCATAGAGCTACAAATCGGTCTGGAGACAAGAATCATAGAGCTACAAATCAATAAAATTAGTAGAATGTAGAGCTTATGTGGAGCCAAACCCTACAGAAACTAATGATTGAACTACAAACCAAGACTTATTTTTACATAACAATTTAAAATCAAATAAATAATAAGATAAATGAATATCAATACATCTCAGAAATTTACAAATTAAGACAACATATAGTAAAAGCTTTTTATTGAAAAAATCTTATTAATCAACTAAATTGATTAAAACAAGATGGATGACTATCAATACTGTAAAATTTAGACAGAATATAGTAAAAAAAACTTTCTTGTAAAAAATGCAATAAAAAGTGGATGCTACGTTTTTTGAGAGGTAATATAATCTTCAAAACATAAATAGGTGGCCTTTTCTAAATCTTTGAAACGTGGATCATCATTGAGAAAATAAAATGATGGATAATTTGTTACATAAGATAAACCAAACTGATTGGTCATATCAGCAAAAGCCACTTGACCACCATAACCCGTATGACCATAAACAGTGTCACCCTGGAAGAAAAATTTAATAAATTATTCATAAACAGTGTCACCCTATGCTAGAAGAAAAATGTAATAAATTGTTCATAATATAAACAGTACAGTCCTCTGAAATGAAATATGATTTAAACAGAGATCTGATTTCGTTTAGTATTTCGTTTAAATTTCATTTTACTTGTCTTTACTATACTAGGATCTGGAAGAGTTGTTATATAACCCACATTTCCGTAAACTTGAGGGATAAGCCAATGAAACGGTCCGTTGCAGCGAGTTCTTGGTGTTCGATGGACAGAACTGTGGGCATCCCTCTACAAACATCAACACAAACTGGTCAGCTCTTTATGTAGTAGGGGGTTGGGATGGCCTAGTGGTCTAGAGTGCCGTGCTTCGACCTCTAGCTGGCCGGTCACCTCTGGCTTGCGGCTGTGATTTCGATCCCTGGTGTGAGCGTATGTGGCATGGAGATAGGGGCGCCTTCTCAACCTCATGGGTTTCCTCCGGGCATTCCGGTTTCCTCCCACGGCTAAAGACCGCTACGCGCAAGCTAATTATTGAAATCAAATTAAAACCATATCTTGGTCCCGAAATGACCTAGTTTGTGTCGAGTGGATGTCAAACCCCATTTCTCTCTCTCTCTTTATGAAGTAGAGGCCATTTTAAAAAAAGAAATCTGTATTTTAATCAGTGTTTGTTAACAATGTATATTTCAGCATGATGGGCTTATGCCAAACAGTCTGACATGAGGGACATTTTGCCCCAACGACGGACAGGATACTAGGATCTAATCTTAATTCGAAAACAGAGAGAGAGAAATAGGGTTAAAAGCTGGCCATAGTTGCTATAATAGGTTAATATAAATAATAAATTCTGAATATATAGAATGTTATAGAATGTTTGAAGTTATGACAAGAAAGAGCCTAAACAAGCATTGTGACTCTGGCGAATTTAATTTAATCATAAACTAAAGTAATGATCATTCTTTTTATAAAATTATATTATACAAACCTACCTGTGAATTTTTAAAACGCATGAAACCTCGTCCAAACGATGTGTTTACTAATAAAGTATTATCTAAACCCTCTACCATGTTCGTGTTTAATTTTTCTATCGAATCTTTTGATAAGAGTTGCTTCCCTTGATAAGTTCCCCCGCTTGCCAAAATGCCCAATATTTTAGCTAAAGCTTTTGCGGAGGAAAAACCATTAAAACTTGAAAATGGTACGGCTCTGATAAATGGATTATTCTGTCTGCCACGCTGCAAAACAATATACAACAGTTCAACTCAATGCAGAAATTAAATATTCTTATGCCTACACTATTCTAGTGTCTACACTATTCTAATGTCTACGATATTCTAACGTCTACATCATTCTAATGTCTACACTATTCTAATGTCTACACTATTCTAATGTCTACATTATTCTAATGTCTTCACTATTCTTATGTCTACATTATTCTTACGTCTACAATATTCTAACGTCTACAATACTCTAACGTCTACACTATTCTAATGTCTACACTGTACTAATGTCTACAATATTCTAATGTCTACACTATTCTAATGTCTACATTACTCTAAAATCTGTATCTTATGTCCAAATTAAAATGAAAAGAAATGACCAACTATTATATCAAATTCCAACTACCAAGTGATCTTTTACGTGCACGCCAATATGACCACGGGGCCTAGGTTTTTCGTACTATCCGAATAACTAGACAGCTGATGAACTTTTTCTGCCAACACTTGGATCTAACTCAATGGGGCTCCTTTTCTAGAGAGAAAGAGACGAGAGAAGATATGGCACCCTACTCCAAGTCTATGTACACAGGATCTTGGTTTTTCGTAAAATCCGAACGACTAATTAAACTTTAGAATTACAGCACCGTTGACTTACCTCGGAAATGTCTTTCGGTGCTTTAAAAGCCATGGCTGTGTGTGATGTAGGATAGAATATAGTATTTGTGTAAATATTGATGTAGTTGATATCGAACGACAATAAAACAGCTAACAACATATGGGGTGTCGTAATTAAAGTAGACTTTGCCACTCGATAATTCTCTGCATATGGCAAACCAATGAAAGAATCAATTCCTGAAAAGAAATTACCCAGTACGTTTTAATGATGAATGAACTGAAACGGTGTTTAACCTCCTACTCTTCTGCACATTTTTAATGAAGAAATTCTAAAAATATAATTGTCAGTGGATAAAATACAGGTCAATTTCATAGTCAATCTGATTTAACTACAGAGCTGGGTTTCGCTTCGTTTTTTTTATGCTTTCGATGGCCTACACTACATGAAGATCTGACCAGTTATAAATACTGGGATGTCGTGTCAGGGGCATACAAGCAGCTTTTTGACCCTGTGAAGTCAGACATGGATTAATCCTTGACGTTTCTAAGGATTTACCCACAGTTCCGAACACACAAAATTACGCTAATCAAAGGGACATAACTCTGGAATAAAAAAAAATGATTGTGTTCAAATTTAATCCCAGTGGTAGTCTACCCATAAAAGCCATTATCCTAAGGTTTGAAAAAGATTTGTCAAAAATGGTGGCCTCTAAAGAATTATGTATGTGTGTGTTGGGGGGGGGGGGAGGGCGTATAAAATTACAATTTAAAGTCTGCCATATTTACCATATTCATCTGCTATTTCTTCTTTAAATATCTGGCCAATATTACGATGTTTTATATCAGCTTTTTGAAGAAGTGTATCTACCAATAATGCGAAGGACAGCATGTGATAACCATGTTGTGTTCCTAAAAATATAATAATATAAATATAATTTATTGTCCGTATCAAGTGACGTGTGTGCATGGGTGTGTATATATATACTATAACCTACCACATATACATGTACTATATATTTTCATCTATTTTATTAAGGGGATCCCGTGGCTAAGTCTGTAAGGCACTGGCTCGCTAGCCTAAAGGTTGGGTGTTCAATCCCTGCATTGGCCGAGAAAGTTCATCTCAATTTTCTGGTGTGGTTTACCCTTGTCAGTGATGCAGAACGGAGGGCCTGACAAGGACAGCTGTCTATTCGGTCGGATGGTATGAAGGTCCCGTGTACACATTGGCATGCATGTAAAAGATCCCTTAGCAGTTGGAATTTGATATAAGAGTAGGCTGTAGTGCCGCTGCCCGGGCAAAATTTCACTCATCACATGCACATGTACACTGTATGGCGTATGCTTGTCTTCCATTAGCCCAGGTTATCCAGAGATCATATCAAACAAAATGGTCGAAAACACCACATCATTTTATACCATGGTTTAAACAGTTTGTATCATGATCAACCAACAGCCTGATAATCTGAATTAAAGGACAATATTGGTGTCAGTCATTATCACATATGTAATAGAACTGGTTGAACACGTTCCAAATATAATTCTAACACCGAGATCATTGCTACGATAGATGCATAATGAAGATTTCAAAAAACAAAAGTGACAAAAGCTATCCTTCTATAATACATGTACAGTCTCACCTGCAGGCCACTCTGGCGTTGCCTCGGCAACCTGTTTCTGCAATTCTTCCTTATTCAACAAAATGTCTTGGAAAGAGTTAAAATTTGGAGTTGGATGCAACAAACCTGCCTGCAAAAAGTTTATCAATTGATTATCAAAGGCGAAAACCCACAATGTTGGGCAGATGACCCTACTTTCTGGGGAATCAAAACCACATCATCTGACTCAATGACAGACCTTATGATACAACCATGCGACCATCCAATGTACTATTTCATCTTCAATAACCAAAAGTTCAAAGTTAAACCACATTTCATTTCATAGACCAGAAATATCTGAAAGCCACTGCTTTAAATCCTAAAGGTCTGTTGTGGTTTTGAGCCCGCACTTGTTCATGACATGAAGTAAGATCGGCAGCATAATGTTTTAAGTCTTCTCTGGGTCCTTGAATAGTAGGAAGTTAAACCACATTTCATTTATATAAAGGACTACAATACCTGATGACTTAATAACATCTCTACTGTTATATTATCTTTATTATTGACTTTAAACTCTGGCCAGTAGGCTGATACTGGTTTACTATAGTCTAACCATCCCCTTTAAATACAAATAGTTCATTTAAATTCACTCGTGAAGAAACCTAACAATTAACATTTTCTTTTAAGATATGTGAATAAAAGTCTTGGGGAGGAATGCCGTAAGAAGGGGGAAATCTGCTTTGAGGGGGGATTCTCGTATGGACTGCAATCTTGTTTAAAATGTGATTTTCCATTTGAAGGGTCTTTGAGTATTGAGAGTTTGTCTTCTAGTCTTGATCATTAAAGCCTTGTAAAGTGGAATTTTTTACTCATCACATACCAGGGTGTCCGTGGATGAAACTTAAATTTAGTGCGGAAATATCTACAGTGTAATTCCACATGACGAAATTTTCTCACTTTGAGCACATTTGTGCTAGAAACACATTGAGGAAATGGAAATGCCATATTTGATTTAAAACAATGTATGTTTTTTTATTGGTCAACAGCCTTTTGTGACTACTGTGTTCAATTTGAGCAAATGTCAAAAATATCTTATGGAAACACATTATGTGACGAGGTCTAACATTTCTCACACTCTCTCACCGGTATTTGTTAATAGTTATGTATTCATGTGAAATAAAGTGATTGGAAAATATATTTTGTAACGTTTTTATACATAATCTTAAGCAGTAAGAGGGAACCAGATGTCCCAGAGAAAACTCAAGAGGTTGGACAGGCAACACTACACCTTGTCACATAGAACTGAGGCTTTGAAACCATGCCAGTTGACTCAATGACAGACCTTATGATACAGCATGCACATGCAAACCATTTGGCCATCCAACCCCCCACACAGCATACCACATATTTACAATGTACATCCCTGCTTCATATAATACATGGATACGATCAATTAATATTAGAATTGTAGAAAGCTTCCCAATCTGATTAAAACACAGATCCAATTTCGTTTCGTTTTTTATAGTTCAAAATTTCGTTTTTACCTGACTTTACTACTCTTGGATCTGGAGGACTTGTTATTTAACTCGTGTTCTGCCTGAAATGAGGGGTCAGCCAATCAAATGGTCTGTCGAATCGACCGTTTGACCTTTTCATGCGTGGAACTGTGGGTAGATATTACCAGCCAATGACGTTTATACTAACACGAGCGGATAGAAATCAAAACAAAACAAAAGTAGATTTTAAAAAGCATGGCGGTCGCTAATTGGTTAATCGAATGACTGACGTTATCGGGTCAAATGTCCCGTGCGTGATACCTGACGTCATAGAACGTGAGCTCCCACTATAACTTGTTAGATCTACATGAGTGTAGGCCATCGAAAGTATAAAAAACGAAATGAAATATAGATCTATATTTTAACTAGACCTGCATGCAGGAATGACGGGTTTCACTGGTGCCATGTTACCTTTGAACTTGAACTTGTGTCACTTTCGGTGCCACGTTACCCTTGAACATATGTCACTTCCGGTACCAATGAAACCAATATACAGGTTTCCACATAAGCATTGCACACATCAAATACAATGGAAACAGAATCAAACAAATCCAGCAATATCATTTCATTTTATATATTTGTTACATGTAATTGATCCTGACAAAATTACAGAACTTCCGGTGATAATGTAAATGTTCCATTAGTTTTATGAAATCAGAAATGGCATAAGGCATCACATGGTGAAAATTTTATGTAAATCGAATAATAATTGCCACTTTTATAGACCAAAAACCTTGAAAAGTGACGTGTAGAAAATCGTCTATTTCTCGGCAACCGTACAAGTTAGAAACCATTTTTTGGTATTTATATGACTGTATGGGTTTAATCTATTTGTTGATTGGAATCAAATATCATAATTGTATAAACATTACAAATCAGACTCATTTGAATAAAATATCGGTTTTGAAGGCTTAAAATACAGTTTTTGCCAAAATGACGTTACTTCCGGTGATAATGAAAACTTTAAATTAAATTTTTAACATCGTCTATGACATTAGGCTTCAAAGGGTGAAAATTTTATGAAAATCGAATAATAATTGACACCTTTTATGGGCCAAAAACCTTCAAAAGTGACTTTTAGAAAATCGCCTATATCTCGGCAACCGAAAAAGTTAGAAACAGTTTTATGATATCTTTTTGACCGTATGAGTTTTGTTAATATGTGAATTTAAACCAAAAATTAATTTTATTATCATATGTGACATAATTCTTGGTTGAAAAAAATATCGATTTTAAAAGTTAAAAATTGAGTTTTTTACTAAATGACGTCACTTCCGGTGTCAATTTTAAATAGTAATCAACATGATATGACGCAGACTTGCTTTTTGAATCAAATGATGTCACTTTTGTGAATATCCATTAATAATTGACTATTTTACAGGCAAAATGACGAAAACAGTGACTTATGCAAAACTGCCCATTTCTCGGCAACTGCTTATTTTAGAAACTAATTTTAACATACATTCTCTTCGTATGGATTATAGTTACAGGTTTATAAAAGTTAAGTAAAAATATTTTAAAATCTGAAAAGCCTGAATGGGTTGTAAATAGGTCAATTTTACGCCTTTTTTCACCTCTTAATCCAATTTGCTAGAAAATGAAATAGAAATCAAAAAAACTGCTTCCGCCATTTTTTGCGCCTTGAAAGGACACACTCTTTGAGTCATATAATTTTTTCAAAAAATAATATTTGTTTAAGAAGAAGGAAACTAACCGTCAAAATTGTAGTTTTTGCTAAAATTATGCCACTTCCGGTGCCGACAGATAACACTTTTGGTAATAAAAAAAATGACAATTGATACAACGAAGCATATGAACTTTGTTTTATACAAATCGAACAATAAAAAATTAATCTAGGACTGAAAAACTGAATTAGCCAATGGCGGCCAAGGAAAATTACTGAGACAAAATTTTTTAACATTTTTGCTCTAGTCAGACGACTCTTTAATTCTGTGCACAATACGACTAAAAAATATTCATAAATAAAAAAGTTTTTTGTAAAATTTTAAATTTTCGAAATTTGGCGCCTAATATCTTCGAAGATTTGCCGAAAATCAAAAATCGAAAGTAGCGTAGCTATGTGCCCTGTCTCAGGCTATGCCAAAATATATCGAAAGTTAAAATCCAATGATTATTGTTAAAATTACTGCAATATTTTCAAAAACGATAACTTCGGTGATTTCGGACATTTCGCATTGTCGCAGAACGTTCAAAATAGCTTTATCCTCTAAGTCACACCCACTTTCCCAGTAAAACCGAAGAAATCGTAACGATGCGACACGTAGTTGCTGAGATCTATTCAAATTGGAATCTGAATAATAATAATAATAAGAATAATAATTTTAACAAAAACAATAGTGTTTCACACAAGCTACGCAGTGTGAAACCCTAATAATAATTTTAACAAAAACAATAGTGTTTCACACAAGCTTCGCAGTGTGAAACCCTAATAATTTTAACAAAAACAATAGTGTTTCACACAAGCTACGCAGTGTGAAACCCTAATTAGATTGAAAGCTTCCCCAAGGGCAATCACCATGTCTCTTAATCATATATATTCATAAATACTGAAACCATACTCACTTTTCCACCATTTTAGCCGCTGTAATGGCTGCCATGGTTTTAGTAAGAGAATACACCAATGTGAGAGTATTATTATCCCATGGTTGAGCTGAATCTTCATCAGCATATCCGCCCCATAAATCAATCAATAATTCTCCTTTATAATACAAGGCAAATGCTGCACCTCCCTCTTTACCATTTTCTATTTTATTTCTACAATAAGATAAATAATACAGCTAGGTATTAGTTATTTTGAATTTGAGACAGTGTTAACGTTCACATAACAATTTTGCTTTTACCAATAGTCACACATGTATAATTAATCACACTATCATTAGGCCCACTGCAAAGGGATCTTTTACGTGCATGCTAATATGTACATGGGACCCTGGTTTTTACGTCCCATCCGAGTGACTAGACAGCTGTCCTTGTCAGGCCCTCCGTCCTGCATCACTGATAAGGGGGAACCACGCCAGAAAAAGTTGTTTTGAAGAAAAAATTGTCAGGTTTATTTGCTAATTGAAAGCCCGATCTCTCTGAGTTTGCTAGAGGGTCTATACAGTACACTCTTATATAGTCTTATATGGAAACGTGGAGGGTTGAGTGGGAGATGAGGTTTCTTATCGAATAATGCACCAGCCTTGTGTTTAGCTCATGCATTTAATTACATGAGGATGGGGTAATTAAGAGAGAACATTCACAGAAATAAGTTTAACTTTTACTTGACAACAATTTCGTCTATGTACATATGTTGTATGTGGGGCAGATGTATAGTTCCTTTTAGCAACTGTCTCTGATCGGACGATGTCTCCGATCATAGACAGTTCCTAAAGGAATTAGAGCACAAGGTCAGTCTTACATGTAATTGCATACCGTCACCGGTAACTATTTATTCATCATATTGCGCATTTTTTCAATAACAATATTATTGCTACTCGTATCTAATAAAATCGGTTCTACCTGAATATTTCAGCCACTCGTCTAAATTTTGGATGGAAATGACCCTCTACAATTGGTGGAAGTCTCGGTTTAAACATCAGCGACAAGATATTCCATGATATTGCTGCACAAACCACTAAAATTGATCCTCGAATTAAACTCATCTTGCAAATTTCATTTGTTTACGTTTTTCTCCGCCATTGATGTAAGGGATATAACTCTTCAATTTATGTGACCTTTGCTTTTGTTATCCAGACTCATAAAATTGTTTTTTCATAGGCGGATCCAAGAATTTTCACAGGAGGGGTTTTGCCAGGCTCCTATTAAGAAAATCTGACCGTTGACAATGCATAATGGCATCATCGTCTCCAAATTACATTGGCATATATACAAATTGAGCTTTTTAAAGTGAGGAATCCAACATAACGTTTGACGTCAATTTTTATAATGATGTAGGATCACATTGTGATTTGATTTCATCATGATTTCATTAATACAAGGCATTAAAAAATTTTTTAAGTAGCTGAGCAGGGTGGGGTTTGGACCTCCCAAATTCACCCTCTGGGTCTGCCCCTGTTCTTGTGCTTTTGTTATCTAGACACATAGAAGTGGTCATGAATCATGACATCCGCAATAATTTATTTTTTTCTAAAACCCTTCTTTAAATGAAATGAAATAGCAGGTTTGAAATGAAATGAAATGGGGTTTAACGTCCTACTATTAACTGCGCCAGCTGGGCTAATGAAGACAGACATATGCCATACAATGTGCTATAAGAGAAATTTTGCCTGGGCAGCAGCGCTACGGCATACTCTTATATATCAAATTCCAACTGCTAAGGGATCTTTCACTTGCACAACAATATGTACACGGGACCTCGGTTTTTCGTCCCATCCAAACAACTAGACAGCTGTCCTTGTCAGGCCCTCCGAGATGAAGTTGAGCAGCCTCAGAAACCATGGACCTTATTATAAGATCCATTCAGAAACTAATCAATGTGTTACAAATCAAAACTTTTATTTTTATTAAAACAATCTTATTAATCAAGAAAAAGGAGAAATACAAGATAAATGACTATCAATACTGTAAAAATTTATAAATTTTGACAACATATAGTAGAAACATTGTTTATTAGGCATTGAGTGATAGGAATAACATCGTAAAAAACGAACACAACCTTATGGATAACAATCACTATCAACTTTAATAGTGCAACGTTTCAACAAGTATCCTTGTCTTTATCCAGCACAGGGTAAACCATAATATGATACAAAAACCTTGGAGTAAGCATCTAAGTATAGAAATGTAGAAGAAGCCTCAAAGACAAGAAATAATATTCTGTTTAAATATATAAAAAGATCAAAGACTAATTTACTCCATAGATTCTGTGTTTTACAAAGTGGCTCAACACTTATCAATACTACTAGCACCTCTAGGGAAAACGGCAGACTCCTTCATCAAAAACTCCAATGAATTATGCAGTAAAATCAGAGAAATAGATCACCCTGGAAAAAATATTTCATATGACATTGTTGACCTATCACTAAATGCCTTATAAACAATGTTTCTACTATATGTTGTCTAAATTTGTAAATTTTTATAATACTGATATGTAAATTTTTACAGTATTGATCTTTGTAAATTTTTTCAATATAGTAGAAACCTTTTATTAAAATAATCTTATTATCAAATAAATTGATGAATACTATCAATACAATACTAATTTAGACAGAATATTGTAAAAAACTTTCTTTAAAAAAAGTGAATGACTATTAATAAAGTACAAATTTAAACAGTATATAGTGAAAAACTTTTTTTTTTAAAAATGCAATAAAAAGTGGATGCTACGTTTTTTGAGAGGTAATATAATCTTCAAAACATAAATAGGTGGCCTTCTCTAAATCTTTGAAACGTGGATCATCATTGAGAAAATAAAATGATGGATAATTTGTTACATAAGATAAACCAAACTGATTGGTCATATCAGCAAAAGCCACTTGACCACCATAACCCGTATGACCATAAACAGTGTCACCCTGGAAAAAAAATTTAATACATTATTCATTATAAGCAGTACAATCCAGTACAGGAAATTAAATGGACTTTTGTGAGCAATCTAGGTTTATGATGAGATGTCAGGCAGTGTCTATTAAAAGGGCCTAGTCTGTGCCGGGTGGACATTAAACCCCATTTCTCTCTCTCTCTTGGAATTTGGACTTATATTCCCTTTAGAGATTCAACTTCCACAACTTTCAAATTGAGTTCATGTTAATTTGTAATAAGATAGAATAGATTAGATAAACTTACCTGTGAGTTTTTGAGACGAATGAAACCTCGTCCATATGACATGTTTACTAATATAGTATTATCTAAACCCTCTACCATGTTAGTGTTTAATTTTTCTATTGAATCTTTTGATAAGAGTTGCTTCCCTTGATATTTTCCCCCACTTGCTAAAATACCAAATATTTTAGCTAAAGCTTTCGCCGAGGAAATGCCATTACTACTTGAAAATGGTATGGCTCTGATAACTGGATTATTCTGTCTGCCACGCTGCAAAGCAATATACAACAGTTCAAGTGGATTCAGAAACTATTCTAATGTCTACACTATTCGGATGTCTACACAACTCTAAATGTCTTTAAGATTCTAATGTCTGCACTATTCTACTGCCTACACCATTCTAATGTCTACACTATTTCAATGTCTAAATGTCTAGATAAAAATGCAATGGGGTTTAATATCTTAAAGCCCCAATAACACTCTTGTTGTAACTGACTAATGTGTCCCAATCTTTATTCTGGTCAACAAATTGTATTTTTTTACAATATTCAAATAAATTGATGATACAAATTTCATCGTAACACACCTAATTCAAAAAATTGGAAAAATTCAACTACATGATTTGAAAAGGTTAACGTAAACCTTTTCAAATGTGACTTGGATTTTAAAATATTTTCGAACCCTCTGGACAAGTAAAATATGATGTAATGGATAATTTATACAACAGGTAGGACACATAAACATGTGGTACTTAGAATAAGACTATTATTTATTTTCTAGAGCTGCCAAGCCAGCAAGAGTGTTATTGTCCCTTTAAGTTTTCTTCACCTACTGGACTAATAAACACATGATATATCAAACAATGTGAAGGGAATTTTGTACGGACAACGATACTACAAGCTACACTTGTTTTATTAAACTACTGCCAAAGAATCTTTAAAATATTTTGGTTCTCCGATAATCCGGGAGGGAGGTTTTAATTTTTGTCAAAGGTACACTACTGGGCTAAATGACTTTCTATAAAAATCACATGTCAAGCCACTTAATTTATCTTATCCTGTTGGATATAGGAATATATGATTATCCAGTGATTCTCAACCAATGCGCTGCGATACACAGGTGTGCCTCGACATCTTCCTAAGTGTCCCACAAAATTTTGAAGGGCACAGGTGTGCTTCGACATCTTCCCATGTGGACCCGAAATTTTGAACCATGTGACCCAAATTGAGTATTCACTGGTGTCTACTGTGTTTTTCTTTATTTCGTTTGAGTCATTTTATGACGGTGTTCGATCCCTGCATAGGCAGAGAAAGTTAGATTTCCCGGCGTGGTTTCCCCTTGTCAGTGATGCAGAACGGAGGGCCTGACAAGGACAGCTGTCTAGTCGTACGGATGGGTCGAAAAACTGAGGTCCTGTGTACAGTGTACACATTGGCATGCACGTAAAAGATCCCTTGGCAGTTGGAAATTGATATAAGAGTAGGCCGTAGCACCGCTGCCCGGGCAAAATTTCCCTCATAGTACACTGTATGGCGTATGCCCATCTTCCATTAGGCCAGGTTACGTGCAGAAGAGTAGGACCTTAAACCCCATTTCATTTCATTTTATGACTAATCTAAGTCAAGTGTGTCGCTATTTTTTCATGTATTCCAAAGTGTGCCATTGGGGAAAAAAAGGTTGAGAACCACTGTTTTACATTATAGCTTCGTCTACACTAGGCTTGAAAAAGCTGGCTTTTTAAAAACCCGGTTTTTTAAAAACCCGGCTTTTTCAAGTGTAGCGTCTACACTGACTGAACGGAAAAAGACGATGAACACCGACCTTCGTTATTTGTGGAACTCCCGGTTTATTTATTACGCCATCGGCTTCAATCTCTTTCACAGAGAATTACTTACGAATTATCTCTGTAACAGATAAGTGTCCATAGCACGTGCGTTGACTGCTCACCGCGCCAGTCATTGGCTCAACTGCTCGTGCAATGTTTACTTAACACCTAACTGCTTCGGGCAAAATGATGCATTTTACTCATTTTAATACCCATTTACACTGCGGGATCAGTTTGCAAAATTGACTGAAGCCGATGCAAACTGATCCCGCAGTGAATATTCGCTTGGCCGCTACAATCACTGATAAGCATGACATCGACGAGGCTTAATAAGTACGGCATATTAACTTTTTTATTCCGACAAATTAAATTCTCAAACATTTTTTTGAGGTAAAAGAAAAATAAATAAAGACGTTTGAAGTATTTGAAGTTAAAAAATATTTCCTATTTAGTGTAAATGGGTATTAAAATGAGTAAAATGCATCATTTTGCCCGAAGCAGTTAGGTGTTAAGTAAACATTGCACGAGCCTTTGAACCAAAGACTGGCGCCGTCTGCAGTCAACGCACGTGTTATGGACATTCATCTGTTACAGAGATAATTCGGAAGTAATTCTCTGTGAAACAGATTGTCAATTTTGCAGACGAATGACATCCGGGTACTTGATAAATCCCGGATTTACCGTCTACACACATAAAATTGCCGGTTTTTTGAAAAAGCCGGCTTTTTGATTTTGAAAAATCCCTCAATAATTGCCGGATTTTAAAAAGCCGGCTTTTACGATTGAGAAATTGAAAAAGCCGGCTTTTAGAAAAAAAACGGGATTTAAAAGGCTAGTGTAGACGGTGAATGCTGCTAGTGTAGACGTAGCTTATCCGTAACATTTATCAGAGTTGCATATACTTGATAAATGAGCCCACAGAATATTTTTGAATTTATTCAAATGTTTTTCCTGTGCGCGGTAATTAATTATATAAATAGACTGTTTTTAGTTTTTGAAATAGCAGCTTTTTTTTAGGATCGCAGGATTATCGGAGAACTAGAGTATTTTCTTTTAATAATATAATTGCCTTTCTACACTGTTTACTTACATCTCCAATTTCTTTCGGTCCTTTAAAAGCTGAGGCTGAGTGTGATGTAGGATTAAATATAGCACTCCCATAAAATTTTATATAATTGATATCGAATGACAATAAAATAGTTAACAAGGAATGTGGTGTCGTTAGAAAATTAGACTTTGCCACTCGATAATTCTCTGCATTTGGCAAACCAATAAAAAAATCAATTCCTGAAAAGAAAATACCCAGTACATTTTTAATGGAGAAATTCTAGAAAGATAATTTTCAGGGTATACAGTTTATTGTGTAAGGTTCATTATGTAAGATTCAAAGTATTTATTCTCGACCAAGTTATGACTCTTTGAAAATGTCAATTTTTGTGTACGGTTCTTGGAACCCGCTATCCCAGGCACAAGATGCATTATGTAATACTTAGATAAAAATAGATAATGAAAAATGTATATATTGAAAATTTCATTCAAATGTCTACACTATTCTAATGTCTTAGCCATTCAAATGTCTACATCATTCTAATGTCTACATCATTCTAATGTCTGCTCTATTCTAATGTCTACATTTATTCTCAGAGAAGTTATGACTGTTTGAAGACAGTTCATTATTGTAGCCTCGATTTTCCATTATATCTTTAATATTAAAATCTTGCTGGTGTTCAAATTCATTTAAAACTCAGCCATCCGATGCTCTAAAGAGTTGATAAAAGGCTTGTCATGTGAATAATTTATATACCATTTGAAGCCAAAATAAAAATCTGCAACAGGCAGATTTAACTGTTACACATAGGCGTACGAGCTGGGGGGCTGCCCCCCATTTTGGGAACCAGATGCTGGGAAAATTTGGGCACACTATTGTACTTTGTAAAAGTTGTATAAAAAAATATTTCTTGAATATTTCCAATTTAACAGCGAATTTAAATTCAGAGTGTCTATAGTTTGGCAATTAAATAGAAATCTTAAGACTCGAACCCTCTACTGTTTGGAGTACAGTAAGCCACGAGTTACAGTTCCATAAACAACTGTTTTTAGTTGTGTATATTACAAGTAAATAAAATTCAGTTCTCTTTTATTGATTTTTTGGGCACCATGGCAACCACCACTGCCCCCCCAGTCAAAAATTTCCCTGTACGCCTATGCTCTTACATAATGCATCTTTAAAGTCTGCCATATTTACCATATTCATCTGCTATTTCTTCTTTAAATATCTGGCCAATATTACGATGTTTTATATCAGCTTTTTGAAGAAGTGTATCTACCAATAATGCGAAGGACAGCATGTGATAACCATGTTGTGTTCCTAGAAATATAATAATTTAAATATATAATTTATTGTCAGTGTGACATGTGTGTGCATAATATATATATAATTATAATCTGTAGCTTAGAATGATGTATCAGGACTTTTATTGTACAGTGGATTTTATCTTACTGGAGGTCATTTCAAATAAGAGAGAGAGAAATGGGGTTTAATGTCCACTCGACACAAACTAGGTCATTTCCGGACTAACAAATGGTTTTAATTTCATTTCAATATTAAGCTTGCGCATAATGTTCTTTAGCAGTGAGAGGAAACCGGAGAAAACCTATGAGGTTGAACAGGAAAACCTACTCCTTGTCACATACAACCAGGGAATAGAAACCACGCCAGTTGACTCAAAGACAGATCTCATGATACAACGCATGCGCTAACCATTCGGCCACCCAACCCCCCATTTCAAACCAAAGATCAGTACTTTATTCATAAGGGACGAAAAAACTCCATGTTTTAGCCTGGCTTGGAGTCTGAGACAGATGGTATCATGATCAAACAACAGCTTGAGAATCTGAACTCTGAATTCACAATCATTAATCATAATAATACAATCTCACCTGCAGGCCACTCTGGAGTTGCCTCGGCAACCTGTTTCTGCAATTCTTCCTTATTCAATAGAACATCCCGAAGAGAGTTAAAATTTGGAGCTGGATGTAACAAGCCTGCCTATAAATAGATTCACATTCATCTATCCATTACAAGAGCGTGATAAACAGGGTTGAACATCCACTCAACACGTCATTTTGGGACTAACCTAGAATATTTTTATTTCAATAAATATTGGGGTTTTAGACCCCAACCATAGGATCAAAACCCTGACTTGCATCTTATAAGAAGTCTTGTATAGTCACCCAATGACAAAATCTCATAAACAAGCATTCCGACATGGTTTTCCCTTGATCAGTTGTGTAGGACTGAAGGTCTAGCATGGAAAAGCATCTTGTCTTTAGGACGAGATGAAAAACTGAGTGTACACATTGGCATGAATTTAAAGAACCCTAGACAGCTCGAAACAAAAGAGAGGGGAATGGGATTTAACTTCCACTTGACACAAACTAGGTCATTTTGGTACTAACACATGGTTCAATTATATTTCAATAATTTGCACGTAGGGGTCGTAAGCAGTTGGAGAAAAACCAGTTAGACAAGGACAACTGGAAACCAAAACAAGAGTGGGCTGCTGTCAGCGCAAAATATGCCTCATAGCATACTGCATGTTTTTGTTATGCCCATCTCCACTGGCCCGGGTTGTGAATAAAAATAGGATGTTAAACCACATTTGATTTTTATAAATTGCTACAATACTTGATGGTGAGGAATAGTAGGAAGTTAAACTGCATTTGATTTCTATAAAGGACTACAATACCTGATGACTTAATAACATCTCTACTGTTATATTATCTTTATTATTGACTTTAAACTCTGGCCAGTAGGCTGATACTGGTTTACTATAGTCTAACCATCCCCTTAAAATACAAATAGTTTCGTTTTAATTCATTCCTGAGAAAAGTTAACTGCTGAATAAACATAACCTTTGAGAGGCATTTTTAACTGGATAGAGCAATAAACTACATGTAGAACACATACTAATGGAAAACAGCTACTAATTTATTTGAGTGACGACTCGAAGAGTATTCTCTTAATATTATCAAGCTAATACAATACAACTAATAATCGTTTTCCATAAGTATGTGGTATAGTTTATTGTTGAATAAAAATTTCCCAGTATAATTTCCCTCTCGTCAGTGGTGCAGGACTGCTGGTTTCACAAAGACAGCTGTCTAGTTTTTCGGATGTGACAAAAAAACAATATCCAGTGTACACATTGGCATGCACTTAAACAATTCCTTGACAGTTGGAATACGATATAATAGCAGGCCAAAGCGCCGCTGACCGGGATTACAATTGTCCTCATAGTACACTGTATGGCATATGAACATCTTCATCAGCCCAGTCGGAGCAGAACAGTAGAGAGAGAGAGAGAGAAATGGGGTTTAACGTCCGCTCGACACAAACTAGGTCATTTCAGGACTAACATATGGTTTAATTTCATTTAAATAATTCCCTTGCGCCTAGGGGTCTTTAGCAGTGGGAGGACCCGGAGAAAACCCACAAGGTTGGACAGGCGACCCTACTCCTTGTCACATACAACCGCGGATTCGAAACCACTGGTCTATGTTCTCTGAAGTTACTGAAGTCAATTCTATAAAGGGTCATCTTCAATAGAAGGCTTGATCTCGCCTTAACTACATACATCTTATCAAGCCCTTCTGCACTAATACCCTGTATATTTCGCCACTAAGTTCGATTGTCACAAGCCCAGCTTGGGAACCTATCAGATTCATCGGTCGTCGTGAATACCAAGTCTCGTGCTTTATAGCTAAAATGCCTACATGTGACAATCGAGTTGCAAAGTTCAAAGATCGATCAATGTCACGGTTGCTATTTTCCCACGAGTTTCTCAATTTAAAAGATAGGTTGCCAGGCAACGAAACATACGCCCACAGCAGCTAAATCGTCCGGGCAGTCAACAAGGGTTGTCGCATATTTTTACTTTTTTCAGTAATGAAACATTTGTAATACACTAAATCTAATTAAGAGTAACAACTCATTATGTAATTATCAGAAAATCATTAGAATTTGTTTGCTTTTTATAAAGTTTTGCCCTAAGCTCAAAATTAGTATACGAAACATTTAAAATCATGGATTTAGCTGTTCAGTTATCAAAATTCATTGAAAATCAAAATACTTGTTCGTTTCAACACCTTAAACTCTGTGTATCAATTTGAAGTCAATCGGATGATAAGTTTGGCCTCTATAGCGTCACAAGATTTTTTGAAGTGATTAAGGGAGATAACTCTGGCAGCAATTATTTGAAATCGCTGAAAATCAATAGGCTTCTTCGTCTCATGACCTTAAACACTGTGTGTTAAATTAAGGTCAATTGGGTCTTAACTTTGGCCTCTAGAGTGTCCACAGGATTTTTTGAAGTGATCAAGGGCCATAACTCTGGCAGTAAATATTGGAAATCGCTGAAAATCAATAGACGTCTTCGTCTCATGACTGTAAACACTGTGTATAAATTTAAAGTCAATCAGATATCAACTTTGGCCTCTAGAGCGTCCACAAGATTTTTTGAAGTGATCAAGGGCCATAACTCTGGCATTATTTATCGGAAATTGACCTTATGACCTTAAACACTGTGTATAAATTTATAGTCACATGGATATTAACTTTGGCTTTTAGAGCGTTCACAAGATTTTTTGAAGTGATCAAGGGCCATAACTCTGGCACTAGTTATCGGAAATTGATGAAAATCGATAGTCTTCTTCGTCTTATGACCTTAAACACTGTGTATAAATTTAAAGTCAATCGGATATTAACTTTGGCCTCTAGAGCGACCACAAGATTTTTTGAAGTGATCAAGGGCCATAACTCTGGAACTAATTATCTGAAATCGCTGAAAATCAATAGGCTTCTTCGTCTCATGACCTTAGACACTGTGTATAAATTTAAAGTCAATCGGATATTAACTTTGGCCTCTAGAGCGTCCACAAGATTTTTTGAAGTGATCAAGGGCCATAACTCTGGTAGTTATTATCGGAAATCACTGAAAAACAATAGGCTTCTTCGTCTCATGACCTTAAACAGTGTGTATAAATTTAAAGTCAATCGGATATTAACTTTAGCCTCTAGAGCGTCCACAAACAATTGTGGACACCGGACCGACGGATGGACCGACGGACGGACGGTGGCGACGACAATATACGTCCACATTTCAATGTGGGCGTATAAAAACCCTGTTTGTTTATAGTGTGTTTGGTGCCACGAACTCTGATTGGACAATGCTAATTAGTCACTTGTAAAAACAAGTTGCTGAGTATTCAAGCAACGGAGAGATGTTGTAAAACTCGCAAACGTTGCTTAAGGAACATTATAAAGGGTGGATATTTAATTGTAGAAAGCTTTAACAGTGGCAATGATATGATACTGTACTAAATTGAATTGTCTTTTTTCTTATAAATATTGAAACCATACTCACTTTTCCACCATTTTTGCTGCTGTAATGGCGGCCATACTTTTAGTAAGAGAAAACGCCAATGTGACAGTATTATTATCCCATGGTTGAGCTGAATCTTCATCAGCATATCCACCCCATAAATCAATCAATAATTCTCCTTTATAATACAAAGCAAATGATGCACCTCCCTCTTTACCATTTTCTATATTATTTCTACAATAAGATAAATGCCCAGTATTACAGCTTTCAGGGTCTTAAGAGTTGGTAAACTTAACATGATTTATGTAGTTTTTATATTTCGAGAAGCCTGGAGATTTGTTTTCGATCATTTTGTGACATGTACTTAGGCTACCGTACTCTAAAAAGATATGTTGTGGAATGGTTTGTCACATGTTATTAATGACAATAATGGAACGGCGATGGTCTATCCATATTATTATATGAGTTGAAATAATGGTGGATTTAGGTAAATTCGGCTCCTCTAAATAAATTTGTGTCAGATGTGGCAAAAAATATTATTCCTTTTAGTGAAAAAATAAAAAGAATCACAGTGAAAAATAGTAAGAAGGTAATATTGCAGCTTCCGATCAGAGACCGTTCAAAAGGAAGTATTTATACCTACTGTCAATCTGAAAAGCACCATACATATGGACCTTATAATTTCCAGTCGTTGATTTTTGTATTTCAGAGAAGAGCCAAAAAAAGTTCCCCTCAATCAACAAATTGAAAAAAATGGCTCTCCTAAAAGGTTCTCCCAGTTTCGATAAGAAGAATGCTTTAGAATATAAGGAGAGTGATTTAGAAATTACCAGGTAAGGAGAGTGATCTGATATTAAGGAGAGTGATTGGTAGATAAATGTTAATAAACCCCCAATGACTTGGTAAAGGAGAGTGATTTTCAATTTTAAGGGGAGGGAAAAAAACTCCCCTCGGTCGACATTCAGGTGAGCTGTAGGCGCTCGAGAGCGATCACTCGCCTTAAAAAACAATGACTGAATTTCCCCCACGTCAATTCTAAGCCTAGAGCTTTTGTTTATGATAACATTCCATTACTAAACTTTGATTGGCGGAGCATAACTGCGAACCTATGACCTTTGGTCTTGGCAAGTACAGTTTTCAAGATAGCAGGCAAATTGAAACAAATTTTTGTTTTTGAATCGCGAATTCTACCACAGGAATCTGACCTTCTATCTGTATATATATGCATACACCATACCGAACTAGACAATATATAATAAAAAAGAACAGGAATGCAATGCACTGTTGAAGCCTCGATTTTACCTGCTCTCGCTTCGGCACTTTTTTGTTTTCACAATTCGTAATGTCAGGCAATCTAACCTCTTCCAACTCACTCAGATATGATTTTTCTTCAATCTAGAAGTTTTGATTTGCACAAATACTCCCCACAAAACGATATCATAGCCATTTGATTCCAATATTTACATTATTTTCCTTCGTTGACGTTTGTCCTCAACTCCATGCGCTGACGTCATACAAAATCAATCCGCAGTGACTAGATCACTGAATCAAGTGCCAAAGATATTTTAATATTTTCTCTGCCATTCCATTTTCCTCCTTTTGCATGGTAAATTTTGTTAACTTTTGGGTGTAGAATCGAAGAAGAGGGTTTGAATATACATTTTCTGCCATGTTTTGGTGAATATTCGTGATTTTGAGGCGGAAGTATACAAGACTTCAGAGATTGGTTAGGTTTTTGTATGACGTCAGCGCATGGAGTTGAGGACAAACGTCAGCGAAGGAAAATAATGTAAATATTGGAATCAAATGGCTATGATATCGTTTTGTGGAAAGTATTTGTGCAAATCAAAACGGCTAGATTGAAGAAAAATAATATCTGAGTGAATTGGAAGAGGTTACATTGCCTGACATTACGAATTGTGGAACAAAAACTTGCCGAAGCGAGAGCAGGAAAAATCGAGGCTTCAACAGGCATTGCATTCCTGTTCTTTTTATTATATATTTTCTAGTTCGGTATGGTGTATGCATATATACAGATAGAAGGTCAGATTCCTGTGATTCTACTTGAAAATAGTGTTCAACACTTATTATAAATTTGTGTCACAGCAAAAAATTGACGATAAGGATTCAGTATTACAAAATAGCCTTAGAACTAAGGTGGCGTAAAGCGTTATTTTCATACAATATTTTTAGGGGCCGACAGTAACGAATAGAGGACAGTGTCCGATAAGAATTATCATATGATTGCACATATAATTTTTCGTGTGTATTTATCGGTCAGGGCTACCTGAATATTTCAGCTACTCTTCTAAATTTGGGATTAAAATAGCCCTCTACGATTGGTGGAAGCTTAGGTTTAAACATCAGCGACAAAATATTCCATGATATTGCTGCACAAACCACTAAAATTGATCCTCGAATTAAACTCATTTTGTAAATTTCATTTGTTTACGTTTTTCTCCGCCATTGATGTAAGGGATGTAACTCTAATAGTAAGTGCAGGAGGACCGCACTACACGAAAAACAAAAACCTACAAGATTAACCTGCGAAAAATATCAAATCAAGTGAATGGATCCGGGGGCCAGCCGTAAGCGTCCACTGCGCTGTACAGTCCCGGGCCTGTTATGGTACAGGCTTCACCAAAAATGATTTGAAAAAAAAAACAAAGAAAAAAAAGAGGTAACAGAAATAATGCGACCGATCTTGACAATGGTCGTCACCTCAATGGCGATAGTCTGCCAGCTGACGTCAGATGTTTGAACGTCAAACAATTTCAACAATAAGGGCGATAATCCGGATAGAATCTCGGAAAACGCTAAAATAATAAGTGTAGTGAGCAAACAGGAGCAAAACCCGACAACGAGAACATTCTGCAGTACGAAGGGCTAAAACTCTACTCTAATAGTAAGTGCAGGAGGACCGCACTACATGAAAAACAAAAACCCAGACGGAGGCAGACCACCATTGAATTGTTTCGTCTATTTATAGCAAATCTCTTTCTGTCTCTTTTCTCCCCTTTTGCATGCCCATTTTTGTTGATTTTTTTGGTCTAGAATGACGCAAGAGGCGTTGAATTAATATTTTCTGGTAAATATTCGTGATTTTGAGGCGGAAAGATAACGGAGTTATCAGGTTGGCTACGGTGATGTGTATGGCAACTGGTTACACGTTTTTAGTATAATATTAATATGCTTCTTTAAGTTTGGGTATCTCAAAATTTTGGTGGTCAACTTCATACAACTTTTAGTGCAAAGACATGGCCATTTGTTCCAGTGTCTGTAGTGAAAAGCATTCAGCCCAAGGAAAAGTTGGGCAAAGAGTCGAGAATTAACATTGAAGTCAATGGGGAAATTAATGCTTGTCTGCCTCCAGACCTACAGGAGAGTCTCTGGTGATTTTGTGATTTTGTTATGTAGTCACATTGAAGGGACAGTGCCACCGCAAAGAACATCCATTTTGTCAGACTTGAAAATTTTTTATGCGATCTTATTGGCGATTTTTAGACCTGTAATTTTGGAATTTACCTTCCGGAAATATGTCAGAATGCACCAAATTGAATCTAATTTACCAAATTTTTCTGGGAGAGGGCCCACAAACCCCCCGTTAATCGGTTGAGCGCAATTAGTTAAGCAATTATTAAACCTAGACCCCCCCCCCTGCAAAAAATCCTGGATCCGCGCCTGCATGGGTCAACATGTCTCCGTGTAAACTATACCTAAACTAGTTCAGCTCTGAACGTCGGTCTCATTACACTCACCCTAACCGTTCAGGGACTGGCCTATTCAATCAATGTCGAAAATAATTTGAACCCCAGTCAATTTTACTGGGCAACTTTTCACTGCGAAACATCGGAGTGTCAATCCGTTTTGACGTCTGTACAATGTAAAGGAACATCTTAGTGACAAAATAACACCTTGCTTACCTCGCTAGACTCAGTATGAGCGAAACAACACGCTGTTTAAAATACGTCCCCTCCTATCAATGTATCCTTTCGCCACCATGACACAGCGTGTTGTGATGCTCATACTGACTCTAGCGAAATGAGCAAGGTCTTATTTTCTCACTGAGATGTTCCTTTACACTGTACACGCGTCCACGCGAAGTGACACCCATCGTTTAGCAGTGAAAAGTTGCCCAGTAAAATTGGGGGTCAAATTATTTTCGACATTGATTGAATGGGCCAGTCCCTGAACGTTCGGGTGAGTGTAATGAGACCGACGTTCAGAGCTGAACTATACCTAAACCAACTGCCAGCGGGGACATATCTAATTCGAATAACCATACAATTCAAATTCATACAGCGCTGCCGATTGCTGGTGGGGATCAGTTGTATTGCCCTTGAAAAATGAAATAAAATAGGGTTTAACGTCCCAGGCCTACTGTTCGTTCGTTCGTTACTGGAGTTTAACGTCCACTTCCACCAAAGGTGATATCGTAGACTAAGGCCTACTGTTCTGCTCCGACTGGGTTTATGAAGACTGCCCCCATGCTAGGCCATGCTCAGAGCTACGAGCTGAAATTTCCCCCAGGGGTGCTGTAAAATTGACGTACAATGTATATCTATTGTTTTTATGATCAACAATTTTTTCACAGGTGAGGGTGATGCGAAACTTTTTCCTTAGCGGGCCTTCGCCCTTAAAGAAACGACGAAATATAGGTTAGAATTAACACAGCTAATATTTTAATTAATTTTATTTTTGTGCAGATTATTATTTTAATACTGTGTATAAAATATAAACGAATATAATAATATTTTATATAACTATTGATTTAAATACTGATAAACATTCTGGTAATACTGAGTAATCATTAAATATCGCAAAAAAGCAAATCTTTTATTACGTATTACTGCGGAAAGTACGTTTTCAAAAAAATGAATTATGTCAAAAATTCAACTCTCTAAAGGATCTAAATGGCTATTTTCTTTGGGACGGGTTGCAACGCATATGATAATATAAATGTATATAAACTGATTTGTATTCAATCGTTTCTGTTTTTACTCAAATTTCTAATCAGTTATTTTCGGCGAAATATGCCAGCGGTCTCAATCGAATGACAATCTCTAGCGTCTGGTTATTCCAGTCTACACCAATAGTATATATTGCTCATGCTCTCCCGATAAGACGTTAAACCCGAGAGAACGAACGAACGAACCGATAAGACAATGGCGTCACTGCTGTTTGACATGTCTTGTGGAATATGTCTATCCCCGTTCTTCGAGTCCCTTGTTACAAATGGCGCTGAAGGGCATTATTCGTGTACCAATAGTAAAATGTTTATTTTGTCTTAAATATTTGATATCAGAAGCCCATCTTTTCCCGGTAAGATCACAGCATCAATGTTGATTTAAATTGACAAATAATTTGTGATTTCAATGTCTCAGACTTTGGATAATATTGAGTTCGAGATCGAAAGTCTTGAGAGTGATATAAGATATTTGAGCGGCTTTTACTTATCAATTGATATACTAAATAAACATAACAAGGCACACATTTGCTTGATAATGTTGAAAGGACCCCCCAAAGAAACCCTTGTGTTCTCTAGTATATTTTTGTGTTTATTAGTGAGGTAAGAGCCGCACAACCAAGAGACACATTAGCGACCTGCTATTTAATCTAACTTCTCATACCGAAAACAAAAGCAGGAGAATCTGATTTGTAGGGCTAGGGGTAGAATTTGTTTTGAAACTATTTTTGTGAAGCAAATCATGTCATCATCTAAATACACCAACACAATTATTCTCTGTAGTTTATAAGACAAAAGTAATAGATCACCAAACATAACAAATTCACGAAATACTATTGGTATTTTTAGTTCACGAAATATAACTGTCATATTTAATCCGATCCTTCTCCAATTCAGCTTTTAGGCTTTGTTCCGTTTGTGAAGCTTTGCTTTGGCTTCCTCTGGGTATTAGATTTAGTGAGTCATTGGATAATGATGATTCAATAGATTTGTCAGTATCATCATCACCTACAGCTCGGCCTTCAGCTTCTGCCACTTCGATACTGTCTTCCTCGAGTACATCACCAGAACCGCCAATGTCTAAACTATCCAAGCTCTCGTTCATTACTTTTGTGTTTTTGGGTTCGGTAACGTGTATATCGTCTAAGCTATCAGTCGACGATATATCGTCTGGATTTTCTAGACTGTCCTTATCCAAGTTTTGTTCTAGGGTAAGGTAACCACTTCCTGTTGCTTCACCACTACCGTCCTTTACAATATCCACATTTCTAGGTTGGGGACTGGGATCTTTAGCCATACTTATTTCAGCACTATCAACACCGACGCTGTTCAATCCGTTGCTTTCCACATCTCCAAGTGGCGATTCCAACATCTGTTTATTAGATCCAGTTCCTTGGTCCGGAACCTTCAACTCAAGGACACCGCCCCCTGTACTATTTCGACCGTCTCCCCTACTGCTACGTGCTTCCTCATCATTGAAAGTAATGATCTCTACATCCTTCTTACCTTCTTTGTGCTGGTACTGGAGCAGATCGGCAGCAGTGACCTCTGTGGGTTCGCCATTATCGTGATGTTCAATCTTCAGAATCTGGACTCTTATTGGTGGTTGGTCAGATGAGTCTAACTGATCACCACCTGATCTTGGTTGGCCAGCTTTCTGTCGTAATTCATCCTCTAACTTTTGCCTCTCCTTCATTTTCAAGTAAGCATCAACTTTCTGCAAAGCTTCTTCGAGATTTGAGACACGCTCTACACCAAGTCGTAAATCCGTTGGTATCTCCATGTAACCATCCCTCTCTAACTTGGACTGAATAACGAAACGTAGGCACTTCTTGTAGTCTGTTCTCTTTATAATCTTGTCATCTGAAAAACAGTTTTGGATTCGATATTCAAGAATTAAATCGTATGTGACAAGATTTTGCAGTCCTTTTGTTATTTTGTCAAGGTATTATCGAAGACCAGAATTTATAGAACCCTGACCAGTTTTTTCAGGAGTTATAATCAACTGGTGTAGATGTTCTATAAAGTCCCCTCCCCCTTCCCTTCGATGTCATTTAAAAACTTGATAATTTTATACCAAACTCCAGCTCTGGAATCTTCAAGCCAGGGTGGCAGTTGGTTTTTGTGGACAAAGGTCAACTTCGTTTGAATTGTATTGATCCACTCAGAAGATATTTAAACAACATATCCTATTAAGAATATTTACATATTGCCAAGAGGGGGACGATAAAACCTCGATGGGAAAAGAAGGAAGAGTCCCTGTAATAGTGCAGGCAAGTTTGGATCTCAGTGATGCATCCCAAGAAAAAAAGGGACCATTCCTTGTAGATAAATCATAGTAAAACTTGACAAGACTGTGTGGATGGAAAAAAGATTTATCCAGAACGCGTTTCGGGCGATATGCCCTTCATCGGCTGATTACCGCGGAATTTTTACTATAATATTTACATATCTTTCATTAACCTACCAAGAAGTGACCAGGCTTCGACTCCATCAACGATTGGACGAATCCAGGTTGATTTTCTTTTCTCTAGCCCCGTTCCATCTGGCGGATAAACCGTCCATAAAATTTCCAGGACCTCGTCTCGCGTTAAGGGTCTGCAGACGTCAGTTAAACCTGGATTATCCTTTCTTGCTTTCCCATCAACCTGGTCACTTCCTGTACGTCAATGTAAGAAAATAGAAAAAGTATAAAAATTATTTACCATATAATTGATTGGGATTCAATTTATAAATATTGCGCCCTAGTCCTGTCGCCAAAGGTGGAGATATTGTCCAGAAGATATCAAGGACCTCGGATTTATACAATCCTTCAGACTGTATCCTTGGCAGAATGAGATGACATAGAGCACAACATGCTGAAACACAAAACATGAAAGTAGATGATGCTTTTAAGCAATCTTTTTAATATACGTATGCGTCAATGTTGGACGGTAAGTAACGTCCCCGCCAGAACGGGTCTTGGCGTCTTTACTGCTCTGCTACGACCACGCGACTAGAAAAAGCACAAGATCGCCTATAAACGCGAACACAACGCAAGAAAGTGCCTCAAAATATTACAAACTTGCAAAAGGGCGATTTTAACAGCTTTTCAGGTCAACTCACAGAACCTTTTGAACGTGCTCAAAAACAAACAGTGTTAGGGGAAAAATAGAATATTCTAAGAGACGTTACGAGTAAGCACTAATTGTGTTCTATACAATGGTCAAATGTACAAAATGAAATTATTGAAATCTTACCTAAACAGATTCTGTTTTTAACGAGATCTTTAAGTTGACCTATTGTAGAATAATCTATACAAGTTCTGACATGGTCTTTATCACCAGCTATAGCTACTAGTTCATCAGCATCAACAGTATAACCCACTCCTTTAAAATAGAACATATCTCAATATTAGTATTTTGACACAAGGACTCTCGTACCAATTAGATTACAAACCACGTGTTTAACTCACAGGTGTTCTTAATGTGGAAAATATTTTTATTTTAAAAAAAATAACATCAAACTATGACAGAAGTATATCTAAAGACTTACACCCATTTCGATTATCAAATAACTGGATAATTTTTAAACGTCATCTTAGACTTTATTGTCTACCTAGTGTAAATTAGTGAGTATTGCCACTGGATGACGGAATCTTGAGTAGTAAACTTCTCATCTATATTATTATATCAACTGAAAGAGAATCCGTTTCAGACGAATTATTTGCCCCTGAGTTAGAAATCGGAATCAGACCAGTTATTTGATAGTCTCGCTTACGAACATGGACGTAAGAGACCTTAGACATTATACTTATACTTAGCCATAGCTGGTTTAGTCACTGTATTAATAAATATTTACCAATGGTGAAGATTTCAATGTTCTCCTCTCTGGCCAATCTGGCTTCTCTAATAGTTAGACCAGCATCTGAAGATTTGCCGTCTGTTATGACAAGAGCTACTTTCTGTACACCAGGTCGAGAGGACTATTAAAAATACAAATAATGAAATAAAGTACAAGTTGAAGCTTTATAAAGTTACTAAGTGCCCATATCCATGAGACAATTGTCCCGAGAAACCCCTAGGTGGGATTAGGACAAATCAAACCAACAAATACTGCGTGGGATATGCGTGCCCCAAACAAGTTGTCGATTTTTGAAATTATGCCAATCAGATCATGATATTTATTGAGTTATTATTGAATGCATAAAAATACAGTTAAATTGTGGTTTTATATTATTGAAATATCTTTCTATGTCATCATGTTTATATAGTTTATATTATATAGGAGAATTATAATAATTTTACATACATACATCTATATTCCTCCTGAACTTAAAATAAAGATCTATGAACACTTTTTATGGCATATCTTGGCAGAACTTGCTTTTTTTAAAATTTAAAGTGGGCCTGCTCTGCAAATTCGACATAACGAGACTGGTCTATATCAATTCTGATCCGAATGTGAATACGTTTTATTTTATTTTATAATCTTTAAAAATGCAATATTTTTATCAACAGTAAAATAACGTCTTTATTCACATAAGATTTGTACCTTGAAAATCTGTCTCATCATTTTTAAAGCTAAATCTGTACGTGTTAAACCAGTTTTATATTTTAAATTTTCTGAAATATACAAGCAACAACAAACTAATTATTTAGTTTTTTAATTAAAATTTCTGAAATATACAAACACCAACAAAATAATCATATAAATAGCTCATTTTGTATATATAACTAAATTTTAACAAAATTAAATTTTACGAAATCCGATTAAAGAATGTAAAAAAGTGCACATTTGTAAATAGTTCCCACCATTTAGAATGTGTTCTCTTTTTTCCAATAATGTTACCCAATACAACGCCAATGAAAAATTGTTAATTCCCAATTCAACAAACATAGTATGAGGTGTTCTAACAACAAGGAGCACCCTTTTCACGTACAAGACACACGTCTCCTACGAGATAATTTTGAAGTTGCTTAAATGAATAAATGGCCTCTAACGTCACTCGTGTATCTCGTGGATACGTTCTTTGAACTTCCAGATGAGGGTTTCCTGTTGATATATTGTATGATGGGATCGGGTGTTCATTGGTTGTTTCTAACTGAATGTGGATTTGATTTTGCAAATATTTGACCCGCAACAACCACACGGAAGATAATCGTTTATGCCCTTACCAATAGCTTCCAGAACTCCTTCTCTGGTTTGGAATTGGGTTAATCCGAAACTATGGAACACGTTTTCATTGAATGGTACCAATCCGATCCGAACTCGATCTGGGGCAATGTCGAAACCCAGGATGATATCCTTGACGAAATTCAGTTGATTCTGGAAATTAACTGGTCCAAGACTAGCAGAACAATCCAGAACAAATACAACTTCAGCAGTGTTTAGTGATCCTGAAATATTCAAACATACATTATACAAGAGCCAAATCTGCCTATTGCAAGTCTTTCTTTGAGCCTGAAACAAAGATATTATGTAATTATTCTTGTATTACAGACCGTTTAATTGTGTGTTACGATGCGTGCCATTCGAAAGGATATGAAATATTTTTTTCGTCGCGTTAGGGGCCCCGCGATTCTAGTCAGGCCCAAGGCCCCACTCCGGTTAAGCTGGGCTTTGGCCTGAAATGTTATATAAACCATCAATTATACATTAGTTAACTCATCCAGACCATGTTCAACTCTCGATATTTACTCATTATCAGGTCACACAAGGAAATAATTGACCCAATTCTTAAACCGATAAGCGGTTTTGACATTCACGTCCAAACCACTCAACATTTTGAGTTGAAATTTTGAGACAAGGTAGAAACATCTTTTTTCAGGCGTGGTTACCTGGCAACGAACCGTGTCTAGTCGCTCGTATGGGACAAAGAAGCGAGATCCCGTGTACACATTGGCCATAGTACCGCAGTTCGGGTAAAATTACCCTCTCCCATAGCACACTGTATGTTGTATTCCCATCTTCATTAGCCGAGTTGGTGTAGAAAAGTAGGACGTTAGGCCCAATTACATTATGCGAGAGAGAAATGGGGTTTAACGTCCACTCGACACAAACTAGGTCATTTTGGGACCAACATATGGTTTCAATTTTATTTCAATAATTCGCTTGCGCGTAGGGGTCTTTAGCAGTGGGAGGAAACCAGAGTGCCCGGAGAAAACCCACGAGGTTGAGAAGGCTCCCCTATCTCCATGCCACATACGCTCACACCAGGGATCGAAACCACAGCCGCAAGCCAGAGGTGACCGGCCAGCTAGGCCATCCCACCCCCCCATTACATTATGCTGGGCAATGATACTTATCGAAACATGGTGTATATGTTTAATAAATCAATGAATATTTTCCTATATGATTATTTTAGTTCGGTATGTTTCCAATAACTAAATGCCACTAAATGATTTGATCCTGAAATTGGTTCATCAGATTTATTTACGACAATTATTAAAAAATTACATTATTTTTCTATTTTTTGCAGGATCGTGCGTAATCATTTGTGTATAATATGCACATGGGACACTTGACACTGTTCAATTACTAAATGCCACTTAAAGAAATGCGCATGGGAGTTGTCTAAAAGAGATTAATTATTTTCCCTTGTTTCAAACTCTTTTATCAGAAAATATCTATTTTTGTCGTCGTGTCTTCTATTTTATTCACATACAAAAACATCGTAATAAAACATATCGTCTGATTGAAATCTCCAATTGTTATGAGCATTTTTTTGTCCATTTATTTTGTCAGACATTTTTTTATCAGGCAATGTGTATACGCCCACACCTCTGATATTTTCAAGTCCCAAGCTTAATCACTCCGCGACAAATCGCTGTTTGATTGCATTCGTAATTAAGCGGTGGACACGAAATGAAATGAAATGGGGTTTAACGTCTTACTGTTCTCCTCCGAACTGGGCTAATGAAGACGGGCATACGCCATACAGTGTGTTATGACGGAAATTTTGTAGGCTAAAGTGCACACGGGACCTGTTTTTCTTCCCATCCGAACGACTAGATAGCTATCCGTGTCAGGCCCTCCATCCTGCATCACTGACAAATCTGGATGAACAATCTCAGCCAATGCAGGGATCGAACACCCGACCTCCAGGCTGGCGAGCCAGCGTCTTACCGACTTAGCCACCGTGATCCCAAACGGTGGACACACCAGCCAAATGTATTTAAAAATATTAACTCTAATAAATTGCACCTATAATTTGCATAAATGAATGTTTACTCTATAAATTGTATTAAATAATATTACCAATATAGCATGAGGGCAAAATCTATAATTTTATATTAAGCAATGTCTTGCACGAGATCATTAAACAACTTAAAATACTATCCAGCGCGTGCATTTCAATGAAATACGTCACGCGGGTTCATTACTGTAACTAGTATAATTTACGCTTAACGCATGGCCCGTACGATTATTTGAAATAATGGTACGCCAACATCAAAAGGTGTCATCACATCTGTATTTTAAATTATATTTATTGATATAATCTCTATAAATTGCATTAAAGAAGATTAGCTCTATAAATTGTATTAAATAGCATTACCTCTATAAATTGTATTTAAAGAATATAATCTCTATAAATTATATTAAATAGCATTACCTCTATAAATTATATTAAAGGCTTTTGTTATCTCCGCTTCAGTTGGATATAAACCAGATTGACGAAAAAACTCAGGTAGATCACTCTTCTCTAGTTTACCATATCCCACCATCTTATCATAAACACGTTCACATTCTAAAACAAAAACAAACGAAGTAAGAAATCAAAACAATTCATAGCTTGCGTTAAAGACACTTGAATAGAAGGGTCCCAATTATACTTATCATCAAGCGAAATGCGTATGGGCAGGGGCAGAACCAGGGAACGCCCACTGGGTTGGACAGGTGACCCACTCGTTGTCACGTACAAACTTGAAATCGAACCCGCCACAGTGTGCTATGGGGGAAATTTTTCCCGGACAGCAGCACTATGACCTATTCGTATTTCGAATTCCAACTGCCAAGGGATCGTTTACGTGCATATCGAATTCCAACTGCCAAGGTTTTTTTTACGTACATGCTGATGTATATATGGGACTTCGGTTTTCGTCCCATCCGATAGACTAGACAGCTGTCCTTGTCAGCCCCCACCCCTGTCCTGCACCACGGACAGGGGGAAACCACGTCGGAAAAGACCGTACAGAGCTTAAAGGCCGTCATTGATCATTGGGTTCGTCAATAAAAATCTTAACCGTGAACTAAACAAAAGACTGCTCACTTTCTCTTCTGTCAACGAAATCTTGAACTTGTTTAAGATTAAATCTACAATCAACTTTCATCATCCCGTATCGTGACTGTATTCTAGTTACTGTTTCTTTATATTCACTTGTAAACTTAGGCCACGATAAACTCAAGCCTCGTAATATCTGAAAATAATAAATTATGGGAGATAAGATACAGAGCTGGCAGTTCTCACTACAATAGTTAAAACCTAGATAATGTAAAGGCAATTTGATGAAAATTTCAGTCAAATTGATCCACTATGAATTGAGAGTTAAACGATTGGAATTTCCGCCTATATAGCCTCGATCATCATTAGTAAATTCGGTACGATAAAAAGCACAGCCTCGATTATCCATTTTATAATTAAATCGTGAAGGAAAGTTATGCAGTAAATTGGATCATAATCCATTAAAGATCGCAGACTAGCGATATCATTGAGAGTTGGTTATGGTCTGGATAAGCCGCATACCTGTCGTTTTAAATCTGAGAGTTTTTTCCTGATCAACCAGCCTCTCACGTGTCGTTGAATAATTATAGCATTTCTTTGGCGGTTTTGTTTATCAAGCGTGTGGGAATGGTAGGCTCTGAAATGAAAAAAAATGTTTCATAACAATATACAATCAAAATATTACTATAATCAAATTTAGGTTGCCATTGCAAACAGTTCAAAGGTTAAACATTTTGTCACAATTTATTCCTTTGTTTAATTAAGCATGTACATTACTGCAAGACTGTGTTCATGAATAATGACCTATTTTGTTATCAACTTCAATGACCATAAGTGTCGATGCTTGACCAATACCTCTATCATGAATTGACAACATATTTCGGCCAGTAAATTTATCATAGGGTTTCTGCGTTATGTAAAATATCTCCAATATATGTATCATCTTTGTTATGGGGAGACGGGCGATCAAAATAATTGTTTCTTATAATTCTTGAAAGCCACAGTCTGTACGGACGTGCGACAAGACCGATTGTGATTAAGAGGGAGGGGGCGATAGTAGGCTTATAAAAATTACTCACGCGAATAATTCAGCATGGGGTTTATCTACAGCTAATTTGCCCAGTCTTCGTTGTGAAAATCCACGTTTATTAAAAGATCTGAAATTTAAAAAAAAAATTAAAATTACTAGACATGCTGTCAAACTTACCTTTATTTGCTTCCTGATTGTGTTTGTTCAATGATTCGTGGAATAATTTTCCTGTGATCATCGGCGTACATAACACCCTCTATAATTAGGAGAGTTGTACCTAGAATTTATATATGTCTAATCTCAAAACACATGAATAAAATGAAATGGGGTTTAACGGCCTACTGTTCTTCTCCGACCGGTCTAACGAACTCGAGCACACGCTATATGTAACTTACTTTTATATCGCATTCAAACTGTCAAGGTTTTTTTACGTGCATGCCGATGTACATGGGATTTCGTTTTTTTTGTCCAATCAAACAACTATACGTTGTCCCTTGCCATGCACTCCGTCATGACAGGGCGGAAACCACGCCGAAAAATCCAGATGATCTTTGTAGGGCAACACCCGGATTAAATACGGGACCTCCATGTTAACGTATCAACGTCTTATTCACTGGCCCCACTCTTAAACACACACATTGGACAATTTTGAGAGAGAGAAAGATCGAGAGAGAGAGAGAGAGAGAGAGAGAGAGAGAGAGAGAGAGAAAAAAAAAAATGGGGTTTAACGTCCACTCGACACAAACTAGGTCATTTCGGGACTAACATATGGTTTGGGTTTTTTATTTCAATAATTCCCTTGCACGTAGGGGTCTTTAGCAGTGGGAGGAAACCGGAGTACCCGGAGGAAACCCACGAGGTTGGAGAGGCGACCCTACTCCTTGCCACGTACAACCGGGGATTTGAAACCACGCCAGTTGACTCAATGGCAGGCCGTATGATACAGCGCGCGCACGCTAACCATTCGGCCATCCAACCCCCCGGACAATTTTGAACAAATTAAGGGTGTGAATTCTGGCTTCTTACACCGGGATCAAATACACCGATGTCTGTAGTGATTGTTTTAATATTAGATATTGGAATAACAAAATACCTTGGTGGTGGTCTTTTTTCATCTAATCTCCAGATTCTGTATTCTTCTTCCCATAACCATGTGTTGGGTGGTGGAACGGGGTCTTTACTGTCTGTAATATCTTTTCTAAAACAGACAAAAAAATCATTACCTAATAAAGTTTAAATTTGATGATGAAACTGATGTCCCTGTCATGAATCTGTGCCTTATTTGACCGTAGCTCTTTGTAGACGCTTCCCATAAACCTAACATACTATAAGAAATAAAATGAAATGGATTTAAAGCCATACTGTTCTTGGCCGACTCGGCAAATGAAGACGGGTCATACAGGGTGCTATGATGAGGGAAATTTTGCCCGGACAACGTCACTGCGGCCGACTCGAATTCCAACTGCCAATTGATCTTTTACGTAGACGTCAAAGTGTACACGGCACCTTCGGGTTTTCGTCCTATCCGAAGGACTAGATACTGTCCTTCCTTAACAGACTGCCCATCTTCCACCGCCGATGATACAGATCAAGAATAGACTAATTGAATTTTTTCCCTTATTCGAAATCGAAAAACTGCAACATCCGATCTTTCAGGAACAATTAACAAACCATGTAAAATAAAATAGAAGATACCTCATTTCATATATGGAACCATATTTAGGATTACTGACATACTGTCTTGGTTTATATTCTAACCATTTCTGTTTAGGTACATGTTTGGAATAATGAAGTTCTGAAATAAATAAACAAATCAACTAAAGAATAGGTATAGGTGTGCATGATCATGCAATAAGTAAGCTTAACCCTCAATGCTAAGGATGTTCGGCAGATCATGGTCACTTACCTCCAATGCTACTGATGTTCGTCACATCATGACAACTTGACCCCTAATTTGCCCAAATGTTAAGGATGTTCGTCGTCAGATCATGACCACTTAACCCTAATGTTAAGGATGTTCACCAAATCATGGCCAATCACAGAAATACTTCAAATGAACATTGTAAGTGTTCATGATCATGCAATACGTAAGGTTAATCCCCAAAGCTAAGCATGTTCGGCAGGTCACAGGCGCGGATCCAAGCCCCCCCCCCCCTCAGCCCCAGTGATATAGTTGATTTTCATTTTCGTTTGCTTAGTTATTGTATGCGGAGCATGTTCTATAATTAGATCATGGCCAAACAAAAAATATAATTTCCTCATTGATGTCTACAAGATAATTTTACAAAAATCTAAAATATTTTGGTTCCATATTTTGTTCCACTAGACCGTAATTCAGTATTGAGGAAATGACGCTGCTGCTATTCGTCATCAATGAAATCATAAACTCGAATACATCAATGGTTAACTATTCAGCCATCCAACCCCCTGATTTGACTTTACACTTTGGTATAATAAAATACTGAGGTACCAGTATGCCCAAGGGAGGAAACCGGAGGACCTGGAGAAAACCCACAAGGTTGGACAGGTGAGCTCATTCCTTGTCACGTACAACGGAGAATCGAAACCACGCCTGTTGACATAATGACAGACCTTCTGATACAACCGGCACGCTCTAACAATTCGGCCACCCAACACCTCGAATTAATGCCAATCTAACCTATACGTTTATTGGTATTATCACTGAGTTTTGGTGGAGTTTCTCTCCATGGTTTTGGTCGGGTCTCTAGTGGTTTAACTCGACGGTTATTGATAGATCTGTTTAATGTTCTGGGCGGCGCAATAGTCGCTGGTGAAAACCGCCCTTTCTGGAGTGGTGGCAGAACATTATTCGACTGAAAGGAAAAATATGAAATTATACAAAACGTTTTAGTGTTATCTAAAAAGAACAATATTATCGCGTTAAATTCGGCTGGGATGCAAGGCAATGGGTGGGATTGACTAACATGCTAATTTGTATTTTCATTGTTACGTGGGAGGAGGGTAATTTTTCTGCTTATTCTGCTACGATCCCAACCATTTTGTACGAACACAATCACAGCAGCACCCGAGTGGAGTAAGAAACCAAGAAAAGGTGCATGGTAAAGAACGGTATTCCGTGTGTAATTATAAGACAAAGAGAATGTATTTTCGGGATAACTTGCGATTTCAGCAATCCCAAAATTCTTGAATTACTTGTATTCAAGTTACAAAGAAACTGCGGAGCGTTCTTAAAACCACAATCTGAATGCAATTACAATACACAGAAATATTACACTTATATCGAATTCCAACTGCAAAGGGATCTTTTACGTACACGCCAATGAGTACACTGGACCTCTGTTTTTCGTCTCATCCCACACCACTGACAATGGGGAAACCACATCGGAAAATCCGGATGAACTTTGTCGGCCGGCAGCGAACCGGCGACTTCCAGACTAGAGAGCCCGCGTCTTACCCACTTAGCCGCTCTCTCACAAACTCTGGTGATGAAAATAGCTTACGTTTATAACAGAAGTTGGTTCATTTGACTGATTTATGTTGGTAAAGTTGGTAACAGTCATTCCACTTTCTAACTTCGATCTGGAATCTCTATGGTAACCGCTTCTATGGGTGAAAGGTCGCGTTGTGCCTGGTTTTGATGAACCGCCATGGGAACATGACGTATATCCGGTCCAACTCTTCTGAAAGAGTGTATGTTGCCGCATTAATTGTGCCTCGTTCATTTTTCTTTTGAATCTGAAATGAAATTAATTCAAGATGGTCCCAATAAAGTTATTTTTACATTCTCAGAAAATGAGCCCCACCACCACTAAATATGTAACCTGTCCAAATCCTATAGATATTTTAGGGATAATTATTCGTCCCACCAAACTGTTTTTATCTGTAAGTATATTCCTAACGACCCTAAAAAATAACAAAAATTGATTTTGTATTTAAATACCACGAAACGGTCAACAGTATTTTTAACATTGGTATCTAAACGCGTGCAATATTAACAATTGGTACTGTAAAACCAGTTTATTAGGATTTATTTCATTCTATTGTTTTATAACAAATATAAATTCCGCTGTATTTTGGATATAATATATATAACATTACATATTTAGGATATCGACTACCGTAAAAACATAACTTTTCGAAGTAGGATGAGGGTGGGGTCTTCACCGATATGTAAAACAACACTTTCCCTCGATAATATTTATATACATAATATTAATACAACAAAACAACACAAGTAAATGTGTAATCAAGAAAGACGATGAAAAAAATTCCATATTTGCATTTTAATAAGCGGCTAATTTATTTACTATTGCTTTTGTAATAGGTATGATGTAATTTCTACTTTTACTTGATAACAAAAAAATGGTCATTCGACTGTTTAAAGATTTTGGTAATACGCTACTTTCATTTTATCGACCATCCGCCTGAATTCTCCTAAGCAGCTGAGAGATTTCAACTGGCGTTCTCACAAACAATGAATGAAAAGGGGTTCAACATCCTATTGTTTTGCTCCTTCTGCGCTAATTAAGGCGGAATATGCCGTACAGTGTGCAATGAAGGAACTTTTGCCCAGATAGCGGCGCTGCGGACTACTATTTTTTTCAATTCCATCTGTCAAGGTTTTTTTTCGTGCATGTCAACGTCTACACAGGACACCCCCTCCTCCCCCATTATGAGATAGGCTAAGACATTACCCTTATCAGATCCTCCGCTAGGCACCTACTGACAAGGGGGGGGGGGGGGTCTATGTCGAAAATTTCAGAGGCACTTTCTTCTCGGCCAACAACGGAATCGAACAACAAACTTAAAAAAGAAAAATATTATTTTTCATCTGCAATTCTCCAACCTTGTTGGTTTTCTCCGGTTTCCACCCAGTGCTGAAGAAAGATCCCTATGCACAAGCGAATTATTGAAATTCAATCGTAACAAACTTCTGCAGGTGCTCCGACGTCCCCCCACTGCTAAAGACACGTATGAGCAAGCGAATTATTGAAATAAAATTGAACCATATGTTTGTCTCAAAATGACCTAGTTTGTATCTTGTGGACGTTAAACTCCATTCCTCTCTCTCTCATCTGCGATTCGTCTAGACGTTTACTGAAACTAAATACATCCTACATAATTTGTATATCATGAATTCATTCACGTCGAATAAGCTTCGAAGATGTAACAAGAACTCAGACAATAATAATTGATCTACAATCTTTGAGATCATAAATGCGTCATTTAATAAAAGAGTTTCCAGGAATTTGATTAGAATCAAAGGAATGGTGGTGATCGTTAGTGGCTTGTATTTGAACAGACTCTATGACCTGTATTGTAACTTGTTAAAGAATATCGAATTCAGTGTTAAATAAAAGAACGGTCGGCCATTAAACAAATAAACAGTCACGGTGTTAGTCAATATTCCAACGGTCTTTCTTGACATTTACTCAAACTTGTCCACCAATATTCAGTGTTATTATCGATACATACATCTGAATTAAAATTTAGCAATTAGAATTTCACAAAGATATATTTATAAAATAAAGACGTTGCGTTCATCTTTTATTTGTCACCCGAAAATACCCCCCCCCCCCCACATCCACTTGTGATTTAGCCATCCGCACTAAATAAAGGGGTCACCCGGAAATTCCTGCCCACCCCACCCATTTTGTCCACCGCACCTTTGCGATGATCTGACGACTGCCGTTAATATCTTGGTGTTTGACAAGGAATTGAAATGAAATAAAAATGGTGTTCGACTCATATAGGCCTACTATTCTCGATCTCCGAGGGTGTAGGGTGCAAGGGTGGTGTGCAAGGCAAATAAAGACGGAGCAATCAGTCGATGTTCAAATGAAAATCTCCAACATATAATTGTATTCTCAAGCCGAGATACACTCTTAAATAGTAAACATTTAAGATTCTAATGATATGGGTTCAAAACAGATATCGATAATAGCATTTTAACGGAAGCTGAATAAAATTAAAATATGCAAAATACATTGTTATGTTATTGTGAGGTAGTGAATAAAACAATATGGTCGTCTGACAAACTGATTCTAGAAGTATGATCTTACCATCTCTTTTCTCTTTCGCATTTATAACATTTGAGGTATGTACTATAATATTTTATAAATGGCTTCCGTTTAATATTAAATAATGAAATTATACCTAACAAAAAATGGTTTATGGGCATCAGTATTCCGTTTGATAATTATGGTATTTTAAAATAAGTTACGTAATGTTATGATCTTTGATAATTTAGGGTTAAATTAAGAAATGTGGCGTCCACATTAAATAAATGAAACAATGTGCTTACCTTACAAAACTGTTCTAAATGTATGAATTTATCATCTGTATTCTGTTTGGCTATTAAATAAAGTGATAACTGAGTAGATGACTTAGTCATAGAAACATGCATTAACAAGATGACGATGATGATATTATGAATAGAACTACATGTAGAATGTTTATTTATTAGTTAATTGATTTGAGATTTTCGTCGTCATGACATCAAATTAACGATTTTTCATCTTTTTGTTCCATCACTTCGCAATCGTTTTGTGTTCAGAAAGACGTGGGTAACCAGTCTTCTGCATCGTTGAATTATGTATGATAAATTGTAATAAGTTTTTATGTCTGGTTGTGTGGGGCTTCTAGAGTAAATACAACGTTCAAAGACATGAAACATTTAAAAATAAATTACTAAAATTCCTTATAAATGTACTGACTATTGATTCATGGTTTTGTCAAAGAAAGAAGAATATGGGTTTTCTAAACATTAAAATAAATCATCAAAAATAAATGGAGAGTTAGTGACAGAGAAAAATAAGTATCTGTGTGGGCGCGTGTATGGGGGTGGAGTGGGTGGCTTCAGGTTCGCGCGGGGACCCCTCAACAATTAACGATAAACCGTATTTGTTCCCTCCTCATTATAAACCCAGCTCTTGTTATACCTTTTAAAACTGATGGAAGACTGTTTATCATATAACCTGTCATTGACTCAACTGTCGTGGTTTCGATTCCCCGGTTGTACGTGACAAGGAGTAGGGTTACCTGTCCAACCTCGTGGGTTGAGTCCTGGGAAATTGTCACTATCCGCTAAAACGTATTTTTAGTGTAATTCAAATATATCTGAGGACGATGTACAAGGTTCAAAGTTAAATTCAAGATTTAAATATTTATGTAAAATGTATTGTCTATCAATGATTAAGAACTCATGGAAACAGTTTCATATAAACAGTTTTACTTGTTACTGATTTTCTTAAATTCTCTTAAATGATAAATTGTAAATACTATATTGTTTAAACCAATAACTCCTTGGAAATGTTCACGACGATTTTAAATATATTTTCAGTAAAAGGAGTCCATCTTCTTTTTAAATCAAAGTTTAGAATCTATACTTACCGTACGTGATCTGGTAATACACGTTGAAAGCAATATTTAAGGGGTTAAATAGTTGATTGTTTAAAATGATTATTAACTACTGGAAATTTTCACAACGCTTTTAAATATATTTTCAGTGAAAGGCGTCCGTCTTTTTTTTAAAGCCAAGCATATACTTTGTTTTCGTTTGGAATCGATATACCAGATCAAACCAAGTTTTAATGTTTTAAAAAGTTAAAATTGATTGCTTACCACTGATTATCAACCCTCGGGATATTGTCACGATTTGAAATATATTTTCACTGAAAGGTGTCCATGTTCGTCTTTAATCCCAATGTATCTGATGATTTGGTTTGGTATCGACACACCACGTGAACAGATGGGGTGTAATACATGTAGGTATATTATATATATATTGGACAAAGATTCCAATCAATAATAGACAATTGGTGTTAACGATTTTATTGTGTCATATGTCTACAGTTGACACCTCTAGGGGTCTCTACTAGTCTTACATAAGGTCAATGGTTCAGTAATAATTGATCCACTGGAGAAATTAAATACTGAGTTGGAACCCCGCTTAACCAACGACATAACGGCCAAAGATAACATCATGTAACGTTCGTTAACACCATTTAACAAGGATTGATTCATTTATAACGGTCTCCACAATACTTCAAGGATACCTGGCCGATACTAATTGTAAGTTGATTGGGGAGAGTTTGAGTGTTTCCGAAGTCCAAAATGGCAGCTTTATATAAATGAGAATTTTGGGAAATACTAACCCGAACCTTAGCCCTATAAAAAACGGAAGGAAATAGAATCTGTGTTTCAATCAGACAGAATCTGAATTAGAACCCCTTACTCATCCAATGGAACTTTTTATCTTGTACTCAGCCAAAATCTGTGTGTGTGTGGTAGGTCTGTGAAAATTGTCCCACTCTGCCCCGCTCGATCCCTTCCTCCATCTTGATCTGATTCGATGTTGCTCTTTCTTCTATGAAGTAGTTTAATAGTTTTGTTTTTTTACATTTTACGACTTGCGTTTATGAAAATCATTTAATGCCATAAAACAACTAAAAACGACCCAATGAGAAGAAAGTCCGATTATAGAACATTTATAGAATATATTTATGCAAGAGGTGTATCTACCTATTGCAGGTCTTTCTTTAGGCCTGAAATGTTATCTGAATAATCAACTCTCGATGGCATCGCTAGCCTGCAATATTTACTAGATTCCAATTTGATCTGCTGCTCGACGCTCATTGATAATTAAATCAAAAAATGAATAAACAAGACTATGTTTTTTATCGTATCGACTTAGTAATGACGATCGAGACTAGGCCTAAACCTCAATCGCTAAATTCTCGGTTAAGAGTTGATCAGTTTGACTGAAAGTTGTTTTTTTTTATCTTATCTCCCATAATGTATCTTTAACTAATTTTTTCGAACTAAATTTTTCTTTAATATAGAATATATAAGACCCTGTTGATGAACTATAACTGGAATCTTTCCCAAAAAATTATATCAGCAATACAATCTATGGTAGTTGACGGTAGTTTTAGCCCTTGTCACAATTTTATTAACGTCTGGTTAGTTGAGAAACGTTGGACAGGTCGGGCATTAATAAAATTATTAGTACGATTGGGATTCCTTTATGTTCATGACACTTCTCTCTGGATTGCACATAGACCGCAGGTCATCTCAAGATGTGAAATAGCAGAGAACTTCAAGACAAAGGTAAGATTGGTTTCCAAGAAACGGATCTATTGTATTATGAAACGAATGGAACGAGGGCTTTAGGGTCCCTAATCCAGGTGGGTTCCCGGAAGAGTGATTAGACAGACCCCAATACTTGTAGTCGCGGGTCCCCATCACAGGTCGGGAACCGGTGGGAACTGCTTCAACCCTAGCAATATTCAATTGGAACATGTCATGGAACAACCTCACCGAAGACGATAACAGTGAGACAGACCGCGTTGCTTGTTGCGAAGGGCCCCCATCACTGTTCAAGATTCAGGGTCGCCCAAATTGTAGGTCCGCTACCGGGGTTTCCTGCATAAAGCAATGGTAGTAACAATACATAACCATGTTTGTATTGGACCGGAAAATTTATAGAACCGACGCAAACCGTGGTAACTTCTCTCATCTCATAACCATGTCCTTAAAGATACTAACCGAAGAGAGAGAAAGTGCGAAGTCATTTCAGGAGTAACATATGATTCAATTTTATTTCAGTAATACGTTTGCGTGTAGGGGTCTGCCTTTAGCAGTGGAAGGATACCGGAGGACCCGGAAAAACCCTACGAGGTTGGACAGGCGACTCTACTCCTTGTCACCTTATGAGCGTGGAATGGAAATCACGCCACTTGACTCAATGACCATCCTTGGTTACCCAGTGTACTCATTCCGTTCTACTCCACTATATCCTGGGTTAATCCATAGGGTTTCCAAGATTTCAAACTATCTGATTGTAGTTAGAGTGTACGAACCAATCAAAAAACAGTTTACAAACCAGCCCTACGTAGACTCTTTAGCGTCATTTTTACGTCATAGAACTACACTGTTTACAAACAATATGGCGGCTTGTTTGATCTATTATGAGAAAGTTTGTAAAAGATTTAATCTAAAAGAATTGACATGCACACAAAAAGATGGCAGGGAAAGTTCTGTCATGAAATTCTTAACTGACACTGATTTTTCTACCACGCGGTAGGTATTTTTTCCAATGGCATATTTGCAAAGTGTGCAAGAACGGACTGAGGTCACCATGTGTGCTGAGTTCTTTGTTGAGAGTTACTTCCCTTCGCCAATTACCTTTCCAAGTAACGCTTTATGGGATTGGACGATAAAAATACCACAAACTGCCAGGGCAGATAATTTGAAAACGTGGAAACCCTATGGATTTACCCAGGGTATAGTGGAGTAGAACGGAATGAGTACACTGGGTAACCGAGGATGCTCAATGACTAGCCTGGTGATTTCACGTGTTAGACCATTGTCTGATGAAGAAATGCGGGCGTTCGGACCTCATCTTTACTAAATTCCTTCATGTAGACTATCACTATCAATATAGCTCCCATTTTGTAGATATACATACAATCTTGAGAATACTTGCCTTTCTGGAGGTTATGGCAACAGCGTAGTACGGTGGTGGTGGTTGTTAACTAGCCATGAGGGTTAACACCTTTGATGTTTCAATGTGGTGTACCATCGCCAAGAGATGTCGGAAAGGTTTGACAAAGAACAGCGTCTATTCTGTCGGAGTAAACACCTAGGTCTGCTGTTCGCATTGGTGTGCACGTAAAAGAACCCATGCAAGTGAGGATTAGGCAGAAACTCTTCGGTTATTAACCAGGACAGTGCAGAGAAGTATACCAGACGGACGTTTGCAAAATAACGGGCGAATAGCATCAATGGTTAAACCCTATTTCGTTTCATTTCCAAAAGTTATTGTGCACAATACATGCAGCTTCTTGACAAGAGATCAATCAAAGATGTTAAAAGAAATGAAATGATACGGGATTTAACGTGCTACTGTTGTGCTCCGACTGGGATAATGAAAACGGGCATATACCAAAGACTATGCTATGAGAGTAATTTTGACCGTGCAGCGACACAACGGCCTAATCCTGTATCGAATTCCAACTGCCAATGGATCTTTTAAGTGCATGCAAATGTCTACACTGGCCGCTGCCGTTGACCGGTCCTCCATCCTGCACCACTGACAAGGGGAAACCACGTCGGAAAATCTTGATGGACTTTCTCGGCCAATGCAGGGATCGAACAGGCGACTTCCAGACTAGCAAGCCAGCGTCTTACCCACCGTTGCCTCCATTAAAGATATAGCTTATACACCAGAACAAACAAGACAAGACGATATTTATACAAGCAATACTTTTTTAATAATGATGGTACAGCATTTGGCTAAAGAATGTATGGCATTTTTTTTTTGTTGAATATAAAATATGACATTGCACTTTCGTTTTTTTTTCTTAAAAAAAGCATGAAATATCACAAATCTACAGAACATACAATATAGTAGCAATCCAAAAACAAAGAATAATGAAATACGATACGAAAAATATTTTGAAATGAAATCTTTCAAGTGAATAATTCAAAGTATTGAAAATATTTCAGTCAAAATTTATCTTGTAAGCTATTTTAGTATAAGAATTGGGTTTCTTATAAATTCAAAATTTCAGATAAACCCAATAGTACTACTGAAAGATAGGATTCTATGTTTTTGGATTGTTACAATTCAAATAAATATATAGTGCAGAAAGCCATGTGATTTTCTAGATGTTTCTGTCTAATATTAACAACAATGATCCAAAATATGGAAGAACTGATCATTTAGCCATTAAGATAAAAGTTAATAAAAAAAGATTCACTGTTTAGGTTTTGGTCATTTTCTTTATTAAAGTTTGTCCCCGATTGTTTACTTGAAATAAATACACAAATCTCTTAAAACCAGAGATTTTATGATTATTTTGTTTATACTATATACATAATTTACAAACGGCTTATGTTTTGTTAAAATTAAACAACAAATAGGGTAGGTGGGCGGGTAATGGGAATGAAGATTTTATCATTTACAATATAGCTTTGCAGTAGGACAATTGTGAAAATCTTTTTGTTTTAAATGGCGTATTTCTATCGCAGAATAATAAAAAAAGGCTTTTACAAGAAAGGTTTGTTTTTTTTGTTTTCTCAAATATCAAATTGAGTGAACCAAATAGTTTTCTCTTGACCTGAAGACATAAAATTTGCAGCAGTTTAATTCCAAGGTAATTAAGATTTGAAAAGTGGATAGTACTGCAAGGTTTTAATGCTGTAAGCCAAATTTACATAAATTTAAATTCAAAGGATTACATAATGACAAAAAATCATGGTAAAAAAGGGACCTAAAGAATTTGGTATTTGACCCAAATCGACGGGGGTCCTGTCTTTTCAAAAGATTGTTTTCTACAGCAGTGTTTCTATTTTGTCAATCCTGCGAATTTCCCCCATAAGGTGTTCAGTTAGTATTTAGGTTGATAAACAAAAATAGAAAAGTTACTTTGTTCTAAATAAGCCGGATATATATGCAGGTATGTGTAGTCCTTTAAATTTAGGCCTCTGAACAAAAATTAGGAAAGTTAATCTGTTTTTTTTAATAAGCTGGATATATATGTAATTACATGTAGATAGCTTTATGTTAAAATATTAAGTTAATAATCTCTTTTTATCTATATAAAGTAAACAAGTTATATAAAGACTAGTTTGATTTACATTCATAATAATTCTATATTTATTCTTTATTATACATTTAATTACAAAAACAATAATAATTACAAATAGGTCAAAATCATTTCAGGTTTAGTCATAACCAAAAAATAGGAAAACAAAAAAGAATTCTGTAGAAAAAAAACAAAACAAAGTTGGTGTTGGTGACATGATACTAACGAATGACAACGATACCAGTATTGACCTCAAATAATATCGAAAGAGAAAAATGAGATTCTTAGGATCTACTAATCCAATTTAGTTGAAAATTATTCAAGAAAAAATGGACTGCAGTTTATGGTCTTAAAAAATTATCAAAAAATATCTGAATCTATGATAATAATTGATTATACATGTAATTAACAAGTTTCAAACTGTATGCATTCGAAAAAGAAATTGATATTTGTTTAAGTTACTGCAGACTTCCATGTGTTAGGGGTTTTCTCCCAAAAATAACTCTTTATTACATGATGCAATTATAAACTTTTCCATTAAATTTTTAAAATTAAATCATGCAGTCAATTCTTAGTTTTAGAGTTAAGGTTAATTTAGAAGATAAATATATAACCGCCTAAGATCATGAAACATTTCTTTAGTACAGTTAACATTGTTATAGGACTATGAATTATCGTTGTGTAAACAAACTCCTTAAGGAAATTGCTAAACACATATCTAAAGAGTGATGTGTTGCTATTTTACAAGAACTATTGCTGGATACACTAGACAAGGTAAAACAGTTATTACCATCATATTGCCAAAGGAAAGTCGCAAATTTAAGAAAAGGGGGAGGGGTTATTAATAAGGCCACTGATTACATTTTTTGAATATAACAAGTTTGCAGTTTTACCCCCTCGACAAATAATGATTTTTGTGTATGCACAAGAAATGAACTGACATCGTGAACATCAATATTTTACCATTTATGTTTTGTTAATCATTAGACAGATCATTAAAAGGCGTATAACTCTATTCTTTCTAATCTTAAAATAAACTAAAGATGTGTCTAAACGCACACAATGTAATTTGAGTATCGTAAAGTCACTTACATTCAAATTTTAAAATTTATATTACAATTTCTAATCAGTTTTATATGTTCAGGAAAATAGGTGAACAGTCCAAAGTAAATGACAGTCAATTGCACTGGTTATTCCAATCTACAGGATAAATCTCCTACCATCTAGTCATTTTAATTACTTTCCCATTTCCTCGTGTGCTATATTTTGCTTTGTAAATCAAGCCTTCTTATTACAAACGGATCTCAAGACCAAAGAGAACCGGACACTGAGAACTAATTTTAAAATCTTCATTGTGCATTAATTATTGGATATCAGTAGCCCACATTTCATGGTAAGGTAAACTGATTAAAATGGACCAATATTGAATTTTTTTTGTCAAACATTGTGGATTTTACTGAGTTACAGCTATACGCCCTTTAAAAATATTTAGTATGCAAATGCTCTAACCAATAAAAACTTAAATTTCCTATTTAAAAAAGAAATGCATTTATTAATAATAACATCTATTTAAAAAGAAAGACATGATTTTTATAATGTAGTAATGATTCATAAAATGTTAGAACATTTTTTTTCTTCCTTTCATTAATTATGATATAATAGATATAATATAATAATAATAATAATAATAGCAATAATTACAAAAGTTTATTTTTGTACAAAATAAAAATAAATAAGACTAAACAACTTTATTACTTCAGATTCTTATGTATTTTTAATTTAATTTACAAAATCTAAAAGAACCCTGTATTCTATGTTAAAAAGTCAATAAACGAAATAAAAACTGATTCAAGTATTTTTTATTTTTATCTCTCCTGTTTTCTGGCAACATCCTTCCGAAAGACAACTATATATACACTATTTAACCATAGTTTTGTTGACGAAAATTTTCAGGATACATTCTTGAATACCTTAAAGGGAGATACTTCCAAACAGCAATTTGTAACCACTGTACAAGCATCCATTATTTCAGTTTTTTTTTTCGATTGTTCATTGAAGATTTTTAAAATCTTAGCACCATTTTTAAGATTAAGCAGTACTGGCCTATATATGGTTCTAAAATATTCCCCGCCAAAATACGGAAGCAGTAGTGCTGATTACATTTTGGAACATTCATGATGAAAGTTTATAAAAATCTGACAATATCTCAAAAGAATCGACTCTCTAAAAATACTTGTAAAACAGAGTTCCATTAAAGGGATAGTTCAATGAGAAATTACAAATCAAAGCACTGAAATAATGTATGAATATATTGGTACAATCCCTATGTTATAATATCAAAGCCATGGTTAAGCGTTTACCATTTATATTAGTCTGTGCTTTTTGTAGAATGATATTTATTATACAGGTTAACGTCAAAGACTCCGAAACCACACGTAGTAATACACATAACATAAAATATAGTTCCAAAAAAAAGCAGTTTATAACGGGGAGTACCACACACATACTGTGACATCACTTCTCTCGTAACACACCCAAAATAAAAACTATCTGAGACACTAGACAAAAAACAAAATGTCTACGCTTCGATGAAATTTAAAACCATGATTCATATCATCATAAAGGTAGCCAACAAAATCTTTAAAAGCTGTTTGTTGAACAAATACGTTTTCTTTTTCTTCTTAATTTTCACGAATATCTTCAAGATGAATCACAGATTAAATTCTATTTTGTTAAAATTCCTTTCAGTCTTGGAAAACAATTCACGTGTGACCACAAGATAAAAACTCCATTTTGAGTCAAACAATCGACAAGTTTTGATGACATCACCAATTTGCGAGCCCAGGTTTACTTAATGTCATAAAGTAGATTTGACAAGATGATCCTGACCGAACGGATGAAAAGAAAACCTGAAATGGATAAAGAAAATTGCTCATTATTATCACTAAAAACATATAAATACAAATGCTGAGAGAGAGAAAAATGGGGTTTAATATCCACTCGACACAAAATAGGTTATTTCGAGACTAACCCATGATTCACTTTTATATCAATAATTCGCGTAGCAGTTGGAATAAACCGACGGGCCCGGAGAAAACCCACAAGGTTGGATATAAATGCAGAAATGATAGCCAAAGAGGCGCCTTAAAACTCCATAATTTTCAGACCAAAATGTGTTTTCGTAGTATCATTTAAAAAACATCCAAATACAAATATAGAAGTTTCTAGGTCTTAAATAACTACTTCACAGCAAAACAGATGCCTTAAAGCCCATATTTTTGGATGAAAATGTGTTTTTCGTACTTTTGATCAATTGGGTCTTAATACACTAGATTATGGTCACAGTAATGCTCTTAAGGCACATGATCCAAACTTTCTTACATCACTTATGTGGAGGCTATGGCGCCCCACCAATCTCCTGCACTCCCCACTTTTAAAATCCTACATACAGCCATGCTCCTATACTTAATTCCAACTTTAAAGGGTTCTTTTACATACAAGGGACCACAATTTTGTATCCCATCTGAATAGCTGGACAGTGTCCTAGCCAGGTCCTTTGTCAAGCAACAAAAATCTTGGGGTACTTCATGACGAGTAACAATAACAAATCAAATAATACCATATACATACCTTATCATTCCTCTCACACAAAAACTTGAGTTTTTGAGCCTTTTTATGCATAAAGACTCCATCAAGATGGCCAGTCTCAGCCGAGCGGATTTCAATAGCTTTATTACCCCATCCCATAATCTGACCAGTACTGATGTAAGCTGAAAAAAACAAGACAAGAAATTACAACAAATAATATAACGGTGGAGAAATAGAAAGAGAAATGGGGCTATCCCCCCCCCTCCCCAAGTTTTGAAAGCTAAAATTGAACAAAGACATATTACTTACCAACTGATGTGGGTAGTTCACCCCATTGTAAAACAACATTCTTGGTTACTTTGCCATTCGTATCTACATAAACACCTTCATCTAAAACATTCATAATATATCATTTACAATTGCATCAAACTTATTTATCATTTACAATTGACACACGTAAATGCCACTCAAAGAAGATACAATTAAATCTGTTAAACAGAATTATCATTTACAATTAGATTTATCAAACATATTTATCACTTACAATTACATCTATCTAACATATTTATCATTTGCAATTAGATCAATTGAACATGCCTATCATTTGCAATTACAGCTATCTAACACACCCATCACCTTTTATTTATCGTTTAGAATCAGTAAAATAGCTAATCGTTTCAGATTTACATTAAAGATAATATTTGGCTTTTTTAAAAGTCTTGATATTTGTGCTGCATTGTTATGTTGTTTCTGTCTGCATTTTGTTGTTCCCTTTTCCTAGATTGTTATTAATACATACATATTTTGGAGAAAATGTCTGTATCATTCATAATAAGAAAATAAACTTACTATCATAGCACAGTAAAAGATGAAGACCGTTCGTATTCGGTAAAATAACTACAGTATGAGGCATTATAGTTCCTTGCGTCTGCAAAAAAAAAGAAATCATGTTGTAAGAATACATTAAAATTTTAAGAACATTTATGAAAATAATTTCCAAAAAATTAAACTCCAAATTCTTATTATGATTCTAATAAAAACAGATTATTACATTTACATGTAAATTCAGTATAACATCTCAGCAATTACAGATAATCATGTTTTTAAATTATTTCTCTTCATGAACGAAAAGTATAAAATAAAAAATATTGATGAAAGATAACAACGAAGCAAGGAATACATTACTAGTTTAAAAATTATACATAATTCAATTGAAGCTTAACTAAATACAATATATTTAGCAACTTGGAAAATTCAAGTAAAATGCCCAACAACACAAGGGAGGTAACTCTTGTTTATACAACCATAAAGCTGGATTCATATTTTTTTGCCTATCTGGAAAATTTATTAGCCAAGCAAAATGCATATTGAACACTTAAAACATACAGCTAAATGGATTTCTTATCCATAATTCCTCTAACATGGGAGATTTTCCTTGAATAAAATTACACATCAGAATCAGAGCGGATTTAATAAGGCATAGTACGACTTAAGTTCAAAGCAAAGTGAGGAAACATGTAAAATAAAGCATATTTATAGTCTTTGTCTTCTATTAATGTCAGAATTGAACCCAGCTTTATAATAAAAAAAATCAATTGAAAACAAACAATGCCTGGTAGGATATTTATAATGTATTGTATAACGTGAAAGCCTAATTTCTATAGAAATATATATGTCCAGTGTATTAATTCAAATTAATCTATTAAAATTTAAAAAGTTACGGTCATAAAACGACATCAATTAATTTATCCAATTCACATAAATTATGAACTAAATTTTGGTTAGCATTTTATATAAAATTTTAATTTTTTTTTTTTTTCATCTATTTAGCTTTCAACTGTTGCTTTCAGGCCTGTAAATCTTTCATACCATTCAAGACATTCAAATAATCCTTTACGATTAAAAATGCTCTTAAAAATTCCAACTTAAATAAACACTAAAACAACCATCATGCGCCAAATAAAAGACAGAAAGAATGAAATGTATGACTGAAATAAACATACAACTATATAACCAATCACACAATGGTGGATGCAGAATGGATGGGAAGGGGGAAGGATTTGGTCTTTGCGCCAAGAAAATTTTGATTTGTTATTTCGGGGCTAATGTATCGTTCAATTTTTATTTCAAAAATTCGCTTGCGCGTATGGGTCTTTAGCAGTAGGAGGAAATCAGAGTCCCAGAGAAAAAACTTGAGGATGGACCGGTGACGTTACTCGTTGTCACGCACAACCAGGGAATCAAAAGCATGTCATATAACGCACACTCACTTATCATTCGAGGCATCCCCTTAGCCTCATTGGAACAGAAAAAGAAAATTTCTTAATCTGTCTTTTAGGTCCCCAATCCCTCTCGCCTGAATCCACCACTGCATGTGTAACAAACTACCATACTGTTTAATGCAAGTTGTCTGATCATTGGTTCAAGTCACGACTAATAATTCACAGATTCCGTTGATGTAATTAATTTTATTTCACAATGTATTACGGTACGTTCATACTGTTAATGATGAATATAGGATTTGAAGACAAATAATGATTTGGTAGACATTCTTGATATGATAATATGCTAGTAACTAATCTATTCATAAAATTAATCCATAAACACTATTCTATTTTTTTTGGTTAAAATACTGATTTATTTTTAAAATTCATCTTATATTTTAAAAAGATTTGAAATTCATTTATAAGATAAATATTAATATGATGGGATCCACAAAAAGAGCATAGCTGCTGTTATTATTTGGATTTCATTTTCATAATAGTGTCAAGTTACTGTATAATCTGAGCACATATTGTCGGAAAAACAGAAAATAATGACGATCGGCAGCTTTATTTTACATCAAAATGCAACAGAACTCTTCGAATCAATTCATTTATTTTCTAGAAAGGATAACTTAATGCACAGTCTCTGTATACAAAGCCTGACATGAATAATAATGAATTTATTTATTTTCTATGGAGGATGTCTTAATGCACAGTGTCCGTATACGAAGACGACCATGAATAACAATGAATGAAACGATTGACACAAATATTAAATTCTGTGAACATTAGTGCGACATGAACGATGAACGTGCAAGATGGTAGATGGCGTTTTTTTTTTACCTGATGCTCGTTAACGTAAAAAGAGAGAGCACCTCCTCGAGTTGTTGATACGTTATCATACGTCCCGTGATACTGAACACAGGAAATAACACACAATGTATTAACACACCTTATATAGTCATAGATAAAACTACAAAAACAAACTCAAAATACCCGAATAATATTGGACATTTGGTGTAAAAACATAATTTTTTTAAGAATTAGGTCATTTTGGGACTAACACATGCTTCAATTTTATTTCAATATAATTCGCTAATGAATATGGGTCTATCTCAGGGGGAGGAAACCGGAGGACCTGGAGAAAACCAATGTGGTTGGACTGAGACCATCCCAGTCGACTCAATAACACACCTTATGATACAGCGCGCATGCGCTGGCATTTGTCCATCCACCCAACCCCTGATGTATGCACTCCGAGCATGTTACATAAACCTTGTTATCAAAACTGCCTATGCTATTTTTAGAAATAAAGTGATCATGAGTACCAATAAAACTAAAGAATTTATGTATACTACAGTCTTTTCCCCAATATATATCTGGTATTTTGAGTTTATATTTGTTCAGAAATATCTCATACATTTTGGAGAGACTAAAAAACCTTGGTTTATAAAGTTTACGACGATAAAATTTTATTTAAAAAAAAATCAAACTAAAGAAAGAGAAATAAATAATAACTAAAATTGAATTTTTTATCATCTAGAAACACACACTGTAATAATTTCTATAAATCAGACCCATTTATTCTCTTTTTTTTTTTAATTCAAGATACATTATGGGAGATTTGAAAAAAAGCTGGCAGTTCTCACTACACTCTGAACTGAGAATTTAGCGATTAAATTTTAGGCCTAGTCTAGCCCATAATCCTCACAGTGTTTCGTTTGATTAGAGCTAATCCCACTACTCACTGCTGTAAAGAGAGAAAACTTGTGTTCAAAATTATGATAGGTCAATAGTCCGATTAACAGCCAATGGCTAACTGCGTTACGTAAGCATTATACTTAAAACAGAGCGACAAATTGGACCAAATATGTTTACATAACATTACGTCATGGCTCACGATTTTATTATGCCCAATTAACCAGTGCATAGCAGAATATTGCAGTAAAACTAATTGCGTGACAAACGAGGCTATCAAATCGAATAAAATGTAAACAATACTGTTTGGAAACGAACATACTTTCACCGTTTTTAATACCTTAAATCACTGTCCAAAGTTTTAGGGCAGACCGAGATTAAATGTAGGACTGTCATGTTGCTGTACTTGTGATAGATTTGATTAAACGGGATGAATAGACACACTCTCTCAAAAAGGCCAGAGAGGGATTTCTTGGGCCATTGCTTCAGGAATATGAGCCTAGCCTCGATCATCATTACTAAAGTCGGTTCAATATAAAACATAGTCTTTATTATCCATTTTTTGATTTAATCCTCAAATAGCGTTGGGCAGCGCATGTTACATAAACTATTATTTAGACATTTATTCACAGGAAAGCCCATAATCATCTCTCAAGGGAGATGGCTGTGATTTTAATAAATTAGCACACCCACAAGATTTAAAATTAAACAATAAAATAGATAATCAAGACTTAAAAAAACAAGAACGACCAGTCGTTATCTTCATCTTACATAATGCATCTTTAATTGTTAGTTCTGTCTTTTAATAATCCCAAACTTGCAAATATTAATAATTTAATTTTTGGATTGAATAAATGTGTCTGATTTATTTTGAAGTTAATCATTGATAATCTGATTAAATCCTGCACACTAAAACACATCACTGCTTTAAAAAAGGCCAAATAAAAAAAATATTCTGTTTCTCAGATACTCTCACTACCAGACTAAATATTTCTACTGGTCACAAGAAGTAACTTAACTGACATATGTCCACTTGATGAAAACTAGGTCATTTCGGGACTAACATATGGTTCAGTTTTATTTCAATAAATTGCTTGCACGTAGGGGACTTTAGCAGTGGGAGGAAACCAGAGGAAAACCATGAGGTTGGACAGGTGACCCTACTCCTTTTCACGTACAACCAGGGAATTGAAACCACGCAAGCTGACTCAACGACAGACCTTATAATACAGCGCGCACATATGATTCAATTTTATTTCAATAATTTGCTTGCGCGTATGGGTCTTTAGCAGTGGGAGGAAACCAGAGGAAAACCATGAGGTTGGACAGGTGACCCTACTCCTTGTCACGTACAACCGGGGAATTGAAACCACGCAAGCTGACTCAACGACAGACCTTATAATACAGCGCGCACGTGCTAACCATTTAGCCAAGTAGCGATGCTTCTTGCATTAGATCTTTTGAACAATTGTCTGAGAATCAAAATATTCTTTGGGGGGTATGACCTAACCAGCTTATAAAATAGTATACACCACAAGTCCCCATTCAATTGAGTTGAAATGTTTGTAAATTGCAGAAAATTTCAATATCGAATGGTAACATTGTAAATATTATTCTATAAAGTTTATTCTAATCTGGTGCTATTGTGTTTTGAAGATAATATACTACAGAAAACTCATCTATTCCTGATACAATTTCGTCATAGAAACGACACATTTCATTTTTTAAAATTTGTATGGTCTTTTATTCATAAACATTTCATTTTTTAATTTTTTAAAGTTTTCTATTCATAAACATTATTTTTTAAAATTTTAAATAGTTTTCTATTCAAAAACTTTTTTTTATTTTATTTTTAAAAGTCTTCTATTCAGGGGAATAATTTAGTATATCATCTAAAAACCACAATGAATTGGTGTCAACTCTGTCAAAACCAACTTGCAGGATGTCTGTGAAAATTTGTGCACATTAGTTTTGCAATTGCAATTTCTCAGTTAATGTGCTCAGAAGAGGGTAAAAATCAGTGAAAACTTAAATCAACTAAATTCATACTTACATGTGAAGGAATGTAAAGGTCAAACACTTGTGAACTATCAAGGTCGATGGCATGGAATCCCTTGTTGGAACCATAAATGACCTTTAACCTTTGACCTTCTTCCACCGTAAGGTCAACTATTAGGGGTTTATAAGCTAGTTCTGGGAAAGACTGAAAATAGATTTTGTATAGAATAAAATAATGTGAACAATTTTCATATCAATATTTTTGTTGTTTTTAATGTTTTCAATAACAATATTTTATTGTAAGGCTGTTTTATTTATTCCGTCCGTCTGTGTTTTGTTCCATAGTTTCAATTACTGCAGGCGGATCGTCCCAGGGTCTGCCGACGAAATAGTTCCATAAGATTTTGAGGTATGGTTTCCCCCCTTGTTAGTGGTGCAGGATGGAGGGCCTAACAAGAAACAATGTCTAGTTGTTCAGATTCCAAGACAACATGAGATCCTGTGTACATGTAAAATAACCCTTGACAGTTTAAATTCAAACTAAGCACTGCCTACCCAAGCAAAATTTCCCTTATAGCACACTGGATGGCAGGACATTACAGATTACAGAGAGAGAGAGAGAGAAATGGGGTATAACCTACATCATTTAAGGGCTAACAAATAGTTTTATTTTATTTCCATTATTTGCCTGCGCGTAGGTATCTTTAGCAGTGGCAGGAAACTAGAGGACCTGAAGGAAACCCACGATGCTGGACAGGTGACCGAGACATTACATCTCATAGCATTTATTCATTATGCCGTTCACAGAAAAGTCTTTTATTGTCTAACAAACTTACATTTCAATTATCCCTATCGCTACAAAACAAGTTCTTACCTTAAATGCCATGAATTTATGATAAGGTTTAGGAGCCCAGGCGTAGATTTCTATACTTTCTTGTAAAGCAATTACAAGAAATTTGATTCGCTCATATTTAACTGGAAACAAAAAAGAAGAAATGTTTAAAGAATTTCAACAATTGATGTTGATAGTGAAGAAAGGTCAATAACACTGTTCACATTCTAAAATATGAAATTGGTCATATATATTTATGAAAACTAAAACCCAAATGTGGTGGACATGGACACACTAGCCGAATGATTCGCCCGAATCAATCAGCGTCGAAATTCACCTACTGTTCAGAAAATGTTGAACTTACCTATTTTGAAATGTACACAATTTTCTAATTCTCCAACATTTACCCAGCCATTCTTTTTATCATTCTGTATAATATAAACACAGACAAATTAGATATATAAACTACACAACGAAATAACAATACTTACCAGTAAACATCATTATTGTAGTTTCACAGCCTTTGATCTAGTACCAGGCTTGGGCTTTCACTTTTAAAAATTTGCGAGTTGGGAATTTAAAATGTATTTTGTGTACTGCAAATTAGTAAGTTAATTTTTTCTGAAGAATACAGCAATTTTAGGGCTGTCCCTATACATAAACTGTACTTATGTTTGAAGGTTAAATTCTTTGAAATTCTACTTTTATGGCATGTAATTTCTCCACGAAGTCGTCTTCATTGCCAGATGGTCCAGCCTGGCAGATGTGATTAAAATGGGTGTATTGCATCTGAGCGGTTCGTACTGCATCTGAGAGTTTAACGTCCACTTGACACGAACTCGATTATTTTGGGACTTACATATGGTACAATTTATTTCAATGTAGCAGTGGGAGGAAACCTGAGGACCAAGATACAATCTACGAGATGCTGCAATGCCCTGTCACGTATAAACTTCCGATCGAAAACAATGCAAATTGATTCAATGACACACCTCCCCTCCCCCAGTTCAATATAAATTAATAATAAAATAAAAAAAAGTTACCTATAGAGTACTAAAAGTTTTGGTTACTTACACTACTTACCCCTTCCGTTTTAAATATCTTGCTTTTTAACCAAGACAGATAATAAACACGGATTTTGTTCTTCTTGCCCGATATGGTGACGAGAATATTCTGTCCTTCTAAGACTTCCATTTGATGAAAGCGTCGGCGAGATATTAATGTGTACACTGTGAATAAATAAACACGATTAGGTGTTAAAAATAGATGTGAGAGAGAGAAAATGGGGTTAAACGTCCACTCGACACAAACTAGGTGATTTCGAGACTAACATATGGTTTAATTTTATTTCAATAATATATAATATAAGCATCTACTTATAATATACATCAATCTGAGCATATAAAATGAAATAACAATAACCTAAATGAAATTTATCAGCTCCAAATTCATATAGGGTACAATTCCATTCAAATCTATGATGCAATACCACAAACCGCTTTCGACAGGGTTCTCTGATCTCATCTTGGAAAGATAGGTTGCCAGGCAACGAAACATACGCCCACAGCAGCTAAATCGTCCGGGCAGTCAACAAGGGTTGTCGCATATTTTTACTTTTTTTTGGGTAATAAAACATTTGTAATACACTAAAATCTGAGTAACAACTCATTATGTAATTATCTGAGAATCATTAGAATTTGTTTGCTTTTTATAAAGTTTTGCCCCAAGCTAACAATTAGTATAGGAAACATTTAACATCATGGATTTAGCTGTTCAGTTATCAAAATTCATTGAAAATCAAAATACTTGTTCGTTTCAACACCTTAAACTCTGTGTATCAATCTGAAGTCAATCGGATGATTTATAAGTTTGGCATCTACAGCGCCACAAGGTTTTTCGAAGTCATCAAGGGAGATAACTCTAGAAGTAATTATTTGAAATCGATGAAAATCAGTAGGCTTATTCGTCTCAGGACCTTAAACAGTGTGTGTAAATTTAAAGTCAATCGGATATTAACTTTGGCCTCTAGAGCATCCACAGGATTTTTTGATCTGATCAAGGGCCATAACTCTCGCACTAATTATCGGAAATTGATGCAAATCAATAGGCTTCTTCGTCTTATGACCTTAAACAATGTGTATAAATTTAAAGTCAATCGGATATTAACTTTGGCTTTTAGAGCGTCCACAAGATTTTTTGAAGTGATCAAGGGAGATAACTTTGGCACTAATTATCGGAAATCGCTGAAAATCAATAGGCTTCTTCGTCTTATGACCTTAAACACTGTGTATAAATTTAAAGTCAATCGGATATTAACTTTGGCTTTTAGGGCGTTCACAAGATTTTTTGAAGTGATCAAGGGCCATAACTCTGGCACTAATTATCGGAAATTGCTGAAAATCAATAGGCTTCTTCGTCTTATGACCTTAAACACTGTGTATAAATCTAAAGTCAATCGGATATTAACTTTGGCTTTTAGAGCGTCCACAAGATTTTTTGAAGTGATCAAGGGCCATAACTCTGGCACTAATTATCGGAAATCGCTGAAAATCAATAGGCTTCTTCGTCTTATGACCTTAAACACTGTGTATAAATTTAAAGCCAATCGGATATTAACTTTGGCCTCTAGAGCGTCCACAAGATTTTTTGAAGTCGTCAAGGGCCATAACTCTGGTAGTTATTATCGAAAATCGCTGAAAAACAATAGGCTTCTTCGTCTCATGACCTTAAACACTGTGTATAAATTTAAAGTCAATCGGATATCAACTTTAGCCTCTAGAGCGTCCACAAGCAATTGTGGACGCCGGACCGACGGACGGACGGACGGACCGACGGACGGACGGGGGCGACGACAATATACGACCACATTTCAATGTGGGCGTATAAAAATGAACTCAAAACCAATGTTTTTCAAAAAAATTTCTCGATGAGGTCGAGAATGTGTAAATGATGATACAGTCCTTACATGTGTGTCCAACTTAGTGAGTATTTCACTATTCTGTTTTATGTATCCCCGTGACTATTTCATTATTGAGTTTTATGTATCAATAAGTAATAAAAAGCCTTAATCTTTAAAAATTTGTCTGGATGATTTTTGTGATTAACCAACCTTTTCCTTGTCCACTTCTATCTAATAACATCAAGCCATTTTCTGTTCCTATTAAGAGATTCACCCCTGCAATAAATCATAATTAATATCTTAATAACGGAAACAAAATCACAGGTCTAAAAATAGGTCTTATTCTGTGTAATTTACAAAATACTTATAAAATACAGATCTATGACTTAAAAAGGGACCAGGGTTGAACCTGAAAATTCCTGAATTTGCACCTTGACAGGTACCTTATTTCCAGGCATGTGAAAAATGATGCATTGTTAGTAAATACTATCATTTTTAATGTAATAATGCCATGTGCCCGAGTTACACTATAAGATGTACAGATCTCTTGGTACCTCTATTTCCAGGCATGTGAACAATGATGCATAGTTAATGAATTATTTTTAATGTAATCACGCCCGGTTTGGCTCTTTGTACAGGTACCTCCTCTATTTACTTCTCAAGTTCCAAAAGTTTATAACTATATCTTGAAAATTAAGTTAAGAAATGATTAAAATGTAATGGAATTAAAAGTATTACCCCATAATGCAGCACATAATATATCCGAACCGAAACGTTTCTTGTATTTTCTGATCTCTGGTGTGTCTCCACTGTCCACAACTGTCGGCGATGGTGTGACATTGACGTTGATCTGGGAACCTCGTCGGGATTGCTGGGAAATGGAACCAATAGTTGAACCACCTGCTCCGAATCCAAACGCGGAGAAGGACCTCTGATGCCGCATCGAGGGCTGTTTACTGACAGCCTGTCGATACTTGAAATGGTAGAACCAAAATATTTCACATTTTTGAAGGGCAAGCAACATAACTTAGTGAAAGAGGACAATTTTGATAGCGCATCAGGTCAGCCATGTTTCTCTAGTTTACAAGTATGTAGATTATAAGGAAAGGAAATATAAATGCAGGAAATGATTAAATATGATTTGATTATTAATTTTGATTATGAATGAATGCTTGATAATATGCGATGATAATAATTTTGAATTATTATAATAAAAACAAAAAGCTATGCAAAAAAAATTATTTCTGTTTGCATAAATGTCAAGCATTCTGACAAAACAAGGTCAGCTAATAATTCGGCGGCACAAGCAATGATTAAATGAATGAAATTTTGCGTCAACTTGAAAACCAGAGAAACACGACGTTGTGATGGCTTCCATATCCCCGATAGCTGGAATCGAGAGCAGGTGTAGTAGTAGTAGTAGCAGATTGACCAAGGGAGATAACTAACAAGACCATCATCTCACTGACGTCTGCTTAGGGCAGGCATCTTAACTAAGGTTTAATAGGGTTAGTAAAAAATAAGAAAGCAAAGATAATTAGTAGTTTTGTTAGAAATTACATGCTAATTCAAAAGAAATAAAAATTTCAATCCATTCACCAGTTTTCAAAAATTAAAAAATCCATAGAAATTATTTGAAATTGAAAGTTGATAAATTAAACATTCCCTTAACCTTAAAACATACTTGATAAAAACAATATGAATTGAAGGAAAATATATCTTTATAGAATTATTTAAATCCACTAGACCACAATTAAAAAATGGTTATGACTGGCCATGTGCAATTTAATTTAAAACCAGCTTCTTAAATAAATATGATAATTTAAAATTTTAAATTAGTACTAAAGTAACAGATTATTTGTTTGACAAAAAGATAACTATCCACAAGAATATTACATTTTTATATTGTGGTCTAAAATAAGCTACATTTCACTGAAGAATAACCGAAACTCAAAATCACAAATTTAAACCAAAATAAACCCCTTCATTTATAATCTAATTTTAATGAATCATTAATCTGAAGCAATTTGAGATACCAATATTATAAATTTAAGCCCCTGCAATTAATTTTGTTGATATATGAAAGTATTTTCTGGGGTCTTTGAAATTACAAACAACCTTACAAATAATCCATCCAACATGACAGATGACATGTCAATAAAGATATATATTTGATTCTTATTTGAATATTTTGAGTTATCTTTCCTGATAATATCAACACACTCTTACATGCAAACCGATGTATTCGTCTTCAGTGAAGTGTCTTTAATACAATGGACAATGTCTTTACTTCATTTTCATTATTAGTTAATTTTCTTTTAAAGCCGTTGATTGTAATTTGAGGCAATTGAATCCCTTGAAAACCAGAATATTGGGAAAGTTGAACTAAATAAAAGATCGGTACAGAAAAGGTTCAGTTCCATTCGGTATTTACAAAAATATTATGATTTTAAAATTTCAAACTACGCGAGAACTCTCAATCAAATGGCAACATTATTTATATCATTATTTATATTCTGATTTTGCTTTCTTAATAAAATATATTTTAGTACCTTTTAGGCTCGATTAAGATGTAAAAAATTAAAAATTGTCTAAAAAATTGAAATGACAATCAGCAGCTTTAACTTTCTTTCAAAGTAATATCTGGTCTTAGTAATTAACAATTTTATAAATTCAATTGAGAATATAGAAGACATTGTCCATTTATCATAAAAATATAAAATATAAGTATATAAACAATGTAATGATTTTATAATATTTACCTCTTCTGATGTTGTTTTATCTTGTGGACGTTGTGGGGTGGGTGGGGAGCGTGATTGAGGGGGAGTGTGTGGGGGAAGGAGATCAGGTAGCACATTACTACTGGTACTGTGTCTTGGAGACTGCATACCTGTAACCAAAAATAATTCAATGCAACATTTTTTTTATCTATATTATATATAGAGAGAGAGAGAACTGGTGTTTAATGTTTAGTCAATACAAGCTTGGCCATTTTGGGACGAATGTACAGTAAAATTTTATTCAAAAAATATTTCAATGCAAAATTTTAATTATGTTTTTTGCTTTAATTGGACATTAGTCAAGACAAGTTTGGTCATGTTGGGACTAACATATGATAAATTTTACTTCAAAAATATTCCAATGTAAAATTTTCATAATGTTTTTGCTTTACTACTGGCCTTGTTCACATTTATGTTTTAATGTCACTAGATCAGGCAGCAACAAAGATAAGAGAAAGAGAGAAATGGGGTTTAAAATCCACTCTGTACAAATTAGAAAATGGGGTTTAAAATCCACTCTGTACAAGTTAGACAACTTTGGGAATAACAAATAGTACAATTTTTTTTCAATAATACCATTGTAGGCAGGAGTCTTTAGCAGTGGGAGGCAACCGGAGGACCTGGAAAAATCCTCCCATAAGGTCAGACAGGTGACCCTTCTCCACGTCACGTACAAGTTATGAGTCAGATCGAAATAAGACCTCTTGTCTTAATCACAGAACTTAGACCTTTAATAAGATTTATGTTATGAATAAGAAAGTTGGTATTTAATCTTGAGAGTGGACAGTTGTCAGTAATAAACAGGGCTAAACTATTTTGGGGCCAGTTCAACTTAATCCCTAAAGTTATTAAATGTTGCTTTTTTTTACCAAGTGCTCCAGGAGCGGAAGAATTTGACTGTGTTCTATGGATATGACCAACAGGAGGTTTACCACTGTTTCTCTGAGCTTCATTTCTCCTATCACGATATTTATCAGCTCCATCTTGAAATGACGGATCAGATTTATTCTGAAAAATATGAAAGAAGAGAAAATTAATTAAATGTAAAACTAGTGATATAATCACCAATAATGTAAGCAGATATGGGTCATACATGTATTTATTAGCAGAAATATAATCCATTAGTGATTAATGCAACTTCATTAAAAGAAGCCGCGTGACACTATACAGTGTACATCATGGATATTATTACGATTCTATTAAATTAGAAAATTAATTAAAATCTGAAAAAGCCATATCACAATCATACATCAATATACAATGTCAACTCAGATAATGCATCATGTAACTGTAGTTGTTGATTCTATCTTAGATTTAAAATTCCATTTGCAATTTTTGTGTTTTATGGGGAAAAAATTTATAATGCATGAACTTGGGTGAACAAAGTTTGTTTTAAATGTTTAAGAAAATACAGAGAAACAACGATACAGTGTCAACTCTCTCGCAGTTTTTACTAATTTCCTCTTGTTACTGATGCTATCTTACACTTGTAAAGATAGGTTGCCAGAGAATGAACCATACACTCACTGCAGTTAAATTGCCTGAGCCATGCACAAGACTTCTCAGAATGGTTAATGGGGAGAAATGGGGTTTAGCATCCACTTGATGCGAACTAGGTCCTTTTGGGCCCAACATATGGTTCAATTTTATTTCAATAATTAGCTTGTGCATACAGGTCTTTACTAGTGGGAGGAAACTGGAGGACCCAGAGAAAACCCACAAGGTTGGACAGATGACCTTACTCCTTGTCTTGAACAACCGGGGAATCGAAACCACGCCAGTTGACTCAATGACAGATCTTATGATACAGCATGCACATGCTAACCATTCAGCCATCCAACACCCCATCTGAGTTGACACTACATATATTCATTTAAAGATAATTGTGATATTAGCAATTTTTGTGTATTGTGTGATTTGAATATTATTCAAGTTTTAACCCATGTGGCAGTAGATGATGTCAATTTCTGTGTATTGTGTGATTTGAATTCGTTGAGCTTTACTCAATTCAAAATGCATACATTTAGGTTAACAATGTTTGTTCTAAATGCATTAAAAGAAAATATTGAGGCACTGACGCTGGAAAGATAATAATCGGTGCAATCTGTGTGTCATTATCAGAACGTTTTTAAGTGTGTGTGCCAGTTGTGTAAATTTGTTTGAGCTAGTAATAATGTTTCTAGCAATATCAAGTGTGGACAATGTGTTATCTTTTAGTAGGTATTGTCGGATATTATTATTTATTGATTTTCATAATGTGTGGTGTACATTTAATGATCACGAGAATCCAATTATATGTATTAAACCAGGATGTTTTAAAAACTTGACAATACTCCACACGTCACTTCGATGTCCGCGGCTTTTGTTTGACATCTGAATAAATATAAATTCATAGAATGACCACACGACACCAATAACTGATAGCAGGTTTACAAATGGATGTTACCTTTGTCGTCAACACAATAGAGAAAACAATTGTCATAAATTTACCAACACACCAGAGAGTCCACCTGATCACAAGAGATAACAATGACACTCGCCACACACACCTGCAAACACTGACAGACACGGGTCTTCACATCATTATCCCCTTCCCTTCAAACTACTACTACCATCTGTCAAATACGGGTACTGGGAATAGGAAAGTGTCGTCTGCTTGCCTTAGCTCATAATTATCGTGTCTGAGGGATAAATCTTTGTAGGAAAAATTTCTCGATGTTTTTAATATGATTTGTAGTCCGACACTGATGTTCTAAAAATAATTAGCATATCATGCAACAACAAGCGCCGCACGTCTGCCAAACACAGACAATTTGTATGAAGAAGATTTGCTTGGGACAATAATGCAGAGAACAGGATATGGATGCGAGTACTTGGATTACACAATTACAATCACGAACAGTAATCATCAAATAAATTGTAGTTTTAAGACAAATCTCTTCAGAATTCAAAATCCTTTTTAGACAATTTCAGTCATGAACTGGATAATTCATCAATATCTAAAGTGTAACCCAAGAACTGTCTCATTCACGAATCCTTTTCATACCATCTCTTTTAAAAAAATCTTCAAGACAATTGAAGCATGTCCACGCTAATTATCCTGCCAGCTTGAACAAATGCATAAAGAAATTGCAAATTTCCATTTTTAACTCTTAGAAAAATACAATTCTACAATTATTTATAATAAGTCTTTCCTAATTTTATGGACCTTTAAAATTTCATAAATAACAAAAGCATCAACATCATATAAAAGTAATTACAATGTTTTTCCCTAGTTTAATGGATTTTAAATATCTGACATTTTTTTTTTGAAACATCAAAAGCATAATAATACATTAAAGGGTGTACATTGAAATATTTACAACCCAATTTTATGAATCATCAAAAGCATCAATATCCCATGTAGGAGAGAGAGAGAGAGAGAGAGAGAGAGAGAGAAACAGGGTTTAACCACTCCACACAAAGTATGTCATTTCGGGACTAACATATGGTTTAATTTTATTTAAATAATTCGCTTGTACGTAGGGATCTTTAACATTGGAAGGAAACCGGAGGACCCGTAGAAAACCATTCAGCTATCCAAACCCCCTCCCATATAGTATCAAATATCTTTAATTAGCATATCCTCTTAATGAGCTTGTCAATTAATACCATGTAATTTATGTGTAATATTCATGGTCATGTTTACAAAGAAATTCGATAATGGTGCTTGATACATCAAACATGAGAAAGGATACTGAAGAAATGTAAGTCTCTATGATCAATGAAATGAATGAAACTTCAAACATGGTGGGATGGTCAACTATACATGTAATATATTTCATTCCTAGTTCACAAAGTAATAGAGAGAGAGAAAAATGGGGTTTAACATCCACTCGACACAAACTAGGTCAAAGGGGTTTTTAGCAGTGGGGGGAAAACGTAGGACCCGGAATAAATCCACAATCCTACTCCTTGTCATGTACAACAGGGGAATCAAAATGAAATGGGGTTCAACGTCAGTCATTGTTTTTTAAGGCCAGTGATCGCTCTCGAGCGCCTACAGCTCACCTGAATGTTGACCGAGGGGAATTTTTTTCCCCTCCTCTTAAAATTGAAAATCACTCTCATTGGGGGTTTATTAACATTTATCTACCAATCACTTTCCTTAATATCAGATCACTCTCATTAATTTCGAAATCACTCTCCATAATTTTTAAAGCATTCCTCTTATCGAAACTGGGAGAACCTTTTAGGAGAGCCATTTTTTTCAATTTGTTGATTGACGGGAGCTTTTTTTGGCTCTCCTCTGAAATACAAAAAACAATGACTGCAACATCTTACTCCGAACTGGGATAATGAAGACGGGCATACGCCATACTGTGTGCTTTGAGGGAGGATGTCTCCTGGGTTTAAGTTTACATGGATGGGACTCGAAAAATTAAACAAACTATAATAAAATGCCAGGTAATAATTTCTAACTTGCTCTTTTGTCGCATCAAGTTACCTATTGTTTGTTAAAGATTTACAAGATTAATTGTTTTTTTCACGTGTGTCAACATAAAAGGCTGGTTACCAGGTAAAGAGCTTCATTATAACACCTGTTGTTGAAGCAAATACAGGTAATAATCAATCTACCTGTAAACCAGACATACTTAACTTTTCATATCTGTGGTAAATTTCATTTTGTAAATAATCTGGGGGTACATAAAAGCTAAACACACTTAACTTTCATAAGAAGTGGTTATCTACATGTTTTTTTCTTTCTTTTTTCATAAGAAAAAGAATCTGCAGATTGAGTTGGTAGCAAAGGAAACCACGCCTAAAAATCTGGATGAACTTTCCCCGCCAATGCACGGATCAAACACTTGACCTCCAGGCTAGAGAGCCAGTATCTTGCCCACATAGCCACGTGATCCCCCAATAATTTAGATAAAAGCCTACATAATAATCTTATATAACACTAAACTCCAAACAATAAAGTCTACTCAAAGTGCACACAAAGATACTTTAGAGTTTGTTTTTAATATTTAGAAAACAGGAATGTCTTCTAATTAGATTTAAATATTGAAAATAAACGAGCAGGTTTTAAAGCTAATACAACAATACCTATAAATCTATTTCCTCATGTAGCAGGTTACCGCTGAATAAGACAACAGAGATTTGTCACAGCCTCTACGAAAGTCAAGTGTCATCGTTAAGATAGTAACTCAATTTAAAACCCCATAATTTTGGTAGTTTCGATTCCTTGAGTCTCTCAAGAAGTCACTTATCAAACCAGACAATTTTGGTTGCCAACTGGCACTTAACACCCCGAAATGTATCAGCAAAAGTTGCAGATGCAAGTAATAATTGTGGACAAAGGAACGCATAACCATAGAAGACATGCAAAGATTAAACATTGAAGGGAAATGCAAGAAAATTAGCTTCAATTTTAGATTAATCGACAGGGACAAACCTGCAATTATTTGACGATAGCGACTTTAATCCAATATAGTAGTGAGTCAGTTTGAATATGGACAAGATTTGAGTCAGCGGTTGACATCACCATCTTTCTTCTCCACTACTACTCTGATTGATTTGACAATGTCATGAACTGACATCAACCAATTCCAGAACACATCTCTCCCTCTTAAGAAAATTGTAACTGGCTTACAGTATTTGACACGATATTTATATTTCCCATATTCATGGATTGTCACATAAATAACCTAAACAGAAATTCACCAAAATTGGGAAATATAAAACACTTAAATGTAAATCAAACATAGTCTTATCAGTTTTAATCTCAAAAATAGTTTAGTTTGGAAAACTTGATATCCCTTCTCAAGTGGGTTTAATCCAAAATTTTGAGTGTTATTTTTTTTAATTTGAAAGCAATATGACATTCAGATCAGATTCTCAAAAATAGTTTATTTCGGGAAACTTAACATTAAACCCACTTCTCCAGTATGTTTAATCCAAAATAGTGTTTTTTATTTTTAAATTTGAAAGCAATATACCATTCAGATCTGGGCCCAAGTTCACAAATCATTCTCAGGCTTAAGTTAAGAATTTACTCAACTTTCAATCATTGTTTATAAAAAATAAATTTCACACATAGTTTCTTATTTATCTATTTGATACAATAAAAAAAACGAATGTTTTATAATTAAATAAGGCGAATAAATTTTATGTAAATTCTTAACTTAAGTCTGAGAATGTTTAGTGAACTTGGGGCCAGCTTCTCAACCTTATTTATTTTACAATAAAACATTTTAATCAGTTATTGTGAGAGGATTATCATGTGTCTGTCAAACTTAAGTAGTAATAGGGCAATTTCCGTTTAGAAATTAATTTCATAAATTCAGCTGAAAAATGATCAGCTTTACGAACTACTTCATCAAATTGATAACAAAAAATGTCATAAATTTGTTTTTATGATGACAAGCAATCAGGTACAGAATTCTGCCGGAGTCAAAGGTCAAACTACAGCCTGGTGTTGGGCATGTACATGTAGTAGTGCGTGAGTTTGGACTGTGGTTAGCCTCGACCGTGGCTAGTTCTGGTCATTGTGTGAGTCACAATCTCATCCAAACACGCTAATGTAATAGTGTCCTCTTAATCAACAGACTCACACATTTCATTACAAGATTTTACAGACATGCTGGAGTGGCCTTAATTCAATTAACAAACATTGACTCGTGGCCAGCTTCTTTAAGGCAAATTATATAAATGAGTTAAGTCTGTTTGAGGTTTCATTTTCAAAATTCACCACGACACCATGGAATGATACCGGCTCAATGCAGATTCCAAAGGGCATCAGAGTTAATCTGGTAAATTTTGCAATTATGCCATTTTTGAGCATATAAATACACCAGATCAGAGTCATTCAACATCAAAATATTTAAATAAAGGTTCCAGAATCCTTATAAATAACTATATAACCAAAAATGTTGCCGTCAGGAAATAAAACTATTAAATTAAATTTGACTTCCCAATCCTCTTATAGAGAAGAAATATAAGTAGGCTACCGAAATGTAAAACTCTTTGAGTATTAATCCAGTATGTTGATAAAACGACCATCTCAAGAGACACTTTAATAATATGACGGCCTTGTACTTTATCCAATCAAATCTTATTTATGATTGAGAACCATGGCAGACATTTGTCTCGGGTTATAAAGTAATGAATAATTCTATCTCCATTTGCTATTTTCAGTCATTCATTCATGAAATAATTCAGAAGGTTTTCCAGTTCAGCCATAGATCAAATCATTTGGGATATGAATGAATAAACTTTTCTTTCGTGAAGATTGAGGCTATTTTTGTAACATCTGATAAAGCAATAATTTCTTTTAGATAAATACTTCAAAATTAGCACTTTGATAATCATTAGACTAAAAATAAAATTGAAACACACATAACTGTTTATTCACTTTTAATTTTCTAAATCAAAATAGCTCATCCGATAAAATTGTGTCTAAAATTAAAACTCATCACATTATCAACTTCCTGCAGAATTTTCGTTAGTATATAATTAAAACTATATAGTTGCCGATTTTAATTTGAAAATCTTCTGCCAATCAGAGAAAGCTTGTCGCTCGTAATTTTGACTTAGGTTGATGGACTGGGCTATAACCACTCATGGGTACTCAAGAGGTACTGGTTGTCATATGTTATGTTATTGCAATGAAGCGTTTTACGTCAACGTTCTTCTGTTTGAAAACCGATATCTTTCTTGTGTTGTACATGGAATTAAAAGGGCTGAGATTAAAAGTCAGGCGTGTAAGTTTAAGTGCTTGAAACTAGTAAAACGTAAGCATATTGATACATCTGTTGGTAATTTATGTAAACAACTCGTAAAAAAAGTCAATTTAATATTTTAAACCAATACACATTGAGCTGAACTATCTATGTAATGACTTCCGCTTTCAATCATTTATATGTAGTTAGTTGTGCTTCAAGTACTGTAAAATGACAGCACATCAGATCCAATATCAACTCGTCATGTACCATGTGTATCTACATTCTAACTAACAATTTGAGATCAGTTTCAAACCAAAAAACCAACTTCCCATAACATGATTTACAAACTCCATAGGATCAAATCTCTATATTTACATACAGGAACTGACACACAATTCGTGAGACAGGGAGAGAGACAGAGAGAGTGATGTCGATGATGACACAAACTAGGTCATTTTGAGAATAACATATAAATTTTATTTCAATATTTCGTTTGTGCATATGGGTCTATAGCATTGGGCGGAAACCCGAAGACTCAGAGAAAACCCAAGAGGTTGGACAGACAGCCCTACTCTTCGTCACTTACAACAGAGAAATTTAACCATATCTACAAGGAAGATGGTAAAGACAAATTTGAGAGCAGAATATTTTATTCTTTATTTTTGCTGTAAGAATAACTGTCTGAAGATAATAATTCCATGTTACTTACGATTGTTGATTTAAGAACATGTGAGCATCATTAATATGTCTACATATGTAACAAATTTATTATAAGTATAAGACTTTACTTTAACCTTAAAATAACACATTTACAGACTAATGCTTTCAATGTGGAAGCAATAAATACATTTCATTATAATTTATAGAAAAATACAACATATTAACTCCATAAACTTTCATAACTCAAGTTTTTTATCATCTTTTTTTTTTGAATGAATCAGTTTATTAGCTATTCAAAATGACAGAACTAAAGTGAATTTAAAACTGGCAAAATCTGAAGAGAGATATAGTGGATATTATGTCATTCTGAGAGGTCATTTTCGAGACTAACACATGGTTCAATTTCATTTCAATAAATTGCTTGCACACGTGGGTCTTTAGCGGTAGGGGGAAACATGATAACCCGGAGAAAACCAACGAGGTTGGACATGCGACCCTACTCCTTGTCATGTTCAACTGGGGAAACGAAACCACGCCAGTTGACTCAATGACAGACCTTATGAAACAGTGTGCACATGCTAACCATTCGGGCATTTCCCCCTCCCTCCCATGTCATTCTGAAAAATAAAGTTTTTAATAGGATCAATGCAAGGCAGTGGCAACTATGCTTTTAGTTTTCGACTGCAGAGTTAGTCATTTGCCCAACCTTTTGGGTTTTCTCTTGTTTCTCCAGTTCTCTCCTATGCAAGTGAATGAATAAAATTGTACCATATATTATTCAAAATAAAAACCTCTCTACTGTTTACAAGGTATTCTGATTCCTCAACATCATCATTCATCATTTTAAGACCTTACAAAATTAAGAACATGTATTAGCCGACTAACTAAACGCCATTATCATTTATATTCTGACAGTTATTACAAAACTTTCTACTTTTTTTGTAATCTCAATGCCTCATAAAACCCACAACTTCCTGAATAATTTTTTTTTTTTAATATATAAAACCCCATCTAATTCATAATAAATTTAGACATTATCATTTTGCGCTTAAATGATATTTAGTTATAAAAATGCCACTTCAGCAATCCAACGTCTAAGTAGCTAACATTCCACATCATGCTCACCTTACAATAAGAATGATCTTTTTTATGAGCAGAATTCCAAAAGTCTATTAAGGAGTATGACGCTAGTTAAGTACTAGTTGAAAATACAACAAAAAGAAAAACTTTTCACTAATTAGTTTCAAGAGACTAGTATAAAAATACAGGATGTTAAGATTTTATGGCTAATTTTAGGTTGGTACCAAGCTATAATATCCATAAATACACGTACAATTCACAGTCTAAAGTATTGCATATTATTAGCCATAGGTAAAGTATGGCTACACTTCCTAGTGTGAAAGAGGGGTTTCACAAATATTCGACACAGAACAAACATAACAATTTGCTAACACATAGGGGTCTTTAGCATTAGGAGGAAACCAGAGGACTTAAGAGAAAACCGTCGAGGTTGGACAGGCGTGTTTCCTCGTTGCGTCAGCAACCACCGGAATCGAAACCATGAATGGCTGTTGAGATTAGTTGTACCAGTACCTGACAAAATGTCTGGCATTTTGATATTTTGTGTCGGATCTATATTAACTAGAATAATCAGGACGCTGTCTGACAACATTTGTGACAGGTGCCATGTTTCCAGACTTGATTTTCGACCCTTTCCAAATAAAGTAATTATCATCAATTAAAAGTAACATTAGTCTCAAAATAGAGTTAACAAAACCTTAAAACTTCATCCCCATTCCATTGCTAACAACATTGTTTTGGACTGCTTAAAGAATTTTAACAAATATCTTAGTAATTCCACCTGATTCCACATTAAAACACCGTGATATAAATAATTTCATAGTTATTGAGTATAACGTTTATCAGCTCTAACAGAAAGCATGTCTAACTGTTTCTATATCACAAACAGTATAAATCATGCAAGACCAAGTTTATTATTCCAGAACAGGTGAATCAAGTTAAAATTCATGTTTATCCCAAAGGTGCATATTATCAGAGATTTAGACGATTTATGAAATAATAATCAGAAGCTAAATAAATGTTGCCCTTCTGCTATTCTCGAGTTGCAGATAAAAAGGGAATCTTAAAAAGACACCTGCTTATTGTAATATATGAGATCTCTTTGTTTTCTAATATAACTGTGATTTAAAACAGATTATTAAATTTATCGTTTTACAGTGGATAAGCTTTTGATATTGACATCTATGGTAGCTACTATGTATGTTCAAGTTTGGAAAGATAGGTTGCCAGGCAACGAAACATACGCCCACAGCAGCTAAATCGTCCGGGCAGTCAACAAGGGTTGTCGCATATTTTTACTTTTTTTGGTAATGAAACAACTCATTATGTAATTATCTGAAAATCATTAGAATTTGTTTGCTTTTTATAAAGTTTTGCCCCACGCTATCAATTAGTATAGGAAACATTTAACATCATGGATTTAGCTGTTCTGTTATCAAAATTCATTGAAAATCAAAATACTTGTGCGTTTCAACACCTTAAACTCTGTGTATCAATCTGAAGTCAAACGGATGATAAGTTTGGCATCTGTAGCGTCACAAGGTTTTTTGAAGTGATCAAGGGAGATAACTCTGGAAGTAATTATTTGAAATCAATGAAAATCAGTAGGCTTGTTCGTCTCATGACCTTAAACAGTGTGTGTAAATTTAAAGTCAATCAGATATTAACTTTGGCCTCTAGAGCGTCCACAGGATTTTTTGATGTGATCAAGGGCCATAACTCTGGCAATAATTATCAGAGATCGCTGAAAATCAAAAGGCTTCTTCGTCTCATAACCTTAAACACTGTGTATAAATTTAAAGTCAATCGGATATCAACTTTGGCCTCTACAGCATCCACAAGATTTTTTGAAGTGATCAAGGGCCATAACTCTGGCACTAATTATCGGAAATCGCTGAAAATCAATAGGCTTCTTCGTCTTATGACCTTAAAAACTGTGTATGAATTTTAAGTCAATCGGATATTAACTTTGGCCTCTAGATCGTTCACAAGATTTTTGAAGTGATCAAGGGCCATAACTCTGGCACTAATTATCGGAAATCGCTGAAAATCAATACGCTTCTTCGTCTTATGACCTTAAACACTGTGTATAAATTTAAAGTCAATCGGATATTAACTTTGGCTTTTAGAGCGTCCACAAGATTTTTTGAAGTGATCAAGGGCCATAACTCTGGCACTAATCATCGGAAATCGCTGAAAATTGATAGGCTTCTTTGTCTTATGACCGTAAACACTGTGTATAAATTTAAAGCCAATCGAATATTAACTTTGGCCTCTAGAGCGTCCACAAGATTTTTTGAAGTGATCAAGGGCCATAACTCTGGTAGTTATTATCGGAAATCGCTGAAAAACAATAGGCTTCTTCGTCTCATGACCTCAAACACTGTGTATAAATTTAAAGTCAATCGGATATTAACTTTAGCCTCTAGAGCGTCCACAAGCAATTGTGGACGCCGGACCGCCGGACCGCCGGACCGCCGGACGGACGGACGGACGGACGGACGGACAGGGGCGACGACAATATACGACCACATTTCAATGTGGGCGTATAAAAAGGGCACCTGTCACAGAGGGAGAGGGAATAAAATGGAGTTAAACATCCACTAGACACAAGCTAGGTCATTTCAAACTAACATATGGTTCAATTTTATTTCAATTATTCACTTGTGCATAGCATAGGATTCTTCAGCAGTGAGAAGAAACCAGACAAACCCGGAGAAAACCCGCGAGGTTGGACAAGTTGACCCTGCTCCCTGTCATGTACAACCAGGGAATCGAAACCATGCCAGTTGACTCAATGACAACCTTATTATACAACGCACATATGCTAACCCATTAACTCATTAAGTCTCGTCGATGTCATGCTTATCAGTGATTGTAGCGGCCAAGCGACTATTCACTGTGGGATCAGTTTGATGCTAACCATTTGACCACCAGTCCCATGCCCCCTCCACCTGTCACAGTATACCTGTCCTGAAATAACCAAGCCATTTAACAACATTTCTTGATCTTGCTCTCTCAGAAATCTAACAATAATATTTTGGGTTATTTTCATATAAACTAAAAAACCTTTGCAACTATTTGAACGAGGTATACAACTTTGGTATTTATTTGATTAAACATTTCAGATTATTTGTCTAGAATCATGAAACTCCTTTTCACTTCTTTTTCGATGCCACAAGAGGAAACAATATGCTAAACACAAACAGTTTTCTGGAGACATTTTTATTTAGAAATTCAAAGTCAAATATCTGGGCAACAAACTTGTCTAAAATGACACATCATCAGACACTGAACTAGCTGGGAACCAGGTTTTGAGCTTGCACATATTGCATGTGGATTTATTTTGCATAATCAGGGAGTAGTCAGTTGACATTTTGACAGAATAAATTCAACCCTGACTTTCTTTTGAAGCTTTCTAAAAAGAGGACCCCCAAAATATGGCCAATTATATTCATTCTTTCTGATATATAAATTTTCACACAACCTCTTAAAATAACCCTTGCCATATTGAAGAAAGTCTATTTTTTATTCCTTTGATCTGAGTTCAAATACAGTAAACATGTAAACATAGTCTATGCCTTTACAATGAAATTTTATCAAATTATTGATATTACGAAATACAGAAAACAGTAATTGCAGTCATTAGTGTTCAAACAAATAACTACTAAATAAAAAGAAATGAAATGGGGTATAACGTCCTACTTTTCTGCTCTGAGTCTGACTGGGCTAATCAAAATGATTAATTACCAAATAAAATAAACAGTAAGTATAGTCTATGATTTAACAACAGAATTCAAACAAATTATCAGCAAAACAAACTTTTTTCTATGTTCTTTGATTGGCATTTAGTCATTGAACATATTAACACAAGGTACAATTTTATGGATACACAATTACTGAGTTTGATATTAAACGATGTTTCGACGAGGGTACACTCGTCTTTTTCAAGCAAAAATATGTGTATCCATAAAATTGTATCGTGTTATGATAAACATAATAAAAGCTTAAACGATCTGCTCCATGTTTCTTCGACCTGCTCTGATCTTAATGACAGATCGTTTATCAACATTCAATAATTTATCTCAGGTCAGCCATGATAAAGGGGTTCCTGTACAAAACCCATCGATAAAATATTGCTAAATAATAGCAGTAGCAATTTAACATGGAAAACCAATCGTCCATAAAGCCTGTCCAATGATCACCTTACTCCTGATTTTCACCTCTGCCAAGGAAAAACAATGCATAGAAACGACCTCATCTAGTGTCGGCTTCAACGGGGCAGAAAGGGTGAGGAAATGAAGCCATGGGTGGCGTGGAGAATATCAAATGAAATCCACTGACCCAAGAAATATTCATCAAGACTAGCCATGTCATCATTAGCCGGCCAGATATTGAACATCCCTAAAATAACGAGCATTTTTTCTCGGGAGCTGTCAATGAAACTGGGTATCAAAAGCTACTTGAGGAAAAGCATTAACCAGACAATTCTGGCTGGTCGATAAGAAACAATACTTGGCCACTGGTTGGCGGACATGTATAAAAATGTGCCTAGTAATTAAGTACATTAAAAGCTGGACAATAAAACAGAATTAAATGACTTGCTGAAATTACTGTAAAGAGTTCCTTCATTTTATGTGGAGATGTAAAAATTCATTGATCCAGCACACATCACTTACTATGCAACAGAATGAATGGTGTTGCGTGGGCGTTGCATATAAATGATTTATGAATAGAAGAGTTCATTTTTTGTTGTTCTACTCTCTTAATCAGTTGTTTTCCTGTGTTAAAGTCACTGATCCTTCAGAAAATTTTTATTTTTCCCAAACTTGATTGTTCAATATTTAAACATTTTATCCCCCGCACCCAAAAATAAATAAAATATCAACAGCACTTATTCTCTCAGTTTGCAATCAATTGGATCAAAAAGCTTGTTTTTATTATCTGAAGACAGGGCCAAATGTTGATAAATTTTCAATTTGTAAGAACAGCATCTTTGGACTGATATTAAGATATTTTTTTTTTCAAATATGTCAAATGTCAAATCAGGGGCATCAAATAAATGACCACAAATTCAACAGAATGATTCTGGAACAGAAGACAAAACAGTATTGAATCAGATAATGTAATACAAATTTTAAAATTTACACTGTGCAATGAAGGGTTATATTTAATTCTTCCTTGTAAATCATGTCATCAACACCAACCGCCATAAATAATGACTCAATGTAGTCACTAGCTGCCTGGTAACCAATTTAGACCATTTCAAATTGGACGAATAATTTGTAATTCCTGCTCATTTTAACTCACAGCTTTCTTCTTAATGATTCTTTATTAGTGAAACACGACACCATCATCTTAGGTTTACTGCTTCACTAGCACATTGGGTCTCGTTTTTATTGTGGACTTCTAAAAGCCTTTTTAACTGATCCACTGATTAATGAATATCTGTGTTTAGCTTCCTTGCATGGTTTAATTCTGTAGGTCATTAGTTACGATTGTTAACTGATGTTCTAATAAATGTGGTGTGAAGTGAACGATTTGATAAATTGTGTGCCAGGTTGAAGAACCACCAGCTAAATAATTTAAATATTTCCTTTTTTTATAATTTATATTCATTTGAAAAGGCAGCATGAATAAGAAACAGATTATTCCGTAATCTAATACGCTTTAAATTCTGTTCCTGTTAATCTGATTTCGTTCCCTCCGTAGCCATGATATACCAGAAATATTTCAATGGCATTTGGTAACTGAACATGAATCAGAAATACACGTACAGAGATTATTCCGTAATCCAATACAATTTAAATCCTGTTCCTGTTAATTTGATTTTTTTATTATTTCATTTCTGTAGCATTTGGTAACTGAACATGATATACAGGTTATAATTCTATGGAAGAGAATTAATGTTATAATTGCTTAGGGATAATTGTATTCTACGGAAGGTGCCCTGTGTATATCAGATATGACTTTTGGGTATACACAAATATTTTATCCACTGAAAATTGTTACCAGAGGAGTTTAACATCCACTTGACACAAACAAGGTCAATTTGGCACTAACACATTGCAATAATTCCCTATAGGTTTATAGCATTAGGAGGAAACCTGTGGACCCGGAAAAATCCACTGGGTCGGACAACCGACCTAACAACTGGGGAATTGAAACCACGTCACTTGACTCAAAGACAGACCTTCTGATACAATGCACAAATATTACCTATTTGCCCACTCAACCCAACACCCTTGTTATCAAAGTATCTCTTCAACTACGCCGAGAGGCTTAATCAATAAGTTATGGAGCAAAAAGTAAGTCCTTGAGCCAGTAATATATTTAATCATAACGAACAATATGTTTAATTGAGAAGATAATGTAAAGATGATCATTTACAAAGGTTGAGGAAATGGACCGGATTGTTGGATGAATAAAATTTGATAATAACACTGTTTATTCTCCTTCTTGAATCATTCTCCAAATCTTTTTTGACACAAAGAAGCAAAGACTTTGTGACCATTTATGTAACCACAGGGAGTCCCAATTAGATCAGGTTATAAAATATGCAGGAAAGCATCACAGGAAGTGATTTCCTCTCTTTGTGTAATCAAGAAAATAATTCATGAGTTCACAGACATGACACATTAGATTAGCAACATGCGCAAAATTTAAAGTCGAGAAAGTTTAGTAGTACGATTATATTTCACTATATTTGAGTGAAACAACAAATCATTGCTTAGTTGCAAAATATCTCAATCATAAACAGTAAATGAAATGAAACAGGGTTTAACGTCCGACTGTTCTGCTCCGACTCTGCTATTTGAAGACAGGCATATGCCATACAGTGTGCCATGTGGAAAATTTTGCCAACTCAAATGCAATTCCATCTGTAAAGGAATCTTTTATGTGCGTGGCAATGTATACACAGGACCTTGTTTTTTTTTTTTTTATCCCATTCGAAAGACAAGACAGCTTCCTTGTCATGCAAACAGTAATTGTATTCCATAGAATTGTTACCTATGATTATGAAACAACCCAGTTACTAACGGTGAAAAAGCAGTCATATTTATTTGTTTGGTTCTAGATAACATAGAAGAACATGTAATAAATCTCTTGTCTGTGATATCACCTTCAGTGGAAGCCAGGGTTATTAAACCCCATGAACAAACCGTCAATAACTCTTGACTACATGTACATTAATGATGGGGCTAATTAAACCCCATTAACTCATTTTGGATACATAGAGATCCCATTTATTATAAATCTTAATCCATCTATCACTTTAGCTTTTTAAAGTAGATTAATTACAGGGAGAAAGGTGTGTGTGTGGATTTTGCTTTGGTCATTCATCAATTTAATTAAAGTGATAGGACAAAGCCGTTTTCTTTGACACACTCCTTAACCTCCCCAAAATGGACCAGTTTTTTTTTACTTTCTATTGAGAATTACATGTTTCTAACAAAGTTAGACTTAACTACACAAAGAAGTCTTTATATCTTACAAGTAACTATCCCCAAAATATCAGTAAGCTTTTAAAACAATTTATTATGATCAAATTCACGGCTGACATCAATCTAAATTGGTAACTTAGCTGAAATTGAAATTGCTTTTAAAAAATAATAGAACAAATACTACAAAGTTACGACTATGTCATTTCTTAACCCATTTTATAATTGATCGTTTTTAGATAAAGAATTTCTTTTTTTTTTAAAGAGTGCATGCCATATGCCAAGGTAGATTATTGTGATCAAATAAATGGTGCATTTTTCTCTTAATTATAGCCAATAAAACTATAAAAAGAAATCATAAATATGACAGAAAATATTCAAGATTACAGATAATAAAAGACATAAAGAAATTTTGACAAGTCCAATCAACACATGTCATGTAAACTTAAATTTCTCTTAAGTTAAAAAGTAACAATGACTTTAGTGTTGATTTAGGTTCGTCTGGGTACTATGTAATAATAAAAATACCCTAGGGCTTTCTCCTAAAATACAACGGATACAAAACATAGTTATAGATGTTGTAATAACTATTAATTACTATATTAATATTTAATTAAACTTATTAAAAAAATTTATTTTAAAAGTAATATTTTTGTCATTTTTTAAGGTATCTTTATTCAAATTTTGCATTTTTAAAGTTGATTTTGTCCTTTTTTATGTGCTTACCCCTTGTCAGTGATGCAGGACAGAGGGCCTGACAAGGACAGCTGTCTAATTGTTTGGATGAGATGAAAACCTGTGGTCCTGTGTACACTTTGGCGTGTACGTAAAGGATCCCTCAGCAGTTTGAATTCGATACAAGAGAAGACTGTAGTGCCGCTGTATGGGTAAAATTTCCCTCATAGCACACTGGCGTATGCCCATCTTCAATAGCCCAGTTCGGAGCAAAACAGTAGGAAATTAAACCTATTTTATTTCATTTCCTTTTTAAAGCTATCTTTGTTACTTGTAAAAACATATAACTACTGGGAAAAATTCTTAAAAGAGTTGATCATGATAAACTCTGCTCATATGCTCATTAACTGTATTCATATATAAATGCATCATCAAGTAGCAATGTTTGGGTTAATAAATCATACAGAAAAAATAGCAATTTCTCTCAGGTGTCAAAAAACCCTCATAACTCCACTGTCTTCACCATGTCAAATTAGATCTAAGTTATTCTGATATTGTCATGATGATGCTAAAGAATGATCTGGCTAGCTAAAAAGAGAATGGGGTGAAGAGATGTTATCTGTAAAGTTATGACAAGACAGTAGTAATATATTGAGGAAGGACTGGGTGTTGTAACAAGACCACAAACTAATTAAACAATCTGACTCGTTCAATGACAAACTGGTTGGCTTTTTAATCAGTTCTCCACTACCTACCAAGATTCTTTGCATTCTCGCAGGTCTGACATGGCAGGTACGTGGTAATCGACTCCATATTGGTTTACTTGTTTACCTTTCACTTAACACCGATTGACCATTTCATATATCTTTATTACTTTTAGATTCTCTTATCTACCTTTACTTACACAAAGCCTGATTAAGATACAAAGCTATTTTAATGAGCTAGGGGTATTCATTTAAAAACAGATACATATCAGCCGTTAAAAGGCAGTTCTTTTTCAATTGATTTTCTTAATTGTTTAAAAAATATATACCGGTACATGTAGAAAACAAACATAAAAAATCATTCTTGGTAAAATAAGGAGAATCATTTACGGAGAGACCAATGAGGTCAATACAAGACTAAGACTTTATTAATGCCTATTGTCTGTCTGTCTGTCTGACAACTTGGCCAATTCATTTCTTATCTATATAGCTAGTGTAAGAATTTAGCAAATTACTCATATAATCGTCAAAAATCATCCTCTGGCAGTTTTACATCCAAACAGCTTTCCAGCAGTCAAACCTAATACAATTGCTCTGTCCAAAGACTGCAGCATTAACTATTCCAATAAGGCTACTTTATTATTTACTGTGTCAATGTATTACTTCTCTAAAAGACCTGCTAGTAGACCAGGGCCATGTGTGTGCTTAAATCATTCAACATGGACAACAAAAACAAACCAATTCTCATAGTGTCATGAACTATTAACACTGAAGTACCATATTCAAATAATTGGAAATTTTGGGGAGGCTGTCAGTGTTTGCCATGATGAGTATTCTTTTAGTACAATTTATCTATGTGGAACACACAGATTTGCAGCTGATTTAATCTAACTAATTTTTTTACTTTATTGCTTATCAAAAGAATAAATTTGAAATTTCTACCGATTTTCATTTTTGAAGTTTGAATAAAATGAGTTGAGTTTAATGTTAACATCCTATTTTATTACCTGGACACTTCAGCCTACTTAAATTCTGACTGTCAAGGGTTCTTTTGCTTATTGGGCTAATAAAGACATAAATTTTACCTAGACAGTGGCACTACAACCTACTTTTATCTTTTATATCGAATTCCAACCGCCAAGGGATCTCTTACATGCACACCGGTTTTTCTAGTGAGCTACTAACTTTTAATATCCATAGACTGAAGTAAATTTTCTATCTTGTTTACTTTATAATGTAAGTTAGTTCTAAATTGATCCAATACATCTAAAAAAGCAGTGGGCAAGTCACTTTACGAAAACAAATATTGTCAAAATAAATTTAGAATTAAGCCGCAAGGTGATAGTATATCCTCCAGTTAAACTGTTTATAAGCTAGGAAATTATAAAATCATGATTCAAGTTGACACAAACACTGCCTCTTGACGCCATTCTATTGTTTAAAATTTAATAAATCTCCTAGAAATAAGCCTTTCTATTATTTGAAACAAAATAAAGTCGGCTATTACAAAAGTGTAATCAATCGTGATAAACTTTTTAACTTAACTCCTTTTATGACCCTATGTTTTTTTTTAACAATAATAAGAGAGAGAGAGAGAGAAATGATGTTTAACTTTCACTCAAAACAAACTAGGTCATTTTGGGACTAACACAAAGTTCAATTTTATTTCAATAATTCAATTGTGTGTAGGGTCTTTAGCAGCAAGAGGAAAACAGGAGGACCTGGAGAACACTCACGAAGTTGGACAGGCCACCCTACGTACACCAACAATAATAAATATTAGAAGTAAAGTATACATAAAATCACATAACTCGAGAGAAAGAAATGGGGCTTAACTTCCACTCACCACAAAGTAGGTAAATTTCTAGTCTGTCATACAATTTCATTTCAATAATTTGACTGCATGGAGAAAACAGTTGAATCAAGAGAAAACCCCCAACCTACCAGGTTCTAATTAAAGAAGGATCATATTTGGATCTCTGGTAAGATTCAGGAAACATTATTGGTTATTGAAATCAGAAAACAGGTGATATAAATATAACAACAGATTTATCAATGAAAGTGTGTGCATGAAACAAATGTGCACCACCACAACCCATACAAGCAATAACAATTTATCACTTGACGGTCCAATCTACACCTAAATTACCTAAAACAGATTACTTAGAATGCCTATCATGCATCCCTTTCAATCCAATACCTCTAACAAATAAATCAACAGAACCATTAAAACTTTGCCTGAAGGGAGATAGAGCTCGACCATCGGCTATTATGGCTACTTAATGGTCATTCTATTATATCCACCCAGCTAACAACTGGACATGTGTTTTTAACGATTATCTCTAAGAATGGATTTAAGACCTTCTGTTTCTTCGTAGATTTAGTCACTTAATACAGCAATTATCATGGATTAAATCATAATGCACCATGCTTCAACAAACTTTCAATTTCACCCGACAAAAGGATTGATTGATTTGAAATGGGGTATTAATTTGGAACAATTAATACAAATTTTAAAGAGCCTTTTATGTGAAAATGACACCAAATAGAATGTAATAGCTTTATTTTAATACGGTCTTGGATTACACATTGAACATAATGAGGGATCCTCAATTTGAATTTTAAGCTGAAACCCATTAAGAGATTTCATAATCTTTCAAACAATACATGCACAATGTGCACAGTGGAAAGAACAAAATGGGGTTAAGCAACCACAGTAAACATAACTTTGTTATCCATGTAGATTCTAGTTTTATAGAGTAGGAGGGACATGTTGAAAATTAGAACTCATGTACTAAATATGTTCCCTCAGAAAATAAAGTCATTATTATTATTATTATTATTTAAGATTAACATCAGGCCTAGATAATCAAGCATCTGTCACAGACTTTTGTCAGGCAAAAAACTCCCTTGTGGAGCCACGGAGGCTAAGTAGGTGTGGCGATGGCTCACTAGCCTGGTGGTTGAGTGTTTGATTCCTGCATTAGCTGAGAAAGTTTATTAAGATTTCTCCTTGTCAGTGGTACAGAAAGCAAGGCCTCATAAGGACAGCTGTCTAGTCATTTGGATGGTATGGAAACCCAAGGTCATGTGTATACATTGGCAGTGGGAATTGGGTATCAGAGCAGGCCATAGTGCCGCTGTCTGGGCAAAATTTCATATTGTCAGGTCCAACTAAAAATCATTATTTTCGTACCATGATACCCTTTTGTTTACCAAAATTTGTAAATAAATTTGATTTAATCACAGCTGTACAAAAGACAAAGGAAGTTATTGTCTTAAAATACACCTTTTTACAGTAATCAAGTCATTGGCTATTTTGACAGCATATTATGCATTACCACATAACATGTGTTACTGAATCATCAAAAACCTGTCAATAATTACCTGGTATAACCTATCGTTATCCTGATTGCAAGCAGTTAGATGTCACAGCATGACTTACAACTAGATCATCTTCAAGGTGATTTATAAATACGGGGCCTTAACCTTTGACAGAATAATTAGGGGGTTATTTATTCCCGCTGATTACACTACTTAATAACATGGTCAGAGTGATGGTATGATGGATGAAAAGGCCAGTTTTCAATTCATTTTATAGTTTACTAAGGAGGGGACCACAATTTGAAGGATATCATGCTGTTTCTGACTGCAGCTAATTCTCCTGTGATATCATTGAACTTTCACTAGGTGTGATCCTTCATCTGATTTATTTCTCCCAAAAGATCCCTAAGAATCATCCATTGGGGTTTTTTTTTTAGGTTTACTGTTCATTTGGCACAAACCGGGTCAGTTGGGGACTAACATACGCATATGGTACAATTTTATTTCAATTATTGTTCACAGGGGTCTTTAGCAAGTTAGGTAGGTAGGTAGGAAACCCAACTCCTTAAATTACATGTACATACAAGACTTAGATCAACGTCCCCTCTATTCAAACTTTGGAATTTCGTGACGAAAACATGGTTCAATTTTATTTCAATAATTTGCTTGAGTGTAGCTGTTTTAAGCAGTGGGAGGAAAGCAGAGGACCCGGAGAAAACCCACGAGGTTGGACCAGCGATCCCTACTCCTTGTCATGTACAATCAGGGATAACTCAATGTTAGACTTTATGACCAAAATGCATACGTTAGAACATGACCACACCCTCGCCTTACCCAATCCAATTTTCCTAATACAGAACATGAACAAAGGTAAATTCACCTCAACAAAGACCCCTGGACTGACAGTGGTAGTTACCAGAAACTTGTCAAAACTCAAGCCATGACTTAACTTCAACCACATATGTGTGTAAAGTATGACAACCATTCGTGTTATTGTGTTTTGAGCAATTGAAAGATGGCCTCTAGTAAGCTCACCACCAAAGAGATAGCAAATGCTACCAAGTCGATATTTTGACACAAGTTGACCTTTATGAACCCATTTCTCACCTTGGCTGTTGACTCAGCTTCTAAAATGTATCAACTGTTTAGGGAAGCTGGACCTGATATGTGAAAGATGTGGCAATGATCTTGTTATGTAGGAGTATTCATAGACTCCATTTTCTTCCTGTGACATGTAAATTAAGGGCTGATTATTGCAAAATTGAATTTTAAAATTGATATGAATGAGATATGATTAGATTTGAATGCAATGTTTTGAGAGTTATTACCATTCATTACTACCATAATGCAAACATGCCTCCCCAACAGAACTATAAATACAACCCTTGAAATTTTGTTTCTTCTTTCCCACTAAAGAATTGTGTTGAGAAATTCTGGTAAGCTTATTTTCAGAAACAAGTGAATTAGAACAAAAACTTGCAATGTGAAAATTTTTTTATAATATCAAACTGCTGTTTGTCTAAATTATTAAATTTCAAACAACTTACAACATTATCAACATGACTAGTGAAAAAAGATCTGCATGTGGATAGTTAAAATTTCATGATGACCCGACATTTTAAGTCTTTATACCAAATTTGATCTCTAAAAAAGTTGTATCAGTAGGATCTCATGATCCATAATACATATCAACTTTACGTTGGACGCAAAAAATGGGCCTGTTATTCTAAACGATTTTCCACAAGACAGATTAATCAGCTTATTATCTCGGTGGTCCGTGGTAATTCTTCAAACAGGTTGTTTAATGTTAAATCATATCAAATTGAATTGAAAAACCCCACCCTGTAACATAATACCAACTGTTTCAAAAATATACAATGAAAAAAACAAAACAACCCAAGTTTGATAGGTTAGACTTTATCTACTTAAATGTCATTTTGGATGAATGTTAATTCAGGGTGTCAACGCAGTTTGTCGGCAAATAATAACAAAGATCAGTAATTGAAATAATTGATAGAAAAAATTGTTTTATACTGAATTCGTGTGGTTATGAAATAGGATCTTTTTATTTATAACTATATATTTGATGACAAATTCAATTTAGAGAGAGAGAGAGAGAGAGAGAGAGAGAGAGAGAGAAATGGGGTTTAACGTCCACTCGTCATAAACTAGGTCATTTCGGGACTAACATATGGTTTAATTTTAATTCAATAATTCGCTTGTCTGTACGGGTCTTTAGCAGTGGGAGGAAACCGGAGTACCTGGAGAAAACCGAGAGAGAGAAATTGACAGATTTAAACATGTACAGTATACATGTATATTATGTAAAAGGTAAATCTGCCTATTGCAGGTCTTTTTTAGGCCTGAAATGTTATATAAACTATTAATTAGACATTAAATAACTTATCCAAACCATAATCAGTTCTCATGCAATGTCATCTTATGTGTCGGAACTTCAGAGCTCATTGATGATTAAATCCAAAAATGGATAATCAAGACTGTTTATGATCCTGATTGAGGCTAAGCTGAAAATTCAAAAGCTAATATTTCGGTTCATAGTGGAGCGATTTGACTGAAATTTTCAACATATTCTATTTACGTTATCTTTATTTTAACTATTATAGTGAGAACAGTCAACTCTTTATCTAATCTCCCATACTGTACCTTTAAAGTACATATATATATATATATTTAACGGGATATATTTTCCTTGTCTAAATGTTCACATTCGAATTTAATTTCTTCGGTGCATATTATTTCATTACTTTTGTATCACTACTCACATATTTTCATTAAAACTGAATTATCTCCAAAGACATTCTTGAAGTAAATTGGGTGTTAGTCCAAGTTTTGAGCAGATGGTACTTGTGGTTTTTAATTAGCTGAGTATAGTACGACCATATCAAGATGAAAATAAATCGTATTGAGAATTCTGGTGTCCATATTAACTTTCTGTTTTAGATTAACCTCTACTCAAACACCTGCACTCAAAAAATCTCTAGTCTTCTTGGAGCTGAATTTATAAACAATGCCACATGCCCTAACCTTCCTTTACTCATTGCTTTTCCACAAGTTCATCAAAACATTGTTTAAGTCTAACTGTATTTTTATTTGAAATATTATCCACTTGTCAATTTTGGTCAAATTCAATTCCACCACAATTTTTTTTAATCTAACTGTATTTTTCTTTGAAATATTATCTACTTGTCAATTGTGGCCTAATTTAATTCCACCAAAATTCTTTTTTCAAAATAATTATTTATGTTTTTCTTTAGGCATCAGCAACTTTTTAAAAAAAGATATCATTAATCGCAAGCAAAGCCCCAGTAATGAGTGACAAAAACAAAAGAAAATCCTGATATTATGGGTTTTAAGCATGCCATGCTAAAAGGGTCAATGAACTAGAATTTTTTTATCTAAATAGCATTTAGAAAAAAAATCTACTGATTTTCACCACACCATATTTATCAATCAATTTTCTTGTTGAAATTAATGAGAACTACCAATAATTTTAAAAATGCCTTGTTATATTTCATAATTAGAAATTGTCTGATGTATATAAGCTTTGTTTAAAATTCTATATAAATAACCTAAATTGTAAGATTGTTTATTCATACTTCCTTAGCAACAAATTGATTTTCCTTTGAAATTAACTGATCACCACAGACATTGTATTTTTGCGTATTTTATTATAAGTGTACTTCTAACTTTGATGAATACTTATATTGTCATAACAACTTTATAAATTAAGGTGAGAGAAAACAACTATTAAAAACAATGGGAACAATTATCACTCCAGGGAGTCTTTTAAACACTAAAATTTTTCTGTTTTAAAGAGATAAAAAAACTCTGAAAACTCACATCATTTTTATTTAATCTCTAGAGGGAGAAATGGAGTTTAAGTGCCACTCAACATAAACTAAGTCATTTTGGGACTAACATATGGTTCTATTTTATTTCAATAATTCGCTTGCGCAAAGCTGTCTTTTGCATTGGGAGGACCCAGAGAAAACCCATTAGCTTGGACAGGTGACCCTACAAAACCCTACCAGTTGACCCATTAACAGAACTTTAGGATATAGCGTGCACACGCAAACCATTCGGCCATCCCCCTCCCCCTCCTACAAAATATACATAAACACCTCTTTAATCTGTGCATGTTTTCCCAAAGCTTGTAATTATTTTCCTAAAATTCGAACCTGTGGCACAAATACTTTACAATCATCTCAGTATCACGGGTCAGTCATGTATACAACCCTCATATAAAGACCCATATTAAAACCAATTGATATCTGTCTCGCAACTGGTTTTAATAGCAAGATTTCGCGGTACATTGTTCATACTTCCTGTTATAATTTAATATCTTTACCCGTATAATAAACGATAAAGATTATAATTAACCCCAGTATCTGTGTCTATTGTCCACCAAATATACAGCTAAATTACAGCCATTACTTGGTCGCAGATCAGGTTCGTGTCTTTTTTATAGTGTATAGGAGTTGATCGTAAAAACACAGATATTATCTGCATCGGTGCTCCATCATATCAACTAATTACTCGGGTCAATAATCACAAGAGTCATCTGAGAGAGAGAGAGAGAGAGAGAGAGAGAGAGATGAGAGAAAGAGAGGGATGAGAGAGAGAAAGAAAGAGAAGGAGAGACAGGGAGAGTTTAACACCCACATGACACAAGCTAGGTCATTTTGGGACCAATTTTATTTCACTAATTTACATACAAGTAAGGTATTTAGCAGTGGGAGGAAACCGGAAGACCCAGAGAAAACCCAGCACTTATCTCTCTAAACTTGCATTATATTAGTGGTCCATCAAGAGCAAATCGTGGTCATGAAAATATACAATAAACACTCTTTGAAGTCAAAGCTTTTAGTCCAGTACTAAACTAGCCTCCCATGAATGTTTAATATTTTGGCTATTTGACAGAGAATACCTTTAATCTTAGAGTATTATGAGCAGATCTTTAATCTGGAGGTTTAAAGAGGGCAGGTTGTTTTGGAACAAGGGATATGTAAGGTCAAGAGGAAATGATACTTTTATTTTACTTCTGGTGCGCTAAATCTCTATTGATGTTGACAGTAAAAGCACAAAGGATTTCAGGAGTAAACAAAACATTATGCTGTGGGTTTTTGACAAAATTGCTGTTTTTTTTTTTAAGTAAATCAACAAGGGACTGATCAAGAAGCAGGGTAACAGAGTAAGCTGACCCATTAGGTGACTATGCCACTAGCTATATACAAAACTGTCCATTCTCATTTGAGGAATTCTGTAATCCACTGCTAACTACGATATTGTGAAAATTGAAAGTAATATTCAGTCCAAAATAGTTCAAAGATATGATGAAATAAAAAGTTGCTTTAAACAGCCAATTTCACACACAAAAAAAACACACCTTTAACATCAGGATTGTGGAGATTTGAAATTATACCTACTCCTATTTAAAGAGTAGAAAAGTACGTTTAGTTCATCAATTGACTGATTGAACCCAACATACACTGTAAACATAACAACTTGAACACAATAAGTAAGAGTCCCATCACAAATGACAACAGTCTATGTTGTCCTTACAATAGTTTATCCTTTAAAAGTCTACCTTTCTAATCTAAGCAAATATGCACCTGTGTCTGACCAGTGGTCAGGGACATGACCACAATAACTGACCACTTAACATTAAAACTCTTGTAATAGACTGAGTCAACATTGCTACATGATCTGGTTAATATCCCGGCTACAGTCAGCGATGTTTTTGGGACAGGTTCAAAGGGCGTTGAAAACCTAAAAATCACGAAAAAAATCTCAAATTCGTAAGTGTACAATCATCAAAGGGTTTCTCTGTCTTAAAAAAATTCTTTAGGTAGTAGCATTTTTGTTTTTATCATTGCCAAATTCTTTAGACTCCAGATTAAGCAGAATAAAAGAGATTAAAAGTTGATTAATAATGTAACACATTTAAAAATACATTATGGAATATCCGAAGAGCTAGCAGTTCTCACTATAAAAGTTAAAACCTAGATAATGTAAAATTACTTCACTCTTAACTGAGATATTAGCGATTGATTTTGCAGTCTAGTCTCGATTATCCATTTTTTGATTTAATCATCAATGAGCATTGACAAGCCTAGAGTAATAAAAACAAAGTACTTATCAAATTTGTTGTTCCATATAGAAAGAAAACCTGTACAATTGACAAAGGAATACCATTATTCTTAAATATGTAGGGTAATTGAAATGAATATTATGCAAACTTACATACTTTTCTATAAGTACTACCGGTATTCTATTCACTTTATTTGAATTTAATATGTAATGATAGTTCACTCACTGAGCCGAGAATCAGGATAACAGTTCAATTTATTAATGCACTTTATGCCAAAAATCATGAAAGTTGGCCAGGCAATTTGGTCGATTGTCAACTGCTATTATATTTGTGAAATGAATATGGCCGTGAGAAACGATAAAGTGTCAAAGAAATTAGCATGACGGATTGTGGTTGTCATAAAAATATAACTTTCCATGCTATGGTATTAAGTGAAAATGATTTACGAACAGGAAAAAAGACAGTAAATTCATTTCCTGAAGACCATTTACATTGATCGAGTGTTCTGCAGCAGGCAGACGTGAGTGGGGAAACAGTCATAAAAAACATTCCATCACAGCAGACGGCATTAAGACTTGATGCTACAATAGATCCTTCTAAGCTCTTATTGATCGTAAAAATTTTCAGTTACGATGTGAGCAACGATAAATTCTACAACCATTATTTGTCATGTAGAACCTACAATTTCCATTCCAGTCTCATTTGCATAATGTCCATTCCAAGGTCAAACCTGGTCAAGATCATTCAAGCACCTGATTAAATGAGACACATGGTCACTGTTGTTTCATCCTTCCAGTCAATCTCAGGACATGACTGAACAAAGGTCATGCTCATCTCCATCCAGGTCAGATCCGCCAATAGTTATTATCACATATCAATGGTAATTTAAGAACAATTACAGAGCTGCTGCAGTTGACTTGATATAATCATACCCACTGAAGACCAATTATAACATTTCTCCTGAATTTGTCATGTTGTGGCACGATCTGGAGACCAAACTTGATGAGTTTTTCTTCCAAGTTTGGAGGCCAAAATAATCTTCTGTCTATTACTAAATTAGCTTCCATTTTAAACATGTTCAAGTATAAAATTTGTATTATATTTAATAGATAAATTTGCCTATTGCAGGTCTTTCTTTAGGCCTGAAATGTTACAGTATATAAATTATTAGACATTTCTTAAAAAATAACATGACAAGACCATTGGATGCTCAAGATTTTAACTAGACGTTATATTTTAGTTAAAAGGTGAATAATTTTGAGAGTATTCTTATCTTAAGTCACAGAAAGCTTTGTTAACTCGAGGCCTGGACTTTTTTTGTGTTAAAAGTCTAACTATAATACAGCCATCACATTATCCATTGTTATCAAGGGATTGTATAAATAAGATGTTAATTGGAAGCAGGTCGTCAGTCACCAGTGTCCACATGATAATAAGCAAGATAATTGGCTTGTTCTGAATAATTCAACGATCTAGAGAATTATTTTGTATTGACCAATTCATATACATGTAGTATCGTGTTCGCTGTTCTTTTTATTGTCTTCAGATTTCGGTTAATAATTAATGAACGCAAATTTGTGAGTACTAAGACTTCTATATAGTGATACTATCAATACAAATCAATTAACTAACTTTACTTTGTAGCAAAGATATGTAATTCTGTTTTTGGTCATTTCTTTAAATACCGATGTTATGCCATTCTAACTTCAAAAGCTGTGATATTTGTTTAAGATATAACTATATATCACAAAAAATACATCCGAATTAAAACATTGTCAGAGGGGCCAGACAAAGACAGCTGTCTAGTCATTTGGATGGTACAAAAAAAAAAGATCTGGTGAATACATTGGCATGCCATAAAAGATACTTGGTAGCTGGAATTCAATATGAGAACAGGCCATAGTGCCACTGCCCAGGCAAAATTTTACTCATGGCACACTATATGGCGTATGCCTGTCTTTATTAGCAGAACAGGTAGACATTAAAATCCAATTTCATTTCCACAATGGTAAACACATCAAGCCTAAGGACGGGAAAAGTATTTTGCATAGATTCTAATCTGTAACTTTGTCATCAGTGACAAGGACAATAAATTTAAAATAATTGTGACAAATATGATTTCCTGATATGATGAGGTGGAGAAAAAATTAACACATTATAGAGGCTTGTATGTTGAACAATACATAATGTAAAGAACAGTCCTCAACCAAAGATGCTTTCTGTATGAATTCCCATTTCTTGAATGCTAATCAGAACCCAACAAAAATGTATCTATTTCCAATTACTTTATGTTACATTTGAGAGTAGATAGCCAAGTGAACAATGCAGGAGAGCGTACTTTGAAATTAATATACATCTATGGTTTAAGGCTTGATTTTTTCACAATGTACCAACGTTTGGCCAGAATAATATCTGTAAGGAACTAAATTATAACTATTTATACATGTCAAATTTCAAAGTAGAAAGCAAAGTAATCATTTGGTCTGACACTGATGTGTCTTTTTTATTGATATTATTAAGACATTCCAGCACTTAGATGAAATTGTCAGGTACTTTTTCATCAATGCCGGACGGACATCTTGTCAGGTACATCTAAAACCGTTATTTCCAGGATCACAAAGTGCCTGACATTTTGTCAGTTACATCTAAAACCATTATTTCCAGGCCTGCTTAAAGGATTGAAATTATCCACATGTTTACCTCTAGATAATTTATCTTTAAACAGGTTTTACCTACATCAAGGAATGGTTTTATTGTTTTAAGCATTCTCCTATCATAACATATAGGACCCACTGATCGACTGTACTCAATCTTCGTCAATAAAACACATTCAATACCACTGAACCAAATATCAATAGGTCAACGTTCAGGTCATGGGAAAGTCTATGATTGTGTTCTTGTTACCTTTCCCCTTGTATCAGACATCAAAGAAATTCTATCTTTTTACATAAAACACATCACCGAATGCCCCCAACCCCCAAACTGTAAATTCCCAAACAAACTTTAAGTTCATCATTATAAAAATCTTGCCAAATTGTTAATATGAACATTACAATTTAATCAAAGTCAGTCTTCGAATATCATCAGATTCGTACTCAAGCTGGCACATTAGCTACTAAAAACAATAAACATTATCATAAGCCAGATTAATCAATTAGATAGTCTACCAATTACAGGTTTTTGATTTATCTAAAATTCTGGCCGAACCTTACAAATACCAAATAACAGAATTATGAACTCTTGGAATGATGATCAGTTCACCTGTACGATTATGATAATCTGCCAACATCTATAATATAAGCCATTAGGTGAGTGCATGGCCTGCGTAAAAAGCAGCTGTGCATGAAAACTTGACATGCATGCACGCGTGTAAGTGAAATAGGCCGTTACACCTGTAGTATGTAAAGGTAAATGTTGTGAGATAACAGAACTTGACAGGGTGGTCTGACAGAATATCACCAACTTCAATCAGTAGATTACAGCAACATGGCTTATTTTGTTTGTCGAGTAACGATATTCTTGCTTTTAAACACAAGAGTATCTCCTCTCAGTTCACTTCGCAACAAACCACACCAAAAAAACACTGGGATGTTTTCAGATGTGAAAAAAACATAAGCCATAGAATCAACTGGCTGGGATAAAACCATATGAAAATAGAGCGTGTTCTTTCGGTAATAGAAATTTGTTATAGTTCCTCTTAAAAAATAATATCTAAAAATTCCATAAATAAATACCTCATTTACCCAAATAATAATAAGATTCTCGCAACTCAGCAGATTTTAATTTTTGATAGACTAAGACCATTACAATTTACTTGAATCATTCTGAAAATTAAATGGGGTTTAACATCCTACTTTTTTGCTTCAACTGGGCTAATGAAGAAGGGAAATGGATGGAAGGGAAATATTGCCAGTACATCTGTGCTACAATTTACTTGTATTTCAAATTGTCACATGCTGTTTGTTCTTGGTCAAAAAGGAGAGAGCGAACCTGAGACTACTTAAGCCACCAAGCCACCATGGCACCTAAATCATTCTGAGACTGGCAAGGTAATTTTCTCACAGTAAAAGAGTGTGATTCAAAACAATGGCAGCATGAAGCAAGAAGATCTATTTGTATCTAATATTGACCTTATTCAACTATTTTAACTCGACTCCCAGGCCCAGGTATGTAGATGTATATCAATGCATACAATTCTCATCAATATTTATTAATAATGCATATTTGAAATATTACCTTGACAAACAATGATCTATTGTTATGGATATATTGATATGAATGTATACTTTATCTCTATCATTGAGTATAAGTAATAATATACCACGGTGTTATCAAAATTTAAAATTAACTCGACTCTGTAGATGTATTTCAAAGCAATTGATTCCGTCTTCAATCTGAGAGAGATAGAGAGAGAGAGATATGGGGTTTAACGACCACTCAACACAAACTAGGTCATTTTGGGACTAACATATGGCTTAATTTTATTTCAAAAATTTTCTAGCACGTAGGGGTCTTTAGCAGTGGGAGGAAACCGGAGAAAACCCACGAGGCTGGACAGGCGACCCTTCTCCTTGTCACGTACAACCAGGGAATCGAAACCACGCCAGTTGACTCAATGACAGGCCGTATGATACAGCGCGCGCTAACCATTCGGCCATCCAACCCCCCTTAACAATCTGACAATTGATTCCGCCTGAGAATTATTTTTATCCTATGTGAATATGAGCTTTGATATCTAACAGGAATATATGCTATAATCAATTTGTAACATATACAGTATAAAGAATACTAACAACATGATGTATTAGAAATATATACATAGACCAGGCTTATTACTGGTTATTTATCTAGGATATATTTACTTATATAAACTATTATTCAGTCAACATGTTATTTATCATTCCATAAGCTTATTTAACAATTCTTTTCATAGCAAATTCCCCCTTACATAACTGAAGTTGATAACATAAATGTAGCATTATCACTCATGGTTTAACACAGTTTCACATCATTGGGAGGCAGTTGCGGCTACATTAGGAGGGGTGGTAAAGGGAGTAGGAGGGGTGGTAAAGGGAGTAGGAGGGGTGGTAAAGGGAGTGAGTCCTCACCCGACCTTTACTGCAGACATTTAACATTCAAAAATTAATTTATATTGACAGCTAACTATATCCAGGCTCCATGAGATAATACATCGAAACTGACAATTTGTAAATTGAACCAATACACAGGATTTGATTGTCTACATAAATCTGAATATTATTAAAGTTAACTAAATAGATCATTGTAATTAGACTGTAACAGTACCCTAGTTGCATAATTTTATAAATATGTAAATAGAGATGTTACATAGAAAGGGATTTTTGACACTTCGTATCCAGAGGGCATTGTACCCTAGTGGAGCTATAATATGTAATAATCCTTACCAGACTGTCTCTTAAACAGTGTGGAAAGTTGAGTATGATATATCTAGTTTAAACGAGCTGCTTGCAAGACAGTTGGGTAACGGTAATAACGGGCTACGAGGTGATTGACTCCCACAAAAAATTAAAACCCCAAAAAGTTATATTTAATACACATGGTTTGTCGATTGTTATACAGAAATGGGGTTTAACGTCCACTCGACATAAATCAGGTCATTTCGGACTAACATATGGTTCAATTCTATTTCAATAATTCGTCTGCGCATAGGGATCTTTAGCAGGAGGAAACATGAGAACCCGGAAAAAGGTTGGACTGGCGACACTACGCCTCGTCACGTACAACCGGGGAATTGAAACCAAGCCAGTTGACTCAATGACAGACCTTATGGCCATCCACCTCCCCCTGTCAATTGTTATACAATATTAGACCCCTGTACAATATATCAGAGGGAGTGTGATAGGATTTTTTTATTATAGGATGCTATCCCAGTGTATAGTTAATCAGAGTGAGTATGATATGATTTGATATCTACGATGTTATACCAGTGTATAGTCAATCAGAATGTGAAATGTGATATGAATGTAACCAACTGTGTACAGACTGTAAATCTAGTTCTACTCAATGTTTTCTACAGACAGACATAATGCAATATGTTTTCGACAGAAGTTCTACTTTCTCCTAGTATTTTCAATGAAAATAATATGTGTAAAAAATATCAACATCATGAAATGTGTTTTCTACAGACGCTGCTTTCTACTTGTCTTTTCAATGAAACAGTATTTAACTATCGTGAAATAATGTATTTTTTACAGACAATACCTGGTTTTACTAGACTTTGGCATGAAAAGATATTAACTAATGTATAAACTTAAAATAATGAAAACACCAATAAAATCTCTTCAGACTGATTGAATTCCTTGTGAGACAACTTCAGAAACAAATTGAATTTTTTATTGTCTGCATAGATTATAAAATTTGTCTTTAGAATGGGTGTTTAATTGTTGTTCAATAACACTTGTCACAGACAGCTGTCGACATTATGTTAACATCCAACACAAACCACAACATTGTATATACTGTCATGATCAAATATTAAAACAATTTAAGGAATTTGAAGATAGCATATCAGATATTTTAGTCCCCCCCTCCCCTCTCCACGATATAAACTTGTTTTTCAAATAAATCATGGTATACGAGTAATAAACATCTTGATAATGCAATTGTTTAGAGTAAAAACGAAAGTAGAAAAAGAAGTCTTACCTCGACTAGAATATAATAATAATTATCTACAATTCTGTAATAATCAAAGATGTCTGCATCCTCAACTGTACAAGAAGCACTATAAACCATTTTGAATACTGTTTTTAATTGTTTCGGTAAACAAACAAATAAATAAATAATAACACTATCACAGATAACAATACATCAGCAAGATGTGGAATACACGTTAGTACTGGTCCATTAATCTTCTAAGGAATCACTTCTGCAAAATTATTCACTAGTAGAAAATGTCATTTTGTTGCAGCGTCAAGCTAATGGCTTGAAGTTGAACCGTATGGCCTGTGTATATATTATTACTGTGTATATGTCAATGGACACATTACAATCAGTCGCTGTTAACAGCTGTCAATATTCATCAATAAGTAATAAATAATATATTCACAGGATATATATATGTTTATATATATCTGTTCATCACATAACAATGTCCAAAATGGATGGATGGTTACAGGATTATGACTGGTTTTATAACATGTCTGTACTCAGATGACTTCAATGATAAATTGCAAGATGTATGTATTTCCTTCTAACTATAACAATCCCCAAAGACACACATTATTCTCTTGTTCTATATTCCTGATACTAGGTTCCTGTCTTTTTTTCTCTGAGAATAACAGAGAACAACAAATCTATGTCATTAGCAGGAAACCATCTTAGATTCTATAATGATAACATTCAAGATATGAGTCTGCAACACTTGTCAATATCATGCCGATTCCAAGACTTCTATTCTATAGTGCTTGTATCCGAGCGGCAGAATCCTGACTCCTATAGCTGAAGGAAGGTAATGGCCAAACGGCAAAGCAGGCAACTTCATGGAGTATTGATTAAGTTCACATCAATATTTGCAGTATTGACCTGCAAATTAACGCAAGCTCCAAATCACTGGGGGTTTCGGCTCGATATCCTAGTAAATAATCGTGACTCAATCAAGCCTAAATGAATGTCCCAAAATACAACATTGAAAGTGATCAAGCATAACATGTAGTGTCGTTGTTAAAATTATTTTTTATCCGTTACAACTTTCTTGCTGCTCATGTAATATTATTATAACAGCTTGGTTGTTTAACCAACCTACGATATTAGTACTTCAGTGTCTGACATCAATGGATCTCATCGGTAATTATTATAAGTACACTATCACTCTCTCTATCTTATATCCATGGCACTCTGCCTCCACATTCAATTATTTCTCATTGATTTTTCCTACATTTTTTACATATAAATTCCACTTGAAGGAAGCCTTATTCTGATCTAATGTCGATGATGAGAGAATGATGGTAAACTGTTATTTCACGATTAAAGCTGTCTAGGACTCCTGTATTAACGTATGTAGTGTACTAATACCGGCTCAACGTACAAAGCTATATATATATTTATATATGAGATTTCTTGATAATTGCTGCACTGAATAAACATGTAACACTGTTAATGAACTTCCATACACCACAGTAATCAACCAATCAGATATAAAGCAATAATAACAAGCTCTGTGATTGGTTGATCAGCTGTGGATTATTAGTAGATATATCCACAATAAAGTAATTACGAGATTAATGAATTGAGTCCCAATTAAGTCTACTAATGAACCTAAATCTGAGGTAGCTTAATAATGTCCTTGAATTATCCTTTTATATCCAACTAAAGTATTGATTTCTTCATTTACACATTTTACGTAATAATTTCACGATTATACTTGACTAGCATCGTGAAAGTTTACAGTAATTATCACTTCTGTCCAATCATAAGTATTACTAGCATATACTCAAAATAAAATAAAAACTCCAGAAAGAATCAAGTCCACTTATCCGGTCCAAATATTTGAGGTAGTTTGTACAAATACTGTTCTTAGTGTCAAAACTTAGTTTCTGGACTTACTATATCTGTCACTTACAGCTATTTTTAGACTTTCTGTTGTTTGAGAGGGGAAATTGCTTTGACTGACAGATGAGGTCAACCAATCAAATTTCGGAGATCTCCTCTTTACACACCTCAATGAGAATTTAAACCAATAGAAAACTACTATTAAATTTAGTGTAGTAGACCAGATGGTTGTGTGTAGGGCACACTCCAGTTGTTATAGAGGCTAAGGTTACATGCTGGAAAGGCAATGTGATGAAACATTATATGAATGAGTACTGAAGGCCTCCTGCTTGTCTTCGAACTGAGAACAATAGCAGACCAGGTTGTAGATCGTTGAACAATAAAAACAGCCCACCTCGGTTTTATACTTTATGATATCTAGTCTTTCATGAATTTGTTTATTTATAACAATAAGTTATGATAGGTATAATTCACATCATATAGTTGATAAAGTGATTGTTTTATCAGGTTATAAGTATAGAATCTGGTAAACACATTATCGTAAAATTTCACATAAGCTTACACAGAGATGTAACCAGGTCTCATCCAGAGAAAGGGGGTTGGGTGGGCGAATCGTTAGCATTGGGGTTTAACATCTACTCAACACTAACTAGGTCATTTTGGGACTAACATGGTTCAATTTCATTTCAATAATTTGCTTGTAAATAGGGGTCTTTATAAGTGGGTGTGTCGAGTGGACGTTAAACCCCAATTCTCTCTCTCTCTATTATAACTGGGGGGAAACCGGAGGACCCGGAGAAAATCCATCGAGGTTGGATAGACGACCCTACTCCTTGTCATGTACAACAGGGAAATCGAAACCAAGCCAGTTGACTCAATGACAGACCTATGTGGCAGCGTGCACGTACTAACCATTTTGCTATCCAACCTCCCTTCTTGAATTTATGTGAGTTTGGAGAGAGAGAAATGGAGTTTAACGTCCACCCGACACAAACTATGTCATTTCGGAACTAACATATGGTTTAATTTTATTTCAAAAATTCGTCTGTGAGTAGGGGTCTTTAGCAGTAGGAGGCAACCGGAGGCCCCGGAGAAAATAAGAGAGTTTGGATGTTAAAATATTCCATACTATTGATTTATACTATGACTGATATTAGCATCCATCTCTACCCATCACTAACAGAAAAACCTTTATATATACAACCCTAATAATCTCCACAAATCTTACTACACGTAAGTAATTACACTTACATATTGAGACATACATTGCTACTTGAGTGCACTTATCCATCTGGTTGAAACAACAGCTGTATCGTGTATTGTGAGTAGTACTTTTAACAGTTAATCTTCACATTTGATTTCTATCTTTCACAGACAAAAAAAATTCACCGCAAGTAAAATTTAACTTCGTTTAATACATGTAATAGAAGTTTATTCTATATCTGGTGGATAGAGACAATCATTTTTCAATGGGACAGTTTTGGTACAGACTGAGTTGGTTTTGTCCGATATTGAAAATTGTGTCGATTGGTTCAAGGATATCAATATGCGACTGATCGTGAGATTTGATAAATACATGTAACGTAAACATAGGCCTACCCATAATTCAACTGTTATAAACAAAGACAATGGCTTTAAGATTAGCACCACAATCCAAAAACGTCAATTTTTTAAATTTCATTTGGTATTAAAAAAATCATTTTATGGATAAAATATGGGGTGTTGAAAGAAACCAGACATCAACAAACATGTGTAATTTTCTCTTACAGAGATTTGGTTACCATTTGCATAGATTTTTAAACAGATGGAATTTCTATTTGAAATTTCAAAGTATCCCAGTCTGCGGATATCAAATACAACCGACCAAAACCGGTTCAAACACCTTTTCATCTCACAGGACACGCAAGTAGAAATGTTGCCAGTAGAAATGTTACAATACAAATAATGGGGCTTTTTGTGACAGAACCCGACTGTGACATTAAATGATGTCACACGTTGGATAATATTTGAACAAATTTAAAATCAAAATCGATTCATATTTATGGCTATAAAATAAGATTTAGTCCCGAAGGGTTCCCACGTTCGTCCTTTATATTTTACACAGTTCAACCAAAGCTGTGCATAACAGAGAGAATTGGAGATTAATGTTCACTCGACACAGACCACTTCATTTTGGGACTAACACATGGTTCTATTTTATTTCAATAATTCGCTTGCACGTATGGGTCTTTGCAGTGGGAGGAAACTGGAGAACCAGAAGAAAACCCACAAGGTTGGACTGGCAATTCTACTCTTCACGTACAACTGGGAAACAGAACCCACAGCAGTTGACTCAATGACAGAACTCATGATGCAGCACGCACACGCAAATCATTCAGCCACCCAACCTGCGGGGGGGGCCATGAAATGCTCGCCCCCCTGCTCAGAATTTGCTAACAATCATTAAAGTATACACAGTTCCTTATATTAACCTAAAAAGGCTAATATTTTTTCGTTTGAATTTATACTTATTTTAAAATGCTTATTAGACGCCTAGGTAACTACATAGCATGGTGATTACAACAGTCTGTTAGAATGACCTTTCCGAAAATTTCCTCAAAATGTTCGCCCCCCTACCGAAAGGTAATGCCCCCCTGCTTAATGGTGTCTAGATACGGGCCCGCCTCCACCCCTTAAATAAAAGCAATTTTGCCAATACAAAGATAAGGAAGCCAATTAATTACTTTCAAATAATGGTATAAAAAGTTAAATCACAAAGAGGAATGGTCCAAAATCACAACCAAAAATGGTCCAAAAAGTTCAGTATTTACAAAGAATTTACAAAGATTTTGGCAACATCTGCAGACAATATAAATAGTGAAGATAAGCCTTGAAAAATTAGATATTGTTCCTAAATGCAAATGATTAGCTGCTTTAAGCTGTCTTAAAATGATCTATGTTAAGACACATAAGATTAAAAATCCAAACCTTCACGATATGATACCGAACGTGGTTGTTAAGGTGACAAATCAAAGAGAACTATGGGTAAATATTAGCAGACGTTCAATATGAAGGATTATGATTATGTTTGTCAGAAGACTGGTTGGAATTAGGTTAGACCACAGGTCCCAGCTGCTCTCTCTTAATCCAGTGGATTAACCAACCAGAAGATTGGCGAGGTTATTAACGAGGTAGAAAGACTGGTTGATCCGTTCTTCCTCCATTTTACTAATTAACGCTGTCAATCATTACACGTCTGTAGTTCACTGTCAGATTGTCAATATTCCGTACGAGTTTGAGATGTATGGAATCGTAGGAGGAAACACGATGAGGAGACACGATGCAGTCCCATAATAATATTTATAGATATGTTATTTCCAATAAAAGTATGCCATATTTGGTATATAGTAATTAGAGACGCTCAATCTTACTAGAAAATACTGGATTCCCTGACAAACACAAGTAATTAGTTATCAGAGATGTAGTTAGAGAACTGTAGGAGAAACATAGCGAAGAGAGAAGAATGAGGTTCTACGTCTACTCAACACAAATCAGATCATTTTGAGACTAAAATAAAATTAAATTTTACTTCATAAATGTGTTTAAGTGTAGGAATCATTAGCAAGAGGACCCTGAGAAACCCATGAGGTTGAAAAGGCAAGCATATTCCTTGTTACGTATAAGCTGGGAATGGAAACCACACTACTTAACATAATGATAGACCTTATGATCTAAATGAATGCGCATTCAGCCACCCAACCTCCTACACAATTAAATATGGACTATATTTTGGGGGAATATGATAAACTTGACATTCAAATGAAAACGGCTTTCAAACTTCCGATCAGGATCTTATCAGGAAGCATACATGGTTTCTGAGAATCGGCAACAGGCTGTATCCTGATTAGATCATATCTTAAAATTAAAGCGACAATATATCTTCATTTGTCTTATAACATTTTGTAAAGTAATGATCAGTAGCAGACTTTGTATTTAAACTGGCCCAGGCATCCTTCATTTACTGGGTCGCCCCTTTATTAATTAATTGGTTTTCCACTTTGTATTTATCCAGCCCAGCGGTTCATTTTCTACCACAGTTGTAGTAGTAAAAGAAGGATTAGTAAAAATTAAGTATGTAGACCTGAACAACCTGTAGGAGCAGGGGTTTTTCAGGATTGTAACGAAAATATTCTTCAATTTACAGAAACCTGTAAAGACCATAACCTATCCAAAAAGTCTTTCCAATTTTCAAAAATTTGTGCGCCTTTTTAATAATTTGACCATAATGGAAACGAAAGTAGATGACTAATATGGATGTTGGTAATCAAAATCTGATCCTGACACGAATAATATACGATTTATATCTTCCACCCACACAATGATCATTTCCGGATATTAGATCACCACTCCCGTTGTTTCCTTTCTATCTTACATATCCTGACACTGATAATAATCTCTGTTTATTTCTTTCTGATTATTTCTCTTCCTTACTTATATATACATTTCTACCTTGGCCTCGAGACATACAAATTATAATACAGGGTCAGATGTGATCACAGATTTCTTTCTGTTTTTTTGTTTTTGTGTTGTTCTTTTAGAAACTGTTAATCATGAAAACTTTATATCACAAATTTTATGACGTGGTTTCCCCTTGTTAATGGTGCAGGACAGAGGCCCAGATGGCTTAAAAATACGGGGTCCTATGTACACATTAGCATGCACACTAAAGATCTCTTGGCAGTTGGAATTCAAAACAAGAGTAGGATAGCGCCTGGGCCAAATTTTCTTCATAGCCCACTGCATGGACAGTGAGACATTAAACCCCATTTCATTTCTTTTTAATTACTATCATATAAATATATGCAATAAAACCACTTGCATATTATCACAGGTTTCTTAATCTTTTTCTTCCTTTAAAACTTCTTCAATATATTAGGAATGTCAGTGAAATCATCACAAGAGTTTCTGGAGTCTATCTTGAACTTTAAGATAAATAGAAATATAAAAGACAAACTATGAACTGTTATTTCAATCTTCTAACCTTTATGGAATCAATTGAGAGCTGTCATCTTTAAATAAGGATGTTATGATTATTAGTAATTACCTAGCTACATATGTACAGAAGTTTAACATCAGTAAAACTCAGTAAAATAAAAACAAAGTTCATGTCGTGTCAATTGAATGTTTATTAACACGACAACGTGTCATTTTCACTAAATTATGCAATGATGGCAAATCTTCAATGTAAATTTTTTCTTGTGTTCACAAATCACATGCATATACACTTACGTAAATTCGTTTTTTTTATCCGAGACTCTTAAATTGTGGAATGAAATTTCCCAGACTCACGTGGTGGCAACAAATCACACTCTGTTTCAAATTAGATCATTATTCCCCAACTATTAGGGAATAATCCAACAATTAATACAAAGTAATTTAATCCACAAGAATATAATTTTAGTATCATTGCCACTCGTAAAACTAGGTCCAAACTATCCATGCTGCCAGTCGTAAAACTAGGTCCAAACTATCCATGCTGCTTTATTTATCTACAAGTATTGATAAATGCTATGCATGAGACAGGGTATGCTTGATACTTCTTCTCATTTAGGGGGGGTGGGGGTGGCTGAATGGTTAGCATGCGCGTGCGGTATCTTAAGGTCTGTCATTCAGTCAGAGAGAGAGAGAGAAATGGGGTTTAACGTCCACTCAACACAACCAGGTCATTTCGGGACTAACATATGGTTTCAATTTTATTTCAATAATTCGCTTGCCCGTAGGGGTCTTTAGCCGTGGGAGGAAACCGGAGTGCCCGGAGGAAACCCACGAGGTTGAGAAGGCGCCCCTATCTCCATGCCACATACGCTCACACCAGGGCACGAAACCACAGCCGCAAGCCAGAGGTGACCGGCCAGCTAGACTGTCATTGAGTCAACTGGCATAGTCTCCATTCCATGATTGTACCCGATAAGAGTAGGGTTGCCTGGCCGACCTCATGCATAAAGACCCCTACACGCGATCGAATTATCGAAATAAAATCAAACCATATGTTAGTCCCGAAATCACATCTCTATTTCTTTTCAGACAGATGGCAAATTGTTATTATGTACTCAAATTTTCTTCACAAAATTTACCAGAACTCTTCTAAGAGACAAGAATAATTCCATGTTTTATTATTGTATTCTCCTTATTTTATTTGAGACAAGATATGAGCCTTTAGCGACAGACAGATGCATAATTTATACATCAAAGTGTGAAATATTATGGTGAAAACAAAGACTTTATATTGATTATATTCTGCTAAATGATAAAAGTCTAGGACTGGCGAACCCTCATAAATAAATAGATATTAATTTCTATATAGAAGTCAACATCAATCTATTTATGACGGTACTTATCACCTATTATTGTAGTAGGCTATAAATATTAGAGACTATTCAACAGTCATTAACAACAGTCTACTAAACAATTGGTGATTATACTGTAGGCATGGACACATATTGGTTTCCAATGGTTGTCAATTCTCTGATAAATCATCTGGCCATTTGATCTGATTGGGTTTGATATGTATAGTAGGTACAGAAATGAAAAGGGGTTTAACATCCTACTCTTCTGCTCCAAACTGGGCTTACGAAGACGGGAATACGCTATACAGTGTACTATAAAGAAAATTTTCCAAAGACAAGGGCACCACAGGCTACTCTTATATCAAATTCCAATAGTCAAGGGAACGAACTTTTATGTGCACGCCAATGTGTATGGACCCATATTGGTTTCCAATGGTGGTCAATTCTCTGATAAATCATCTAGCCATTTGATCTGATTGTGTTTGATATGAATAGTACGTACCCACCTATAGTATAATGCATGAAGTAGATACAGACCCATATTGGTTTCCAATGGTCAATTCTCAGATAAATCATCTGACCATTTGATTTGATCGTGTTTTGTATATAATAGTAAAACAGTAGGTACCTATGTAGGTTTTTCCAATGGTCATAAATTCTCATATAAATCGTCTGACAATTTGATCTGATTGTGTTTTGTATGTACAGTATAGCTCTGCAATATACCACCTGAGGCAGAGTTGGCTCATCTCTAGAACATCTGATATCACATCTCATTTAAGGAGTTCACTTGGTTATCTATAGCTTCATGATAAAGCTAACTTGGTTGAAACGTCTGTCCAAATGACTTATTTCTAGAGAGAGAGAGAGAGAGAAATGGGGTTTGACGTCCACTCAACACAAACTATGTCATTTTGGGACTAACATATGGTTTTAATTTCATTTCAATAATTCGCTTGCACGTCTTTAGCAGTGGGAGGAAACCGGAGTGCCCGGAGGAAACCCACGAGGTTGAGAAGGCGCCCCTATCTCCATGCCACATACGCTCACACCAGGGATCAAAACCACAGCCGTACGCCAGAGGTGACCAGCCAGCTAGAGGTCGAAGCGCGGCACTCTAGATCACTAGGTGACCGGCCTCTAGCTAGCCAGAGGTGACCAACCAGCTAGAGGTCGAAGGGTGGCACTCTAGACCACTAGGCCATCCCAACCCCCTGACTTATGTCTAGAACATCTGATAAAACTTCTCATTTAAGGGATTCACATGGCTGACCCATTTTGTTGACAGTCTATTTCTAGAATTAGTTAATTTGTGGCAGAAACAAAACTTGATCTTGCTATACTTGTAAAGCTTTTTTTTTAGGGCGGAATGGATAACATTTTTGAAGATTTGAGCAGGAGTAAAATATCTAACAAAGAAAAAAACAAATTTAAAGACCAAAGAGAAAGGAGTCAACAAACATTTCTTCAACTTTTCACTAATAAGATGTCCGCCCTTTCTACGTTTAACCTTGAAAGACCTTGCATTAAATTAGTTGGAACAGTTTTAAAATTGCAACAGTATGCAATTTACAAAACCTTAACAATGAAAGCTGGTTTCCAACGATCAATCACATCGACACATAATTTCTTTCTGTTTATTTAAATTCCTTCATTTTTTTTGCCGTAACTAAGGTGAACGACGATAATGGACTGCATTAAAAACTGAAATAATTACAAGAAATCAATAATGTCTTCATGACTATCATTCACAATCAGAGTAAATAATTGGAATCAAGAGAAAGACAGATGAGGTTTATCTATAACATCCATTTGACACAATCCTGGTCATTTTAGGACTAACACATACAATTTACTTTCAATAATTTGCTTATGTGTAGGGATGCTCAAGCAACGGACGACCTGGAGCAGACCCACGAGAGAGAGAGATAGTGAGAGAGAGTTTAACGTCCACTCGACACAAACTAGGTAATTTTGGAACTAACACATGGTTCAATATCATTTCATCAACGCGCTTGCACATAGTGGTCTTTAGCAGTGAGAGGAAACCGGAGTACCCGGAAATGAAATGAAATGATATGAAATGGGGTTTAACGTCCTACTCTGGGCTAATGGAAGACGGGCATACGCCATACAGTGTGCTATGAGGGAAATTTTGCCCGGGCAGCGGCGCTAAGGCCTACTCTTATATCGAATTCCAACTGCCAAGGGATCTTTTACATGCACTCCAATGTGTACACGGGACCTCGGTTTTTCGTCCCATCCGAACGACTAGGCAGCTGTCCTTGTCAGGCCCTCCTTCTGCATCACTGACAAGGGGGAAACCACGCCGGAAAATCGAGATAAACTTTCTCGGCCAATGCAGGGATCGAACACCCGACCTCCAGGCTAGCGAGCCAGTGCCTTGCCCACTTAGCCACCGTGATTCCCGCGGAGTACCCGGGAAAAAATCCATGAGGTTGGACAGGCAACTCTACTCCTTGCCACGTACAAGCAGGGAATCGAAATCATGCAACTTGACTTGATGCCCTTATGATCTAAAGTGCATGTGTTGGACCAATGATAAACCTAATAATTGGAACAACTACGGTAAATTATTTGTCTTTACAACTGATCAAGCTGACGCTAACATTAAGAGCTGTATAAAACCAGATAGAACATTAATACCAGTTGTTATCAATGTTGAGCTGTGATAATCTAGATAGCGAACAACAGTTATTGACTGGACAAACAAGAATATAAGCTGCAACTCGACTTCTAATAGAGATAACCAATGCTAGAAAGTAGAGACAAAAAACTACATATAGGGTGGGGTCAAATAATGTTATTATAGCGAAATGTCAGATTCTAGAAGCTGAAGGGTGTTCCGTCTGCATTTTATGATTGAAACCAAACCATATTATTGTTTTCAGTAAGTATGTTCAGGAGGGCCTTCTTCCTTCCTTTTACAGAAGAGAGTGGTTGACATATCATGTCTCGTTGTATTGACCTCGTCACAGTTTTACATACTATCACATACCACGGGAGGAAATAATATCAGCCATCCCTAACATCATCTTCACTTCCACTATGACATTTACACAAATATTTAAAATTTGAGAGATGCAAGATTTTTAGGGAAAACATCAAACAAAGGTTTTGTTACATTTCATGGCATCAATGACAAGGGGTTTTTTTTGTGGTGATACTAAACACCAATCTTGTCAAATTCTAACCCATGTTTCTGATATATAAATTTTTTTATGAACAATGAGAGTACGTCCTTGACGTCAAAGCATAGTTTTTTTTTTTATATTAAAAGTTTATGAGCATGATTGTGATAGGATTCAGATCCCTGAACATTTGTGTCGCCCACAGCAGTCCTGCACTCTTACCCACTGAGCTATAAACCCATCCACAAATAGAATGGTTTAATAACCTGTGTCGATCATTGGCTGGACAAGACAAAGCGAGAGAAAGCGGGTATAAACATCAACTCGACACAAACTAGGTCATTTCAGGACTAACATTTTGTTTAATTTTATTTCAATAATTCACTTGTGCATAGGGATCTTTAGCAGAGGGAGGAAATCGAAGGAGCCGGAGAAAACCCATGAGACTGGATAGGTAAGCCTACTCCTTGTCACGTATGAATGGATAATCGAAGCCATGCCAGTTGACTCAATGGCAGAGCTTATGATGCAGCGCACACACGCTAACCATTCAGCCATCCCACCCAACGGCTGGACAAGACAAAATCTCTATAGAGAACAGGTAACCAACTTGTTTTTTTTTCTAATATGATCTATATGTAAATTAATGTAGATTATTAAAATAAAAGGACTAGATATATTTGGTCAACAATCAGATCTCAGAGCAATTTATTCAATATTTGTTCACATATTTTCTTTTTTATATTTTATTCATATTTATTATCTGATGGTATGAACTGTGAAAAAACAGATAAAAAATCATGTAGAACCTGAGGCTAAACACAAATGAATAAACTCCCCTTATAAACAATATTCCTACAACTTGAGAGATAAGTGAATAACATTAAACAATGAAAATTTGTAATCCACCTTGAAATATCTAAGAAAGAGACTACACAGGGTATTAATTTACAAAGTAAACTAGAGATCAATTTTTGCAGCTGTAGGCCAAAGGGTTGAAGAAGAGCGGAATTACTGAAAAGATGTGCATCTGTTGGACATGAGGGTGTGAGGTTTATCCACCTGTCTCCTCCATTGGTTACTCAATGATTGGTCAATGACAAAAATAACAATCCGTCTGCTTTTGGTCCTGGACAACACAATTATTATTGTCCCTATTTTTATCTCCAACAATGGAGAGACAATATGACTTGCTGCCACTAAGATAAATAAACAATCCACTTAAAGAGAAAAGACCGAGATAATGGAGCACGTGTTGATTGTGGGGGGACCTGTTTGTTGGGATTTTAATCTGATTGTTGAAACTTCAGAAGATTAAACTGGATTGAATTTTCAATGATTTCAAAATTCTATTTGAACAAGCTTAGGGTTTTATTTGCATGCCTCTAATGATAAAAGCATCTGTTGCCAGTGTCAGATAGCTGTTTAAACACAGATCTGGCTGTTTCGCATGTCATTTATTCATGATGCCTTTATCATTAGTAGCCAGAGGGCATGTTAGCATAATGACCCCTGGTCCAGAGAGGGTGGACCATGGGTGATGTAGGTCGAAGGTCTCCTTTTAGGTCTCTCAAACCTAAACGGACAAGTACTACATTAACCTGTCAAAGCTGTGAACACTGACATTCATGAAATTCTAGTTAGCAACCATAATAAATGGTTTAATATGATATCATAGTGGACAAGAAATAAAAATTTAAAAACAGGTTTAAACCTTTGGATACTTAATAACCTATATACCTTACTTTTTAAAAAATTGATAATGAACAGAAATGAGGTATAACTGCCTCTTTTTCTTTAGCAACTTGGCTAATGATGGAGAAAATGGAGTTTGATGTCCATTTGATACAAACTAGGTCATTTCAGGACTAACATATGGTTCAATTTTATTTCAATAAATCACTTGCCCTCAGGGGTCTTGAGCAGTTGGAGGAAACTAGAGGACCCAGAGAAAACCCATGAGGTTGGACATGCACCCCTACTCCTTAAGGTCACAAACAACAGGGGAATTGAAATCACGCCAGTTGACTCAATGACAAACCTTATGAAACAGCACCCACATGCTAACCATTCAGTCCCCCCCCCCCGGCTAATGAAGAAGGGTAAATTTTGCGTTGATAGCGCTGTCTACGCTTAGTTCGAATTCCATCTAGGGTTCTTTTAGGGCCACCCCTAAATGTGCGCAAGATCTTGGTTTTCCGTCCCATTCAAACTCCTCATCATTATTTGTTGCCAGGCTGTACGGCTTACTAACTGATCCATAGAGGATTTCTAAAAAATTAAATCTTTAGCAATATCTGTATAGATTAAATAGAAGATTCAATGTTATTTATTGCATACAATCTCAAAACTCTATAAATCATACAAGGATAATTTGTTTTCTAAGTTTTTTTCATCCTTTTATGTAAGTTTTAGTAGCACAATCAACAACTAATATGCTGAGAAAACTACATAATATACAGAAAAATAAGGATTTAGTTCTTGATAAGTTATTTCTGGGGATTTGAACGAAAGTAATCAGATAGGCCCCGGAGGCAAATACATCAGACCTATCTTCAATCTACCAGGTTTCTCAAGACAGAAATTATTCTTTAAATATTTATTGATGCAATTTGAAGCAGAAACCGCCATTCATATTGAGATTTCCGATCTTAAAGGAAGACATCCACCATTTGTTATACAGCTCTAGGGGCTCACATATCTAAGTTACAAGACTTATCATGGATCTCTTCCCTGCCTTTCCTTGCGATGAGATTACAGATATCCATATGTTAAATCCATGATTTAGTAGATTTCTTTCAGAGCTTCTGTACAATAAGAAGGAGATCAAGATGATGACATCATGCTTCTCTCAAGAATAAATCACATCAGTCGCGCAATTGATTTAATCAGAAAGAAAGATGGATGAAATCTCGAACCGTATTAAATCCTTCTGTGTTTACAGAGATATATCACACCGCACAAGCCATTTTGATAATTGCACATTTTTTAAAAAAGCTATCAATGATTCAATCTTAATACCGTGAAATGAATTAAGTTGTGGTGATCAAAAGGCCAATATTTGTTTAAAGGAAAAGCCTGATCAAGGTGTTATCTATCTCATCGGTCATAGCCCGCAGGGATTTTATGTTAGCTATCAATCGTGTTGTTGGTTTCAATACTGGTACCAGCTTGGCTTTAGCTTCATTTTGTTTACCATGTGGTAACAGTCTTTGAAAAGAAAACACCAGTGATTAACGAGAGAGTTCTTTTTCAAAATCTAAATTCAGAACAAAAGGTGGAAGTGAATGGATTCCGACTGTCAAGTTATCTTAACTAACTACATGCTCAATGCATTCAATTCTTGCTGAGCAAATATTTAAAGCCACTGATTCTGAATCCCTTGAAAACTTCATCATCTAAAAGGATTTCAATAATTTTCAGTGCATTTGGTGTCCTTTACAAAGAAGCCTGGAAATAAGGCACCCGTCACAGACAATGTCAGGCACAGATTCACGCACAAAACCTCTGGTGTCTTGACATTTTGTCCGACACTGATTTGTTTTTTTTGATATGGAAGTTGAAAATGTCAGGTACTATTTTACCAATGCCTGACATTTGGTCAGGTACATCTATATAACCGTTATTTCCAGACCTGTTTACAAATGATATTACATGTATCCATTTGAACCCAATATGGGAGATCATACTTTCACTTTTTAGTAATTAAATGTTAAAATATAAGAGAGAGAGAGAGAAATGGGGTTTAACGTCCACTCAACACAATCAGGTCATTTCGGGACTAACATACGGTTTTAATTTTATTTCAATAGTTCGCTTGCGCGTAGGGGTCTTTAGCCGTGGGAGGAAACCGGAGTTCCCGGAGGAAACCCACGAGGTTGAGAAGGCGCCCCTATCTCCATGCCGTTAAAATATAAATTTGAGTATATTTTCAGCTTGGATTCTGTTAAAAATCCAAATTACAATCAGCCCCTTTACTTGGTTTTGTAAGATTTGCATAAACAAAGTCATGCGACTAAAATACAATTGTGATTATTTGTCCCAAAAACACAGCAAATCTTTGTTTGGAATAATGAATGAAAAAGAAGAAAAAATATTCTAACGATTAGTTGGAGTCAAGTTCCCTAGAGTATAAAAAACTTCACGCTTCAGTAATATCTAATTACTGACCCTAACTTACTAATTATCTCAACATTACTCAAGGGTTTACCTCAAAATAGCAGCACAAATTTAATTTCTCTTACAATTTCTTGTTAATTATGTTGGTGCATAATTAAACACAAAGAAATAGTCAAACAATGATACACAATATCTCTGTTATAAGGGTCATTTAAAATCATGAGAGAGATTGAGGGGGGCTGGATGGCCGAATGGTTAGCACGCATAAGACTGAAATAGTAAATGTTGAGGATATAAACATTTGGAATAATTAAAGAGGCATTATTGGAGATTAAGTCTAGGTTACACTTAAATTAAAATTCAAAAGCTGATATCTTGATTCAGATTTGAGTTATTTGACAGAAATTTTCATCATATTTCCTTTACATTATCTAGCTCTTTATCTAATCTTCCATTATGCCCCTTTAATTAAATGTTAAATACTCAGGATACATATTAGTGTGGATTTACAGTGAGAAAGTTGATATTTTTCAAAAAATTCAAATCACGAAGTGTTACTTTAAATATTAATATGTACTGTTGTTGCCTTCTAATACCAACGCTGGCTCAGCTTGATAGATCTAATTCTTTATTAAAGTGAGAACCTGAAATGCCTCAAGGACGAAAGTCGCACTAATGAACACAAAAACAGGAGGAAGTGTTCTAATACAGTCTTCCGTCTCTAGGCAGTTTATTAGTATTGGATAAAGGAAATGAATTTTTTGAAAGAAATTAATGTTGAAGTTCAGACTACTGTGGAATGAATTCTTGTTGAGGCTGATAATTATTTAGCTGTCTATTTTAATATACAGTCTTAATTTGTGTAAGCCCACATGTTTTTTAAGCTCTGTTACAATATTCAATTATTTACAAAAAGCTTTAAGAAGAGAGAGAGAGAGAGAGATGTGAGCTATTCGAGAGAAAGACTTGGGACTTACACATGCTACATATCTATTCTAATAATTCACTTGGGTATGGGGGTTTTAAACGTTGGAGCTAACTAGAGGACTCTGACAAAATCCAGGAGATCAGACAGGCTACCTAACCCATGTGACAGACCTTACGATCTAAAGTGCACAAGTAAGACCATTTGGCCACCCGATCCCCAATACCTTTAAATTAAATTAATTTTTAATAAGAACATAATATGATCCCACATGTTTTCAATCTGAGTTCAATGTATTCATTATTACCCCGAACTCGTGACTTATTTGTAGAACTAATATCAGTAATTAGATAAATCATAAATAATTGTAGGACAAATATGACATTAATATCATTGTTATTACTCGTCCGATCATCTGAATATTATCTGGTCTGATTACTATAGGACATCCTGAGATCAGCTTACAAATTGCAGGAAATTACTTATTTTAGGAAAGCTACCATTCCTCATGCCAGGTATACAAATATAGTTTACCAATGCTGACAGACTCAGACCACATTGCAGAATCTGGACGAACATATTATCAGTTTTATTATGATGGTTATCTAAAATCTCCTCTTCCTCCAAAATTATTTAATATCAGTGTTTATGAGTGCATATTCTTGTGCATTTTTCATTTTTTATATGAAAAAAATTTGGAGAGGAAGTTGAAGTTGAAAGATGGTCTGAAGAATTTAGGAAGCTAAGCTAAACAATCTGTTTATTTGAAACGCATCAATGCGTTACTCAACACCATCCGAAGTGAACCATCTGGAGAAAATATGGTTTTAACAAACTTGAATTATCTGGAACAGATATTAATTATTTGATATTAATTGATAGGAAATGGGTCCTGGTGTTAATTGGAAAACAGAACCGAAAAGACAGACGCGGGAAAAAAATATCCCCAGTATGTTACATGTTTTACCCGTACAGATCACTGCACAGCAAATCATGCTTGAAGAAAAACCTGGCTCACAGATTCTGATAAATGCCAGATTCACAGTCGGGTATCACTTTTTTTTAAAGAGGGGAGAGATAGAAATGGGGTTTAACATCCACTCGGCACAAACTACATGTAGGTCATTTTGTGACTAACATATGTGTAACATATTCTCACATTTGATGTAATGATAACGATGACTGTAGATTTGACTTCTTTATTATAACAGTGCAGGATTTTAAATGGTAAATGGGGGGGGGGGGGCAACAGAATCAAATTTAAAATTGAGACAACAAAACAAATGGCTATATTAATTGCATATTTTAAATCGACATAAAATCAAAGTAAACTGTAATTGTATCATTTTAAACTGTACAAAACATATTACATAAAACTAAATAAATATTGATACAGTTAATCTACATGAATGATCAGCAAGACATTGATCTGAGATCGAGAAGCCTATAAATTAAAACAAGTCTGAACACAAAGTGTTCAAGTTACACATGTGTAAATAAGATAGTCTTTATCTAGCGACCAGTAGGTAAACCTGCATGAGACTATAACAATCTTTAACACTTTAAATAAATATCATTTAACACAATAGTAACCCCTGAGGTGTTTGATCCCAACTTTAAAAGTGTTACAATTACCCGTCTACGGAACATAATACACACACCCTTGTAAGCTTGTATAAGTAAATGATCGCCTATGTGGAAGCTTGTAACCCAGCTGAAGTTATCATTGGGATCAAAAGATTTCACAATAGGGTGGCAATGGTCTCAATTTGTTCCCAAGTTAATTAAATTGTAACATGTTAATTACCTTGGCTTCAGTGACCAGGATCCAAACAAGTCCAGACTTCATCAATAATGCCTCATTAGTTTATTGTTTATGCCAAGAAAACTCAACCAAAACTTCAAAGAAACTATCCACAAATTTCTAATGTGCTTCAGCAAAAAAATTCAATTATGAATCAAGTTTGTAGAAAAGAAGAACTAAATAAAGGAATCCTTTAAAAAAACTGGTGATTTTCCAAGAGAATGAAATTAAATATTTGACCAAAATACGCAGACTAATTATATCACTCGAAATCTAACGAAATTTTGCTCCCGATTTTAATGTCAATTGAAAGTGTCCAATATTGATCTTCCTCTAAAAATTAATCAAGTTCACTTTCCTAGTCAAGAAGATGGCTGTGGAAAAGGAAAGGTTCCACAGCTCTATCAAGTTACTCTTTATCTAAATCTTTTGAAACCTCAACTGATATTAAATATTAGTTTACGTTTAAGAAAAATAGTGATGCTGATATCAAATCAAATTCTAAAAATTTAATTACAATTTTTTCCTTTTAAAACTGAATAAAAACTAGAAAAAGTTTTGTGGAATACGAAACAATTTTTGTCAAAATAGCCCTTGAAGAAAGGACATTAATGGTATTGAAGGATAAACCAATATAATTCACGATCTCAAATTGGTTTTCAAGATGGCCGCAATGTTTGAAGTCAGAGGTGAAACAAGATCAAAGGGTCCGATCAATTGACTGATGTTTATGACATTGTTTTCCTCAAACAAAAGGCTATTACGTGAAGCTTAAAGTCATCAGTATAAAATTGCCTATTGGACGTGCAACATTAAATGAAGCAATTATGACTGTTTATCAAAAGCAACATGATTGTGGATATTGTCAAGGGTTCATAAAACCACTGATTTCATGGACAGGGAAAATCTCCTTACATAGTACAGCAGATTTATGTTTCGTGGGAAGAATTATATGAAAAATATTACCAGAAATGGTTGAAATATAAAAACACAAATAAAAACATGGTTTCTGTATTCATTATAAACTCAACTGAAAAGTCTTGGGGTATTTTCAATACACAAATTTTTGATGAAAACAATGAAGATTTCTGGGGTAATACAACAAACTAGATAATGTCATGATGGCCACAGTGTACCATGTTGGTCTACACCATCAATGATTATATTATGTTCCATTGCAACTTCCAACCTCGTGGGTTTCCTCCCATTGCTAAAGACCCCTACAAGCAAGCGAATTATTGAAATAAAATTAAACCATATGTTAGTCCCGAAATGACCTGGTTTGTGTCGAGTGGACATTAACCCCAATTTTTCTGTCTCCATTGCAACTTTAAAGAATAAATATTATTCAAAGCAACGTTCATTTCCCACCTAGGGGGATATTGAATGGAAGACTAACTTCAGAATAACAGACTTTACAATATCAAAGAAAAACATCCATTATTAATTGATTGTTTATAGTCTGGGGTTATTGATTAATCATTGTTTTAAATATTCCAGCTGATTGTCTAAACTACTTGTAAACAAACAACACAAGTTCCACGGTGGGGTTTCTAAAACTGTAAAATCAGACTGGTTTCAAATTCATGTTTGTGAATGTATACAAAAGAAGTCAATTGCTACTACAACCACACCATTGAAACCCTCCCCTGCAGCTTCAAACCCTTAGATAGAGTAACAATATACCACAACAGGGGAGAATCTCAAGCTAAAAGAGATCTCTAATTTTGATAATTTACTTATATAACCAATTAATTGATCTGTATTGATGAGATTAAACATCAAAGAATGATAAGTATTGGTATATAATAGATCGTATATCTGTCTGGGGAGTTAATTGGGAGTGATCAACACCACCCTCAGCCACACCAACCCCAAAATTAAACAAGATCATTATTGGAGATCAATGTTCTTTGATGATTGGGGGATTAAAAACCATTGGCCTTGAGCTTTCAATTTGTTATTGTATTGTCTGTTTTATATATGAGTTAATTATATGAATAATTTATATGATATAAAAAGACCATCAAAAGTTGCATAACAGATGCAGAATTCAGAAAATTTATGATTAATTGATATAAATGTGACGATGCGCAAAAATCAACTGTTACATCTTTATATTAATTACCATCTCTTAATGAAGACATCAAAGTGATTTGTATTCAGAAATTTATCAATTTTGATTAAGAATGACATATGATTTCCTTGGTTGAATTAATTCAATATTTCAAAATGACTCAACTCACAGAAAGTTTGACAAGAGCACAACCAGGCATGTTAGTAAAATAGCTGGTGTGCAGAAAAAAATTGTATTTAAAATGGACTATCCTGAAATAAAAGAAATCCAGCTTTGTATTCTATTAGTAAGTGCAGGAGGACCGCACTACACGAAAAACAAAAACATACAAGATTAACCTGCGGAAAATATCAAATCAAGTGAATGGATCCGGGGGCCAGCCGTAAGCGTCCACTGCGCTGTACAGTCCCGGGCCTATTATGGTACAGGCTTCACTAAAAATGATTTGAAAAAAAAACCTTCTTAGTCACCTATTTAAAACTCCAAAGAATGATTAAACAGTCGTGGGACTAGGTGAAAATCAGCCAGTTTTCTTCAAATTTTGGAATGTGACCCCCACAGACAATACAGATTTGTTAAAGAGAATCCTGTCATCAAGTTGTCAAAGACAATACCTTGTGGTGATGTGGTGTATAGGGCATGTTAAGTATCATATTACACTGCTCTAAATATTTAGATTGTTCAAGTTATAAGCCTTTTGGGTCAGATTCTATAAGACTTTCAAATCACATTCAAATTTTAAAAAAAAAAAAAAAAAAAAAAAAAAAAAATTAAAGTAAATATTTAATAAATAAAAATTACATTTGGTTCAAATATTACATAAGATTATACTACTAAGCTTATGATACATTTATTTTAAATAAGATAATAGAAGAAATTTTATTGCATAAGAAAAAATTATAAGGTCATATACAAATAGAACTAAAAGAAAGATACCCGCAATAAGCAAAGATAAATATGTTTACATGTACATAATTATACAAAGATACACAGCTTTACAAAGACACTAACAAATTGTATACAAAAGATCCTAAACATTCTAAAATTTCTATTCATCATCAGTATCTTAAATTGTTGAGAACCACGGTAGTAAGACACTCTCTCGCTAGCCTGGCTGGAGGCCGCATGTTCGATCCCTACATTTGACAAGAAAGTTCATCGGGATATTTCTGTCTGGCTTCACCTTGTCAGTGGTTCGGATGGTACGAAAAACCAAGGCCCAGGGTATACATTGCGTGCATGTAAAAGATCCCTTGGCAGTTGGAATTCGATATAAGGGTAGGCCATGATGCAACTGCCTGGGCAAAATTCCCGTCATAACACATTGTTTAGCGAATGTCCATCTTTTATTTGATGGACAGAACAAGATTACAAAAGGCGTTTTTTGTACAATCAGGGGTCATAATCCAGCAAGTTACGGTCTGAAGTATCAAGATTAGTAACCCAGATCTTTGGGATATAAATATGTAACTGGATGAAAATTGTGACCTCTGGGGGATTTAGAAGCTAAAACGAGATCTGGCTCGGTTCATGCCAATATCGAGAGAAACCAAAATCTTTGGGAGAAATGCCCATATTTCAAGTTAAGTCAAAAATTGTGACCTGTTGAGTGTCCACAAATAAATTATGGACAGATAAATGGACAGGGTCGACAGCAGTATACATGCACAACAAAATGTAGTCGTATAAAAATAAGGACTGGACGAAATGAGCTTCCTCAAATTAAAATAACTGCTCTGGTTTCGGGCCAATTTTTTTTACAAGAGACTCAAAGAACGAGGCTAGACATATTCCACAAGTTCTGTCAAACAGTGACCTGTATTCTTATCTGTAGAGCATGCACAATAAATACTATGGAGGTATATTAGATGCTTTAGATTGCTATTCGATTGAGACTTCTGGCGTATTTCGCCGAACATAAATATTTGAAATTATAGTAAAAACGGAAACAATTGAATGTAAATCAATTTATGTACATTCATATTACATTAGTATATGCGTTGCCACCCATTTGTGTCAATTTCTAGGTCCCAAATATTATCAATTTAGCACCTTTAATCTTAAAATATTTGTAAATTCTGTACAAAAATACACACTACTTTGTCTTGGGTCTAACCCTGCAAATCCTTGTCCAATTAAACTACATAACTTCTGTTTCAGAAAAAAAAAATGATTATAAATAGCTCACCTTTATTGAAAGATGTCAATTTTTATTTTGGCATCCAATACCATTATTTCATTTTAATGATAAAACTTGGTTTTGGGAAGAAATTTAACAACTGATACCAATTATAGTAAAGAGCTTTTTATTTTCTAAATCAAAATGTTGTCATTTGATACTCTCAATAGCAGGCAGGTTAAAAGTTGTCAACACTTAACAGGGTAATAATGCTATCAAGTGGGACATGTTGTTTAGATATAACATACCAGCGAATTAAATGTCAGTGAACTGGACACAAGACAAACATCCAAAGTTGAGCCCGTTTTTGGTACCTAGTCCGTGTAGTGTAAAGATGCATTGCCACAAAAGTATTTATTGGTTGTTTTTTTTTTCAAAAAAGTAAAGCAATTTTGGTATATATGGAAAGTAGAAAAACATAATCTTATAAGCAATAAATTCTCCTCTCGACTAGATTGAAATATTAAACTTCATGGTCACCTATTTAAAACTTCATTACAATGATTAATGATTCATTGTCACAAAAGTATTTATCCGATGGTTATTTTCAATAAAAGTAAGGCAATTTTGGTATATATAGGAAAGTACAGACACCCAATGTTACTAGAAAAATACTGGATTCTCTACTGCAGAAAAAGAAGTGGACAACGAATAACCCCAGAATTTACTTTGGCATCGATATTTAAGGTAAAAGGACAACGATTATAAGACAGCATCATCTTGTATATACAATGAATTCTCCCTCGGCTTGGTTAGTTTTAGCAACCGCCAAGTATTTCCTCGTGAATACAATGTTTTGAGAGAGATTTGATGGATTAATTTGTTTGAATAAGTTTTTAATCCAAATATATCATCAGATCACACACTTTGCACATATCTTTAATTTAAACTTTTTCAGTCTTATTTTCATTTGATTTGTTTTTGTCTTCAATGGCTTATACAGACAACAAACTCCTATTTAATTTCAAATTGAAGTCAGGCAACTGTTGATTTTGTTTTCCATGGTCAGTAATTTGATTATCATGTCTGCAAGGTAAGTATTTATCTTGTGAATTAAGGAGGAAAAACTAGTTATTTTCTAATCAGGTAGCATGAAATTGTCTGAAGGGTTAAAAAGACATGTAAGTAATGAAATCAAGAGGCGCTTGACTAGTTTCATCTGACTTTCAGTTTGTTTTCCGTCAATCAAGACCACAGTAATAATGTTGGTAAATACAGGAACTAATCTACATTAGGGTAGTCAAGCATCTCTTTAGGGTAGTCAAGCAGCTCAAATGAAAATAAAGACCAGAGAATTTGTATTAATTGGCCATATCACAGTTTTACCATCTTCACTGACTGCTACAGGAACCCTGCGAACATTCCAACATCTGAACTGTTTCAACAATTTTGTTGATTTGTTTTGGTAGGAGTAATGAAAATCATTAGAGTGGATCTTTAGATTTTGATTTCATTAACCTCATGTAAAGGTTAAATGTACTATGTATTATAGGTCTTATATAAACAGATGGTGTTTAACAAGGTGCAGCTACTAATATAAGATTCCATTGGTTCTCTAGGTCATCCATTTCCTCCAACTGCTTGAGAGAGAGAGTGAGAGAGGGAGAGTAGGGTTTAACCTCCAGTCAACACAAACTAGTTTGTGACAATTGAGAAGTGGTATCAAGCGCTCCTATTTACAGTGACAGTTGTATCTTGGATTTCAGAAATAGATTAATATCAGAGAAATGAATGAAATGTTGTTTAATGGCACGTCAGCTCCAACCGGGCCATATTGCGGCAAAATATCAGAGAAAATAAAATAGCAGTCCCATTATCTGGATGAGTTTTCTTAAGAACCAGAATTCTGTTGGAAATACACAAAAGATCATCAAAACCAGGAGTCTTGACTTCAAGCTGCCAATTTCAAAAATAATAAACTAATTGTTCATTTGTTACATTTGTTGATTTCGCTTCCTAAATGAATATAATCACAGACATTCCCCGGGAATAGTTTGCTCTCGCCGAACTTCTGACTTCCTGAGTTACTGGTTTGAATAAGATAAAATGATTAAAAACGTCTAGTCACTGTTGAGATGAATACTTGCTAACTTTGTTTGCATAACAATTTACCAATTCCATCCTTCATTCCAGAATCTGTAGCATTCTTTTAGTTTTGCATGTTTTTGTCGAAATTAGGATTTTATGTTTGGCATCATGGGATATTAACAGACTAACTGTACGCAAACAATGCAATCAATAAATAACTCTACCCAATCTCATTTTTCCTTCGTCAATTTATCTTTTTACATTCATCAAACGTGTCCTGCCTGCTTGTAATGGCTTTCGGCTAAATAAGGAATTTTCACTCAATAAATCATGTCTGTCTTTAAAATTGCTCCTAGCAGATTCCTGGACAATTTTCGAAGGAACAAAAATTGCCTCCAGGCATGGCATGTTTTTTGATATAATGAGAATTGGACTGAAACCATATTAGATCATTCGATAACTGCTCTCAGAGTTTTCACTTTCCCAGAAGTCATTTTACGCATTTTATCATTCCTGAATACAGTACCATCTTTTGGCATTGTTTCCATCATCTCATAATACATGAGAGAGAGAGAGAGAGAGAGAGAGAGAGAGAGAGAGAGATGGGATGTATATATCTCCACTTGACACAAACTTTGGGACTAACATATGGTCAATTTTATTTCAATAATTCACTTGCGCGTAGGGGTCTTTAGTTGGACAGGCGACCCGACTCCTTTTCACATACAACTGGGGAATAGAAATCAAGCTTGGGGTGCTTAAATTCTACAACGCATTTGCTTTAGATCATACAATCTGTCAATGAGTCAAGTCGTGTGGTTTCGATCTTCGCACTTTTACATGACAAGGAGTAGGATTGCATTCCTAACCTCATGGGTTTTCTCCATGTCCTGCGGTTCACTACCACTACCAAACACCTAATGAGAGAGAGAGAAATGGAGTTTAATGTCCACTCGACACAAACTAGGTCATTTTCGGACTAACATATGGTTTCAATTTTATTTCAATGATTCGCTTGCGCGTAGGTGTCTTTAGCAGTGGGAGGAAACTGGAGTGCCCGAAGGAAACCCACGAGGTTGAGAAGGCGCCCCTATCTCCATGCCACATACGCTCACATCAGGGTTCGAAACCACAGCCGTAAGCCAGAGGTGACCAGTCAGCTAGAGGTCGAAGCGCGGCACTCTAGACCAATAGGCCATCCCAACCCCCCAAACACCTAATGCACAAACAAATTATTGAAATAAAATTGTACCATATGTTAGTCCCACTAAAACCTAGTCTGTGTTGAGTTGACGTTACATACCATCTACACTTGTACGTGACAAGGAGTAGGGTCGCATGCCTAATCTCATAGGTCTTCTCCACGCCCTCTGGTTTGATCCAACTGCCAAACAACCGTATGGGCAAGCAAATTATTGAAATAAAATTTACCATGTTAGTCCCAAAATAACCTTGTTTCTGTCAAGTGGATGTTACATCCCATCTATCTCTCTTCCAAACATGGACATGGGACATATTGTCAATAACCAAACCCCAAATATATCCAGACTTTTATCTAATTCCGGGGAACATATAATTGGGGCTACATACTCCTCTCTTTTAAATTACATTTTTTACAATCCTTTTAATATTCTGATTATTTGTCTGCCAGAGATCAAAGCGGCATCATTTATCACAAATGTATCTTTTTCAAATAGTAGCCATTATATCCCACATCCGCTTTTTATACAACCAAATTGATTGATAAAATGGAGGAAGCTTTGATGTACGGGAAATCTATATCTGAGACGGGCAAATAAATGAGTTGGACATCTTTTATAAATATCGCAAGACGGTTGTGCGGTACTTTCTGAAATTGCATTTATCTGAAAAACACTAGATTTGGTAATCAATTTGTCTGGGAGAATTCTGTACACGAATTCTGGCTGGTATTATCGCGCTAGACACAATTACGAAAATTAGTTTTTATACTTGGCTATTGAGACATCTATTCTATATACTTAAAGGAAAGCTTGATGTATTTTAAAGGAATGTATAATCAATTATTAAAGACCATGTTCAAAGAACTGGCTTCAAATCTTAGTTTGAATAATTCAATCAGTTTAACAGCATCAAAGGCTCTGGAACAATTATTTCAAACAAATATTTGAAAGAGAACTTCAGAATTTTGAATAATTATTTACAATCCCAACATTTTTATTAGTGACCATAATCTAATTCGAGTATCAGAATTCTAATTAGTGATATCAGTTAAATTCTGTCATTGTCAGGCTCCAAAAGCACCAGAATTGGAATCTATTTTGTAGGAATGATCTCCGGGCTACTTCACATGTCAAATTCTAAAATGGAAAGTCAGATTTATAGTAACAGTATCTCCCATAAACCATCTTCGAGCAAATTGGCAGAAATTAACCAATATTCTGACTAAGATGGCTTCAAGCTATAACGTCAATGTTCTTTTAGACGGCTTTAAGTATGGTGACCAAAATTAAAGTTACTTCACTGAGTATAATTAGATCATTTGAAAGTATGATTTTTCTAACAAACATGAAAACAGAACTAAAGACTCTAACCAACATAATAATCATTCCACAGAAAATTGAATTATTTACTACAAAGTGTCAATCGCTGTTTTACGATTTGTATTAAGCTTACTTCCGACCTACAATAAAACACACCAAATATTGTTTTATTTTTTCCTCATTAGACACAAAGATTCTTTAGATCCAAAACCAGGAATATTCTGCCAGATCTAAGATGATAAAATCAGTCAATAAAAAAAAAGGTCACCTGGGTACAGATCTACAAAAACCTATATCATATTTCACAGTACCCAGGATGAATAAATATATTAATCTATCAGAAAACTGTTAATAAATATAAATACAGAACATCTATTCCATGACAGTCATTAGAATACTACTTTAGTCTCTTTAAAATACATTCAATGTGTAAATGCTTGAGAAAACATGACCATCCTTTTCAAGTTCACCAGCAGATAACCAGGAAAACATCTTTAAAACAAGCGAAAACTACATGGGAATGGATATGATGGCCGTTTTTTAACCCATTAGCTAAAACTTTAACATGGTTTACGAAAAACTTTCCCAGATTATGAGCTGACCAGCTAAGTGAAATGTTTACTCTAGATAATAAGTCAGATTTCCACCCTCACCATTGTTAATGGAAACCTCATGCGAATACGTAAACAGTTAAACAGCAGATCTTTAAACATATATTTAATCGGAGGATTTTTCTCACAACAAGATATGACCATTACAAGTCTGTCAAATTCTTGTCATAATAGGCCATAGCGTTATCACTTGCCAATCATATTTTCATAAACAATACGAGAGATAATCGGGAGAGCCAGATTGAACGTTGAAATAGCTCTACACGATAATATTTAATCTACAGATATCAATTCAAAGTAAATCAAGACGCAATTTGGATCCGAATAAATAAATCATACCAAATAGTGAAATCAAATATGGAGGACTGTCTTCATTAAAAAGTTATCTGCAACTCGTCAAATAGAATCTGTCACAACAATGAACATGCTGAAGAAATATTTCTATACAAATTTCTTTACAGTATAGATTTGTGTTATTGGACTACAACTTTTAATCAACGAATTATATGGAAATATTTCTTTCAAGCCTTCAATTTAAATTAAGTTAATGAATATTATTTTCCATAGAGTTCTGGTATTATGTAGCAGATTAGTAAAAGAGTTTTTGTCTGATGTTTGATAGAAATTTGCCCGTCAACTATTCAAATTAAGTTCAGTATTATTGATAGTTGGGTGGTATCTATTTCACCCCAGAACCAATTATAACCTTAACCAGATCAGCATTCGCAATCAGGAGAGGACAAAGCCCATGTACATAGTAAACGGATGGATTTTATTTCACACATGGAAGTGAAATGGCACCTGTGGGGGTCAATGACTATTTATTTGTTGGTCATCCAATAGTCACTACGGACTTGATTTTTATCACATTTCGAGGCATAAAGATCTAACAATTTGGTCAGTTATGGATGCCATTACTTTTGGGGCAGGAGCTCAGAAAGCTTAACTGGCACGGTTCAGTTGTAGTCACTTGTAAAAACTTCTTTGAATTTGAAAAATTTATTTTTAACAGGGTATTTTGATTTGGTTTACACGTTAGTGTCTCTTTGAATTGCAACATTATTTGTTTTTAAAAGGTAGCTCCTGCTAGGTTTTATGATGCATTACACACAAGCTATAGTCAGACGGCAGCCATTTTACGAGAGGATGAAATTAGGATTTATCATGGCCGATGTTGTCACTTAAGGGCTGTAATGTTTTCTGATTAAAGGAAAGGTTCACCATATAATGATTATGTTCCGCCAGTGTTTAGCAAATAAAGAAATAATCAGGGGAAATTAGAGAATTCCAGATTAACTACAACTCATGCCAGACCCAGCATTATTTTATATTTCTTCTCCATCTGTCTGTGGCCATGTAGACTATGAATATTTATAGTTCTACAGCCCACACATCCTATAAATTTATAGTTTCTTCTGGGTAAGGAGGATACTAAAATTCAATCATACATGAACACTCTTTGTTGTGACTGTTTTATATTAATGTAATTAAATTAATTGAGAATTTATTCTTTATTTTATTATTTTGCCATTAATGCAGAATATGAGTTGGAACAAAGAACAATGAATTATCATTATTCCATTCCTAATTCATAAAGTAATTTAAAATTGTCAATATATTCTTTTATTCATCATCTACAATCCATAATTAAACGATTATTTCAAGATTGGCCACTCCTTTCTATAAATCTTGTGTATTGTATCTTTTCAGAACATGCAATTCCTGAATGAAGCAAAGGGGCAGATATCGAAATGGACTTAATTTATCCATTTGTCCTGGTTTGTTTCTGCAACATATCTCAAAAACCATTCAAGACATCTTTGTCAACCTACTATACATGTAGTAGTTGTGTCTTTTGTTAATTAGAAAGTGCTCAGATTTAATAATCTTTGTGCTTCCATGGAAACAAAATTCACTGAGTTTGTGTTATAATAACATGCCTAATGTTGATGACTGGTTTTCTTGTTAAACTAGGTCTGATTTTGAACTTGACAGTGCTTGAGAACTTGACTTTAGAATTTAAATAATATGTGGTAATAGCACAGCTACAAGTTGTGTTCAGGATCAATACAGCGATAAATAATCTATTTCAAACAACAAAGAAAGAGAGAGAGAGAGAAAGAAAGGGAGGGTTTAACCTCAACTCGACACAAACTAGGTAATTTTGGGACTAAGATATAGTTCAATTTTATTTCAATAATTCTTTAACAGTGGCAGGAAACCCTACTCCTTGTCACGTCCAACTGGGGAATCTAAACCATACCAGCCGACTAAATGACAAACCCTTTGATTCAATGCACACACGCTAACCACTCAGTCACCCAACCTCCCTTAAAACAACAGAGAATATTGAACAGCTATCTTGTTTTACTTTCATGAAATACTGAAATGTATATATTTATTTCGATTTTACCTCAGCTCTGAGATTAGCGTCATACAGCCTTGTCAGATAGAAATAAGTGATCTTTTATCTTATTATAGATTTAACAATAGAGAATATCGAACAGTCGGAATCTGTGCATGTTTACAGAACCCAGCATGACATGTCATGACAAGACAAGTTGCAATCAAGGTACGACACAAACATGTCTGTCAAATCAAAGCTTTCAATCTGTAATCTTTACAAACCTCTGACTCATATTTTAAATATGAACTGATATCATAGAGTTATAAACACTGATTAATCTGACATTCTAATAGAAATACATGTTGCTGGGATACAGCTTAGGATGGCATGAATTACAAAAAATTCAAAAGATAATCCGATCAGAGAGAGAGAAGATCGTGTTTAACATCTACCGGACGCAAACTATGTCATTTTGGGACTAACACATGGTTCAATTTAATTTCAATAATTTGCTTGCAAGTGGAGGTCTTTTGCAGTGGGAGGAAACCAAAGGACCGGGATAAACCCACGAGGTTGGACAGGCGACCCTACTCCTTGTCACATACAACAAGGGAATTGAAACCATGCCAGCTGACTCAATGACAAACCTTATGATACAGCACTCAAGTGCCAAACCACCAAATGAGAAACAATAACATTCCGCGATTTAGTTACTTTTCATTTGAATTATTGATGACCATCATTATCATATCATTAGCATCTCTCCCCAGTCTATAATTGTACTATCAGAACTGGCCTTGATACCGTCATGACTAACCTTAATCACCTCACTCACCTGTACCTGAGAACCAAATTACATTTACTCATTTATAAGCTATTAAACTTTTACTTTGATACCATAAACAACAGCCTTTAATCATCTACTGACTAATGACAGATAGTGGATTTCCCCACATTTATCATTCGATTAATCATATACAGGATCCTATTATATGCTAATAGGTAGAATTCATATATTTATAATCAGGATGTCCATTAATGCTTGTAATGAAAATGTAATAGAATCATCCTTTCATGTCGAAAAGTCTATGATCTGATACATTTGTTGTTTTTAGTTATTTTTCTGAATCAAGATGAGATGAAAATAAGCATGAGTCATTTATAAATTCTAAATTTATCAAAAAAAAAAAACGGTTGTGCATAGGGTTCTTTAGCAGTTAGAAAATAGTTAAGAAAGTTAGAGTCAAGTGCCATTATCAATCTTGCAGATCAATAATACAAAACAAATCATTGAAGAATAGCCAGAAAAACTGAACAAGTTGGAAGGATCATCACCCTATTTGTTCATTTTTTTCCTTAGGTCTGGAAAATCCCCAGAAAAACACACAGATCCGTTCATAAACATCCTCTCTCATAGTTAACCCAATTTGTTTCCATGGAAAGGTACAAATTTCTATGTGTATACAAAATTTCATAAAGATACCACTTTAAACGGTTGATGATAGGCACTTGAAATAAATCCTGGACAAAGTCCATTTCAAAATCTCTTCTTTGAGTTAGTTCTATGCAGAATAAAAATCTTTTTTCATAACCAGTTTACAACTGGTTTAATTGATTGTTGTAAAAATGTTTCCCTTTCTTTCTTTATCAAATACATATTTGTCAGAGCCAGTTTTTATCATCTTCTTCAATCTGAAATAATCAGAATACTCATCTGTAGCCCATGATAACCCATCATTATAGATGCACACAAAGTACAAATTAGACAAGTTTGGGTTAGTGAAGATGACTAACAAGACCTTTATCTTTAACTGTATCTAATGTATGAAATTTGATCATGTGCACTGACTGCTGTTTTACAAGAAACATGCAGCTGAAGAATGGAACTATTTCTTTGAGTATCTTCAACCTATCAATGAAATATTTGCAACAGTACAGAACAAAATGCTAATAATTTAATTTTATCTTTCAACTTCAAGAAGATGAATTCTGACTGAAAGTGGCACAATGGCACCATGTTGCAGAAATATTGAAAATATATATTTGTTTTTAAAACTTGGGATATCTGAAAGCAATCTTAAGCATTTGAATTAATGACATTAGATAGGTTGCCTGCCATATCATCCTTGTTGAAAGTGGAGGTTAAGCCCCAAAGGAGAGAGAGAGTGAGAGAGAGAGAGAGTTTAACATCCACTTGACACAAACTAGATCATTTCAGGACTAACATATGGTTCAATTTTATTTCAATAATTCACTTGCGTGTAGGGTTCTTGAGCAGTGGGAGGAAACCGGAGGACCTGAAGGAAAACCCATGAAGTTGGAAGGCAATCCTTCTCCTTGTCACGTACAACCAGGGAATCAAAATCACGCCAGTTGACTCAATGACAAGACCATCCAACCCCCCTAAGCCTTAAGAACAAACGACTAAACGAGCTATATGTGACATAAAATTAAGTGGTGATGAAGGTTATTCATTTCCCTTGAAAATCACATTATATGATCTGAACACATTCCTTTGTTTTCCACAAAGTTTGAACAGTGGCTTCTAATTGAAATTTGTAACCTATCAGATGTCAGTGCATTGAAGAAACAAGAAGAATACTGTAACATTTGGTCATTACATGATTGACAGGGTCACATGACAAGGTGTCATCAGTGACATGACATCATCCACTGACATGGCCCTGCCATGCTCTAAACTCAACCCACTACAGGCTGACAATTTCAACTAGTGACATTGCAATTTGTCAGCATCGGACTAAAAATCAGTGATCTTAATCGCTATTAACAGCTTTTAATGGCACATGTTGTACACGGTATTTCTATGGGCAAGAATTAATCTAAATTGTTTTCAGCTGTGCAAATTAAATTGGTTACAGTTTTAAACTTATGTACAGCCAACACTCATGTCGTCAGTTCAGGAAATTAATCAGGCATCTAATTTAATTTCTTTAAAATTGGAAACATGCAGAAGGTTTGGCTGACGTGATTATACAATGTATACATGTCTTTATTAAATTGATTCATGATGCAGTGCCTGGTTTTCCGTGATTTAGTTGTAATAAATCGTCCATAATAGAAATGTCAAATCAACCCAAGTTTTCTGCTTACATAAGAAAATAATATAATATTAAAATAAGGAAGCTGATTGTTATTTGAAATTTTCAGATAATATTTGAATTCCCAACAGATTAATCCACACTAAAATATACTTGAACTGGTTATTTAAAGGTGCATTATGTAAAATTCAGATAAACAGTTGACAGTTCAAAAATTGATAATGAAAAGGGAATATATTGAAAAGTTTACTCAAATTACTTTGTTTTGGACAGGTTTATTTCCGTTTGAAAAATAGTGTAGTCTCAATTGTCATTGCTACTGTTGTTAAGATAACAAAGTCTCAGTTATCCATTTTTCAATTAAATCATAAATTGCCAATCCTGTTTAAATCCATTAATATCAAAAGTATCCAATGGACTAGAGAGTTGGTTATGGGTTTGACACGTGAAATGATTAATATAACATTTGATGCCAAACGAAAGATCTGCATTTAGCAGAATTAGCTCTTACATAATGCATCTTTAACATTTATCAAAAAACAACAAAACAAAACCAACATATGAAGGGTAGGCATCACCCAGCTTGGATTGCATTGGATATTAAAAAGGCCCTTTAATAGATTTTACACAGCAGGTTAAAGACGACGCTGGCTTTCTGGAATATGCCGAATGTTGCAAAATATTCAATTAATCATAACTTTGCCAATACTAAAGCAAATTGAATCATTTTTTAACAGGTATTTCTTATTTAAAGAGATTAAAATGTCACAGATTTATGTTTAGCATATAGATTTAGATTTAGCCAATTGATTTGGATTTAAAATCTCTCAACTGACGATCATCTCATCTTCCTTTGTTCAGATGAGAAATTTTGTGTTAAATATTGCCAGGAGAAAAAGGAAAACACAATTTTAAAAAATCACCATCAAACTCAGAACTGTTGGCCAAAGCAAAGCACCTACTCATTGAAACAGATAAAGACATACTTTTAGTCTTAATTACTCAAAGGAAACTTTAATTGAAATGACAGACCATCTGTTGCAGAGTTCAACATGTAGATGTCCACTGTTTCAATTCATATTAACAATATGTTTACAATACACAGAAAGTAAAGAGTATTAAAAGCTTATAGTTATTAATGTCATTATCAACTTCATAGATCAAAGAGAATAAATTGAAGGTCATGTGTTAAGCTGTGTATATCATCAATAGGTACAAGATGATATTTCTCTATATGTATATGTACCTGTCAATCTTCATCAAGTAAGTTTACCTTCAATCTGGATTTATTTATCTTGGACATCTTTCATTTTAATATCAACCCAATAAGTCAGAGATTTTCAACATGCACATTTTTTTTTGAGAGAGAGAGAAATCGAGATCGAGAGTGAGAAATGAAAACTTTTTAATTTAGAACTCTATACTGCACAGCATCTAGTAACTCCTACTTTTCTTCACAAACTGGTATAATGAACACAGGCATGTCACACTGTGTGCTTTGAAAGGATTTTACCCTTACAGTGGAGCTACATTCTACTCTTATTTCAAATTCAAAGTATCAAGGATTTTTTTTTATGTGCAGGCCAACATGTAAACAGGAACTCCCGAGGATCTTTCTCTGCCCACACCAAGGGTGAACAAGAGATCTATTTGTAGAGAGCCTGTGCCTTACTCACCGAACCACTCAGAATGAGAACATCACGATCACGAACATATTTTATTAAAATTTGCATGTTTATTAAAAGAATTCAAGTTGAACAAAACAAGGGACATGTTTGCCACCATATTTCAACAACTGAAATGGAAGGAGTGATTCTATTTTAAACAAACATGGATATACTGGAGACAATTATTTCTTGGCACCGCCCAATTCAACAAATCAAATTTCCACCACGTTAACACTAGGAACATGTCCGCCCTTTATACCAAAGATTCATTTAAACAAGGTGATGAAAGTAATACAGATTTTAATAAAACAACCATTATCCCTCTTTAAAACTGAAAACATCTGTGAAACAAACTAGTCGAGCATCAAGGTAGGATACTGGAGAACATCGGCCATGTTGAACATATAGCAACCGTTTGTTTATTTGAACAACGTAACACGCAGGAGGGTCAATGTTTACTATTACACTAAACTGTTGTTTAGAAGGAAAATAAGAGCCCTGCTTAATTAGTTTTCATTTAGCTAATTATCAACACTTATTTCTCATTAAAGCATTTATCAACATGGCTGTTGAAGGGTGGTTACAGTTACTCCTTAATAAACTACAGAGTCTCGATGCATGAAGGAGTACTTTCACTTTTAGAAAGGGAGGCTAGTCATGCAGATGAGCAAGAAATTTCATGGAATCTCCTACAAAGAGTTATTGTATCTGGATACTTGAGATAGATGGGGTTTAATGTCCACTTGACACAAACTAGGTCATATGATGACTAACTTCATTCCAATTGCATGGGGATACTAGAAGTGGGAGGCAACCAGGGGACCCAAAGAGAACCAACGAGCTTGGACAGGCAACCTTAAATATTAACTCTACTTAATAGTCCACTCGACACAAACAAAGTCATTTCGGCACTAACACATGGTTAAATTTTATTTCAACAATTCGCTTACACATAGGGGTCTTTATCAGTGGGAGCAAACCGGAGAACGAAGAGAAATCTGGGCGGCACCAGGCGCTTGCGCCCGGCACTATTTCTTGCCGCCCAGCACAATGAAAAAGTCGAGGAAACCCGCCCAGTCGTATTTAATAAACCCATTCATGATTCATCCTTCTTTCACTCTGACTGTACGTACACAAACTCATCGCTCGAAATTTACCACGACAAACGGCAAAGCCATAGTCATAGAGTAAAAGCCGACGCAAATCATGTCTGCCACGGCATAATTTCATTTTGTGTGCCGTAGTAAACCCTTCCATCCTAAATTAGTTTAAAGATAGGCTGGCACTGCCAGGCAGGATACGCCCACATTTTCGAGAGATGGATAGAGAACAAGCAATACCGAAAGTGATTTTTCCTATGTGCAAATATCGAAATGAATTAAAATCTTTGTGTTATAAAGGTTCATTTCAGTAGGCTTCAAATTCGACTGGGGATCATGTTGCTAAGTGGGTAAGATGCTGGCTCGGTAGCCTTGAGGTTAGGTGTTTGATCCCTGCATTGGGTGAGAAAGTTCATCTAGATTTTCTGCCGTGGTTTCCCCTTGTTAGTGATGAAGGATGGATGGCCTGACAAGAACAGCTGTCAATTTTGGTCCGATTTTCACGAAATTCGACCTCAACTTTCATTACGATGTAACGGTGATATAATCAAACGTTTTTTTAAATGGGATAATAATTCTGACCCCAGAGGGGCCAAAAGCTAAAAAAAAAAGGTCATTTTTCGTACAATCAGGGGCCATAATTCAGGAAGTTACAATCCGATATGCACAAATATCGAAAGGAACCAAGATCTTTGGGTTATAAACATGCATGTCAAGTTTCATCAAAATCGGTTCAAAATTGAGACCTCTATAGGGTCCACAACCTTAATATAACGTATTTTCACACTAATCGCGTACAAACGGCGGCCATTTTGTCTGTCAATTTTGGTCCGATTTTCACAAAATTTTACCTCAATCTTCATGTAACGGTGATATAATCAAACGTTTTTTTAAATCGGATAATAATTTTGACCTCCAGTGGGACCACAAGCTAAAAAGGGTGATTTTTCGTACAATCAGGGGCCATAATTCAGGAAGTTACGAATCAATGAGCGCAAATATCGAAAGGAACCAAGATCTTCAGGTTATAAACATGCATGTCAAGTTTCATCAAAATCGGTTCAAAATTGTGACCTCTATAGGGTCCACAACCTTGATATAACATATTTTCACACTATTCGCGTACAAACGGCGGCCATTTTGTCCGTCAATTTTGGTTTGATTTTCACGAAATTCAAACAGAGCCTTCATTACCATGTAACGGTGATATAATCAAACGGTTTTTTAAATCGGATAATAATTTTGACCTCCAGAGGGACCACAAGCTAAAAAGGGCAATTTTTCGGACAATCAGGGGCCATAATTCAGGAAGTTACGATCCGATGGGTGCAAATATCGAAAGGAACCAAGATCTTTGGGTTATAAACATACATGTCAAGTTTCATCAAAATCGGTTCAAAATTGTGACCTCTATAGGGTCCACAACCTTGATATAACATATTTTCACACCATTCGCGTACAAACGGCGGCCATTTTGTTTGTCAATTTTGGTCCGATTTTCACGAAATTTGAACTCAACCTTCACCATGTAACGGTGATATAATCGAACGGTTTTTTAAATCGGATAATAATTTTTACCTCCAGAGGGACCACAAGCTAAAAAGGGCGATTTTTCGGACAATCAGGGGCCATAATTCAGGAAGTTAAGATCCGATGGCCACAAATATCGAAAGGAACCAAGATTTTGGGGTTATAAACATGCATGTCAAGTTTCATCACAATCGGTTCAAAATTGTGACCTCTATAGGGTCCACAAGCTAAAAACATGATATTTCGTACAATCAGGGGCCATAATCCATGAAGTTCCGATCCGATACATGCCAATATCGAAAGGAACCGAGATCTTATGGGGATAAACCTATATTTCAAGTTTCGTCAAAATCAGATAAGAATTGTGACCTGTAGAGAGTCCACAAACAAATTGTGGACGAACGGACGGACGTCCGGACGGACAGGGGCGACGACATAATACGTCCACATGAAAATGTGGGCGTATAAAAAAGGAGTATTCATCAATTTATAATTCTGATTCTATATACGGTCTTTGAATTGTATATTTGCCGTAAATAGGCCACCCAGACCAATTTACGACATTTCAATGTTGAAGTGTTGGATGTCGTAAATGGTGTCGTACGTTCGGTTTTACGACCAATTTTTTATGTACTCATTCTTGCGTTAATTCTACCGAATCTAAATTAAATCCGAGAGACAGTTGGGCTATAGTCCATTTTATTTACACTTGCCACAAAATAAATCAATTAGGCGGCAAGGCGAGTGTACTGTTTTACTTATCATTCACTATAGTATTACGTTAGTCACTACATCATGTAATTAATATAAGTACGACTAACACTACGAGAGGCTTTTGACTTCGAATCTTTGAAACTGATCGTTTTTTTAGTAAATTAATTTGAAATGGTATATGTAATACCAATTACCATTTACATAAGTTTTGAGCTCCCTGCAAGAGTCTCTGTATCATTGAATCATTGATGAAATTAAGTTAATTTGGTAAAAATTTGATGAATATGTAAATATAAAAGTTAAGTAAATTTGATTTGTACTGAAGCAAATACAACAAAAAGGCAGCAGATGCTCTGGAAATACACCAGGAAGGATTGAATTTTCATAAAAGACCACGCCCCCCTCCAAAAAAAATTTTTTCCTCGCTTCGCTCGGAATTTTTTTTTCCACCACTCAGTAAATCCTGGCTACATGCCTGTTTATCAGTGGGAGGAAAACGGAGAATGCAGAGATATCCCACAAGGTTGGACAGGCGACCCTACTCCTCGTCACGTACAATCGGGAAACAAACCATGCCAGTTGACCCAATGACATACAAAACGACACAACGTGCACATGCTAACAATTCAGCATCCATCCCCACCAATCCAGCAGGACTGGCAATGCAGGGATCGAACACCCAACCTTATTAGAATTTCTGTATATTTTAAAACCTTTTACTGAATACAATGCTAGGAATGTGTAAGTGATAAATAATTTATTTATACAGAGGTGTGGTTCGTCTTACTCATTGATCATTTAATAAAACTTAAGAGTATTGATTCCATTACAATATACACAGTGATGCATTAATCTTCACTTACACAATCAACATCCTATTGCATTGTTTCAAGGACTTTTAGTCACACAACATGAAATAAACACATCACAATTCTAAGGAGTTTAATCAATTTGAATAGGAGTGAGAGAGAAATGGGATTTAACATCTACTCGACACAAACTAGGTCATTTAGGGACTAACACATGGTTCAGTTTTAATTCAATAATTCGTTTGTGTGTAGAAGGAAACCAGAGAAATTTGAGGAAACACACGAGTTTAGACAGGCAATCATACTCCTTCTCATGTACCACCTGGGAATCGAAACCATGACACTTGACTCAGTTACAGACTGCGTTCACCATTTGGCCACCTTGTAATAGGCTCCTACAGTCTTTAACAAGCAATTATTATATTCTATGTAAAACAATACTTAGTTAATGTTGACCAATGAACGATGTAACATGACTCTCGAAACCTTCATTAAGCATTTATAATAATGTTTGATTAATTTATTTTTTTCTAAAAAGGCAGTCCACGTCAATGTGTATTTGGTAATAATGTAGTACAAAATCAATTTACTGATATATAGAAATTAGATATTTTGTCTTCAAGTATGATTAGTACTCAAGTAGAAATTATTTCTTCAATATACACTGTGGAAACTCATCACCATAGATTTTAATGACAATATATTGTAATACGTAACGACACAACGTGCAATATATTGTAATGCAAAACAAAAATCCATAAATTTATATAGAATTTTAAAATATTTGATCTTCATAAAGTTTATGATATAGTTTGTACTTAGGAAATGTTTCCTCACTTATAGAGAAGATAATAATATAACTATGGTATACATATATATTCTGTTTGCCAAGAGATAATCTTAAGTTAATTAAAAATCAAAAATACCAATTAAAGTATTATAATTGACATCATGATGTAATGCTGCTTTCTTATTTGGGGATTGCAATTGGGTGGCTGATGATTTTAATGTGTGCGCTGTTATTGAGTTTTGATCCCACACTCGAACGTGACAAGGAGTAGGGTTTTCCCTTCTAACCTCATGGGTTTTCTTCAGGTCCTAGGAATTAATGCCACTGCTACAGACAGACCCCTACCATGTAAGTAAATTATTGAAATATTGTACCATATGTTAGTCCAGAAATGATATCTCTCTCTCTGTCTCTCTCAATGAAATTGACCATATGTTAGTCCATCTCTCTCTCCCCCTCTCTCTCTGGGTGTCTTGTTTAAATTTGTCATCAACAAAATAGATTATTTAGGGCTGTATTTGACAAACAAACCATTTCCAGCAATAAAATGATGATCTCACCAGTTTTCAAAATTAATACCTAAAATCTGTAACATGTGACGAAACCATTCTGAGATCATCAGTAATTTTCTGCTTGATGACAAACTGACAGTGTTAGTGTGACATTTGTTATTCGAGTACGAGAAAGAAATGAAGCAAGTAAAATTTGAATCATCAGTTGCCAAATTGAGAAATTGACTGGCCATAATGAGTAATTTGAAACTGAATCAGTTAATATTTGAAGAAACGATAAAATGAAAGGGGAAGGTTTTGTGAAGAAATTGATGGTAAACATGGTTAGCGCAAATAAAGGTTCCGCAGAAAAATAGAAAAGCGATAACAAGAAACAGAGATAACATATGACCCCCTGGTTCCAAACAAGATGGCCGCTCTAGCCTGAAATCTTCTCTGAAAAGAAAACAAAGAAGTGTCATTTGAACCAGAGGTGGAACCGTAATGATACAATCAGTGAATTCCAATACATCACACATGCTCTGTGTCTCAGCTGTGAGATATTACAGCATGATTAGATATTATTGTCATAAAAATAAAGCACCACTTCAGACTCCATTTTCTGATGGAAATACTCCAATGAAATCGCTATTTGCAACAATCTCTTTGTCACGAAATGATTACAAAAACTTGCATCCGAATATGATTAATAGGCCAATAATATGTGAAACAAAACACAGGGCTATCAATTCCGTGCACAGATCTGTTTAAAAATACGGAACAATTAGGCAGCTGTCAATCTTGATCGAAAACTAAATGAGTTTGAAATCAAGTTCTTTAATTAAACTTTTCCATCTAAGATTTAATGATGGATAAAAATTCAAATTGTGACATTTTAGAACGAGAGTGTTATTTATCAAACCGTTTTCAGGACTTCATTTGTTCATGTTTTCTATCTTAAGAGAACAATTTACTCCTCCTCTGTTTTAAAGATATTGATCAGGCTACATAACCAGGAATAAATTTGTTTCTATCCTCGAAATTCTTTTCTATCTTGTTCCATTGTCCTTTTTGAATAGCATATCTTGTACAATCAACATTTTAAAAGATTGAATGAAAATTTCAAGTAATACAATCCAATTAATAGTAGTAACTGTATTTTAATGACACAATCAACATTTTAAAAGATAAAACAAGAACTTTAAGCTGTGCAATCAAATAAGCATACATTACGCTGGAGCTAAATATGCCTATTGCAGGTCTTTCTTTGAGCGTAAAATGTTATATAAACTATTAATTTAGATATTTATTAACATGAAAAGACCTTAATCAACTCTTGATGCCATATTAGGCACCAGGTTTTCACTGGATTTGAATCCAACTTGCTGCTTAATGGTCACTGATGATTTAATCCCAAAATTGATAATCGTGACTATGTTTTTTATTGTACCAACTTTAGTAGTGATGATTGAGGCTATTTTCAGCAAATTACCTTTACATTATCTAGATTTTCACTATTCGCTAGCTATTTATCTAATCTTCCATGATGCCCCTTTGATATAAGTAACTGTATTTTAATGGAATAATACTTAACAGGAAAAATACATACATTAAAATAAAGAGCTAAGCATTCTCCCCGAAAATCGTACTATGATACATTGCAACATTCCTTTTCCCTATATTGCAATAATCTCAACATATAACAATCTATCAAAATTGTGTAATATTTTGTATTTAAATGAAAGCAATTTGCACTTCTTGAGTTAAGAAAAGTATTCAGAATTTGACGAAAAGGCATTTTAGTAACATTTTTTCTTTTTTACAAGTAATAATCTTTGAACTCTGCTGTTTATAATTATTCACTTCAATTACACAATCTGATTAACTGAAAACACAAGAAAAAGACGAGCTTTGAGTAAAAATTCAATCTTGGGTCTTGTTCTGAGTGATTATGTTTGCCTTGGGGATTAAACGTTTTCACTAACGCTAAAAGTCAATTCGTGTAATTCAGTGAAGATCGCACTTCTGGTCAAATAGTCGAATTGAATGTCAGTTCTTCACGTCAATGAGAAGAATTTGCTCAACAGCTCGAAATTTGACAAAAACAAATACAATATTTGAAGACTTTTGCAAATCATTATTAATGCGGATAACTAGATGCTTATGGTTGTAAAAAACTTCTTCATATCATAAGAATTTGTAGTACATGTAATTCTGTATCATTAAGCTTTACTCAACACCAATTGCTTCATTTCTGGACTAACATGGTAATAGTACTATTTCAATAATTTGCTTCTACACAGAGGTGTTTAGAGGTGGTTGGAAACCGGAGTATCCAGAATTTGTAGTAAATTTCTACTTTCCGCACTCTTAGTATTATCAGAATTTGTAATACATTTTCTACTGTTCACACCCTTAATATTAAAAGAATTTGTAGTACATTTTCAACGTCCTAGTAATTCGGCATTATTAAACTTTACTCATCTCGGACTAGGTCTTTTCTGGAGTAACAGGATATTATTTTTATTTCAATAATTCGCTTCTACACAGAAGTTTTTAGGGGTAGTTGGAAAAACCGCTGAGATTAACCAGTCACCCCCTCTTGCAATGTATAAAGATGGGGTCAAATATACGACCCCCAGGTTATAAATTAGACAACTCGCCCATCCAGCCCCTCAGAATAGATGGAATACTTTCTTCACATTTAAATAACAAATAACTGGCTTTTTAAAAGAATTAATGAGCTATCAACTTTAATTAATTGCAAAATCTTGGGAGTGAAATTATAAAAAATTAACTTGAATCAAACATGGATGACTATAGATGGTGACAGACGTACAATGAGACAATGTGACGTCTGTTTGCATGGTTACACAACTATTTCTTCACAGATCAATTCCAATCTCCGATGTCTTCACACGTGAAATTTGGAACCGGAGGATCAGACACTTGACAAATGAACAAAAGCTTTTAATGAAACCTGTATTGCACATGACATCTGTATTGTTTCTCGGCATCAAGTTCCTACTCGGTTATTACCAGCTTAGAGAATTGCCAGCTTTACAATCATCTGGTGTTGACAAAAAATTAAGCTCAAAAATGCATGCATACACACACTGGCCACTTGAAAATGCATGAGCAGCCATGTGTTTTAGACTGATCTGGATACAAGGACTAACTAAGTACACACATTTTCCCAGCATGCTCTCCATATCACAGGGTCATTTTTCATCTACGAATCAATGGTTTTTAATGAGGTGTAGTGACTTTTAAACTGGCCAGCCTTCCAGTCTTGACTAATTCTTGAAAATGTATCAAAGCAGAAAATATCTTTCAAAGACACAGGAATGACCATAAGTAAAATATCGGAATGTAGAAACCGGTAGTGATCAAAGCTTATCAAACACAAAAAGATAAAAACCTGCTGTTTCATGAATGTAGCTTTAAATGCACAAAGTATAATAAAACATTTAATATCAAAAATAATATTTCTAAGTTGTCTTGGGGTTTATTGGATTTATTTTAAAGCATTGTTGATGGATTGGTGATTCCAACTGTTTTGTCTCCCAAACTGAAGTTAAACCTTGGTAAAAGATAAGCACATACTGTTTTAATTTTATATGTTGAGTTATGTGAAGGCCACCCAAAATGTATAGACAGACCATAACTGGTCAAGTCCATTGATGTGTATCATTTGCCCATAAAAAGTGCTAAAATGTAAAGATAAAGTTTATTAATATCTTATGGATAATAAATATAATAGTTTCTTCATATGCTGTGGTCTGCAGTATCAACTTTCTTGATAAAATGGCTATGTCTGGCATCCTGATATATAAAATTTCCAAAATTCATTAACTTTTCAATAATTGCAATCTAGAAATCAAGTCTTTCTCCTAAATTTATAAAGATACTACTTCAGTCTAGCAGTTTTCTTTTTATGACACAATCTAAAATGATCAAAATAATCAATTTTTTCATCTTTTCAAAAGATATGGTTTTAACTTTGCCTTTAGGGTAGTTAAAAAAAAAAAAAAATTAAGTGTAAAACAAGTATGTTATGAAAATCTGAAATTCATTAGTCCCAAAATATATATCTAAGTCGACAATGATTGTTTTTCATAGTTTTATCAACTTTCAAATCTTAATGGGCCATGTCTAGGTGTTTTGGGGCCATTCTTTCCACTGTTATCTTAATTTGAATCAGACAGCTAACCAGACTATAAATATCTTCAAGCAATTAGACCAAGGAAATTGGCTGTCTTTTAAATTCCTTAACAATAATTCAAACCATCAATAATACAGTTTAAATTCCTGGCAGTAGATTATTCCACAGGAACAGAACAGACATCTGAATATAACAGTCCACATACATGTAAGTTCAGAGAGAAAAGGGAAATGGGGTTTAAGGCCCAGTCAACATTTTGGGACTGATTTTATTTCAATAATTCGCTTCCACATAGGTCTGAGACAAAACCTGGGGTTGGGCAGGCGGACCTACTCCTTGGATAGAAACTACGTCACTGTTTTTAAAGAGCACAGGTTGGACCACTAGGCTCCCCACACCCTCCAAATCAACAATTTTAATACCAGCAAAAAAGTAAAAGTAGTGCTATAAAAATACAACCAAATAAATTCATCCGATTCCTTTTCATTCAAACATTATCAAAAAAATTTCTGGGGAAAAGGTGTGGTGCGTTTCCAAAAATTTAATAAAACTAAATTTGTAACATTCTTTTAAAATAGCATTATGCAAGAGCAAAATCTGCTTATTACAGGTATTTCTTTAGGCCTGAAATGTTATCTAAATAATCAATTCGACATTAATTAACATATCCAGACCATAATAAACTCTTGATGTCAAGGCTAGCCTTCGATGTTGGCGGATTAAAATCCTATATGCCGCTTCGCCGTTGATAATTAAATCAATCAAGTGGATAATCGAGACTATGCTGTTTATATTAATGATTTGAGTAATGATGACCGAGGCTATGTGAATATTTCAAACGTTTTTTTCTCGGCTAATAGTGGATCAATTTGACTGAAATTTTCAGCAAATTACCTTTACACTATCTAGTTTTTAACTATTATAGTGAGAACTGCCATCTCTATATTTTATCTCCCATAATGGAACTTTAATACATTCAAATTTCAATTAATTTCTTATGAAATATGGGACTCAAGTTTCAAATTATATTCATATGAGGTACCAAACGAGAGAATAAAAACATAAACCAAATTTAATCATATCTATTAGAGAATTTTATGTCGTTTATTTTCGAGTCAAAGTTATTATTAGTTTCTAGGACCAATCAATATAATATTAATAACATTGAAAGCAACGAGTTAAATACTTCATCATACCATAAACCATTTAATAAAATATCTATTTCATCGTGACAAAACTCTATAAATTTACCATTTATATGAAAAATATACGCAGTGTGAATTACAATAAGATCTATCCTCCTGGGGAATCAATATTAATGTAATATAAGGACGGCCAAAGACGCAAACATAATTTAGTTATGTTTTCTTCTAAAACAGCGCAGAAATCAATACGGTTGTTATAAAGATGAAAGTAAAATAACAGTTTCGCAGCAAAATGTTTAGAAAGAAAACATTAGATGATTGAATTTTGCGGAATTACATTTATAAACCCTGTAGAAATCTGATAAACGGTATTATAATAAAATGATTGGAAAATAAAACATTTCGAGACGTCAAACTTTGATCATACTCTATTCACTGCTGAGCCGATATTCAAATTTCTCATTACCAGAAATGAGATCAAAGAATTATTCCTTATAATGATGTTAAATCATAAGGTCTGTCATTGAGTTAAGTGGCAGGGTTTTGACTCCCTGTTTCTACATGACAGGGAGTCAGGTAGCCTTTCTAACCTTGTGGGTTTTCCCCTGGTCCTCCGATTTCCTCCCATAGCTAAAGACCAATACGCGCTAGCCAATTATTGAAAAAAAAATGGACCATATTTGACCTGTTTTTTGGATGGGACTAAAAACAAAACCCTTGACAGCTGCAATTGGAAGAATAGCGAGAGAGAGAGAGAGAAATGGGTTTTAACGTCCACTCGACACAAACTAGGTCATTTTCGGACTAACATGGTTCAATTTTATTTCAATAATTCGCTTGCGCGTAGGGGTCTTTAGCAGTGGGAGGAAACTGGAGTGCCCGGAGGAAACCCACGAGGTTGAGAAGGCGCCCCTATCTCCATGCCACATACGCTCACACCAGGGATCGAAACCACAGCCGCAAGCCAGAGGTGACCAGCCAGCTAGAGGTCGAAGCGCGGCACTCTAGACCACTAGGCCATCCAAACCCCCCCTGGAAGAATAGCAGACGGCAACTTCAGCTGGTCTTCATTAGCCCGGTTGGAGTAGAAAAGTAGGATGTTAAACCCCATTTCACTAGGACATATTCTGTTCTAAACAAAGTACCATTCAATTTATCGGAAATTAAATTCCATGGACATAAGAATCGAGTTTTAATTATTATCCTAGTTTAAATTTTTAGCTTAAAAAAAAAATAATTGGCCACTATTATCAATAAATATTTAAATTCATTAATTACAAATCCACACTCAGATGAATTTCAATCAAAAAAATCTGATAAAATTGACATCTGACTTTTGACCATTTTATTATATAACAATATTTCCTTATTCCCATGGTTGTTGGAGATTTAAGTTTTAACAGATGGAAACAATGACATGGGCAGACGGATACAACTAAAATGAAGTGAAAGTGGCACGCTCTTCCTAATTAAAGATAATAGGCCCACTAATTAGAAACAACACCTAGAATCCATCTGATTAATCCAAGCAGACGCTTACGAAAGTCACCAGACGGTTTTATAGAATTTTCACGTTATCTGTCAATTTGATTCCAATATCAGTCAAAATATTCATATTTTAGCAATTACTTAATCAGAATAAACTAGAAAGGATGAAATAAAGAGCCAAAAACAATGAAGATGGAAAGTAAAGGATGTAATAAGAGACAAAAAGTTAAGGATGAAATAAGGATGATATGGAGTAAAGGATAAAATAAGGAAGACAGAAAGTAAAGGATGAAGTAAGGATGATGTGGAGTAAAGGATAAAAATAGGGAGGCAAAGTAAAGGATGAAATAAGGATGTCAGAAAGTAAATGATGAAACAAAGGTGATAGAAATTCAAGGATGAAACTATGAAAGAAAGAGAGAGACACACTCGCACACACTTCAGGACAAACATTTTTATAAGGGAACATCAGTTGTTGGAACTTGCTATATGATGAAATAAAGGAGGATAGAAACTAAAAGCATGAAATAAAGAATGCCTATGTTAGTTTGATTCAAAAATTTATTATGCAAAGTTAAAGTATAAATTTTATGAAAATTAGTTTGGTTAGTAAATTTGCATGAAGTTAACCAGAAGCTTGAATGAAAGCGATTACGACATGTGTTAGATTATAGAGTGTTGGGAGAATTTATTTCTGGTAAAATAGCATACAGGATATCCTGTTGTCATTAATTATAACAAGTCAATTGTTCCGTTTTCACACTTCTACTCTGCTAATGAGCTCGGCATGTGACCATGGCTCTGATAATGAGAGGATGGGAAACTGATACATTCAATAAGTCATCAATGGTCATTAAAATCATCAGAAATGAGAGAGAGAGAGCGATGAGTTTAACCTCTGCTCCATACAAACTAGAGCATTTCAGGTTCGGGACTAACACATGATTCATTTTTATTTCAATAATTCGCTTGCGTGAAGACGTCATTGGCTGTGGGAGAAAACCCTATTCAGGGAATTGAAACCACACCAGTTGACTCAGACAGACCCTATGATACAGGGCACATTTTTAAAAGAATATATAAAATTTTTAAATGCATTGAAGAAGATCAAACAACATCGTTTGCTGAATTTCAAGAAATGATAGAAATGAAATAGGGTTTAACATCCTACTTTTCTGCGCATACTGAGAAAGGATTGTGGGCCTTTACAACCAGTGCGTATTAACAATGTAGAGAGTATAACGAAAATGATGTTCTTCCCAAAATAAAGTAAAATTTAAACTGGTTCACAAGGAATAGAAACTGTTCACATCTTTAACGGTGCTGTGCCATCTGTAGAAGTGCTTTAATCATATTTTGAGAACATGTCTAACCATATGTTGGTTTCATCATGATTTACCTGAATCGGTACATTCAACAGGTTGTCTAATTTATTTATCAGGTACATACTGTTATATCCAAAAATAATATCTTGTTAATATAGGAAATTCTTTATTTTCATAAAGAAACTCAGATGCTGTTACAGTATAAACTGTTTGCAGAAAACAGCAGTCTGAGAGAGAGAGAGAGAGAGAGAGAGAGAGAGAGAGAGAGAGAGAGAGAGAGATTTTAACAATTCACTCAACACAACCTAGGTAATTTGGGGACTAAAATAAGGTTTAATTTTATTTCAATTATTTGCTTGCGTGTAGTAGTGGTCTTTAGGTAGTTGGAGGAAACCAGAGGACCGAGAGAAAACCCATGAGGTTGGAAAGGCGACCCTACCCATTGTGACTTACAACCAGGAAATCAGTCTGAAATATGCAGCTCTGGTCCCTGTGCCATTACTTACTAAAAAAAAAAACCCACCATCTGATTGATGTGAAAATGTCATTTATTTAAGACGTTAAAATCATAGATAATCACATATTATTCTACACAAATTCTATATAACAATAAAATATATATATGGGATGCAATTGGTGGGTCAATAACGGCAAACATCACCATAAACAAAAAACAAACCGATATGAGACTGAAAGCTTAGAGAATTGGCACAAAAATAACCCTGTCCATACAAATATGAGGTCGATCAGTAAAGCACCCAAGTGATTCCGCACTAACTTGCCTATTATGCAATAAAGTTTCTTCTTCTAGTGTAGACCACTAAAACTTAATGTGATGAAAATGCTTTTGACACCAAATTTGAAGACAAATAATCTTTAAATCGAAAACCAATCTTCAAAAAACAATAACAGGTTTTCAATATGCCACTAAAATTGTTTATTCGACTTCATCATTATTCTGGTGTGGATTTGATTTCAGAATGGTTAGCATGGGTGCGCTGTTTCATAAGGTTTGTCACTCCGTCAAGTAGCATGGTTTCGATTACCCGGTTGTACGTGACAAGGAATAAGGTTGCCAGTCTATCCTCATGGGTTTTCTCTAGGTTCTCCACGTAAGTAAATTATTGGAATAAAATTGAACCATATTTAAGTCCCAAAGTGAAATCTTTCTCTCTCTCTCATAAAGCCTGTCATTGAGTCAACTGGCATTGTTTCGAATCCCCGGTTGTATGTGGCAAGGAGTATGGTCACCTGTCCAATCTTGTGGGTTTTCTCCGGGTCCTCTAGTTTCCCCCTACTGCTAAAGACCCCTACACGCAAGCGAATCATTGAAATAAAATCAAACCATATATTAGTCCCAAAATGACCTAGTTTGGGTCTAGTGGACCCCATTTCTCTCTCTCTCTCAAACAACAATAACAGGTTTTCAATATGCTGTACCAGTGGTTTATAGGTCTTCATCATTATCAAGGTGTTAAATATACACTAATTATACAGTGATGTATTAATGACCACCCTGTAGACCCAACAGGTGCTAAAAACATCTTGGTCAAATTACCTGGAAAAACAGGTAATTACCAGGCCAACTTCACGCTTACTTTTGCCAGATTCACAAAAAATGCATGGAACCTAATCTATGAAATAAAGATGCTAAATGTGATTTATAATCGTTAAAGCAGGTTATTGTCAATATCAGAAAAAAACATTGGCCAATATCGCAAAAATTAGCTGATGGAATATTCTGTTTGTTTAATTAGACGAGCATATTGAATCAACAATAGATAGTCAAGGTGGTTCCCCCATCTCCATTAAGCGTTACAGTCATAAGGTCAATATTAACAATGATTATTACAGATGGGGTCACATCTCAAGGGTAGAGATATGGTACTGTATTTACCAGGTTTAATGTTTGTAGAAATTAGTTGCTGTAAATGATGGTGATGAAATGAACTTTTAACAATATCTGTAGAAGAGTAATGATTTGAAAAATAAATCTAACTGATCGTTTCAATGGTACAATGTATTTAGTAATTGAACTGGAATATACATGTACAGGTCATAAATTCTATCGAATCTAATCACTGCTTGTTAATGACAGGAGAAGTCTAGTCGAAATCTCACTGAGTAATAATTAGTAATTGTATTCCATAGAATTGTGACCTGTATATTCCAGTACTTCAATTACTAAATGCAATTGAAACAATCTGTTAGATTCCATAGAATTGTGACCTGTATAAGTATAACAGATTGTCTAATAGGCAAAATAAACCTAGAACAATGAGAGAAATTTGCTGGGCTATTTTATGTGTCCCAGACAGTGTTCCTTGTTAAACTCTCTGTCCTACACAACTAACAAGGAAAAACTATGGTGTGAGAGAACCCAAGACCTTCCAGATACACGTAGTCAGGCAGTGGCTTACAACATTAGTACAAAAACCCTAATCTCTGAGTGAATTCAATTTTTCTATCTAGAATATGCTTCTCAAGGAGTCCAAGCGTTCCAGAGACAAAATTAGCTGCTCTTTTTTTCTTAACATGAATTTCAAAAATATTTTTGGACCTATTATATATAAACTTGAGCAGTAACAAAATAGAAAAGTTGACTGAAAGACAATTTCCATAACTGTATTACATGTTCTTTGGACATTTTAGATACATCTTTAAATAATAGTTTCCTATATAAAGTCTTTAAGTTCTTGTCACATGCTGTCTGCCTTTCAAAGACATTTAAGAGACTTGCTCAAGCTAACCCTACACCTTGAACTTGGTCCACCACTGTCAAGACGGCAGATCAGGGAACAGACGGCCTTTACACCTAGCCATCAATATACTAGATATGTAGGCAATTTATGTACACGAACTACTGCACACGGCTTTGATTAATCCCAGATTTGATTGACACATGTAAGAGGAAATAAGTAAAACTAATCTACTGATTAATTAGTCTTCTATCTCCGTCTCTACTAAAGGTGGTATATATGTTCATCTGATAAGTTTATTAGCCACATACCCCGTTAATTAAATCCCCTTTCCATGTCTGTATCAGGCAGCTGCAAATTAATTTTCTGTTCTGAGAATATGCCGACTTCCAAATGATTTGTATTTATAATCTCAGACCTTACATTCACTTTAATCCAGGTATTATTTAATGTAGCTTATATAGCACAAATATCGTTCACACTAATATCAAATATTTGCTAAAAAATTTGTAAAAATTGTTTAAAATCACCTAATTTGGACTTTTGTTCAGTTTTTAGCATTTAATTTACTTTGATCGTTTTTAGACTAGTAGTAGTACATAAATATATTTCAGTAAAATGACCCATCTTAGAAAATGCAACAAACAAATCGTCGACTTCAAAATCTTTTAAAATATACCTCTTTATTTACACTTTTTAACCAGTAGCCGGAAAATAATCATTGAACTTAAAAAAAAAGAAAAAATATTTTCACGATGCACGAACTGCACACAATAATATACTTGTACATTGTCATTTCAGTGACTTTTTTCTAGGAAGCAGGAGGGAATGTAAAACACCATTTCTCTCTCTCAGAAGAAGAAGAAGAAGAAGAAGAAGCAAAGAATAAATTTACCATGGCCTAAATAATAAATATTAGCAAAGGTGTCTGTGATGGGTAATTTAGTTATAAAGTGTGTAAAGTGTGAACATAAAAATAACAATTATTGATCTTGATATTAGTATAGATTATATCTACATTTATCTATCTCCATAAGTACAAGTGAAGTGTGGTCCACATGGTCACTTAGTACAACACCAAAAGAATCCAAGCTATTCACTTAATGCACGGTATTTACTTACACGGAGAAATATTTATCAATTGCAATATTACTCTTAACAATTTTGTATCTTCTTACAAACTCTAAAGCAAATATTAGATTGGATTTGGAAATTAGGTTTAAGAATAACGGACTCCAAAGGAATATTAACTCTCAGAATATGATTACAACTTAGATTAGATGAAGGGTGCTGAATTACATCTTGAAAATTTTCCTGGTACTTCATCTTAGTATAGAGTTGTCAAAATTATTGTCATTTTTAATTAAATTTCCTGCTTATTGAATTGAAACATGTTAATCGTAAATATGTAGTACTAAGAAAACATGAGTCACTTAGATTCACTTGATTTCATCTATTTGAAGACACATTCTCCATTAATACGCAAAATCAAATGAAATAGGTTTTTTTTCTAACTTTCTCATTTATTGCACCAAATGTACAAATAAAAACGGGCATACGCTATGCTGTGTACTATGAGGGAAATTTTACCAAGACAGCAGTGTTGCAGCCTACATTCCTATTTAGATTCCGAACTCTGGGGGAATTTCTAACATGCTGATATTAGACTCTTTCTCTGAGTCGGACTCTGACTAAGACCCTCCTGTAACACAGACTAGTGCAAACAAGGCTGTAAATTTCTATGGAACTATTCAAGCCAACCCTGATTAGTGAGCGAGTGTCATACTAGTTTTTGAAATAAATGCATAAAAAATACATGTAATTTTTTTGAAATACAGATGGCAAGTGATACTGTACTTAGTAGACTTTAAACCCTAACATAACAATATGGAGGGAGATGAAATTGTTTTGTAATCTAATAACAGGGATATTTTTTTTCTGTCAACTCAACAACATGATGTTCCAGCTTTAAAGAAAACCATTTGGTCTTCTCTTAAAAACAAAATAAGTTAAATAAATATGGCTGTTAGTATCATTTCATTGGTAGTTGTAATAAGGTCGAGGGTCAACAAGATATCCAAGTAGTTAAAATAGAAATTACATCCATGTTCTCGTGTAGTAAGGAAATCGGAGTATTGACAAAATAAACATCAAGAGTTTCTTCCTTCATCGTATTTCTATTTAATTTAGGGTTTCCTTCACAAAATATGGTTACATATTTGAGTATATTAAGGAAATGCTTCTTTAACCACACCAAGTTTTTAATGGTAGTTAGTTTTTCCAGGTGCTATGTATTATCTTTTGAGATTGACCCTACGGCAGAATCATATGATTTGAAAATCTGAATATGCTGTATATGTATCCGAATATCTCAAAAGAATTCTAATTCTGGCAGTACAAACATTTTCCAAACTTAAAAAAATATAGAAGACACAACCGAAGGATGACTGGCCTACACGTCTTGATAATACAACGGACAATCTCACCTCGGTCCAAACAAGAGAGACGTGTACTATAAGTCGCCTCCTACGTCTGATTTTCAAGGCATAAAAACTCATAAAAATACAATACTTGGTCCTAATTCGTACCGATATAATATTAAACCTCTGAGGTGCCAAGTTGAATTACACACTTTTTTAACGTTTAAAATAATTTATGGAATCAATGACAAATCTAAACTTGGGCACTCCAACAATTTTTATTTTTTGCTTTAAATAATACAGAATTACAAAGACAAAAGTTTCAACACTTTGGAGTCTGCCAGTGTCCCCAACTGCTGAAATTCGACGTATGTGGATTTCTACAAAATTTTGAGACGTTTTATTGAATAAATTAAGACGTTGATTACTGTTCTCATAAATGACTCAAAACGAAAATTCAAATAAATATAATCTTCAGAAATAATCCATTATTCCGTACTTCAATGTAATTATGGCCACACCCCAAACCAATTGTAAACAAATCTGAGGACAGTTCAAAGAAAAGACTTTAATATGTGGGACTCGATGCTCCCCAAAATAAATTAAAATTAAACATTGGCTGGGTGTGATAGTTTAGAGTAGTGACCATTTATAATAACTAAATTATTGCTCTGTTTATTAACACTGTGGTCCCCCCTATTCTACAGACGCCACGCGAATCTGATCTGCCTTTATGATAAGTTAAATAAATAAAGTCAGCTGGCTAGAATCAGGACATTTTACCACCAGCTTTCATAATTCTTTAATACATTTTACCATTTCCTATCTATAATTGATTGTAGATTTCTTTCAATGTAAAAAATATGACGATTTTCCTCAATAGTACAGAATCCAAAACTTCAACATCCTGATTAACAAGCACTTTTAGTGGCCTTCCGTGACCTTCTATGACCTCACATCCTTAGTACCGATAATCAAAGAGGGACTCTAACAGTCTGGTCATTGTTAGTTTCCGAAACACTAACGGTAAATATCTTAAAAATAAAATTTCCATTCAAAGTGTGACCAAGATAATTTCGTTAAAATAAAATAACGGCAATAACAAATTACGAAAGGTGGATCAGCAAAACTCCTTCAAATGAGTAACAAGAGGCTGGATAGGCTGGCCGATCTGTGTAACTGCCGGACCAGAAGCTGTTACAGATGGAGAGAGTAGATATGATAGATAATTCACTAATCCCATCTCAAGAGGAGTACCGGTACAGATTTTATGTAGTACAGAATGGTAGTTTAATCATGACGTTTGATGCTACCAACATAAGTATTCCAAATATAGAGGTAATCGACGATGTGCATGTATTCTGTTTTAATATAATATGATATAATAATGATATTTGTATCGCGCAACTATTCAATCCACTAGGGAATGCACTAGGGGCTAAAAGTAAATAAAAGAAAGGGACACAGGCAATCTATTGGGAAGAAAAACCAAACCAATTATTCAATATTTATTGAGGTGGTTTGCATGTATTCTGTTTTATAGTAAATAAAATACAAGGAATAAAACAATGTTTGTGGTATCTGTTGGAATAGGGAACTGAACACTGAAACAAGAACTGTGATGGCAATTGGCATGTTATCGGTAGGGTGACAATGATGCATGTTCCTGTTTAATATACTATTAGCAATATTTGTAACAAAATTTCAAATGTATAATCTTAAGGTCTGTGCAGACAAAATTATTATTTGTCACTGACAGCATGATTTCTTATTACAGATAATCAATTACGCAAAACTAAAAACATTTCCCACCACAAGCTCATACCTGCAACAGACCAATTGTTATTCATTGGTAATTAACAATCATAGACCAATAATCCTTGATGTACACAGCCCTTGTAATTTGATTCAATGTCAATGTAATGGCATGTTTCCATAAAATTTTGTGTATTTTTTGTTCAAAAGACAGAACACAATTTATATGGGAAACAATCACTGGTCACAACACATGTAGCACGACACTTCATTTGTACTCTATATGTGTATAAACCAGTGATTGTTTTCCATATAAATTGTGTTATGTTCTATTGTTAAATGCTACTCAAGGATTATATTTTTGTTTGTTTTATTTTGTGTTATGGTGTATTTAATAGTATAATATGTATTGTTCTGTGCTGTGAGCTCTTTTCTAAACTGTAATAAACAACAGTAATTTCAAGTTTTCTCCCGTTCTAAAAATTTTTTAATTTCACATCTCACAAGAGTTAAATAGTATTTAGGACGAAGGAAATAATGTTTCAAAACCACTGAATTATATCAAGCATTTTGCTCCAAAAATCTGGCATGCTGTATATTGCATTTTAGAATAGAGACCATGTAATTCTTACACAGAACAACTATTATGTAGAATCGTGACATGCTATGAATCAAATGCTAGGATATATCAAGATGAACAATATTTCAATTTAATCTGATGTGTAGATTTGCTTTGCAAAATGGGTATCGGTCAAAAGTCGAAATTTTAAGTTTTCTTTTAGTTAATTTGTGCTGCATAAAAAAAAATATTCTAATGTCAAAAGGGGGTACTAAATACAGCATTGTTTCCTACTCATTCTGCATTCTCATAACCCCTTTTAATATTAGCACATCAGTAAATTGCCATATCGCCCATATTAGAAGCCATATATTTGTAATGTTAATGAGATGTATGCTTGTATTTCTGGTGATATAAGGGAAATAACTCTGTCCTACCTTTCTTGGAGCTTTAAGAGTATTTTCACCGTCCTCTTCAGTAACTTTTGAAAGGTTAAAACCGATTGGCACTTGGGTGTTAGGCATTTCTATAAGAGAAAAGGAGACTCTACAACATTTTCCCAAATACTTCATAGGTACTAAATCACTGAATTAATTTTTGTTAAATACAATATAGTTGAAGTATCTGAATTTATTAGATATTAAAGAGAGAGAGAGAGAAATGGGGTTTAACGTCCACTCAACACAACCAGGTCATTTCGGGACTAACATACGGTTTTAATTTTATTTCAATAATTCGCTTGCGCGTAGGGGTCTTTAGTAGTGGGAGGAAACCGGGGTACTGGGAGGAAACCCACGAGGTTGAGAAGGCGCCCCTATCTCCATGCCACATACCCTCACACCAGGGATCGAAACCACAGCCGCAAGCCAGAGGTGACCGGCAAGCTAGAGGTTGAAGCGTGGCACTCTAGACCACTAGGCCATCCCAACCCCCCTATTAGATATAAGAGTGAGAGAGAAAGTTTAACATCAACTCGGTTTAACATCCACTTGACACAAACTCGGTCATTTTGGGTCTAACATATGGTTCAATTTTATATCATAAATACGCTTGCGCATAGGGGTCTTTCGCAGTGGAAGGAAACCAGAGAAAACCCAAAAGGTGGGACAGGCTACCCTACTCCTTGTCAAGTACAAGCAAGAAATCAAAACCACGCCAGTTGACTCAATGAAAGACTTTCGACCTAACATGCACGCATCAATCATTCCGGGGCCCAACCCCCGCCTATTGCTTTTATGGATCATAAAACCTGTATTACCTTCATGTATGACCATTGATGAAAGGGTTTCTAGAGTATCTTGATTAAAACTGACGGGCCTGAAAAAAGAAATAAAATAATAATACCAACTATTTGAATTGATCATGCCTCTTTACAAATATAATGTCTTCTTTTCTTTATTCAGCCGTTAACAAAAACTTGAAATAAATAAATCAACAGTTTATAGAATATTGATTTGTTTGTTTATATAAAATTTCTTCCCTATACCCCACCCCCCACCCCCATGAAAACAAATTCAAATTAATTTTCTTTTCAGTTACACTTCAAAGTCAATTGGTGCAGAAAGTCCAACTCACCGCATGCACCAACACACGAGTATGAGGAACACAGTGTAAATGATCGTGAAAATGATATAATTTTATACACAGCTCACGATTCTGTGTTGACGTTTTTTTACAAAGTTCAATCTGATTAAAATACAGATCTATATTTTGTTACATTTTTTGATGGCCTACACTACATGAAGATCTGGAAGATTGCGTCAGGGGTCATACAAGTGGCTTTTGACCCTATGACAACAGATATTGATTAATCAATCAGCGTTGACATTTCTAGTGGTTTACCACAGATCTGTGTATCTTACGCCAAGGACTCGCTGTAAACCACCGTTTCATTGGTTAATCCCCAACTTCAACCAGAACACGTGTCATACAACAACTCTTCCAGATCCTAGTATTGTGAAGACAAGTAAAACAAAATTTTGAACTATAAAAAAGGAAAGGAAATCTAGATGTGTATTTTAATCAGATTGTTCGACCTGTGTATTTCCAGTTCTATCACTAAACGCCATAGAAACAATTTAATATAGGCCTAACTAATCTTAATTTGTTTTAGATGATCAGTAAAAGTTAGTCAATTAACACATCAAAGAGAATGTTAATATATCAACAAGAGTGAGAATACAATATAACTATTGATACAGAGAGACAGAAATGGTCTTAAAGTCCACTCAACAAAACTAGGTCATTTCGGGACTAACATATATGGTTTAATTTTATTTCAATAATCTCCTTAGTGCACAGGGATGGGGGTCTTTAGCAGTGGTAGGAACACAGAGGACAATGAGAAAACCCCCCAGTTTGGACAGACAACCTTGCTCCTTATAAAATACAACCGAGGAATCGAAATCCCTCCACTTGACTCAATGACAGGCCACCCAATCTCCATATTCCTGAAGCAATGGCCCGAGAAATCCCTCTCTGACCATTGCTGGAATAGCGTCTGTTTCTTGAACTTATGCGGGAGTGTGTCTATTCTCTCCGTTCAATGAAAGCTATCACTTAAGTACAGCAACATGACAGTCCTTCGTTTAATCTGGGTCTTCCCTAAAACTTTGGACAGTGATTTAAGGTATTAAAAATGGTGAAAGTATGTTCGTTTCCAAACAGTATTGTTTACATTTCATTCGACTTGATAGCCTCGTTTGTCACGCAATTAGTTTTACTGCAGTATTCTGCTATGTACGGGTTAATTAGGCATAATAAAATCGTGAGCCATGACGTAACGCTGTGTAAACATATTTGGTCCAATATTGGCACTCGTTTTAAATATAAAGCTTTTGTAAGGCAGCTAGTGATTGGTTGGTAGACGGACTACTGACCAATCAAAATTTAAAACAACAATATCCACTCATAATAGCAGTGTGAAGTAGGATTACCTCTAATCAAACAAAACGTTGCGCGGAGTATGCCCAATCTCCAGAAATACTTATGATTGTAATAGAATGTATATCACACCATATATGTCAACTACTGTGTACAATGTATTAACATAAATGGAATATATGGGAAATGTTTATGAATGGAGTAGATTTTATGTTATACCATATGTAAACTACTAATATAAATGGAATATTTGGGAAATGTAAAATAATTGTGAATGAAGAAGAATGTATATTATGTCATACACATAATATATTTAATGAAATATATGGGAAGAAATGTGAAATGTTTATGAATTGCAATCATTTTTAGCACGATAAATTGATAACTATTAAATCCATAACTTATTTTCTAGCTTATGGATCTAATGTGAAGCCAAGCCGAACATGATGAAAGAATAACGCCAGGAATTTTTGATATAGGATTTTTGAGAACCTACATGAAAGTATGATAACACAAAACGTATAACAGTAAAGAAAACGTGTAGAATCTATATGAGAGAATCTAATGGGGTTTTAAAGGTGCTCTTGAATTCACAACAAACAGAAAGACATTAGAGCTGTATGGCTCTATACTTACGACTCCCTACCACCGAATTGCTCCATATTTCTGTCAAATATAGTTTCAATTTCAATCATATTTAATCATAAAGTTACAATTTATATATAGGTCAATTTTATTTCTAATGCTACCATTTACATATTTTAAAGAGCGTGTATTGGTCAGCAATTATTTGAATTTGGGAATAAAACATAGGGATGGGAATTTGGGAATAAAACGTACAGATAGGAATTTGGGAATAAAACGTACGGATGGGACTTTGGGAATAAAACATACAGTTGGGAATAAAACACATGGATGGGAATTAGGGAATAAAACATACGGATGGGAATTTGGGAATAAGAAAACTGGATTTGCAGATAGTTCACTGTCTTATCCGTGAAACCTGGCCAGGCTTTCTATTTTGAAGCTTTTACAAAATAAGATAAACTTACAATGGACGAGGAGGTTCGGATGCTGGTAAAGTCCCATCTCTGTTGATCAGATCATCATCTTCATCGTCATCATCATCATCCTCATCTTCAACATACACAGTTCTAGCTTGTCTTTCTTCCGCTCCCATCATTTTTAGATGAGCAGCCAATTGTTCTAGATCCTGGTGAAATATGAAAACAAGATTTAGTGAGTTCGAAATAATACTTCAAAAATATTTATTTTTTTCTTTTTTATATCCTTTATTGGCATTTAGCAACTCGAAACATAACAAAACTTTTGTTAAGTTTCGAATCGCTAAATGCCACTATAAAACTGACACAGTTATATGTGACAACAATCATTGGTTTATTATACACATTAGGACGACGTTACGATAAGTATCCTCTTATCGTTATCAAGCTTAACCCGAAATGATTTTTAGTAAAAGATAGAGAGAAAGAAATGGGCTCCAATGTTCACTCAACAAAAACAATGTCATTTTGGGACTAACAGGGTTTTAATTTTATTTCAATAATTTGCTTGTAATGGGAGAAAACCGGAGGAAACTGGAGGACCCGGTGTTAACCCACGAGGATCAAGTTTCCTCCGGTCACATACAACTAGGGAAGCAAAACCCCACCACCTGACTCAATGACAGATGTTAGGATGCAACGCGCACACCATTCGGCCACCTAACATTTAGTAAATTGTGTGTAATAAACCAGTGATTATTGTCTCGTATAACTGTGTCAGTTTTATGTTTTCTGTGTTAAGCTGTAGTACATGTATGTGTTGGTTTTAAGCTACTGATCGTTCTCAATCTGATCATATATATATAAATGGCAGATTAGATATCCCACCATAGTTTCAATCAAATCAAAAAGATTTCTATAAAACGATTTTACCGTTATAGATGACATTGGCTTGTTTATGGCAAATTCTGCAAGCATTTCAGTAGAAGAAATTTCATCAAAAAACTAACAACTTGATGGAATGCCAAGATATGCTTGAATAAAAAGAGCAAAAATGCTCCAATCTTACCTCTGCCTTTTGAGCATGGCCTCCTCCAAACATTCCAGATGGCTTGTCTGAATGAACTGCACTGGCATGGACAGCTCCGGCACTGGGATTCTTAGCATCTGGAAGAACTATATACGTTGACCGAGAAGATCCCCCAAGACGAGGAAAACAAGACACACAAACATAGGTTGACAAAGTATCAGGCAGTAGGTAGATTTCCATTACCATTTAGAAGAGAGGTTCCGAGCGGGTGTACCGGTAGGTGATGTTAAAAGTAGGTTATGGAAAGATTAGGAAATAGGAAACATTTTGTTAGTTTTATGAACTGAACAGAACAGAATTAATATACAATATTATTACAAGTAACTATCTAATTTACTGCAATTGCATGAATATATATATACAGTACGAAGATCGAGTTGGTTTGACCAAACACGATTATTGTGTCGTTTTTTGTTGAAAATTTCCATGAATATACTAAAACAGTTTTGAATTATTTGTTGTTTGTTTTAAAAAACAGACAATTTACTGTAATTTCATTAATATCTACTAATATTAGCCATCTAACTAAAGCAGTTTTAAATTCTAGGTCTTTTTTTTTTTACAAACAAACATCATCAGTGATAAGGCTGTGGGAATTATATGAACAGCTACTAAGCAGGCATTATGACTTTAAATAAGGCTTAATTTTACATATAATAATCAAATATTCAAGCAATGATCTACTGTATTTCTTGCAAAACGTTTTGCTCAACTTTTGTTTAACTCCTTGGGAAATAATGTGTACGGCCATCTGTGGTCATATGATCATTAAGGAAACAGTAGTCTTTGCTGGACTTTTTATATCTCAGAGATAGATTATCATATTTGTTTACATGCAATCTTGTTTGAAATGCACAACTGAAAATTATAGTCATAAGTTAAACTGAATAAAACAGAATCTTGTGATTTGCGATGATTAATTTAGGGTGTGTCTCTTGAGAACAACTACTTTACTATCAATAGGAATTATAAATACTTATAGAAATACAAACTTTCATCAAATAGTATTACTATTACATATCAGAATATATACCAAAGACTCAAATAATTTTTCACAGATATGGATAAAATTTTAAGCTATGTGGTATTTGGTATTTCAAAATTGGTGAACATATTTCACGAAATCACTATCTCCACAAACAGTGCACTGTTTGTCCATAATACTCTAAAATAGTGAAGGGGTGTTCTATAACCCAAATGGTTTTCACCATGAATTTGTCTAATAACACCAAATAGCACCAAGATATTCTATAAAATATCAACATTCTTGATAGAAGTTTGAAAATTCCACAGCATTTTAAATTCCTTGTTTTAGATCTATCTATGTATTAAACTAAGCTATATAACACAACTATTGTTAGTATAAATCACGTAATGTTATATATGATGCATTACCAATATCATATCTTAATTTCTTTTCTTTGTAAATCTTAGTTTAAATCATATATTATTTACGATGCATTACCAATATCAATCTTACTTTCTTTTCTTCGTACTAGTAGCAAATTATGTATAGCGAATATGCTAAATATTCAAGATCCTACGAATATCATATCTTGTCTTATAATCGCAGCCAAAGTTGAATTAAATAAAATCTATGGGACTTTTCCAGTCCTGCTAAAAAATTTGAATCTGTTCTGGATGCTAAATTACAATTACTCTCTTAAGCAGAGTGTTAGAATTCAGGTTGAAGAAAAAGTAAGTTGACTGACCTATAAGTCTCGACTGCATGGGGAATTGTTTTGGCATATTGTGGCTAGGTGGGGGTTGTTGAAAGTGACTAGATGGGGGTCGTTGTTGCTGTGCATGTTGTTGTTGAGGGTGTTGTTGATTTTGATGATGTGAATGAGGACGATTACGGGCTTGTTGATTTCGTCTTCCTTCTCTTTCTTGAATCTGTTGAAAGTTTCGTTTAAGTGTTGATTCTCCAGGAATTTGTAATATGGAACTGAAAACGAACAGCACGAGTCCAAAAATTAAATTCACGTGAGTTTCTGTGTCAATTATAAAATATCAATATTCATAACATACAGATTAGCAACTTCCTTATGCTAAGAGATAAGTCAAATGATACACACAGAGAGAAATGGCGCTTAATGTACACTTGACACAAACTAGGTCATTTCAATAATTCACCTGTGCGTAGGGATCTAAAGCAGTGTGAAGAAATGTGAATAGAGAGAGACATGTCACGTACAAGCGTGGAGTCGAAACTACACTACTTAAATTAATGACAGACCTTGTGATTTAACACAATCTAATTGAAATTCAGATCTATATTTCGTTTGGGTTTTTATAATTTCGATGGCCTACACTACATGTAGATCTAACAAGTTATAGCGGGAGGTTACGTTCAGCCAGTTCAGATGTTAAGCACGCAACATTTGACCCTATAACCTCAGTCATTCGATTAACCAATCAGAATCGTTGTTGCTTTTTTTGATTTTTATCGCTGATAATGCCTACCCACAATTCCGTGCAAAAAAGGTCAAACCCTTGATTCGACAGACAATTTGATTGGCTGACAGCTCATTGCAAGCAGAACACGAGTTAAATAACAAGTCTTTCAGATCCTAATGTAGTAAAGACAAGTAAAACGAAATTTTGAACTATAAAAACGAAACGAAATAGGATCTGTGTTTTAATCAGATTGGATTTAACATGTACGCTTAAAAACTAATCAGCCACCTAGAGAAAACCCATCAGGTTGGGCAGATGACCATACTCCTCCTACTCCTTGTTGTAATCCACAAGAATAGCATTGAAACCATGTCACTCATTCAACGTCAGAACTTATCGTCGAAGGCACATACATATACATAAGCCCACCCAATCCTCTAATTCAAACGAAAAACTAAAATTTCCTTGAAGAAATCTGTGATTAAAAGAATTGGGCATGTGCTCTTGTTAATTTATGTAATGGATAGATAGAACGATTTTTATTAAAATATCAAACCTTGGTTCCCCTGGCATCGTATTTTCTTCATCTTCATCATTATCACTTCCCTCGTACTCATACTCTGTATCATGATCATCAACTACAAATATACAGTATAAATATTATACACACACACATACATAGACTGCTTAAGAGAGAGAAAGAGACAGTTATAAATAATTACTAATATATAACACCTTTTGAGAAACTAAACAGTTATAAATCCAACACTTATTATCTAATCTAGACAGACACTTTAAATACAGTAAAAACCAAACAGTATTCTATGATTTGAACAATTTTCCAACAATGGCTTGAAACTTACATTAAATACAGAAACTCCTGCTAAAAAAACACAACTACATGATACCTGAGTTGTAGTGTTGCATGCCACTGGATAAGGGTGATGATAATATAAGGGTGATTGTAAATAAAATTGACTTACTCTTCTTATTTTTCTTATGTCGATCAATATGATCTTTGAGCTGTATTCGAACTTGACGTTCTGTTGGTTGATCACGTATAAAAGGGTGTTTCAGGAGCTGTTCTGTGTTATGGCGCTGGGTATAATCTTTAATTAGGCAAGATTCTACAAAATTGTGAAATTTACTCGACCTGAAATGGGAAAAATTGACAAAAATTAATCCTTACTTAGTATATAATAAAATTTTGTTTTATTTTTGAGCTAAATTTATTGTTACATTTAAATATACTATTCAAAAAAAGTAGGGGATATTTGATTTTTAAGTGTTATTAAAGTCACCTAATGAAACTGACGAAGAAACAAATGACAAAATGAAATGAAGTTCACATTCATCGATTTATTCCAAATGATCGTTAGACTAAGTAAGGCACAGACTGACCATTATAAGGGTAAAATGATACCCGGGGTCAAACAGCAAAGTTACCACAGCATCACAACAAAGTCAGTAACGGGTAAATCCTCCTCTGTTTGCCAAACAAGCATTGATCCGACGTGGCATACTCCTAATGAGACGTCTAAGGTCATTTTGGTCCAGATTGTCCCATTCCTGTTGCAACGCAGCAGCAAGTTCTTGGTCATTGGCAGGACGTTGTTGACGTTGACGTAACCTCTGTCCAAGCATGTCCCAGACATGCTCGATGGGGGAGAGGTCGGGACTCAGTACTGGCCAAGGTAATGTGGTGATGTTCTGTTGTTGGAGGTAACCTGTAACGATCCTGGCCCTGTGACATCTTGCGTTGTCATCCTGGAAGATGAAACGGCGGCCATGACGTCGTGCGAACGGCACAACATGGACTGCCAAGATGTTGTCCCGGTAGTACTGGCCTGTATTACGCCCTGCAACAACATGTAAAGCCGTTCTTCCAGCAACACTGATGCCTCCCCACACCATAACAGAACCACCCCCAAATCGATCATGTCTGATGACGTTAACGTCTTGGAAGCGCTCGTTTCGACGACGCCACACCCTCCTACGTCTGTCCAAAAAATCAACAGTGAACCTTGACTCATCTGAAAACATCACATTGCTCCAGCGTCGATTATCCCAGTGTTGATGATCCCTATACCAACGACGTCTTGCCTGAATGTGATGATCTCTCAAACAAGGGATCACGCGAGGACGTCGGGCGCGAAGGTGACCCCTATGCAGTCGATTCCGAATCGTCTGCCCACTCACTCTCACACCAGTGTCTGTTTGAAGACGAGCACTGATCTGATTTGCTGTGATGACACGATTTCTCAAGGCCAAGGTACGGATAAATCGATCCTGGGCTTGAGTTGTCGCCCTTGGTCGACCTGAGCGTGGTCTGTGTTGTACAGATTGTGTATCACGGTATCTGGACCATAGCCTGCTTATGACAGACTGAGAAACATTGATCGTCCGCGCTACAACTGCCTGTGTTGTGCCGATCTGTAGCATGCCAAGGGCACGTAACCTTTCATTTTGGGTAAGCCGACGCATATCAAAATTTGTTTTCTGGTCACTAAAACAATTAAACTGATGTTTCCACCCTGGAATTCAATGCCACAATGACTGTAACATTCAAAGTCAGAGTCGTGCAAATCTTGGGTTGGACCCCCATGATGATCCCAAGCATCACCTGCATTCCATGCGGTAGCTATTGGTGCATTTGGGCATCACATGTAACTGGAAATGTTTCTTCTGTTAGGTTCTATAGTGACTTTTTTCGTAGTCATTTGCATATTTTAGTATTATGCCCCCAAAATCAAATATCCCCTACTTTTTTTGAATAGTATATGTATGGGTGTATTATTCAAAATATCTATAGTAAATTTAAAGAAGAAATTATCCATGTTGTTCAATGGAGTTACCTCCCTGTAATCTGATAATAATGTCATAAACCTACAATGTTTGAACTCAATTTAAATTCCCCACCTGCTAATAGTCAAGGAAAAAAAGCTGTGAAAATTTCAGCAGTTGTGTATTTATCTAGAAATTCAAAGCAGTTTAAATAAAATAAAACTAACCATTTGGTGGGATTTTTCAGTCTAGGTGGCGGATTTCTGGGTATAAGAAATAAAGCCCTCATAGGGTGCATATCACAGAGAGCTGAAAAATTATAAGACAGAAAACTTGCTTGTCAACATTATATACTTCGATTATTCTGGAACATCTGATCAAATGAAATTAAATGGGGGTTTAACGTATTATTTTTGTGCTCCGACTGGGCTTATAGTGAAGAAGGGAAGAAACAAATGATCGTTTTCATTTCAATAGTTACATGTGCAATACGAATGAGGAATATTTTTCCCAGACAGAAAGGTTTTTCGCCAGGTTCCTTTACATGTACGCTATTATGGATTGACCATTGGCTTTTGATTTCATCAAAATAACAAGCCAACAGTGAGGCTGATGTCCCCCGCCGAAATCCCAAAATAAATAGATGACACATATTAATTAATCGCACATTTATTTTTTTCAAGCATATCGAGCTATCAAACTGTACACGAAGTGTCATCCAAAAGTGTTTTATAAAGAAAAATGCTAAAACCGACGAGAAAAATGAAAATGTACCCTAGTTAGGGGGACCCTAAAGGCAGACAAAAGGGCCCCCACACTTGACAAAAGGGACCCTGGCCAAGGGAAAGGGCCCTCGTGTCCGAGTCAATCGTTTCTATACACTGTTACTGTCGAAACCATTACTGAATGAGAATGCAGTCATTGTATTGGCATAAAAATCATCAATCAAGATGAACCTAAGTTATCTTGTCCCAAAGTATCAACCAATCAAATTGCTTATCTCTGCCTACCCTAAGAAGAAAATGCTCATCTTCGAACTCCATCAAGGCATTGACCTAATAAGCATACACACCAATTTTGAACATTTTAACTCAATTCGAACAAGATCTCTGCTTACCCTAAGCGGAAAATGCTCATCTTCAAACTCCATCAAGGCATTGACCTAATAAGCATATACACCAAGTTTGAACATTTTAACTTAATTAGAAGGAGAGTTATTGTGTTCCAAAGTCTCGACCAATCAAATTGCGCATCGCTCTGCTTACCCTGAGAAGAAAATACTCATTATCGAACTTAGTCAAGATATTACTGTAATGAAACTATACACCAAGTTTCATCACTCTCACTTAATTAGAACTAAAGTTATCGTGTCACAAAGCATCAACCAATCAAATTGTTTATCTCTGCTAACACTAAGCGGGAAATGCTCATCTTCGAACTCCATCAAGGCATTGACCTAATAAGCATATACACCAAGTTTGAACATTTTAACTCAATCAGAAGGAGAGTTATTGTGTTCCAAAGTCTCGACCAATCAAATTTGCATATAGCTCTGCTTACCCTGAGCAGAAAATGCTCATTATCGAACTTAGTCAAGGTATTACTGAAATGAAACTATACACCAAGTTTCATCATTCTCACTTAATTAGAACTAAAGTTATTGTGTCCCAAAGCATCAACCAATCAAATTGCCTATCTCTGCTTACCCTAAGCGGAAAATGCTTATCTTCGAACTCCATCAAGGCATTGACCTAATAAACACATACACCAAGTTTGAACATTCTAGCTCAATTAGGAAGAGAGTTATTGTGTCCCAAAAAGTGTGATGGACAGACGGACAGACAGACATACAGACAGACAGACAGACAGACGGACGAACCCATTTTAATAGTCCCCCAACTTTCTTCGAAAGGCGGGGGACAACAAAGCAAACATTTCTGCAGGGGCCACCACTGACAACTGAAAACCGGGCTAGAAAAATCCTGAAGATGTTTCAGCTCACATCTGTATTCATCTGGGACAATCAAGTCGAGCGACCAGTGCATTCCCCTCCCCAACCATTCTTCATTTCTAAGCAAATAACTTCTAAAATGAAATTTTCTGTTTGGATGATTTTTGAGATCATGACAAAGTTAAATGAAATACATGTATCCCAGTTGAACATTTGTATAAATAAAATTCCAAGAAGGTGACAAAAGAAACCCATAATATAAGTCCCCAGGCAACAATCTTGACAAGACAGTGCTGAGATTTAATCCAGTACGTGTTACGGGCAATATGCTCTTTATTTGCTGATGTATAAATCAAATATCTGCAGTAAAACCCTATTAAAAAATGCATTAGTTAAAGAGTTTAATAAAGAGTTGGCCAACCTTTGTTATAATAGTTCGAAAATAGATAATGTAAAATGAATAATTAGAAAATTTCAACTACCATCCTGGTTGTTCAAGCTAAGTCTCGTTTGTCCACTTTTAAATTAATCAGGATATGGTTGCACCTGTCTAATCTATTTCAAATCGGGAAAATCCTATGCCACGAGAGTTGGTTATGGCTTGAATCAGTTAATTAATGTTTAATTAATAATTTAGATAACATTTCAGGTCTAAAGAAAGACCTACAACAGGCATATTTAGCTCTTGCATAACGTATATCTAAACAATAGGGAGACAAATGTTTATTTTCTAACTTAAAAGAAAAGAAACGACTTACGTGGCTTTCCTTCAGCCATTTCTATTGCAGTTATTCCCAACGACCATAAATCACTCTGCAATAAACAAACAAGCAAAGTTAAAATCATCTTTAAAAAAATAAAGACTTTAATACAGCAATTCATGCTGGGAGTGGAAAAATGCCTCCCAAAACTCATGAATACGGAAAGTCTGAATTCCTAGCGATATGACTTACAACCTACTAGAAGAGTTATTTCAGGGCCAACATTCGGTTCCATTTTAATGTCAAGAATTTGCTTGCGAATAGGGGTCATTTAATAGTGGGAGGAAACCGGAGAACCAGGAGAAAACCCACACTTTGTGCTACCATTTAGTTTGACATCATTTGTCTAGTTTATGAAATTAAATGGTCATAAACTGGATGACCAATATCAAAACTAAACTAAATGGTCCTAAACTAAATGACGGATGTAAGAAATAAATGGTGTTTCTTAAACTAAAAGGTAGCACAAACTGGGCGTTATTTGATGAATCTTGATGGTATTTAACTCTTTCTGGATGGCAATCTATTAACTGAATATGTGTATTAGATTATAGATGGTAAGCTCAGTTTCTTTCCTTTTTTTCATCAAATCTGAATGATACCTGGTCCCTAGTGCCACACGGTTGGACACACGACCATACTCCTTGTCACATACAACAGGGGAATTGAATCCACACCAATAGACTGAATGACACATCTTATCTTACAATGCCCAAGTGCTAACCATTTGGCCATCCAACTCCTCAAAAAAACATGTCTTGAGTTATGGGGGATTTGTCTGGGTCCCACTTTTTAGCATGAGCAATGAGCAAACCAATCTGGCATGACACATCTACTAACCCTATTATCATATGTGGCATCAGGATTTTCATCACATGCTATCACTTCTGGCGCCATCCAATATGGTGTACCTATAAACGTATTTCTTCTACCGATAGTTTTATCTAACTGAGCACTCACGCCAAAATCAACTGAAAATAAAAGAGATAATTTGAGTTGCTATGAAGACAAAGACAGGAATGAAATGGGGTTTAACGTCAAAGTTTTCTGCACGCATTGGGCTAATGAATATGGATAAATCCCATGCAGTGTGCTTTGAGGGGAATTTTGCCCAGACGGTAGCATATTTTCCTATTTTTCATCATCTTCTTTGATGAGAGAGAGAGAAATGGGGTTAAATGTCCTTACTTGTGGTTCAACTTTATTTCAATAATTTGCTTGCATGTAGGGGTCTGAAGCAGTGGGAGGAAACCAGAGGACCCTGAGAAAACCCACAAGATTGTACAGACGACCCTACACCTTGTCGATGACCTTATGATCAAACAGGACATATTAAACATTTGGCTACCCACCCCAGAACTTGGGCAGATGATCAACATCCTTGTAAAACAATCATCGAAAAAAAACAATGGCTTCAACAGATGACAGAAATTTGATGGTTAATGAAAATACGAAAATAATGACATAGATGATATAATTAAAATGTACCTAGTTTAACTTCAGCATTATCTGTTAATAAAACATTCTGTCCTTTTATATCTCTATGTATAACACGATTACCATGGAGATGAGCTAAACCCTGTAATATATCAATATATATAATGAAAAAGGTGATTTTGAGATAATGATTATACATTTGATTTTATTAGTTTTTTAAGTAGATCTCATCATTCTTCTCACAAAACTTTTTACAGATTCAAAATCGGATGAAATTTTTTTATTTTATTGAGGTTCAAAGTTGCGATTTTTGACTTTTCAACACTTTGAAATGGTCATTTTTGGTGTTTTTTGTGATGCCATATCGAAACTATCAAAAATGTAAATGTATATTCATGAAATACAACTTTAAGGCTAATGATGTTTTAATTTTCACATATGTGTAACAATAACTCCGGTTTCCCTAGCAACTCCAAAATACATAGGTTTTCTCAAAAATCCCATTGTTTCAAAGTGATTTTGGTCAATATTTTCATCTAAAATTGGTCTTATCCATGCTATATCTGAAATATTGAACCTGGTTGTTATGCATTTTAAAATCAGTAGCTATCAAGTAAGATTAAAAGAAAAAAAAAGCGTAAAAATATCTATATGCCTTTTCTCGAGAGCTGGATTTATGTTCATTTTTGAACAATTGTCCGCGGCACACATTTGCCTATTTTTGGGGTGTTTTGGGGACATTAATAAAATAAGAAAGAATGGAGATATGGAAGTGAAATTATGGGAATATGTCAAAAAGTTTGTGAATTTATAAAATTACATATTTCCAATCCGCCATATCCTATCAATTTTGGTTGTCATAGCAACCAAAATGGAAAAAATGCAATTTTTGACCATTTTCAACGCTATTTACCATAAACCAAAAGGTGATCACCACATTAAAAAATAAGCATTTTAAAATATTTAAAACCCAAGTAATGTCAAATGATATTGATTGTATAAGTTTGAGCAAAATATTAAGGAGTTTGAGTGGTTACCATAGCAACCACTGTATATTTTTTTTAAAAAGCATCATTTTCCGATAATTTTCTTATTAATATTAACTTTTATATTATTTTAAGTCAGTAGCTGTTAGGCAAGATTGAACAAATAAATAATAAAATATTTATATGCCATCTCTTTATACGCGGGAAAGGGTTTTACTTTTGAAAAACATTCTGCAATTGGAAATTGCCCAATTTTAGGCTTAAAAAAATTATGAAGGAATTGAGATTTTCAAGTGTACCGTACTGGTAAATGTAGTGAATTTTTACAATTACTTATCTTTTCTCTTATATAATACTTAATATTTGGTTGTTATAGCAATCAAAACAAAAACAAACCCCCCAAAAGTCAACGTTATTCAATTTTCAAACCAATCGATCACCATGACAAACCAATTGATTACGGTACCACATTTTAAGTACGGTAGCAGAAATCATTTAGCACATATTTACAGCCAATGTAATATGAAATATTATGAATTGTATAATTTTAGTGAAATATTAAGGATTTTGGATGGTTGCCATAGCAACCACATCATTTTAAAGAAAGGACATAACTGTTGTTTCATTATCACTCACTGTTCTCTGCATTCGTTGCTTACATTATTGTTAGAATTCTGCTTTTACATATTATTTCTACTCAGAGTCAGAAGATAACAACATAGACAAATGAAATAGAAAAAGGACTAAATAGTAAAAGTACTAGGTTACTCAATTTAGGCTATGGCCTAGTCATGTTTAAGGCCTGGAACCTACCATTTTGACCAGTCGAAGATTTTTTTTGTTTTTACTTCACTTTTGAATATTTCAAATCAGTATGTAGCCTATTGAGCAACTTTCTTACTTTTTGTATATTTTAATCAATGTAAATAAATATCAAATAAAGGCCTAAAACTAAAAGGCCTTTACGCTTGTCGGTTCTTTGATACTCGAGGTGTTAATTAGTTCCCCTAAAAGACAAGAATTAAAATTATAATAATTAGTATAACAACTGTTATATAACGCTAAATAATAAAAAGTTTTGCAAAATTGGGTATCCGTATCGACACTGATATTATTTTAAAATTATTTATTGACATGACTGACCTAATTATTCATCGGCTCCATCATCTCAAACGAAGTGTTATAAATCCCCAACGACAAATCCAGAAATAGAGCCATTTTTCAAAATATTTCAGCTGGCGTTAATTCTTTTGTTGGTTCAACTTTATTTAGGTACAATTCCATTTTTAAGTGAAAAGAAATCGTATGTATTAATTATCCATAGACTACTACATTATCGTCATGTGGATATTTTCCGGTTTCATTTCCATTCGCGTGCACAGTAATACTTTAACATTGGGCTTGAATAATCCATTGAACAGCGAATCTATGATTTCAGAGCATTGAAATAGTCATCAATTTTACGGAATTTTTCCATTCTTGACAAATGTTTGGTGTCAAACGTAGAGACCTGTGGTAGCTCGAAGGAAATTTCTGTTCGATCCTCGCTATCCTGTCACGTGGTTATAAAAGCGCGCGAATATGAGTCATGTGATGTAAATAAAGTCAACCCCGTGAAAGTCGTAAAAAGATGGATTTTAACTGTTATTAATTTTCAGGCAAGTCTGTTATACATTTAACATAACGCTTACTTCATAAATTAACATCGGATTTGCCTTTCGACGTAATTTACCGCGAATATGAGTCTTAGGACCTTGGAATACATTTTAGTTTTGGTGTTGAAATGACGTCATAACAAGGCAAAAACTACGCGATTTATTTTGGACAAAATTGCTCATTGTATACAATTTTCAATGCTCGGCTCAGGTTCTTAAAATGCTCCGATTTTGTTGATTTTAATAGCATTGAAACGACAATAAAACGAACTTTCGATCGGTGGGGGGGGGGGGGTGAAATCCTGGCAAATCGCCACAAAAAAAGATTACATGAATTGAAGCCTTCAACTTAAAAAAAAGGCATGGTATTTCGAAATACCAACAAAGCACCCCTCGCCGATCGAAAGATCGTTCAATTATCTTTCTAATGATATTAAAATGAAAAAAAAATATTAAAAATAAAGACCTGAGCCGAGCACTTGAAGTGGGGTACCCTCGTTTAAAGACGCGACAAAATTTTGTAGCGTAACGTCAAAACACGCGAAATTTAATTTACGTTTTTGAAATTAATATAAGGAACACATATATACAAATTATATCACACAAAAGAACAATTTATCTGCTTCCAAAATATTTTAAAATTATTACAAATGATAAAATAGCGACTGTGTGACGTTAAGTTGAAGAAAGGTTACAAATCGGGAAAAAACGATTTTCTTCCAACGCGAGCAATGGAGCTGTGACACCTATATATATGTATTATATTAACAATCATTATATTTCAAATCTAAATAGTGAGAGAGAGAGAAATGGCGTTTAACTAACATATGGTTCAATCTTATTCCAATAATTCGGTTGCATGTAGTGGTCTTTAGCAGTGGGAGGAAACCGGAGTGCCCGGAGGAAACCCACGAGGTTGAGAAGCGCCCCTATCTCCATGCCACATACGCTCACACCAGAGCTCGAAACCAAAGCCGCAAGCCAGAGGTGACCGGCCAGCTAGAGGTCGAAGCGCGGCACTCTAGACCACTAGGCCATTCCAACCCCCCAAATAGTGAGAGAGAGAGAAATGGCGTTTAACTAACATATGGTTCAATCTTATTCCAATAAGGTACCCTACTCTTTGCAATGTACAACCGGGGAATCGAAACCACGGCAGTTGATTCAATGATAGAACTTCTGATACATCACGCACATGCTAACCATTTTGACCATGCACCCCAACCCCCATAAGCATTATAAAAACAAACTTACCCTTAAGATTTCTCTACATACGTAAGATATCCATTCTTCCTTCAGACAATTACCTTTAGTAGCTGTAGAAATACACATAGAAATAGATTAAAACAAGATGACGGAATAATGTTGATCCACAAAATTCAAATCATAACACTGTAACCCGAGTATCATTCAATCTTGTGTATCTAGCACCAATTTCTCACATTCATTTGAAATCATTTAATTTTGAATACCATACACTAATTGCTTTCACATAGTTTGATATCAAATCTTTGTTTACAAATTTGTAAAAACCATTTAAAATGAACCAAAATCATCTAATTTGTGTTCAAAAATCAATCAATATACATGTACATCAATAATCAATTAGGTTGTTTATCTTTTAACAGTGATCGAGAAATTAACTGCTTGTAAACTGGACAATCATTATCAAAATTGAATGGTCAGCTATAGATGATTTTTGGTGACTTGAAACGAATGTTACAGACTTTTAAACCAAGATTTGATATTGAACGATTGGGAAAGGAATTAGTGCTAGATACACAAGATTGAATAATACTGGGATGAGAGAATTTTTGGGTTTTTTTTTCAGATGAATATTCAACAAAACGAGAGAAATAATGAGTTTTTAGCCACTCAACACAAACTTTATTGTTTTGGGACTAATAGGGTACATTAATTTCTTTGATGTACTTGTGTGCAAGTGTTCTTTGATAGGAACTTTTTCCTAGAGCTAGAGTTTCGAGAATATCATATGAACAGATGTGCGTAAATCATAAGTCCAATTTATTTTATATAGATTAATAGATACCTTTAACCAAATCAGTAACAGAACCTGCCCCACAAAACTCCATAACCAACTGAAATATATCAAATCAATCACTTTACCATAGTGAAATAAAAATAACATTTATTTAATAGTACATATATAGTTTTTATTTACAGTACCTTTCTTTAAGAATCTTCAGACAGAATTACATTATGACTCAAACTCATTTTAACGACAAATGATAATCATGTGATGAGGATGTAAAATACTCAGTTCCGAGAATTAAATTATATGTAGTATTGAATCTTAAACTCAAAACAGCTTCATCCGTCCACAGGATGTTGATTGCTTCCTGAGAAAAAGAGAGCGAGAGAGAAATGGGAATTACCGCCCATTGACACAAACTAGGTCATTTTTGGACTATTTCAATATTTCGCTTTAAGACTCTTAAGCAGTGGGAGGAAACCCACAAGGTCGGAAGGCAACCCTACTCCTTGTCACATACAACTGGGGAATTGAAACCATACCAGTTGACTCAATTACAGACCTTGTGATACAGCGCATACAAGCTAACCATTCGGCCATCCACCCACCCACCCCCCTCGCGCAAGAAAAAAAACATATATACAAGTACTAATGAACCAGGACATCCATGCAACCATATCGGAATTTGGAATTGCGACATATCAAAGAACAAGCATGCCAAGTTTCATGACAATTATACTTGAATTGGTACAGCTCCTAGAACAGAATGATTACTGTATGTACAAAACCAGTTTATGGTTAAAAAAAGTCATAACAGATCGAAATGTAGTCAAATTTAATGTGAGTATAGCACATTCACAATGCAGTCAAATTTTACGACTTTCTAAATTTTATCATATCTTACCCAGAGTTGGTCATCTTTTCCTGGAGGACCTTTCTTAATAAAAGCACCATAATAAGTAGCTATATTCCTGTGATGGGAATACTGAAAGAAGAAATATACATTGTTAACCATCAATCGCAGAACCCACTCACCCAAAACATGCCATTATTACAGAGAGAGAGAGAGAGAGAGAGAGAGAGAGAGAGAGAAACAGGGTTTAACGTCCATCGACACATTAGGTCATTTTGAGACTAACATATGGTTCACTATGATTTCAATACTTCACTTGTGCGTAGGAAATCAGAGGACCCAGAGAAAACCCCTGAGGTTGGACAGGCGACCCTACTCCTTGTCAAGTACAACCCAGGAATTGAAACCAGGCCAGTTGACTCAATGAAAGAATTTATGTACAATGCCCACAGATTCAATTTCATTGCTTGATAACGACTAGAGAAGCCTAGTCGAAACGTCGCTCAGTAATAAGCAGTAATTGTATTCCATAGAATTGTGACCTGTAGATTCAATTTCGTTTCGTTTTTTTATAGTTCAAAATTTTGTTTTTTTGTAGGGAAACAATGGTAGATGGGTAAGGCGGAGAGATTATAAATAATTCCTATGATTATGAACACAAATTAATTTATTTTATTAAACATTTTGGATGGGTAATTCAACTGATTATAAATACATTCTTTGATAAATATAATCGTATAAGGTTAAACGTCCGTCTGTCTGCTCTGTCAATTGATTTGTAGTTTGAGACTAGTAAGATTTAAACTACAATTTGTAATCCATGGCATACTGACTTTCTAGTTCAGGTTCACATACAAGGATGGTTAACCTACATGTATACATTTAAACATACATTATGCAAGAAGTAAATTTGCCAAATGTAGGTCTTTCTTTAGGCATGAAATAATATCTAAATTATCAATTAGACATTAATTAACTTATCCTGGCCACAATCAACTCTTGATGTCATCGCTAGCCTGCGATATTTACTGGATAGGATCTGATTTGCTGCTCAAATTTCATTCATGATTTAATCATGAAATGGATAAGCGAGACTACGTTTTTTATTGTACCGACTTTAGTAATCAAGGCTAGACATAAAATTCAATTGCTAAATTCTCGATTCAGAGCGGATAAATTTCACTGAAATTTTCAGCAAATTCACTTTACATATTATCTAGTTTTTAACTATAATAGTGAGAACTGTCAGCTTTTTATCTAATATCTCATAATGTTTCTTTAAGGTTCACATGTAGAAGGATGGTTAACCGATGCATTAAAATAGGTTAAAATATGCACCATTCCTTCAAATCTAATAGCACAATGACAGTTTTTGAGGTGGGGTTAGTTTGGTTTTTAGTTCATATTGTCAACTATGAACCATTTTAACAAATAGAAGAAAATGTACAGGAGTTGCAAAATACCTCAAATGTTGATCGTGGAAAGAAAACAATGCTGACTTCTTAGTTCATTACAAAACAGTTTGTAGCTAACTCAATCCACATTTTTTAAGTTTATTTCAATGTTTGGTCAACCTGAATTTTGTATTTTGTGGTGAGTGAATGGAGTTTTTGTAAGTGGTGAGTTTCAGCCTGGTAAATAAACAATCGTGAGTCCATCTGTTGACTATAGTATACATCCTATTACCCATATAACACACAGGATATTATTTATTTATTACTTACAGTAGTCTAACACTGACTTACATGTACATTATCTTAAGACGTAGTTTACTTAAAGCCCCAATAACACTCTTGTTGTAATTGAATAATATGTCCCAATCTTTATTCTGGTCAACAAATTGTATTATTTTACAATATTCAAATTAATTGATGATACAAATTTCATCTTAACACACCTAATTTAAAAAATTGGAAAAATTCAACTACATGATTTGAAAAGGTTAACGTAAACCTTTTCAAATGTGACTTGGATTTTAAAATATTTTCGAACCCTCTGAACAAGTAAAATAGGATGTAATAAATAATTTACACAACAGGTAGGACACATAAACATCTAGTACTTAGAATAAGACTATTATTATTTTCTAGAGCTGCCAAGCCAGCAAGAGTGTTATTGTCCCTTTAACTCTATATTCTACTAAAAACCGGCTCAGTTAAGATCCAAATGAGTCATAAATTACATAAATTCCTTAATAGACAAAATTCTACAACGACTAACATTGACATGGATTTGATTCTAAAATTCAACATTATTCCAGAATTATTAAATTTAGTAATCTAAATTCGCTAGCACATAGAGGTCTTTAGCAGTAGGAGGAAACCGAAGGACCCGGGGAAAACCCACCAGGTTGGACAGGCGAACCTACTCCTTGTCACGTACAATTATGAAACATCAATAGTACAATTATCAAAACCCCAACAAGACAGAATAAAGGTAAACCATGGTTTAAGGTCATACAAAATCAACAAATGATTTATTAAAAAACATTTTGGTCCAAGTAAGTATATTAAAATCAATCCAGTGTTACTTAGCCAAATATAGTAATAAAAAGTTACGGTAAAGAATTTTGTTATCGTTTTCGTTCAAGAAAGCTGGTTGATTGGGCCTTTAATTATCATTATTATACATGTAAATTAAAGTTGCGTAGATTGATACATGTATATATACAGGAAATAATATTACTTAACTAGTAAGCTTAGTCTCTCTCATATTGGACAACACGTTTTTTTTATAGATGATATTATGTTAACTTTTCATCACAAAAATAACAAGTATGTGTCACACAGAAATATAATATATTTGTCCCCAAAAAACTAATACTCATTTGGGATTTTACACAAAAGTTCGCATTATACCTGTAATAAGTTATCAAAGAGCAAAATACTCTATAAAAATGTATCCATTATTCTATATAATTATAGATCTATATAATACTACAGGTACTTAACATTGTGAAAATGATGTTTAAAACAATTTACTATTATTCATTATAAATTATCTATGACACTATTTGACATCGCGAAAATATTGTCTAAACAATTTACCTAATATTTAATTAGGAGATAAACAATTCCTGTTTCGTATTTAGATGGGGTTTTATTGTCCATTTAACCATGCTTGAATCATGAAAATACTGTTTAACAATTTACTACAGTATTATTTAAAATGTTATCGAAAATATTATTTAACTTCAGTGAAAATAATGTTTAAAACAACTTTTCTATCATTTAAGATAAATCATTCATAATACTATTTGATTCAGTGAAGATATTATTTTACAATTTATCTATTATCTAATACATGTATCAATAATATTAGTTATCTTGGTGAAAATATTAGTTTACAATTTGTTTATTATTTAATACAATTATCTATATTATTGTTTGACTTTCTGTCAGTCATTGTGCTTGATAGAGAGAGAGAGGAATGGGGTTTAACATCCACTCAACACAAACTAGGTCATTGTGTTTGATAACCTATAAGAGGATGCTGTCAAAACATAATGCTTTGGCCATATCTTTATAATTCATTTGCGTGAATAATTTTTGGGAGGGTGATGATGTTAAGACCTTTTATTTAGCCCGGTTGGAGCTGACGTGCCATAAAACAACATTATATTCATTCATTGTTAAGACCTTAGTTGATGTTTTCTGATTCGGATGATTTCTACATTTTTACAAATCCTCGTTAAATACCTGTTTAACAGTGGTAGGAAGTGAGTCATGTCATTATCAGACTTATACATGTTAAACAGTAGGTGTCACTTACACAATCCCTTTACCTATACAGTAGTTCAACCTGACAGGTCTACTACTACCGTAGTCTTTATTATCTAATTTATAATTCAATAATGATATCAGGTAGTCTTTATCGTCTAGTCAGTACCTACTTAACACCTACTTATATACACTGTCACTTACAACAATTATTTTCATCTACTTCACTACTACGTAAGCAACCCAAATAGATCAAGTAGTTATACTCAAAATGTATTCACAAATTGTTTTTAATAGTTATAATTCATACTGGTGCCTAATTAAAAAAACTCACACAGGCATGTCACAATTTTTCTTTTTTTTTTTATAGAAAACTGTTATTTATTACATATCTTCAGCGTAAATTGACGAAGTGAAAATAGCATTATATACATGTGACCTTTCAACTTTCAAAGTGTGATTTTTTTGGGTGTTCAACAACTGGTTTTGTCTTCTTAGATTTGAGAAAAAAAAACCCACATTATTTTCTATTTTGAAAAACTATATAATCCTGAAGTATAAACATCTCTATTAGAATACGATGGCATGTCAAAAAATCTTTTTTAAAAATTGATAACCATTATCTTTTACATATTTTCATTGCAAACTGACTCAGCAAAAAATTACAATATAACCTTCAACTTTCAAATACATGTAGATCTACTCCAATTGTACTTTTAAGATTTTAATATAGTGATAACACATTCCAAATTAAGTAAATCAAGAAAGGCATGTCAACTTAGCAAGGGTGATTCCTTTTTTTTGGGGGGGGGGGGAGGGGGCGGAACGTTTAACAACTAGTTTGTCTTTCTTATTTATATCTATACTTTAAAAAAATGCACAGTATCTAGAAAACCCATTTCATCCAGAAGTAAAAATTACCTCAATTAAAATACATAAACATTTTAGGCTACACACCTAATTAAGCAACTCACACGGGCATGTTAAAAACTTCTATATTTTTTTTTTATTGAAAATCATTATTTATTACATATTTTCATCGCAAAATGACTTGGCAAAAATTACATAATATAACCTTTCAACTTTCAAAATTTTGTTAGGTTTTTTTTAAACAAGAAATCATTATTTCATTTTTTTGTAACAACCGGTTTTGTCTTTTTTATATAAAAAAACCACATTATTTTGTAAAACTATTTCTCCTTGAAGTGAATGAAAAAGAATTTCAATTAAAATAGATACATTCTTATAAAACCTGTTAATCGACATTAAGGTTAATTCAGGTCATCATTTTTTCTGATCTAAATATGTGCAATGTACAAAGAAAGAAATAAAAAATCAGCGCATTTGTTGAAATAAATCATTGATTTTTTTCAGCTGTTTTAAAATTGTGCTATCTTTTTGCATCAGAACAAAACAAAGAACAATGGTACATTTGAAGCAAGTGTCAAGTGTAATAATTGATACAAATTATATGAATTATTATCTAATTCATACCACATGGGACCGTGTATCCCCTCAGGGAATATTTTATGAGTGTTGACTTTTTGTTTCTGGACAGATCACGTTTGTACTCAGACATGGGTTTCCATTAATAATGACAGTATTGAAAGCTCTGAAGGGTTTTTGTTTCCTAGTTGATTTTTAATAAGAGGATTTTTCAACTTTGAGATAATAAGATAAAACATTGCTTTTCTGGGGATGAAAAATACAAAAGCTTACACCATTTGAAGTTGCAGTCAAGAGTGTAAACATGCATCATGTAAGAGATAAATCTGCCAATTGCAGGTTTCTCTTTAGGTCTTAAATAATATCTAAATTATTAATTAGGCATCTATAAACAAAACAAGACTATTATCAACTCTCAATATCTTTGGATACATCTTGTCAAAACTATGAACAGTGATAATTTGGCTCTGAATAGAGTAATTTGAATGAAATTTGTAATATTTTAATTTTGCATTATCTGTTTTTCAAGAATGGTTAGCTCTTTATCTAAATCTTACATAATGTATGTTTAAACTTTATGTTTCATAACTGTTTGATTTTTTTTTTTGTGCTTGTGTGTTTTCAGGATATTGTTTTAGTACTCTATATCTTTTTTTTTATGATTATTTTATACTTTTTTTTTTATAATTTTTGGATCGTTTTGTTATTATTATTTTTGGGTGGGATTTTTGTAATTATTATTTTTTATGTATTTTTACCTTTTTGAGCACATTTATCTCCAATTTTATTTCTTCTTCTTCCTCCTGAAAAATAGATGGTATTCATATTATTATCAATAATGTTTGTAAAATGCAATTCCTTTTATAACCCTTTCGGATTCTTGGGCTCATGTCAACAAAAATTAAATATCATACTTCTCATAGTGAAAGTTTAACTATTTTTGTTGAATGAAGTCTCCTTGAAATGTGTAAATGCGAAAGTCTCCGTTTGATCATTTATTTATCTGTTTTTAGATTGGGTATCTTAGAATATAAAACGTAATTTCTGCGGATATTTTGAAATAATCTTGATGTGCTGCTATGAGTTGACACAGTAGTTGACCTATTTGGTACAAAATGGATTTTAACTTCTGAACCGATCGATTTCTGAATGCTCGTTCCAGGTACATAAGTAGATGTAATTACTTATGAAAAGTTTTTTTTTTTTTGTGATGCACTTTAACCATACAAAACTTAAGCTGCATATCTACAGTTAGCTTCGCTTGAAAAGGACACTAAGCTATTTGACCGACATTTTAAGTTTTATATCAATAATATTAGTCGAAAAAACTAAGCATATTCTGAGAATTTTGAGTAGTATATATTCTGCTTTCATTTAACAAAATTGAAAAGGTTTAATTAATTAGTCTTTTTGTGTATTTAATAGATGTGCACCTTCTTTGAGCGGCATTTAGCAATTGACATATTACGTAATAAACAGAGAGAGAGAGAGAGAGAAATGGGGTTTAACGTCCACTCGACACAAACTAGGTCATTTCGGGACTAACATGTGGTGTAACCTTATTTCAATAATTCGCTTGCGCGTAGGGGTCTTTAGTAGTGGAAGGAAACCGGAGTGCCCGGAGGAAACCCACAAGGTTGAGAAGGCGCCCCTATCTCCATGCAATAAAAACATATTATGGAACACAATTGAGTTGCACTGCATTGCAAAACAGTATACTTATTGTTGGATATGGCAGTCATTTAGAGCAGAGATCTATACTTGAAGTATGAAGTAGATGGTTCCCAGTGTGCAGAATGGCACTTAACTTTATAATTTTTAATGACTTAGACTAAACACTCACCTCAGTTACATTCATAACCTTAATGGCAGCCAATTGACCAGTTTTAGTGTGGCGACCCTGAAATGAAAGATTTCAACTTTATTAATTAAATCTACATGTATTAGCTAAATTAGCATAATCACCAGAAAAGGACAGCTAGCACATTAATCAATCACAAATTTCATATCCGTCATGTCATGTGGTAATCTCCCTAAACAACTGTCAGAGAGAGAGAGAGAGAGAGAGAGAGAGAGGAAGGAGGGAGAAAGATGGTCTTTAACTTACACTCAACACCAAGTAGGTCATTTCGGGACTAAGAATAACTTGAATAACCATGGCACAATAACATGAGAACCCTGGACGAAATGTCGCTGAAATAAACCCTTCAAGGAACTTGTATTCCATATAATTGTGTTATGTTTTATTCTCATCCAGTTACTAAATGCCACTTTAACAATTTTTACCCACGAAGCATACAATTTTAAAGCGGGAATTTCATATTTTCCAAGAAAGTCAAAACATATTTATTTCTATGTCTTTTGCTCAATAGGTTGTCAACTCACTATTATACAATCATAGGCATTATTTTCCACACTGAAACATCTTTCACATCGGAAATAATAACACAATTACCTCCTTGTTTTCCCATTCCCCCCATGCAATACATGTAGCTATCTTCAAACATTTGAATTTAATGTTGAAAGTGATATTTTTGCCACTTTCTCAACTGGCAATAGTGAATTATAAGATTAATACTATTATTCTTTAACAAGGTAGGACTTTTTATAGATACCATCTATTTTAAGGCTTTATTTTAATACCAAATTATTCTTTAACAAGGTTGGACTGTTTATAGATACCATCTATTTTAAAGGGACAATAACACTCTTGCTGGCTTGGCAGCTCTAGAAAATACATAATAGTCTTATTCTAAGTACCAGATGTTTATGTGTCCTACCTGTTGTGTAAATTATCCATTACATCATATTTTACTTTTCCAGAGGGTTCGAAAATATTTTAAAATCCAAGTCAAATTTGAAAAGGTTTACATTAACCTTTTCAAATCATGTAGTTGAATTTTTCCAATTTTTTAAATTAGGTGTGTTACGATGAAATTTGTATCATCAATTTATTTGAATATTGTAAAATAATACAATTTTTTGACCAGAATAAAGATTGGGAGATATAATTCAATTACAACAAGAGTGTTATTGGGGCTTTAAGGCTTTATTTTAATATATTTTAAAAATATAACTCAAAAATATGAAATTGCCGCTTTAAGCAATCCTACACATGCATCAAATTCAGATGTCTAACTACAGCAAATTGTCAAGGGAATTTTTGATAAAATGATTTCTATTAATCTTTGTAATATGCTTGTGATGATTGCATGCTACAATGCAGTGTGATTTACTATTCTTATTGTCAATGGTATCATGAATAGTCTCTAACTAACGCATGTTTTCATGTTATAAACTGAATTTTGTTCAATAATTCAAACCATTGCATTCCTGAAATTCTTCAGACTCTATTATACAATTCATCAAATATCAGCTAAAATACTGATAATACATTTCAGTGGCCATGTCTCTTTTATCAGACACTGTAAATGTTTGGCTTGGATGAAATGTATATTTTTATCTTTCAATTTGTGTCATGTGACGTCTGGCATTAACCATAATCTACAGACAATGTGGGTACTGGTACCATACTGAGGCTATAAATAGTACAATGTTAAACTAATCAGTTGCCTCTATTGGTTGTCAAGACTGTGTAATCAACGACTAATGAGTTGCCAGCTACTGCCTTCATCATCTTATCATTCAACCAAGCTTCCTGTCAATAAAACAGGTGACCTCTCACAGCTGAGGTCAAGGTTCATAGGTCGAACCATCAGCTGAGGAAGGAGAAATAATTAGAAACCATCTGGACATACTGCACAGAGTAACAGAGTCTAAATATAATATAGCCATGGTTAACCAGAACACAAACCACAACAAAATAAACAATGACAAAATCTCTTGTTTAAATAACTGGATGAACAAGCATTAATTGCTGTATGCATTTTGAGTTTGCTAACGAAGGTCACTGTGACTGGGTGTCGGTGAGAATCTGCAAGCCAGTGCAAGGTGGAAAATCTTAAACAATCTGACCGGGCCCTGACTGTCAAATATAGTAGAAATTTGTTAGGTTTTTAAACAGGTTAAACACCATGTCTAGTTTCTACAAACTGTGTTATATAGAGACAAGACTCCACTCATCCAACAACATTTACTGGGAAAGATGTTGTACAGGTTTCACTAGTCAAGAATGTTATACATGTACATCAAGTAGTAATAAGATGTCAAGTCTTTAACTTCAACTAAACATTTCAATTATACAGTTTAACAAGATAATAAATATTTAGTTTTAACGGTGAGGTAGTTAAATTAAAATGGTTTAAGTCATACAGTACCCAGACAATAAATATTTAGGTTTTTTAACAGGGTGGAGTGGGGTCTTGTTGTATTTAGTTTATACGAGGTAGTAAAATTAAAATGGTTTACAACAGCGCATGCAATATCATAATATACATATATAAATGAAATGAAATTTGGTTTAATGTCGTATTCCGTCTGGGCTGATGAAGATGGGCATAAGCCACACAGTGTGCTATGATGGAAATTTTGCTGGGTCAGAGGCCCTATGGCCTACTTCTATATCGAAATCCAACTGCCAAGGGATCTTTTACGTATACCCAGGACCTCAGTTTTTTTGACCAATCCGAATGACTAGACAGCTGTCCTTATTACCAAATGTTTGGAGGAGGAAGGGGGTTTGAATTTTAACACCTATGAAAATCTATTGTCTGGAAGGAGTATAAAAATAAATAATATGGAGAGAAAGGAAAGATCCTTCATAGATCAATATTGTTACGTGTGTGTCAAATATCTATAGTCACAATCAATCCGATTTGATTCAAATCTGTACCATTGAAATAAATTTGTGATGGAAATAAATTAATCAGAAAACCATTTAACTAACAATTTCATGGAACCATGAAGTATTATTGTACAATATGAGTTAACTCTACACAGGGGCGGATCTAGGAATTTTCTCAGGAGGGTGTTTGCCAGGCTCCTGTTAAGAAAATCTGACAGCTGACAAAGCATGATGCCATCATTGTCTCTAAATTACAAACCGTTTGACGTCAATTTTTATAATAATGTAGGATCACATTGTGATTTAATTTCATTAATGCAAGGCATTAAAATTTTATGTAACTGAGCAGGGTGGGGTTTGGACCCCCCAAACACCCCGTCTGGATCTGCCCCTGCTACAGATAAAGTTAGTATTACAGAAGATGATTATTGTAAGTCTACTGGTCTGATATTGATGATGTGAGTAAATCAATATAACAAACGTTTAGATGAATCAACCTGGTGACGGTGGAAGTGGTGGTATTATTACAATATAGTTTAACTTGTGATTCATCTCCTTACTGTAAACCTGATAATACCCTCCTTACAAAAACAAATTAAAGCAGTAATCTTATAACATTACATGGTACTTTCACAGACTTCATGTCACTGACATATTATACGGTTAATTCCACTCTAAAATACATTCAGTTTCTTTATGGAGAATTCAGTTTTATTATGACGAATTTAGCAATCTAATTTTAGGTCTAGCCTTGATCATCATTACTAAAGTCGGTACAATAAAAAACATAGTCTCGATTATCCATTTCATGATTAATTCCACTCTAAACACATTCAGTTTCTTTATGAAGAATTCAAGAGAAACTTTGACTCAGTGATTAAGGTGCTGGCTCACTAACCAGGAGATCTGGGCCCAGTTTCACAAAATTTGAACCAAAGAAAAAATCCAAATTTCAGTAGATACATGTACTTCAATTTTGATTGGCTAAGAACTAAAATCAAACTAATATTGTCCAATCAAATTACTAAAATTTGGATTTTATCTTAGTTAAAATTTTGTGAAACAGGCTCCTGGAGTTTAAATCTTTGTGTAGTTCGAAAAAGTAACCCCAGTATGGAAAGAACTGCTAAACATATGACTAATAAATTTATTTTATGAAGAATTAATACTATTGAATAAACAAATTCGTATTTTGAACAGCAGTAGTAATAGTAAGTGGGGGGGGACTGCACCACACAAAAACAAATACATGTATACAGACAAGACACAATACGCACGTTATTCTCAAACATTGCAATTGATCTATAAAAAAATTCTTCTCCTTTATTTAACCAATATTATGTGATTTGTAGTTTGTGCTGTATTTAGGAACACAAGCATCTTAGCATCAGTTTGAAAAAAGGAAAATTGGCCAATTGAGGATGAATAAGGCCAGTTTCGACAGAAAGAAAAGTACACACAATTGAGGTTTAGCCAATTTATTTGTAATTGAATCATATTTGCCACCCATTATGTATGAAAAGCTGGAAGACTTATATATAATTGCATTATACATGATAAAACTTTTATCCACTTATATTTCTTTTGTTTCGAAATAGTAATGAATGGTGGCATGTCTGGGAATTAAATTGGTGCTTAAGACAGAAACTACTACTAATTTAACTTTGGAGCCACGGTGGCTCAGTGAGGTCTGGGTACAAAACTAGTGCAGGGCGAGAAAGTTCCTTGGTTTACCCGAAGCATAACAAGGAAAGACACAATGTCTAGTCGTTTTGAAGGGACAAAAAAACGTGATACCCTTGGAAACGACGAACAATCAAAGTTCCATTTTGGGGGAATTGGTCAAATGTGCCAAAAAAACGACCCATTCTCCATCTTCATTAGCCCAGAATACATGCAGTAGTAAGTTAAGCCCCTACTTGTAAATACCTGTGTAACAAAAACATGATCAGGTGTAGTAAAGATATGTGTTAATTGGTATATAAACGGTAAGTAATAACAGGTTAAGGGTAGATATAGAGTGTAAACTATGTAGATATAGGTGTATGTTTATTATTGACTGTCTATCAACAACGGGACTAACACATATACAAACCAACAACCCGACAAATATGCCAGGCATTTAACAGGCCAACACAGGAAATTTACAGTTTCCTACATGTGTTAAATAAATGTGGTATTGATCCTAGGTTAAGCTGATAGTTCATTCATTGGCTATTCCATCTTATATTTCAAGTACATCGTTTTATGACCAATTGAGATAAGCTTCTTTTAATTACACACCAACAGATCTGTGTACATACATGTATATCTCTCAGTTTCAATACTTGTATACAATTCAACTGAAATCTTTATCTATATTTGCGACTGTCCTTTCGCTACCTTTCTGTTTGGGATAGGTACCTAGACTATATAGGCCTGTCTCCGTGGCTGAAATTTGGTACATGTGTACAAGGTATAGGGGCTGGTCAAATTTGTGTTGGAGAGTGACATACATAGGCCTGGTGGCGTTACTTTAACACTTCCACAGTCACACTAGTTCAAGTTTCATGATACTTCCAGTAATCATGTAATGGTCGCGAGTGGAGTTTTTAAAATTGCTTTATTTGCCCCACATTTACGTTCAGACGAAAAAAGTTAAACTGGTTTAATAATCCCTAGGAATTTAAACCAGTTCATCTTACATGTAAATGTCTGAACGGACTATACCACTGTATTATATACACACAAGCCTTCAACAAGATTTCACTGGTTGTTATCAAGCATACAAATTTACGCTATATCTGTGAAAACTCCATGTACATGTAACTGTCTGGGAAATGATGCAAAAACTCAACCATATCATTGTGGTACAAAAAAACTAGGAATTGCAGCTTCGAGCGTTGACCGTTTTGAAAGAAAAATCAATGAAGTGGAATCTATTCAATCGAAATAAATGACCTGTAGGGTTACATTTATTACCCCGTTCAGACGCTTATAACTAAACTGGTTTAACTTATCCGGCGATTTTTATCCGGCAATTTTTGCGTTCATACGTGTTTTAAGATACTGGCACTATACTGGATTAACATTCCTGACCATGTTCATGACCTCGTCGGTCAAGGGTCAGAGGTAAACGCGCATGAGCACTAGAAGCCGCCATTTTTCTAAGATTGTTATTTACTACGCACTGCGCATGTCCAGAGTGAAAATATCCGGATATTTTAATCCTACCCGTTCAGACGCCGAAAGTTAAACCAGATAAAAAAAAAGCTGAATTCAATTCACCTACGGAGGTGGATATTTTAAACTAGTTTAAAATCTCCACATATGCGTTCAGACTACGAAAATTGCTGAATTAACTATCGCCGGATAAGTTAAACTAGTTTAACTTGCGCGTCTGAACGGGGTATATGTAACTTTTACCCCAGTTACTCATTTTTTCTTCCTCCTCACGTGAAAATGAAAGCTTAAAATCTATAGTCAATTAAACTGTAGTGTATTTACGCTGTACTTAATCAATTCTTCACTTCTGGTGGCAGACGTTAAAGAAATCCCGAGACTCATCAACTTTATTTTTTATGTAAATTCACACACAATCCACATAAAAAAAGACATTTAAGCGTTTATTTGAATGGATCCGGCCGATGCGTGTTTATCAGTAAAAAAAATCTTCTACTTATTGATAAAGCTTGATAAAGCTCCCACACACATTTCTTGAAGTAGACAGTGATAACATCTTTGTTTCAAAGTCAGAAAAACAACATCAGATTTTGTTGTGTTATCAAGTATTTTGAAATCAAACTTGATAAAAAGATTGGCCGATTTTAAAAAAATCTATCTTGCTTAATAACATGTATAGAAACAGAATTTTTTATTCCACATCAAGGAGCTTTATGTACCACAAACATGTTGAAACATGTTTTTTATATGGTCACATACAATGCTTGTCTTGTCAACACAATGCTTCGGCCATGTTGGGACAAATATATTTTAATTTTCATTTCTAGAGTTACATAGTAGGTGTGCAGGAGGTAGGAGATCTTTTATCAGTTCTCTTTTTCAACTACATGTATAGCAGCAGGGCTCTTACATGTACATACATGGATGTCGTGACCCCTGTTTTTGATCCTACTATTTTTCCAACTGAAGCAGCAGGGTTCTTTGATCCCATCTGAACGACTAGCAAAACTTTCCTTGTACATGCAGATGCCAACTACCAAGGGATGTTTTACATGCATGCAATGTATTCACTGGATCCCAGGTTTTCGTCTCATCTAAACAACTAGACAACTGTCCTTGTCAGGCCATGCACCACTGACAAGGAGAAACCACACCGGACAATCACGATGAACTTTCACGGCAAATACAGGGACCGAACACACAACCTTCAGGCTAGCAAGCCAGTGTCTAACCCACTTAGCCACCATGGCTGCCTACAATCAGCGCTCACGCCAATTGCGATAAAGATATAATTTTGGCGATAAAATATCCAATATGGCGAAATTTTTGGCGATATTCCTCTATGGCGATTCTTTTTAATCCTGGCTATAAAATTTTTCTTGCCAAAAAGCTTTGATTTGTTTTCAACCCGTGCACACTGACACACGTTACAGTCTATTGCGCTTGGCTGAGTCAGTCATCAATCAATTAGGCACCAATCTAATTAAGAGATAAAAGATTTAATGTGTGATAACCCACACCTCATTTTGTAGATGTATTTCCCTTTTTTTAACAATATTAAAAACACACTACACCGACAAGGCAATAATTGCATCTGCCAAAGATGATATATTTCATTCAACTCGTTAGAGTAGACCTAAATAAAATTTTGAATACCGATCCAAATCGAATGGGCTAATTGGGTAATTAGGTACAAACTGAAAATTGACATATTTGTGTACTAGTCCATGGAAATTTTAAATGAAGCAAAATTCAAAATTTAAGTACAAGTATATTTACATCTACATGCAAGATAAAGAATCAAAATTGTAAAATGGCTGAAACATGTACATGCATGTTCTTTTTGTTTGTATATACATTTATATGTAAGATCAAGACACCAAAACTGTAAAATGGCTGAAACAGACCTATGTACATGTATGTTCCATTTGTTTTTAAAACATTGTATTTTAGTTAATGGAATCTGAAGACAAATTCTGAGTCTGTCAGATTAACAGATTTATGGTGGAATAACAGACAAGTCACTCTATTTTAATGCCAGTTCTCATCAATTATTGTTAAAGTAAAACAGAAATAAGTGAAATAGGAAAGTAAATAGTTATTTCTAGTAAATCGCTAAGTAATTTTAAGATGTCAGAATATATTGAGTTAAGACTGGTTAAAATGGACTGTTGTTTTATTCTGGCTAACTGTGTGTGTGTATAGCATTTACTCTTCAAATGATTTTTCATTCACGGAGAGAGAGAGAGAGAGAGAGAGAGAGAGAGAGAGAGAGAGATGGGGTTTAATCTTCACCTGGCACAAACTAGGTCATTTTGGGACTAACATGGTCAAATTTTATTTAAAAAACTTGCTTGTGTATAGAAATCTCTAGCAACAGGAGGAGAGTGGAGGACAAGGAAAAATACACCTGGGTTAGACCCTACTCTCAGCATTGGCCAAACTTTGGAGCGAAACCACATTACATTACTTAATGTCATGACAGACCTTATGATCTAAAATGCATGAATTAAACCACCCCTTCCATTGGTTAATCCCTCATATCAACTAATCAACTAGAATGTCTGTTATATAACAACTCTTCCAGATCCTAGTGTTGTGAAGATACAAATGTAAGTAAAACGAAATTTTAAACCATAAAAAACGAAACGAAATAGGATCTGTGTTTTAATCAGATCTATACTACAACACATCCATTATAATATTAACATTAAATTGCCATCAGAATGATTTATTTTATATTTTAAATGGTTTTGTTTTTAACGAGAATTGTTTTATCTACAATTCTTGATACCAATCAAAGTCATTAAGTTAAATACCATTGTTTAACCATCATCCAATTTAGAACAAAGGCAATTAACTCAAATCATAAATATTTAATGACCTATGACCTTTTTTTGCATAGTCATTGAAGCCAATCTGTGAGACATCTCTACATTGTCATTGAAACCAATCTGTATGTTTTGTACATTACTGATAACATAAATGGAATGGGATCTAGAGAGAAATGGAGTTTAAAGTCCTCTCGACACAAATTAGGTCATTTCGGGACTAACATATGGTTTAATTCTATTTCAATATTTTATTTGCGCGTAGGGATCTTTAGCAGTGGGAGGAAACCCACGAAGTTGGACAGGCGACCCTACTCCTTGTCACGTAGAGCCGGTGAATCGAAACCATGCCAGTTGACTCAATAATAGACTTTATGACACAGCGCGCACACGCTAACCATTTGGCCATTTGTTTCCAAAATGAAATGAAATGGGGTTAAACTTCCTACTGTTTTGCTCTTAAACTGGGCTAATGAAGACAGGATCTTTTCCAGACTTCATTGCCAGTTGACTTGTGATTCCACCGAAATATCTCTTAAGACATCATACATGTATAAACCACTAATTATATATAAGGTAATCGAGGTTTAAACAATAGCAAGTACTACATGTATACATACAAATAAATATCAAATGAATTAAAGACTAAGAGAGAAAGAGAGAGAAATGGGGTTTTAAGGTCGACTCAACATAAACACAGTCATTTTGGGACCAACATGTTGCAATTTTATCAAAATAATGACTCACTTGAACAAAGACGGGAGGAAAGGGTAGGACTTGGAAAAAACCCTTGTTGCTCACTGTCACATACATGTACAAACTTGGGATTGAAATGACAACCCTTTTGATCTAAACGCATGCATTCGACCCCTCACCTCACCTCACCTCTTTTATTACATGGTATATAAATAGGTAATAAAATGTTAATTCATACAATTAAATGTTACAGTACTGTAAAGTTTGTTTTTATGTAAATTAGTATTGGCCTAAATAGGAAGTTTTTGGGTAGAATATTTTACTAAATGAACTGTTATGATAATTATGTTAATATCCTGTGTTATCAAGTAGTATATATATACATGTGTTTGTACAGGAATGCAACCATATCTACACTGTACCAGTACTACTTTCTTTGTTTACAAGGATGAAGAAATGAAATGAAAAGTGGCACTGACACTATGACCTACTCCTATATACATGTATCGAATTCCCCTCACTGGATCTGCCCCTGACTAATTCTAATTTAGGTTGAAATAACGGTTAAATGGAGTTCATATGATGTGTTATTTTGATTAATGATGAGGCAACCTTTAAACAGTTAAATTTTTGTTGTGAAAAGTTGAATAGAAGCTATATATATTTTTTTTTTCAGTTTTGGCTTGAACTCACGACTGTTGAACACATAATTGGTTAAACATCATCTCAACTAGCTTTATGTACACGTACATGTACATGTACAGGAAAATTTTGAATGGGAACAGATGATCATCTCACAAAAGAATTTAAATTATATGTAGTAAAATATACTGTATCAATTTTACCTGCTAATCTACATGTACAACACATCAATCAAATTAAAATACAGATCTATATTTTGTTTCGTTTTTTATACTATTGATGGCCTACGTATACACTACAGAAAGATTGGAATGGTTGTAGGGACTGTCGCGTCTGGGGTCACACAGACAGCATTTGATCGTATGAAGTCAGACATTTGATTAACCAATCTGCGTTGATGTTTCTGAGAGAGAGAGAAGAAATGGGGTTTAAAACGTCCACTTGACACAAACTAGGTCATTTCGGGACTAACATATGGTTTAATTTTATTTCAATAATTTGTTAGCATGTACATGTAGGGGTATTTTGCAGTGGGAGGAAACCGAATACCCGGAGAAAACCCACGATGCTGGACAGGCGACCCAACTCCTTGCTACGTACCACTGGGGATTTGAAAACACGGCAGTTGACTCAATGGCAGGCCGTGTGATACAGCGCGCTATCCATTCGGGCCATCCAACCCCTCCTGATGTTTCTAGTGGTTACCCACAGTTCGGTGCAAATCACACCAAAAACTCTCCCTAACAGACCTTTTCATTGGCTTATTCCCCACACAGGTTTGTAAGTGTAGTAATTAAAGACGAATAAAATTAAGTTTTGAACTATAAAAAAACAAACGAAATAGAATCTGTGTTTTTAATCAAATGGATAATAAATGTACATGTGTACATGTACCAATCATTGTTTTTAAGGCGAACGATTGCTCTTGAGTGCTTGCTGATCACTTGAATGTCTCCTTAATACCAGAATCACCCTTATTGAAACTGGGAGAGATTTTTTAGGGGATTTATTTCTTCAATTAGTTGATTAAGGGGAGCCTTTTTTTTTTTTAGCTCTTTTCCAAAATACAATCGACTAGGACTGATGTACATGATGATGGTTGGTTTACATATAATTTGATTTGATAGGGACAATGTAACTACATGGTGGACAGCGGGTGTTCTTTTATCATGCTTGATCAACTACAGAAATACGTTTGTGACTTCTACTTGTTCACCACCAGTCATGTATGACAATATATTTATTACTATTTTATAAATAATAGATTAGAAAACATTGAACAGCTTCTGTAGTTATAGAATAAGAACACAATTATGAAGATATTGATATGATAATAACAGACAGCTTTATGGGCATAATTCACTAGGTTTATTAATCGCAACTTTTCAATGGGGGTACTCTGAGTCATATATCGTCCTTATAACTTATAGATACATTAAGGAAGATTAGATCTCAGAACCGAGATATTAGCATTTGAATTTTCGACCTAGCCTCAATCATCATTACTAAAGTCTGTAAGATAAAAAAAAACATAGTTTCAATTATCCATTTTTGGATAAAATCATCAATGAGGGTTGAGCAGCGAATCGGATTCAAATCCAGTGAAAATCTAAAATCCATAAGATGACATCAAGAATTGAGTTGATTATGGTCTGGATATAAGTTCATCAATGTCTAATTAATGATTCATATAACATTTCTGTCCTAAAGAAAGACCTGCAATAGGCAGATTTATCTTTTCCATAATGTACATGTATGTTTGAGGATATCTTATTAATTATTAGTTTTCTTATATTATGAGTTGTAGATCCTTCTTACTTAATTATTAGGTTTCTTAGGTCTGACTAATGGTTAAATTAACACCATATCATGATATCTTCGACTGATTTCTGTTTGTTAATTACAGTACAGTAGAATCCGTATGAGCAGCCACTCCTATTCAGCGACATCTCCTTGTAAGCGGCCACAATAAATTCCCCCCGTAAAAATTCTATTGTTTCATCTCTTTATTCAACGGTCACTCCTCTAACGCGGCCAGCGGTCACTATTTTGCTAATGAATTTAACAAAACATCGCCCATTCAACGGCCATTGTTGAATGATACCATCTTGTCGTTCTTCCTAACACCCTCGCTAATCCCGTGAGTAGTAATCAATTAACTGGACTCCCACTGATCAGATAAGAAGAAATATGAAAATAATTATTAACCCCGGATTATCTGTTAATTAATCTTTTGTTTTATTAAATGACAAACCTGATAATTGTTTTCACACGTAACGGAACATTATCTGATACTGCTTGAATAAACTGAAAGTACCGTCTAAAAGCCGCTATGTTGTTAAATAGATGTTTTTAGCGCCACCTGTAATATTACAGAGTTACACCCCCTGTGAATCGGGAGCAAAATCAGCGATGTTTTTTGGTTCATGTGCTTATTTGATAAAATAAAGTTAATTCATCGATTTTCTTCACAAAAATGGATAAAAATTATCGAATACATCACAATGACAGACAGTAGTATTGAAGGTTGGTACAAAATGACAAGTTATGTCCGAGATTCAGCAACGGCCAAATTTACCGATGCAAGTGAAGTATTGGTGTTTGCTTCCAATGCATTCAAGCGTAATATTAATTGATGTCAGCACAAAAAAACATGAGATTTTACAAAAAAAGATAAATATCATCGAATGCATGACAATGATAGACAGTAGTATTGAAGGTTGGGACAAAATGACAAGTTTACAGAAGTTATGTCCGAGATTCAGCGACGGCCAAATTTACTAATGCAAGTGCACCCAAGCGTAATATTAATTGATGTCAGCACAAAAAACACGAGATTTTATTAAGAGGCCACTCCCGTTAAGCGGTCAATCGTAAAAATTCCCATGGGTGGCTGCTTAATGCAGATTCTACTGTAGTTACATGTAATTGTTACCATTTTGTTTTATCTTCTTAAGTGCATCATTGTTTGATAGCGATGAAAAAATCTGCATTGAAATGTTGCAGATAATAAACCTAGTGAATGTTATCTATAAAGCTATCAGTTATTAATACTGCTTTCACATGCCCTTTAAATATATCATTGACATGTTTAAGTTCTATTTTCTATCTTCAGTGGGAATCACGGTGGCAAAGTGGATAAGGCGCTGGTTCGCTAGCCTGGGGGTCGGGTGTTCGATCCCTGCATTGGCCGAGAAAGTTCATCTCGATTTTCCGGCGTGATTTCCCCTTGTCAGTGATACAGAAGGAGGGTCTGACAAGGACAGCTGCCTAGTCGTTCGGATGGTACGAAAAACCGCGGTCCCGTGTACACATTGGAGTGCACATAAAAGATCCCTTGGCAGTTGGAATTCGATATAAGAGTAGGCCGTAGCGCCGCTGCCCGGGCAAAATTACCCTCATAGCACACTGTATGGCGTATGCCCGTCTTCCATTAGCCCAGGTTAGGTGCATAAGAGTAGGACGTTAAACCCCATTTCATTTCATTTCTATCTTCAGTACATGAACAATCAGTGGTTCCCAACATTTCGTGCACATGTACAGTACCATGCCCCGACTCAACATTGCAAACTAATTTCTTTCCCTCTTTGATATGAAAACAAATTGAGTTTAATAAAATTAAATCTTTCAAATAAGATATTGATTTCTTCCAATAAAATTAAGTTATTCAAATAAAGTAATAAAGAATCATAGTACATGTAATTAGTTTAAGAAAAATCAATTTAGTGAGATCCATGTTAATGCAAAGTGTTTTTTGAAAATACAAGGCTCTAATTTAGTCAGTTTCAGTCGATTTCTTTTTTTCAATAATAAGTCACTCACCACAGCACTAAAACCACAAATTAACACAGGATAAACAGAAAATTGATAACGATCAGTTAATAGGGTTTAACCTCTTTGAGCAAAGCCGTAAACAAATTGCTGTAGAGGTGGTGCAAGACAGTCAGATACATGTACACAACATAATAATATGTATGGAGGAAGGGACTGCAGGCGTTTCTGACATTAATTTTTACGAAAAGTTTCTTTGTATTTGGTGTAAAAGTAATAATAGAACACATGAAGTTTTTTCTCATTGACATCATTTTTAATTTACCCCTGGGAATAACTGATGTAGATACATGTCCATGTAGCTGTATAGATGTACGTGTTTATAATTCTTCAATGAATGAATCACTTACATGTAATTGGCATCCTTGTGTAATAAGTTTTCAAAGATTGAAATTGAGTTTTTATCAAATTTTATTTAATAGTACATTTTATCAGATTTGTATCATAAATACCTTTGTACAGTGCGGTGCTGGGTCACTAACAAGAGGGGAGCCACTGTGGCAAAGTTGGTACGACACTTGAATTTCATGTGTTTGATCCCTGCATTGACCGAGAAAGTTCATCAGGATTTTCCACATAAATATCAGCATTTTCCAGCATGGTTTCCCCTTCTAAGTGGTGTAGAACTAAGGGCCTGACAAGGACAGCTAAGTCATTTGGATGGGACAAAAAAAAAAATGGGGTCCTGTGTATACATTGGCTTGCACGTGAAAGATCCCTTGGCAGTTGGAATTTGATAAAAGAGTAGGCCATAGTGTCGCTGTCCAGGCAAAATTGTATGGCATACGCCCGTCTTCAGTATCCTAGTTGCAGCAGACCAGTAGGGCATTAAACCCCACTTCATTTCATTAACAAGATGTTGTTTTCTATCCCGATGTTGGCACACATACCTCCTCATGATATCTAAAGCGAGGCGTCCCTTATTTCAAAAATTACAAATATGTAAATGTAATTCTCCATCACACATTTTATATAATCTTATAAAATATTCTTGGAAAAATGCCATCAACAATACCTCAAAGTCACAATTTCAAAGTCTGGTTATAAGGCACTTACTTGTCACAGACATCATCAGACACAACCCCTCTGGTGTTTTGTCTGGCTATAATTTATCTCTTTTTGTCTGTGTTTTATTGATATCATGTCCAGCATAAAGTTCTAAATGTGAGAGAGAGAGAGAGAGAGAGAGGGGGGGGGGGTAAGTCTACTCAACACACATCAGATCATTTCAGAACTAACATATGGATCAAATTTTATTTCAATAATTCGCTTGCACATACATGTATGTAGGGGTTTTTAACAGTGGGAGAAAATCAGAGTACCAAAGAAAAAAACCCAAAAGGTTGGACAGACGACCCTACTCCTTGTCACATACTACTGGAGTATTAAAACCATTGACTGGTAGTGAACGGTAGACACTGTGCTCTAGTGCAGTAGTCTAGCATTTTTTTTCAAGTGCAAGTATTATCTTTATTTCCAGTCCAGGCCTGATTTTCTGTTATTAAATACACATGCAAGTATGATGTGACAAGTTGGTATGGAGTGTTAAATATTTTAACTGGAATTTTCTACAATACAGAGTTTTGTTTGACACTACTGTGCACACAAGTCATGAAAATGTCTGAGAGCAGAATTTATGACCATTTAATTTGATTCACATTAAAATCATTTAATAATGAAACCGTATTATTAATTTGCCGATTTTATGTCCATGTGGATTTGGCCATACTTATGACCTTTTTAAGCCTTTTTGATAGAATTTATATAATCTGAATCCTACATGTACATGTACAATGTACATTGAACCAGTCCGAAAATCATACAAATACAGTGTAGATCACTGACATAAAATTCGTCACAAACATAATACATCTTAATACAATGTACATTGGTGCAAGTACAAGTACATACATGTAAAACCATGATCATATCATTATAGTTTTATCTGTCAAAATTTCAGATATACATGTGTAATGGAAGTTGTGAATTGTATCTGACATTTTTGACTTTGTGCCAGCAGCCAGACTTTAAATCAAGAAACATACTGAATATATAGGCTGATTTGGGACTGACAAAATGACAGGCACCAGAGGAATAGTACCTGACAATGCCTGAAATTAGGCCAACTTGTCCTACTCTTCTAAATAAATGTAAATATACTGGTACAACAAAGATAAGACACATGTACACCCCACAAAAAAGAAGTAAATAAAATATGTCTGTATTGTTTAGAGAGAGATTAATTGGGAATGGAGGAAATATGTGACAATGTTGACAGCGTAACACCTGATTGTATTGCCAGTAAGATGTAAGGTTTCATCAACTCAATATTAGTGTTTATACTACACACATGTTGTACTAGCTTATATACTGTATTATATATTGTACCCATGCCAAATACACTCAAAAATATTTATGTACACACACATGTATGAAAGTTTTTATCAAAAGATTTAATGTATAATATACTGGATTCATTTAACTGGAATGGAACAAGAAAGAATTTTCGAACTCTAACTTAAAAGCATTTTGATTGTGTACATGTACTGTTTTAATTGAAACCAAATGAAATGGGGTTTAACGGCCTACTTTTCTGCAATATCTTAACTACATGTATAAACATTTAATGTATGTAGTTTGCCTAAAAAATAAATCAGAATTCCTTTCACGGTTTGGTTTAAGATCAAGCCTGGAAATAAAGACACCTGTCACAGTCGTTGTTTTTTGTATTTCAGAGGAGAGCCAAAAAAAGCTCCCCTCAATCAACAAATTGAAAAAAATTGCTCTCCTAAAGGGTTATCCCAGTTTCGATAAGAGGAATGCTTTAGAAATTAAGGAGAGTGATTTAGAAATTAAGGAGAGTGATCTGATATTAAGGAGAGTGATTGGTAGATACATGTAAATGTTAATAAACCCCCAATTTGACTTTGTAAAGGAGAGTGATTTTCAATTTTAAGGGGAGGGAAAAAAACTCCCCTCGGTCGACATTCAGGTGAGCTGTAGGCGCTCGAGAGCGATCACTTGCCTTAAAAAACAATGACCGCACTGTCACTGATGATGTCTACCTCAAATTCTAGCTTTGTCAGGCACAAAACCTCTGGTGCCTATCACTTTGTCTGGCACTGATTTGTCTCTTTGATTCTTATTGATTTAATTAATACATGTCCGGCACTAAGTTGAAAATGTCAGGTACTATTTCATTAATGCCTGACATTTTGTCAGTTACATCTAAAACCGTTATTTCCAGCCAGGCCTTATGGTAGCAAGATCATGTAAAAGTCAAATACAACTTTTGTTTTAATATATATGACAATTCTTGAAAGTTACGCAATAAATTTGAGGAGTAAGTTTAATTTGTGGGGAGATTAAGTCTAAGAGGATAACATAACAAGCTTTTGTTACACTGTTTATAACTTGAGTTTCAAACAGTTTAAACTGGATGAGGATGTAACTCTTATTAATGCTCCTTTGTGGGTTCTTTAGTGGGAGCCATTGTGGTTCAGTGAGCAGAGTGCAGGCCTCTTAACATGGATTTCCCAGGTTCGAACCCAGTGTTGGACGGTGGTCCAGTAAGTGAAATAGTGTAAGGGCTACCCAACCTGGCCAAGAAAGCTCTTCAGGATTTTCGGCCATGGATTCTCCATGTCCCTAGTAATTTGGATGGGATAAAAAATGGGTTTCTGTCTACATGTTGAAGCGCTAGTACATGTAGTTACAGAACCCTTGGAAGTTGGAATTTGAAAAAAGAGTTAATCTCCAAAAGCTTAGTTTGTGCAGAAAAGAAAGAAGTTACATGTACATATAATTAATTCCTATTTCAATTTACAATGCCGTAATATAAATTGTTGTTGCATACATGCATTTGTATCATTTACATGATGGATGACAGGATGATGTGGTAATAAAGCTTCTGTCAGGGAAATTATCTACATCAAATTTCTTACCTTATAAACTTGTCCATAAGTTCCATTACCAACAACCTCTATCAGATCGAATATTCCAGCTGGATCCTGTATAAAATCAATATAAAAATATGGAATTTCAAACAAAAATAAAATTAGGAGAATGATAAAGATAGAAATATTGTTTACGTGAACGTTGAACAATGTAAGCCTACACGTGTACATATTACGAGCGGGAAGATTTAAAGTACCGTATGACAAACATCTACAACATATAATTTACATACATGTAATAATGTTATGGAAAACCATAAAATTGAACCAAACGTCAAAGCTTACAGAAAAGTTAGGCCTACATTTTTTTCATTTATCTCAGCATTCTTGGAAACAGACCAAAGCAAAGCTAAAATCTTTGCATTGTGGCAGAATTATGACATTGGAAAATGATTGAGTTGAGATCCTGAATTCCATACTTAATTTGGGCTATCTGTCAACACTTACATGTACATGTAGCTCCGCTTGAGAACAGACACTAAGCTAGTCGACCGAAATTTAAAGTCTTAAATCAAAGATTCTGGTTGAAAACACTAAGTATACTTTGAGAATTTTTTAAAGTATTTATTCTGCTTCCATTTTATAAAATTGAAAAAGTTTATTTTGTCTGTATGTATGACAGATGTGAAACAGAGTAGAGCCATATTACAAAAAAGTATACTAATTTTTGAATATGGTGGGAGATACATGTATTTAGGGCAGAGATCTAAGGATGTGTTCACAAAAACAAAAGGGACAGAGGACATGTCCATGGAGTTATCATGCTAAACAATGGTTTGCTCATATGAGACAATTTTAAGAGTGTTGAGTTAAAGGAAACAAGGACTGATTGGTAGTGGAAAAACAAGCATCATAAATAATCCCCTGGAAATAAATTCAAATAATAAGGCACCTGTTTTATTGTCAATGTCAGACACAATTCGTCAGTCATTTTGTCTTTCACAGATTTGTCAAGTTTTCTGTGTTTTTGTTGCTTTTATCACCGTAAAATACACCTCTAGCACGAAGTTCAAAATACATGTATATAAGGTACCAGTGTCAATGTACCATACATGTAGTTCATTAGTGCCAGATATTTTGTCATCATTATTTCCCGGGTAAAGCTTTCTGTTTATCAGTAAATGAAACACTAGTACCGGTACTAATTTTTTTTTTTTACTCAGTCCTAACACAACTCTGAAAAGTACTCAGAGTTAAGTTTTAATAAAAGCTCAAAATTTCAGCACTGAACAGAGTCAAGGCACCCTCGAGTTGATACTGCAGAGAGAGAAATACATGTAGGGTTCAACGTGCAGTACTCAACACAAACTTGGTCATTTCAGGACTAACATAATGTATGGTAGGCGTCTTTAGCACTAGTGGGAAGAAACCGGTCATGGTTCGACAGGCAACCCTACTCCTTGTCACAAACAATCAGGGAATCAAAATCAGGCTACTTGACTCGATATGACAGACATTCTGATTCAATGCGCACATACTGTATAAACATTCGGCTACCCCTTTTATACTGTAACTGTAGCCTTTATTATGTATCCACTCCCCCCCTACCCCCTTCATACTTTGGCCTTTATTATGTAACAATGCATGGTCACTGACCATTAACACTTTAGCCTTTATTATTTAACAATAAATGGTCACAGACTATTAACAATATCAGAATTTAATTCCTTCGATAAGTTGAAACACTTGCAAATAAAAGTTTGTATTATCTTAGGGAAGTGCTTGCTACCAAATATGACAGTTACCAATAATACTTAAATCGTTTAATTTATCAAGGAATTATGTCTATGATGGTACATGAATTGCTGCCAAATTAATTTGTCTTGATAACTTTCAAGAACTATTAGGGCCTATATTTTGAAAACTTTCAGCAACTATCAATATGAATTCACATTGACCTAATTATAAGGTTCCCATGCTGTCCCTCTGTGACAGTTTAAGTCATATATAATTAACAGATGAAAGTTACTTAGAAGCAGATTATCTATCATCAGTATCAATTAAAAGTAGGGCCTATCAATCAATTAATTATGATTTATCACAGATTAAGGATTAATTGATTAATATTCCATGCTGTTATTCTGGTATATCTGGTAATATTAAATAACTACAAAACTTAAGGTAAAAGACAAAAAAAGGGTTAATAGGTTTAGTTCTGGTCAAATATTGACGAGCATGAGTCAGTCTTTGATAGAAAATGAATGTTATGAAAATAGGGACGGGCACCTGCTTTGTTGACAAAGAAAGATCCCTTCAAAATCGTTTGTCCCCAAGTTCCTATGTAAATTTCAATTTCCAAAATTCATGATAAATGTGCACTTTAATGAATTAGTTATAGAAATACATACCCGTAGGCTAGATAAATCTATATCATCTAGACTGACATTAACTGATGTTTGTGTCGCCATTTTGAGTCTGGGATATGAACATTCAGACAGTCCCTTCCGTCCAGACAAGCCCTCTTGATCTCCGATTTACTCCTTTATTTGAGGTACAACTAGGTCGTAAATCTTTCCATTTAGAGATGAACAATCCCTCTATCACTTGCAATCTTTCTCGAGAGAAAAATATCACTTGCAAACGATTAAAATAACATGATAAATGCTCTATTTACTGATCAGATTTTCGGCTATTCCCAAGCAATAACTGCATTCTGGGTAAAATTTCACAAGGGAAATCACTCAAACTAAAATCATCATGGACGGATCAAACGTGTTTTATTTGCAATTATTCACAGCATTGGTGTCTGTTTATTTTGAGATTTGTTCGGGCTAGTTGATAGTTTCTCAAAGTTAAATAAAAGCATGAATAAAACACAGGAGATGTTTTTTAACGAGATGACAACCACTTTGTGAAGGTTACATGCCAAGGGAGATAACTCCATTGTTGTGCTCTTTTTGAAGGATGACAGATTCTTAAAGATGTTTTGGCACCAACCAAGGAGTATTAATACTCCTAGGCACCAACAGCCTTTTTCAAGTACCGCAGTAATTTTAAACGAATTAAACAAAAATTATTCACTGGCGGGCACTTTAAAGTAGCCAAGAGCTAATCATGGTGATAATGTAGACTGATCATTTTTTGTCTTTCCTGCATCTTGGATTTTCTAGTATGGTTTCCCCTTAAGTCAATGATACAGTTTTGTTCAAATATGACAAAGAATCGAAGTCCTGTGTAGCCTATAAATGGCTTACATCTAGGCCTATCTATGAGTTTTGCTACCGGTACCGTACAATACTTTGTCTCTTAATGTAGCAGAACGTCTTATCGGTAGAAAGGGGGATTACGTGGCTAAGACGCTGGCTCGCTATCCTGGAGGTCGAGTGTTTGATCAATGCATTGGTCAAGAAAGTTCATCCAGATTTTCTGGCGTGGTTTCCCCTTGTCAGTGATGCAGAATGGAGGGCATGACAAGGACAACTGTCTAGTCATTCGAATGGTACGAAAATCTGAGGTCCGATGTACACATTGGTGTGCATGTAAAAGATCCCTTGGTAGTTGGAATTCGAAATAAGAGTAGGCCGTAGTGCTGATGCCCGAGCAATATTTTCCTCAGTCATAGCACACTGCATGGCGTATACCCGTCTTCATTGGCCCAGGTTAGGTGCTTTACTTTCTACTTTCAAATTAAAAAATCAATTTGATGATCGTTTGCCGTTTTATAGCACAACAACTTATAATAATAAACACAAACAACAGTTCTCATTTATTTCATCAACAATTTGTTTTAAAAAGACATTAATGTATAGCATAACGTTCAATTTTAAATTCCATCTGATTTTATTTATGTAAAAAAATATATCACATGAACATTATTTCATTAAACCAAAAAGACCACAAAAGCACAAGGGCAAATATTTATGATTTTATCAAACACACAGTTCTCTAGCTAGGTAGAGCCATGGTGGCTCAGTGAATTGGGGCTGGCTCACTAACCAGGTCTGGGGTCGTTATGCCAGAGAGAGAAATAGGGTTTAACGTCCACTCGACACAAACTAGGTCATATTGGGAATAACATATGGTTTCAATTTTATTTCAATAATTCGCTTGCGCGTAGGGGTCTTTAGCAGTGGGGGGAAACCGGAGTGCCCAGAGGAAACCCACGAGGTTGAGAAGGCGCCCCTATCTCCATGCCATATATGCTCACACCAGGGATCGAAACCACAGCCGCAAGCCAGAGGGGACCGGCCAGCTAGAGGTCAAAGCACGACACTCTAGACCACGAGGCCATCCCAACCCCCCCCGCAATGCCACAGTCAGGACAAAATTGCCCTCTTTTCACACCATATGGTGTATGCCCGTGTTATGTGTTTTTTGATCAAAGACATCTCATAAATAGTTATTGAAAGTTGAGTAAATTCTTAACTTAGGTCTGAGGATGCTTTGTGAAATTGGGGCAAGGTTGTCTGAGATATCACCTGCTGTGGGAGCAAAATAGGGAGATGGGGGTTTAATGTCCATCAACACAAACTAGGTCATTTAGGGACTAACATATGGTTCAATTTTATTTCAATACATTGTAATTTGCTTCCACATAGGGGTATTGCTCTGAGGAAGGAAACTGGACGACCAGAGGAAAACTAACAAGGTTGGACAGACGCCCCATACTCTGTTACATTTACCTGAGGAATTGTAACAACGCCACCTGACTCAAAAACAGACTGTAAGAATCGATGATCCAACGCGATGGAAGAAAAAGTTAAAGCTGCACAAAAAAAACCCAATCTAACATACAATTCAGGTCTTAACCTGTAAGGTAGTAAATCTAAAAATTGTACAAGACATTAACACAAGCAAGTAATTTGATGAATTACATTTTACTTATGGCCAGTCACCATTTGTCTATAATAACAGTGGCTCTCAAAGTGTGTGCACGAGCATGCCCTAGGTGTCTATGTGCACCCTCTGGCACACCGGATGGCATATGCAGGGGCGGATCCAGGATTTTCAGAAAGTGGGGGTGTGCTGCACCAAGTTGGGAGTGCGAAGCCCGACCCATGATTTTTGAGTGGACAAAAATGCCCACAAGGACTAATTTCATACTAGTACTGTAAATTACGATTTCCAACCTAAACTGTTTTTGTTCTCCTTTTCCCGCAAGAATATATGGAGCTAAAAATTGTTTGCCACCGCAAAAAAATAGAAGGGGCGTGCGCCGGGTGCGCCCCCCTCTGTATCCGCGCCTGATATGCCTGACTTAATTAGCCCAGTTGGTGCAGAAAAGTAGGTAGTTAAACCCCCATTTTATTCATTCAAAATATTGGATATATTATAACAGAATGAACATTATATATGATATAATAATTAACAATCTATATATATTTTGGTTAAACTGGATAACCCTTCTTTCAGAATCTCTGACTAAAGGCATTACCTAAACCACTGATTTACAATTGATTGAAATAAGCTGACATTTTGAATTACATACAGGTCTGCTTTTGAAGATTTTGAAATTATTCTAGGTATTCAAGGCCATATAAAAAAAATGTCTTGTTGTTAGATACTGTCACATCAATAACCGAATCACAGATTTAGGCTATTTAAAAAATGCTCTTACAAAAATTACTACACATTTATAGGTATTACATCCAAGGGATGTAAGACGTAACTGAACATTATTTCTTTGACAAATATATTTCTTAAAAAAACCTTAAATTAGTTATTTTTTTTCCGAAAGGATTTTCTGCCAAACTGGGTATATCTTGTAAATAGACTAATGGTGTGTCAGTCCGAACAAGTTGCTAAACCCTGCATTAGTTATTTATTGGAAAGGATTATCTGTGAAACTAGATATATATTTTTTGTATAGTTGAATGCTGTGTCGGTTTTAATAAACGCTATTAATTAAATTAATCAGAGATCAAAACTGGAATTAAAAACATTTAATTCCAAACGTTAACTTCCTGGGTTCATCTTCGAGGACCATTCGTTGAAACCGCCTCCAAAATGTCTTGCACTGTAAAACAAAATGATAACAGGTTAAAGTAACAAAATGTTATCAGCAGGTTCATGGTACTTTGATAAATCATAACAATCGGTTCATGGTACTTTTATAAATCATAACAATAGGTTCAAGTAACAGATAATACTTTGATAAATCATAACAACTGGATCATGGTACTTTGATAAATCATAACAATAGATTCAAGGTACTTTGATAGATCATAACAATGGGTTCAAGTAATAGCTACTTCTTTGATAGATCATAACAATGGGTTCAAGTAATGGCTACTACTTTGATAAATCATAACAATAGGTTCAAGTAATGGACACTACTTTGATAAATCATAACAGTAGATTCAATTAATGGACACTACTTTGATAAATCATAACAATAATGGGCTCTAGAAACCTGTACTACATTGATATACCATAACAAACAGTTCAAGTTTCTAAAAATAAGTTATCGATTCTACTTTGATAAATCATAACAATAGGTTCAAGTAATGGACACTACTTTGATAAATCATAACATTACACTATAAACCTCAGAATGCCTCGTTCGGCATTTCTGTCCAAACGAGGTAAAAAAAAATGCCTCGTTTTTGGAATGAGGTATTTTGTTCAGAACGAGGCTTGGTAAAATGCCTCGTTTACTAAACATGTTTTTTTTTCAAGATAGTTATTAGCGGTATTTGCTATCAGCGAATTTGTGAAAATTAAAATTTATGTTACTTAATACAAAAATAAACCAGTCCAAACTATGATATTACAATCAGAGAAATAGACAAGACAAGAATACACACCATAGGTGGAGGTGTTAAACTATTGAAGACATTCAACTACCTTGATTAATTTATTGCCCAATCAGGTATAGGTGTTAAGTAACAACTGATGTGTTGTGAAAGCTAAATTGGGGTTGTAAATCAATCAAGGTAGCTGTGTGACACCTCCACGTAACTGATATCGCAGACAACAAAATAGTGTTTATCTGATTTAAATACAACAAATAATCCATTCTTATTAATCTAAAAAAGCATTAAATTTCATCTCATATTTCCAATACGCCCGTTTATTTTTTATATTTATTGCAAACAAATAACTTGACCATAGCATTGACTGTTTCTTTTGAAACCCCATAACATTGCACAAAATATTATTGGAGCAAAGTTATATGAATGCACAGCGATAAATTTGTCGGCTTTACACCAATTGTCAATTAAATGGGAAATAAAGCATACCTCATACATTAAAATTTAATTAAAACGTTTTATTATGAAGACAGATGGGTATTAATAATGAGAAAATAATTTATGGTATGGCGTGTATTCTTGTCTTGTTTATTTCTCTGACTATAATATCATAGTTTGGACTGGTTTTATTTTCGTATTAAATAACATAAATTTTATTTTTTACAAATTTGCTGATAACAAATACCGCTAATAACTATCTTGAAAAAAACACGTTTAGTAAACAAGGTATTTTACCCAGCCTCATTCTGAACAAAATACCTCGTTCCAAAAAAAGGGCAAATTAAAAAAATACCTCGTTTTGGAACTGCAGACAACAAGGCATTTATTTTACCTCGTTTGGACAGAAATGCCGAACGAGGCATTCTGGGGTTTATAGTGTAAGGTTTAAGTTACAGATTCTACATTGACAAATCATAACAATAGGTCACAAAACTACTTTCCAATGGGAATTTCTAATCAACAACACCACTACTCTAATTTATCATTTTCTATTTATTATGGACTTTGAATCTAGTTTCCCGAAAGGATTGATGATACTAAAGAATTTAATATGCCAGTATTTAAATAAAATTAAACTTTACTTTGCCCTTGTAATATTTTAAATTTTTGGGGGGTTAATTGCTAATCAATTTACAAAAAAGCAGTTTTAATATACAAGACGGCCAGTCACTGAATTTATCATTCTGACAATTAAAACATATTTTAGAGAATACAAGCAGTAAGATAAAATAAAAGGTTGAAAATAAAAGTTAAAATGCGAAAAGTAAAAAGCTGATGGAAAGAAAATACTTTCAAATAAGGTAATGAAGAGGGTAAAATCACATGCACACGCCTTTCCAAACAACAGCTAACATCGGGTATGAATGAGGGAAAAAACATGCTTGCTACATCATTTTCTGTCTCTATCCTCTTGCTTAAATATTCTAATTAATTCCAACTGCAATTTTTCAATTGGAAACTTACTTTTTAAATCCTAATTCTAAAGCTTTTTGTAAAGCAGCATTACTTCGGGCACCTGCTTTACAGCTGAAAACTAATGGAACCTCTTCTGGTTCACTTATATCTATAGAATATAATTTCTGGAACTTGTTAGGTGGCAGACTTAAAGCAGAGGGAACTTCTTTTACTGGCATTTAAAAAGAAAATACATCAAAATGAAAGCAGAGCATCTCAATATTTGCAAGCAAAATAAATGAAAGTAAAAGTGCTAGGCGATGATTTCATGTGTTAACCAATACATGACAAAACATAGATTAGGGCTTGCCAGGCCACCCAATACGGCCAGCAGCAGCAAAGTTTTCTTACATTAAAAAGATAACTCTAGAAAACCCAATTGAAATTTACAAAATGAAATTTTTGAAATTCAATTGTGTTCTTCGTAGCCAATTAAACAATTTCACTTTTAAGTTTATCAAAAAATGTATCCTGAAATTTGTTCTGTTTTCAAGATTGCAGAAATTATTAACTTTGAAATTTACTATCAGAAAAACGGACATGGGTGACCACAATATACATTCACCACAAATGGGGCGCATGTACAAACTAAGCTGCTAAATTTGGCTTTTGCAGAGACATTAAGCAAGAGCTCTTTCAATGACTTACTGTTTGAAGCCAATCTTACGAGCAATAGCCATGGCAGCATTACTCTTAATGGGTCCAAGTCCCACAAACACAAGGTTAAGGTCATGGGGTTGTGGTTTGACAACCTTGTACTTCTGCATAAACAGACCGTCGTCCATTAGCAATCTCTTCTTTACTTGACCTACTGTTTAAATTATAAATAATGGTTGTTCTTGAGTGTTGAATTGAACTGAATACAATATATAGTGTACGTCTTTCTATTATAATTTACTACAGACTGGTTCAGACTCTTTTGAGTCTCATTTTAGACAACACAGAGAAGGCAGGGAACAGCAAGCTACTTCTGTTAGATTTTAGTTCATCTTAATTTCAATAATAATACACTTGACCCTTTCAGTCATTAATTAACAGTAGGAGAAAACTGGATTAAAACAACGCATAAGAAGACCACAGGACTACCCAACCCCCTCGAAACACACACATGATAATTCTTATTTTTGCAAGGCGCAGTGAGAAGCTTTCATCCAGATATCATTATTTCCGCTTTCTCGTCTTAAAACACCAAACTCACAACAATTCTTAATGTATTATGATTTTGTCCTATTCAAAAAGAGATGAAATAGAATGGAGTTTATCCGAACGTGCTGCTTTCTTCACCAACTTGGCTGATGGACCAGGGAAATTTTGCCCAGACAGCGGTACTACCGCCTACTTTTATACCATATTCTCTTACATGCACGCAACATGTACATAGAAACACAGTCTTTCGTCTCATTCGAACAACTACCCTTTCAACGAGTAAAGACCTTTTTATATTCAATTCCAATTTACCACTAATAAGTGAGAACCATTTTTTAAATATCCTGCAGGATTTGGGGATTTGAAACCAATACATTCCAGTCTTGAGTCTCGTTTCCTGGAGGCATATCTATCATTTTAGGATTGGACAAACCGACAATCACATAATTTAATTCCCTTTCATCAAACCCTTCCATAAGTTAAACTTACATGGAATATTAATTGCATTTGGTATTTTCCCATCTGTCTCCAGTTCTTCAGGTTCACGCACGTCAATAACTTGAATGTCTTGGCTATTTAGAAGTGCTTGAAATTCTTCAAAACTGAGATTACGGCCATTATCCGTGGAGTAAGTTTTTCTTGTTATAATACATGATTGACGCAATTCTGAAAAACAAAGAAAATAGCAATCTAATTTATCGTTCTTAGCTATCATCAAAATTGGCACATTGAAAAGACAAAAAGAGAGAGAAATGGGGTTTAATGTCCACTCAACACAAACCAGGTCATTTCGGGACTAATATATTGTTCAATTTTATTTCAATAATTTGCTTGCGCATACAGGTCTTTAGCAGTGGGAGGAAACTGGATTACCCGGAGAAAAACCAGGAGGTTGGATACAAAGGTGTTTTATAGCTGAGGCACTGGAGGTGCCAGCCTCCTCGCGAAAAAAATCAAAGAAGTTGAAAAAATAAAACGGGAGAAAAATGCTGACAAAAGGGCCCCTCTGGCCAAGGGAAAGGGCTCCCGAGTCCGAGTCAATCGTTTTCTATACACTGTTACTGTCGAATCTACTACTGAATGAGAATGCAGTAATTGCATTGGCATGGAAATCATCAATCTAGACCCCCCTCCCCCGCGAAAGAGGGCCCTCAAAATAGTACAGCCTCCGCCATGATAAGCCTTAAAATGCCCCTGGTTGGATAGGCGACACTACTTGTTGTCATGTACAGGATGGAGTCGAAACTACGCCAGTTGACTCAATGACAGACCTTAATGATACAAGGCCCAAGCGCTAACCGTCCGGCCACCCCAGGGGGGCTGGGATGGCCTAGTGGTCTAGAGTGCCGCGCTTCGACCTCTAGCTGGCCGGTCACCTCTGGCTTGCGGCTGTGGTTTCGAGCCCTGGTGTGAGCGTATGTGGCATGGAGATAGGGGTGCCTTCTCAACCTAGTGGGTTTCCTCCGGGCACTCCGGTTTCCTCCCACTGCTAAAGACCCCTACGCGCAAGCAAATTATTGAAATAAAATTAAACCATATGTTAGTCCCAAAATGACCTACTTGTGTCGAGTGGACGTTAAACCCCATTTCTCTCTCTCTTTCTCCGGCCACCCCATCCCCTGGCACATTGAAGAAACTAATTTTTGTTAGTAGGCCTACCGTACCGTACCGGTAACACATTCTGAAAACTTACATTCAATTGGTGTTTGTTCATTTTATGTACAAACAAGCCTCACGTCTCTGGAACAATACCTAAGATATTTATATAGAATCTGTTCATCATTGACCTTATCTAAAAGATGCATTATCTAAGATTTACAGAAAAAGAAGCGGACTGTTCTTGCTATAATGGTTCAAAACTAGATCACCAAAAATGAGTATTTTGTGAATTACTTGAAAATTACAGGTTTCAGACAGCTGATGCAGTTAATGTTGTATTATTTTTATTAATCCAAGTAAGGCATTTAGCATGTACAGTACATACATACATGAGTCCATGAGAATATTCAGGCCTTTTTTAAAGTTTTATCGCCAGTCTCCTGGCAGAAAATTCTGTCTTGGAAACAGACATGTTAAAATATGGTGGACATTGTCTAATCCACTCAATATCCAAGCCATCCGACAATTTAGAGAGTTTATTATTATTGGTTTGTCATGTGACTGAGAGTATTTGTGAGCCAATTCTTATTTTTTGGCATTTGCACATGTGACTTTGAGAATGAGGAGATATTGGGACGGAGTGTTGGGCCTATGTGAAAGATTTACAAAATCTACATGTAAATACGAGAAAAAGAATAAATAAGTCTGATTATCCTGTCGATTTTGCACTTTTTCTCTCAAAAATACAGGGTAAATTATTGTATCCGAGAGCTGGAAGTTACCGTTCTGTAGTCGTCCAGGGGAGACAAATCCATTTAGCTGGCCTTTTTCATGTTTCGCTAATCCTAAATGTCTTCGAAAAACACATTCTTGCGAATGAAACTGTCTTCTAGACACTGATGTCGTGCTCTGCAGGCATTTTAAACGTCCATTTATATTAGATATTGCGTCTTGTTTCGCAAGTAAACGTATAATGCTTCGATTCATCGTCCCTTGATCTTTCTCTGTCCTCAACGGTGTTGAATGTCAAGGTCGCAACAAAAAAAAGACTGACAAGGTCGTTGATAATGTTTTAGCGGGAAAACTAAATGACGCAGTTGTCAGGATTCTTTTTCTTAAAATTGCCTAGTGATTATTAGACGTGTTTTATTCTAACTTTGTGTAAAGAGCCTATTACAAACCATTATAAATTCGTCGTAAACGGACTATTACACTCAAGGATTTTTAGTTGGTATTTCCCCCATGTTGGCTACTGGTAGGCCTATACTCCTATAGGCTAATTAGGGATAGGGTTAATAGGGTTGGGTAGCATACGCTCTATTCTTTGTAGCTTTAAAAAATACGAACATAGGTCTAAAAGCACATAGCAATGTAATATCTATATTTATAAAGGGATATACATTCAATTTTTTTTATTGTAATTTCCAATCAATATTTAGGCCCATCTAGGCCTATTTGATCATTTTTTAGGCACGGGAACATTCTATTGAACGGCAATCGTTTGCTTTTGCTTGGTACATTTTCCACGTTTTTATTTTTTTTAATATTATTTTTTCGTTTGTGAATCAGCCATTTTTAATCGCTTCCGCATTGTTCTGTTTTCTTTGTTTATTACAAACGGCGCCCAAAACAATAAAATCTATGTGTCTTAACTATTCGATAGGCCTATCTATAAGATATCAACACCATTATGGATTCAAGTTGACCTAGTATAGTATTGGATTCTAATTTTGTGTTTTTAATTTTGAATAATTTTGGATAATATTGAATTAGAGGTTTCGCTCCTTTAAATCACATGTTCAATAAAAATAACCTAGCACTTACTCATAACTCAGAAACTAGAGTGGCCTTGTCGTATTTATAGTTGATGGAATATTGGTTATTTGATAAAGAATGATTTACCTTATTGGGTTACATGCCTAGGTGTATATTTCTAGGTCAGCGAAACACAGATAACGCTGAGTGTAACCAACTGTAGACTATAGCTTTTGATTTCGTCAAGGACCACAGGTGGGGTATATAGGGCTATCGAAAATTTTATTACTTGCAGAATACCATGGATGCATATATAATAAACTGCTAAACCTACTGCACATATCAGTCACATTGACATTGCCTACGATATCACTCTTGGTGGATGTGGGCGTAACTCCAGGAAAGAACGAACGATCACGTTGATATACATGTGTTGCTTTGACAAACTGTTTTGGTGTTGGCCGAGGAAGTTCATCGTCACTTTCCGGCGTGGTTACCCCTGGTTTAAGAGCGTTTTAGTCGTTCGGATGGGACGGAAACCAGAGGTCATATGTACACGCTGGCTTGCACGTAAAAGAATCCTTGGCAGTTTGAATTCGAAATAAGAGTATTACCTTTTTTTCCCATTTTCGCTACACCGAGAAGAAATAAAGAAATAAATATTAAAAATGTTCTTTTTTTTCAGACACAATAGACACGAAAAATAAATAATCAACTAAAAGACTAGTAGAATGCATTTTATAGATAAATAGACGATAGCTGTAAGAACGCACAAAACAGATTTGAATTTTGCCACCATGGAGTTGATGGCACAAAGTAACATGAAGTTCGGTCTAGATATCTTGAAGACAATACCTTCCAGTAAACCAACTGAAAATATTTTTGTCTCGCCATTTAGTATCCAGACTGCTATGGCCATGTTATATCTTGGCACCAGGAATAATTCTAAAGCAGAAGTAGAGAAGGTTTTATATTTTAATTTTGATTCTGTTCATGGTTCTCTAGGAGAATATTTACAAATATTGAATCAAAAACAATCATCATTTGCCTTGACTTCAGCTAATCGAGTTTTTATTAATGATAAATATAAATTTCTAGAAGAATATCTTCAGACACTACAAGCTACATACAAAGCTGAGGCTCAAACCTGTGATTTAATTAGCAACGCTGAAGGAGAGAAAGATAAAATAAATAAATGGGTAGAAGGAGAAACCAATTCTAAAATAAAAGATTTAATTCCGTCTGGTATGTTGAATCCATTGACGGCCATGGTTTTAGTTAATGCTATCTATTTTAAAGGCAACTGGGAGAATCAGTTCGAAGTGGAAGACACACGATCTGAAGAATTTTACATTGATCCCTCGTCACATGTAGATGTTCAGATGATGAAAATGATAAGGAAGTTTAAATTCGGTCAGAGTGACAACCTCGGTTGTAGTATTCTTGAGTTACCTTATGTAAAGCAAGAGTTGAGTATGGTTCTTTTGCTACCCCAGCAAATTGATGGTGTAGCGTCATTGGTGAATAATTTAACTCCCAGTAAACTGAACAAATTAATGAGAGAAATGGAGGAAGTTAAAGTGGATATTGCTCTACCTAAATTTAAACTTGAAGCTGATTTAAACCTGAAAGAAGTGCTGATAAATCTGGGTTTATCTGATATATTTGATGCAAGTAAAGCTGACCTGTCAGGAATTGATGGCACCAAGGAGTTGTATGTATCAGATGCCATTCACAAAGCTTTTATAGAAGTTAATGAAGAAGGTACTGAAGCTGCTGCTGCTACTGCTGTGGTCAAGATGAAAAGGAAGAGAGTGATGCCCAAAATATTTCGTGCTAACCATCCATTCATTTTCTTTATAAAAGACAACATAAGTGGGATGATTTTATTTTGGGGGAAATTGCAGAATCCCAAAAACCAATAATCTTAAGTCAAAGAATTCCGTTGATAAACTTATATATCAATGGACGACGTTGGTGCCAAATCTGTTTGATGAATTTATGAATAAAATTTTAAAGATTTGTATGAAAATGTCATCACTAATCAGTTTTTGTAAATTAATCTCTTTTGTTAGTATAACATGAATTATAAAGGTTGGGATTGGAGTCGGGCAAGCATTACCTCTTAACTGTATCATAGCGTAAGGTCATCTTCGTTGGCCATTTGGGGTAGACAAGCATGAAATTAAACCCCATTGCATGTCATTAACCTTTTCCGGGACGGCTTAATGGTTACGACACTCTGGGTTCATTTTACGAAATAGGGACCCTCTTCCGGGAATACCAGGGCGCCGAGTTTACAAAGCCTTCTCAGACTTAAGTTGAGAATTCACCCAAAATTGTTCGTCTTATTTTAATTAAAATATAGCTCTTTATGCATTTTTGTTGTTTTTACAACAAATACATCAATAAGAAAATATGTACAAAGTTTTATGTTTCTGGATCAAAGATATTTCTCATAAACAGTGATTGAAAGTTGAGCAAATTCTGAATGCTTTGTGAACTCGGAGCCAAGCGTTTCGACAAGACTTGTTCGCTAGATTCGGCCTTTTCTTACATTGTATTTTCGGAGAATCGCGCTTTCGCAATAACCCGTTACTGCTTTTATGACAACACAAAAGAAAGAAAATACGGCATATGCCTTTATACACAATGATGTCTAGGATAATACCATGCCAATTTCCAGGGCTGTCAATCAGAATCACGCACAGCGTCACCCCACACCCATCAATATAAATTTCGTTTTAGTTCTATACTTATATTCATTATACCAACTATTTGTTGATGCTTATAGACTTATTATATAACATTGTACATCCCTTAAAGGGACAATAACACTCTTGCTGGCTTGGCAGCTCTAGAAAATAAATAATAGTCTTATTCTAAGTACTAGATGTTTATTTGTCCTACCTATTCTGTAAATTATCCATTACATCACATTTTACTTGTTCAGAGGGTTCGAAAATATTTTAAAATCCAAGTCACATTTGAAAAGGTTTACGTTAACCTTTTCAAATCATGTAGTTGAATTTTTCCAATTCTTTAAATTAGGTGTGTTAAGATGAAATTTGTATCATCAATTAATTTGAATATTGTAAAACAACACAATTTGTTGGCCAGAATAAAGATTGGGACATATTATTCAATTACAACAAGAGTGTTATTGGGGCTTTAACGTTCACTTCAGATGTTAGCTTATAATTGTCAACCTGATTATAATACAGATCTATATTTCGTTTTTTTATCCTTCCGATGGCCTACAGTACGACATGAAGATCTGACTTTTGACCCTATGACGTCAAACATTGCTTAAAACGGCAATTACATATTTTTTAATTATATTTTTTAAAATCTATTAAAATAAAGCCCTAAAATAGATTGTATCTATAAACAGTCCTACCTTGTTAAAGAATAATCCTATTAATCCTATAATTCACTATTGCCAGTTGAGAAATTGGCAAAAGTATCATTTTCAACTTCAAATTCAAACGTTTGAAGATCACCATTGCGTGGAGGGGAATGGGAAAACAAGGGAGGTAATTCAAGTAATTGTGTTATTATTTTCTGTGTCGGGGATTTTTATGCCTGTAAAGTATTGCCCATGGTCGTATAATAGTGAGTTGACAACCTATTGAGCAAAACACATAGAAATAATTATGTTTTGACTTTCTTAGAAAATATGAAATTTCCGCTTTGGCAAAAATATCATTTTCAACTTCAAATTCAAACGTTTGAAAATTCGCCATTGCGTGGAGGGGAATGGGAAAACAAGGGAGGTAATTCAAGTAATTGTGTTGTTATTTTCTGTGTCGGGGATTTTTATGCCCGCTAAATATTGCCCATGGTCGTATAATAGTGAGTTGACAACCTTTTGAGCAAAAGACATAGAAATAATTATGTTTTGACTTTCTTAGAAAATATGAAATTTCCGCTTTAATCAATCAGCGAAACGATTAAAACACAGATTGTATAATTGTATGATCAACTTTTGTAAACTTTGTATGCTGTCCTTGGTGAGAGAGAGAGATGGGGTTATATAAATAATTTGCTTGCTCGTAGGGATTTTTTTTAGCAGTGTTAGGAAACCTGAGAACCCAGACAAAAACCATGAGGTTGGACAGGCGCCCCTACTCCTCGTCACGTCAACCGGGGAACTGAAACCACGTCAGTCAACTCAATGACAGACCCTATGATACAGCACGCACACGCCCAACCATTCAGCCATCCAAAATGAAATGAAATGGGGTTTAACGTCCTACTCTTCTGCACCTGACCTGGGCTAATGGAAGACGGGCATACGCCATACAGTGTGCTATGAGGGAAATTTTGCCCGGGCAGCGGCGCTACGGCCTACTCTTATATCGAATTCCAACTGCCAAGGGATCTTTTACGTGCAGTCCAATGTGTACACAGGACCTCGGTTTTCTATCTCATCCGAACGACTAGGCAGCTGTCCTTGTCAGGCCCTCCTTCTGCATCACTGACAAGGGGAAACCACGCCGGAAACTTCAGCCATCCACCCCCCTGCATCATAAAGTTAACAATGAATAATAATCTAACTTATATTTTTATTGTTATAACAGGAAAATACCTTGATAAAATAAGTCCCATATAAATAGATATATATACATACAATTGTGTTTTTCCTTGATTCTGTGGACAAATATGTACATAACAAACATTAAAATATTTTCTCCCACTATTTCATTATGCATATTATATGTTCAATAACCATCACAGATTTTATTCATTCATAGATTTAAAAATACCCCTACCCCCCTCTCAAACAAAGTGGACATAACAAACGAAGAAATAAATAATTGATAATCAAACATACATTATGCATGAGTTAAATCTGCCTAGAGTTGATCGGATACTCAAGATTTTTAGTAGATAAGATTTAATTTAAAAATGGGAAAGTGAGGCTAAGTCTCGAATAAACCTGTGCCCTGGTTACTACAATGCCCAGCACACATCTTGTCAAAACCATGGTGATATCTTGGCTCAGAATGAGGTAATTTGAATGGAATTTTTAATATTTTCATTTTAAATTACCTATTTTTGAGCTATTATAGCAAGAATGGTTAGCTGTTTATCTAAATCTTACAAAATGTGTCTTTATTATTATCAGTCTGATTTTTTTTATTGTGTGTATTGGAATTTACAATGTTAGGCAAGGGGTAGGGATGGGACTGGTAACTTACGAGGGTGGCTTTCAACCATGGTGTATTGATAAAAATTAATAAAATAATTATATTAAAAATAGTGACATTTACTGTAACTGTGGATTTCAAGCAATCTGATTAAAATACAGATCTATATTTTGTTTCTTTTTTTTATACTTTTTTTTATACTTTCGATGGCCTACACTACATGTAGTAAAGACAAGTAAAATCAAATTTTGAACTATAAAAAATGAAACGAAATAGGATCTTTTTCTTAATCAGATTAGAATTCGATATGTTGAAATTACAAGCCAGATGTATTGAGTGACATGTAGCAGCATGTTTAATTATCTCAAGAACACCGGAATTAAAATTCTAGTAGCATTCTAAAATCTAACTCCATGCCTAAACTTAAGCTTAAACAAAAAGCAGTAAATAATTATGTTTGTACTGTATAGCTAATATGTCTTTTTTAGATATCAAATAAGTCAACATTAAAACAAAAACAAATGGATCTCTGCCAGTGCAATGGATCTCTTATTTTACCAAGCATTATTGATATATTTGATATCAAACAAGATTGTATATTGATTGGTAAAATCAATATGTATTATTCAATTATTATTTAATTTTATTAAAATAACTTGCAGATAATTTACTTTACGACAAAGTGCAAATCTAAACCTATAAATAAAGTTTTTTTTTCAGTGTTCACCATCACAAGTTTGTATAATTAGTATATTGTGATAATTTCACAGTTTCTGCCTGATGTGGTTTTTTTTTCAGTATTCACCAACAAAGTTTGTGGTGTAAATCTATTATCATAACTTCAGAGTTCTTGATGTTGTGTATTAACAACTGAACCCACTGGCTTTTGTAGTCTTCCCCAAAAAAGAATCATATCACTTCTGTTATCTTTAATAAAGAAGAGAAAAGGATGATCGGCCCGGAATTGTGGTATCATTACTAAAGATCGTTTCATTATAGTTACAGCAGTAGCAGCAGCAGCTTCAGTACCTTCTTCATTAACTTCTATAAAAGCTTTGTGAATGGCATCTGATACATGCAACTCCTTGGTGCCATCAATTCCTGACAGGTCAGCTTTACTTACATCAAATATATCAGATAAACCCAGATTTATCAGCACTTCTTTCAGGTTTAAATCCGCTTCAAGTTTAAATTTAGGTAGAGCAATATCCACTTTAACTTCCTTCAATTCTTTCATTAATTTGTTCAGTTTACTGGGTGTTAAATTATTCACCAATGACGCTACACCATCAATTTTCTGGGGCAGTAAAAGAACCATACTTAAGTCTTTCTTTACATAAGGTAACTCAAGAATGCTGCAGTCGAGGTCGTCACTCTGACCGAATTTAAACTTCCTTTTCATGTTCATCATCTGAACATCTACATGTGACGAGGGATCAATGTAAAATTCTTCAGATCGTGTGTCTTCAACTTCGAACTGATTCTCCCAGTTGCCTTTAAAATAGATAGCATTAACTAAAACCATGGCCGTCAATGGATTCAACATACCAGATGGAATTAAATCTTTTATTTTAGAATTGGTTTCTCCTTCTACCCATTTATTTATTTGATCTTTCTCTCCTGCAGCGTTGCTAATAAAATCACAGGTTTGAGCGTCAGCCTTGTATGTAGCTTGTAATGTCTGAAGATATTCTTCTAGAAATTTATATTTATTATTAATAAAAACTCGATTAGCTGAAGACAAGGCATATGATGATTGTTTCTGATTCAATATTTGTAAATATTCTCCAAGAGAACCATGAACAGAATCAAAATCAAAATATAAAATCTTCTCTACTTCTGCTTTAGAATTATTCCTGGTACCAAGATGTAGCATTGCCATAACAGTCTGAATACTAAATGGTGAGACAAAAATATTTTCAGTTGGTTTACTGGAAGCTATTGTCTTCAGGATATCTAGACCGAACTTCATGTTACTTTGAGTTAATTGGGCCATTGCTCCTAGTTCTTCGGCTTTGGTTTTTGAGTTAATAAGAAAGTAGATATACAGAATTATAGCGGATATTGCCGGTACTCTTACTTGGGTGATTGGTTTAGCTAAGCATAAAAACATACTATCTTCAGCGTATGGTGTACCTGAAATATAGAAAATATAGTACAGGTATAGTTCACAAGCAACTTCACATTAAACATACATTATGCAAGAGCTAAATAGACCTATTGCAGGTGTTTCTTTTGACCTGAAATGTTATCTAAATTATTAATTAGACATTAATTAACTTATCCAAACCATATGTGTGGGATTTGCATTGGATTTGAAACAGATCTGCTGCTCATTGCTCATTGATGATTAAATCCAAAAATGGATAATCGAGACTACAGTATATGTTTTAGTTTCGTACTGACTCTAGTAATGATAATCAAGGGCTAGGCTTAAAATTCAAAAGCTATGTTATCTATTTTTCAACTATTATAGCGAGAACAGTCAACTCTGGTCTAATCACTGATAATGTATCTTTAACTAATTTTGTTAAACCAAAAGTTTTAGCAGTGGGAGGAAACTGGAGGACCAGCTAGCCGCCCACTGAGGAGAAGAAACCACATCATCTGACTACATGACAAACCTTAGTACAATGAGCATGTGCTAACCTTCTGCCTTCGACCCCCACCCCCAGCTTGTATATGGGGTTTGTAGGCAAGGTAGTCATAAGCCTACAGAATAGGTAAACTGCAGCAATGGAATAATTGCATGTGTGTACACATTTGAATTTGGTAGTCATGGACCACAAAATTTATGTCATCTCTGTAGGCCTGGACTTTCACATAGATATAGAATCACATTTCCATTGCAAGTTAGTATTCTCGGTTCGGTTCAGTGAAAAGTTGCATTGTTATGATTGTAGCCTACTTGTACCGAACTACTACAATTCCTACCAGTATTGCAGTAACACGCCCCCTGCTATCAACAGGAACAAGAATTTTCGATCCTCTCCTGGCGAACATGTGACCTACCATTTAAAAGTTATAACGGGTCCGGGTACTTACTAGTAACTATAGTAATACTTAATCCCCGAAAGGTTTATCTATTGCTGTTTATTTACATTCTTCACCAGTACCGCCTTTAGAGTTATCTTCCCTTAATTTGCGAGAGTTATGGTACTTTTATAAATACATTAGCTCTTCCGATTATTAAATTCGCACTTAGAACACGTATACTATTATAGTATTATTTCTTTTATGGTACTATACTGCTCCACACAAATATAATAAACATATCTTTCTTGGGTTAAACCCTTAGCAAAAAATATCCCCATGACATGGAATATCTGCACATAGCGGTTTTTGGCGTGGGCGTGGGCGTGGGCGTGGCTCACTTTTTCCCGTGATAAATTATACAGATACAGAAATCTGCAGCTCGTATTAGAAGACTGACTTTATCATCTTATCATATGCAAATTGGATATTTGTTAAACAATAACTATTATCTAATTCTGACACTGTAAGTATCACATAAATATTTAGTCCGGAAAGGGACCATTAAAACAAAATATTAAGCCAATTTAACCGATCATATAGTCAGAATGCAACGCTTGGTTTCTTACGGTAGCTAGTGCCTACCTGGATGAACTGGGACAGTCGCCAGCCATTTTGTGTTTCGAATAAAACGAGCAAAGTTGTTGCAATGAAATGAAATGGGTTTTAACGTCCTACTGTTTTGCCCTTATTAGGTATAAGGCGGGCATAAGCCATACAATGTGCTGTGAGGGTAATATTGCCACTGTCGGGACAGAGCGCTAAGACCCACTTCCAACCAGGGTTCAATTTAAGCGGTATCGCATCGCAAAAAGCGACTCAAATCGCGGTAATGGCGATAGAATTATTTTATTCATTAGCCAAAATTTGCTTTCAAACTTGTGAAGTGCGATTCATTATATTTTGGATGAATGTGGAGTATATTTAGGCCTCCGAAAGGGTATCACTCAAGTCGTCCACAAGCAAAGTCGTCCACACCCGTTGGTGGAGTCGTCCACAACTGTTGGTGATGTCTTCAACAACTATTGGTGATGTCGTCCACAACTAAGAATAGGATTAGTAAAACAACTAAGAATAAGACTCGTACACAATTTAATCGTATAGAAGAAATAGCTAGTACTCGTTGACTATATATTTTGTTATTTGATTTCAGATCGAATCACCGATAACTTGTAATAAAGTTAATCGTATTGTTTGTATAATCGTACTTGGTAAGCGGTTGAAAGTTTCAACCACTCTAAATAAACTGGTACGATAGTTTTCGGGTAGCAGCAGCGTGTACCTACTCTATATACTTTCGGAAGTTTCCCCAATCCCTTTACTAATTGATTAGTACGTCGTGGCCTGAGTAGTGAGGTATCCCGTATTTTATGTCAGCGGAAAGGGGTTGCGTATTACGTTAATATAAGCCCTTGGGTACGCTACACAAGCTTGTAGAATTTTCTAATTTTTTCTTCTTTGTAAGCGGGGATTTGTCTGGCCTTTCAGCCCCCCCCCTCCGACATTCATCTGACCCGTATGTCTATGGGAAAAAACAAAGAGTAGATTGCTAATTCTGGATAGTAAAATACAATAAATTACCATAAACACCATTGACAGGTAGCTCAATGGGTAAGTCGCTGATGCTTACCATAAGGTCTCGGTTTTTTTCCCGGTGTTGACCGAAAAAGCTCCTCCAGATTTTGCGACGGTTTCCCCATTTCGGTCGTGTAAGGTGGGGGGCCTGACAAGGAAAGTGTCAATTCGTTCGTGTGGGCGAAAAATCGAGGTCCCGTGTACACGTAGAAGCTCGCTTGGAATTTGGTATAAGAGTAGACCGTAGTATCATTAGCTAGTCGGAGATAAACCTCATTGCGTTTCATTTAGCATGTATAGGTATATTCTTTATTTCGAGTGTATATTATAGATTGTAGTGTTTCATATACCATGTAGGTATATTCTTTATTTGGATTGTATGCTACAGATTGTAGTATTTTCAGATAACGAAAATATCTGACATTTTGTCATATCTTTAAGCATGTTTACCTGATTTACACTAGTAACTGTTTTCCATAAGTATGTGTTTTGTTGTTATCTTAACACCAATTAACATCCAATAAATTTCTGTCAAGCCATTGTCTGTGCAACAAATGTCGAACTAAATAGTGGATATTGTCTTAATAATCTTTTGTTAAGTAACTAAAACATTTAAAAAAACAGAAACAAAGAAATAATATAAGTTGACATAATTTGACCTCTTATTTTAGTTTTCGTTTAAAAAACAGTACCTTTTCAGTCGAAAATATAATGATACGTTAGAATTTTCTTCACAAAACTTCACAAAAGTTTGCTCTGAATATAAACAATACCTAGGGGTTATTATGCAATTTTATATTTCACGAGTATATTTAGGCCTCCGAAAGGGTATCACTCAAGTCGTCCACAAGCAAAGTCGTCCACACCCGTTGGTGGAGTCGTCCACAACTGTTGGTGATGTCTTCAACAACTATTGGTGATGTCGTCCACAACTAAGAATAGGATTAGTAAAACAACTAAGAATAAGACTCGTACACAATTTAATCGTATAGAAGAAATAGCTAGTACTCGTTGACTATATATTTTGTTATTTGATTTCAGATCGAATCACCGATAACTTGTAATAAAGTTAATCGTATTGTTTGTATAATCGTACTTGGTAAGCGGTTGAAAGTTTCAACCACTCTAAATAAACTGGTACGATAGTTTTCGGGTAGCAGCAGCGTGTACCTACTCTATATACTTTCGGAAGTTTCCCCAATCCCTTTACTAATTGATTAGTACGTCGTGGCCTGAGTAGTGAGGTATCCCGTATTTTATGTCAGCGGAAAGGGGTTGCGTATTACGTTAATATAAGCCCTTGGGTACGCTACACAAGCTTGTAGAATTTTCTAATTTTTTCTTCTTTGTAAGCGGGGATTTGTCTGGCCTTTCAGCCCCCCCCCCTCCGACATTCATCTGACCCGTATGTCTATGGGAAAAAACAAAGAGTAGATTGCTAATTCTGGATAGTAAAATACAATAAATTACCATAAACACCATTGACAGGTAGCTCAATGGGTAAGTCGCTGATGCTTACCATAAGGTCTCGGTTTTTTTCCCGGTGTTGACCGAAAAAGCTCCTCCAGATTTTGCGACGGTTTCCCCATTTCGGTCGTGTAAGGTGGGGGGCCTGACAAGGAAAGTGTCAATTCGTTCGTGTGGGCGAAAAATCGAGGTCCCGTGTACACGTAGAAGCTCGCTTGGAATTTGGTATAAGAGTAGACCGTAGTATCATTAGCTAGTCGGAGATAAACCTCATTGCGTTTCATTTAGCATGTATAGGTATATTCTTTATTTCGAGTGTATATTATAGATTGTAGTGTTTCATATACCATGTAGGTATATTCTTTATTTGGATTGTATGCTACAGATTGTAGTATTTTCAGATAACGAAAATATCTGACATTTTGTCATATCTTTAAGCATGTTTACCTGATTAAATATTCATGGACCTAACCGAAACAACCAATCAGGATGTAATTTAATCTCTTGTACATAATATACCATCTCAACTTGTAATTTAATCAACCATAACGATCAGCGCAACCCTAACACGACATTCGTCGGAGAACATGGGCGGGCCCCTAGAGGCGTGTGCAGTCGATACATCGCCCCGGGCCCATGAAGCCCCCGGAGGCCCATAAAGATCTATTAAATTTCATTTACGTCGACATGGCCAGTATTTGTGCAGCAGAGCCCGCGGTCCGATACCTGATGTCGTACTCTGAGAGGTGGTGGTAAAATTGGTCCTGCATCCGCACATGAAAATTGTTTCGGCGCCCCTGAGCATGAGTGTAGCACGTGAAACAAGAACCGCTTAAAGCGTTCTTTCATCCAAAATATTGCAAAAAATAAACCGACAAAGACAGCTATTATATAGATAGTATATCATATGATATTCGAACTTTTAATAATATAAAAAAAATGATATATTTAGGGATATTAAAATCTGAAGCAAGTTGTGTTATACAGACGCGTACATTTATAGTTCAAAGGTAAGCACGATAATATGTAAAGACATTAAACCGACAAAAAAGACAAATATGTATAAATAGCCTCAGCCCGCCTACGGTACGAAGTATAAAAAACGCGGGTTTCAGAAAACAAATTTAAAACGTGGGTCGTTTGGTAGCGGTGTAGGAATATATTTCTGCATGGAGTTTATTTTGATGAAATTAGATTTGTTTTAATGAATAAAATGATTTACTTTGTTTTTTATTCATGAACGGGGCCGCCCAAGCTTGTGGACGACTGTATCATCGTACTATTATATCCGGAAATTAAACTAAGTTGTGTGGACGATCTACCAACGAGTGAGGATGATCACGTAGAACTCGGCACAAAAAACGTATACTATTACTAATAAGAAAGGAATACCCATGTCGCGAAAGTAAACTATGTCGTGTGGACGACTTTATCAACGTATTATTATATCCCAAAATTAAACTAAGTCTTGGCACCACAAATGTCTTTTGAAATTTCTTTCTGTACAAGCTAGATGGCTTGCTTTCACTTTTAACTGTAGTTCTTTGTTGTCAATAATGTCATATTATTCTTTATCATCTGAAATAAGCAGAAGAGAACTTTTCTACAACACTTGTTCTCGGTGCATCAAAGTGACCAAATGTGATTATTTATTTTAAGCTTTTTGCTTCAAGCAATGCTAATTTATGTAAACTACAATTATAGTAGACACATCAACCAACTGTAGAATAAAGTTGTTGTGGTCATTACTTAATAAAGCAAGTAGTGATATTTTAGTTATTATGCATTTAGGTAAAATCAACATACCAAGCATTATTTTTGGACTTTTGTCATATCTTCTGTATAGTTCCCTTGTTTGGTGTGTAATGAAACTGTTTTCGGCTCCTGGATAAAAATATATAATTGCTCAAAAATTGATAATAACAACTGAAGATGAAGTCACAAGCCCCTTGACAAATTGACATGTTTCATCAATTAGTTCCACCATGGCAGTTGGGAATACAATATTTGCAAACAGTATTTTAGTATATTATTTATATTTTAGCGCTTTTGGCTCTAACAAATTTTAATGCATTTTAACGCTTTTAGGGACTATTGTGTTTTTATGAAAGGGTGTAACATATGAACAAGTAAAAGCTTAATACGTGTATATGAACAAGTAATAGCGCACTACATGAGCCAGGAAATTTCATTAAATTCAATTAACAAAAGTCAAAGAAATTCAATTGTCAAAAGTTTCTTGGTGTTCGTACTTGAAATGACAAAGCCCAAGACATTGCATGCCGAAGAACAACTAGATTGTGGAGAGTATGGACCCGGTTCCTCATTCAAAAACAAATATGTATGGTACTTACATAGCCTTTAACTGATTGGCAATCTCTGAGAACAAAATTTCCACAGCCATTTTCAACTGTCCTTTTGGCGGTTGGTCACTGAAATAAATATGCCAGATAGTAGTTGACTTGAATTAAGTTGACAGTTTTGATTTGATCATATTCACAATTACCCGATTACATGTCATTTCGGTCCCGCGTCATTTCGGACTTACGACGTTTCGGACTCGGGCACATGACATTTCGGACTCGGGTATATGACATTTCGGACTCGGGAATAAGTTGGAAGGAAAGGTTGAACACAACTGTCAAATCAATATAAAATACACCGTTAAAACGTGTAAAATATAAGTCCAAACCATAATCATATGCTGATACCCTCACATTTTTGTTCTGTACATGAATGTTGTTTTAGAGAATCCGATATTTTTGTAGTAAGGTTTTTAAGTATGTACTTCCTTTATTATAACATGCAGAAAATCATATTTGTAATATGTCATGCTTTTATTATCTTTTTTCTAACTTTTATTCAGTCAATAACCATGCCCGTATCCAGGATTTTGTCGAGGGAGGGGCCATACATTGGAGCAAATGGTAATAATCAGGTTTGGTGTAGTCCCTAGGGGAGATAATGCGACAATCATGTTTATATCATCTATTAAAGAGCAGATATGTGAACTACAACAGTAACAAAGCAAACGAAAACGAAAATCAACTATGTCATTTACCACACTGTTTATTTATGACTTTAAGTTTTTGTTTCGTTAATCTATATCTCCTTTGTATAGCCAATTATCTTTCTGTCATATATTTACAAGGTTTTAAAGTGGTGGGTAGGGAAACAGCTATATTCAATCTAGCTTTAACACCCTTCATATCTGTTGTACATACTCTATAGCTCAATGATATTGTTTTAACCATATTAATCACTTTGTATATTCAGCTATCATCGCAACACTTAGTGGCCTCATTCATCGTTTAACATACCGGCTTCTTTTCTTACTTAGTATAGTATTACCTGTATAATATTGCCATTGTATATTATTACCTTTGATCTACTAGTTAAGTATGGTTTCTCTTCTTGTTAAAACACCCTCACCGACTATGGACTATCAAGTTAATTAACTCTCTACCTGTTTTTGTATATTTTGGGGTAGGCCTTTGATCATGTTGTTGTTAAGTATGGTTTCAGTTATGTTATTGTATTTTGTCTATATATATGTTTGCGTCATACCTGTTTTACTGTATTAGCTTGATAACGTTGAGAGAATACTCTACGAAACATCGCCTAAAATACACTAGTAACTGTTTTCCATAAGTATGTGTTTTGTTGTTATCTTAACACCAATTAACATCCAATAAATTTCTGTCAAGCCATTGTCTGTGCAACAAATGTCGAACTAAATAGTGGATATTGTCTTAATAATCTTTTGTTAAGTAACTAAAACATTTAAAAAAACAGAAACAAAGAAATAATATAAGTTGACATAATTTGACCTCTTATTTTAGTTTTCGTTTAAAAAACAGTACCTTTTCAGTCGAAAATATAATGATACGTTAGAATTTTCTTCACAAAACTTCACAAAAGTTTGCTCTGAATATAAACAATACCTAGGGGTTATTATGCAATTTTATATTTCACGACATACCTGTAATTAATAATAGATTAAAACGACACATTACTTGTGTTAATTATATGAAAACACACAAGATTGTATAAATCTACACAAGTTTGTGTTAATGCAATGCAAAACAACACAAACTTGTGTAGGTTAGTTTTAACACAAGTACTTACGGAAGCCCATAAGGGTCAATCAAATGAAAAAAAAATTCTGACTATCTTGCAATTACAAGATAGGCTATCTTGTTATTACAAGATAGCTATCTTGTTATTACAAGATAGCCTAAGATAAGCTATCTTGTAATTACAAGATAGACTATCTTGTTGCCCATGAGTGACAATTTAAAGGTCACCATACTCCGATTTCATGCTCCCATAAATACCATTGACTTCATACACCCACCAACTACATATTTATATCATGACTCATCAATTTTAATGCGCTCTTTGAAGCCACAGAACGCGATTTCTATTTTTCGGAAAACTTCTTTAAATTTTGATTTATGGAAAGTAAGTAAGGAAAAGGATATTCTGAAAAATTGACCCTCCCTCAATGAAATGAGCTGACTGACATAGCGTCTAAAAGCAGTTTATTTATAGCTTGCGGTATCGCCTGACGAATACAATGTTATTTGAGAGGAATTTGAAGCAAACGTTTGATATATTAATTAGTATGAATATATTTTTAGCCCAAATATATCATCAAATCACACATTTTGTACGCGAGGAAGATGTCTTTAAAGAGAACATGAAATCAATGTATCATAAATGATATTAATGAGGGAATGAAGTTAATGAGAGTATGAATAGTATTTAATGAGGGCACAACCTGGTGATGCCGATCCCGTGACATCAGGCGCGGATCCAGGATTTTTTGCAGGGGGGGGGGGGGGTGTCTAGGTTTGATAATTGCTTAACTAATTGCGCTCAACCGATTAACGGGGGTTTAGGGGCCGTCCCCCAGAAAAATTTGGTAAATAAGATTTAATTTGGTTCATTCTGACGTATTTCCGGAAGGTAAATTCCAAAATTACAGGTCTAAATCGCCCATAAAATCGCATAAAAAATTTTCAAGCCTGAGCGGGGGGGGGGGGGGGGGTCCGGACCCCCTTGACCCCCCCCCCCCCTCTGGATCCGCGCCTGGACATACAAAAGTACTTCGTTGGACTGGAGGGTTGGATGGTCGATTTGTTATCTTAAAAGCGTGTCATTGAGTCAACTGGCGTGGTTTCGAATCCCCGTTTGTACGTGACAAGGAATAGGATCGCCTGTCCAACCTCGCCTGTCCTCCGGTTTCCTCTAACTGCTAAAGAGAGGGGGGGGGGGGGGTAACGTCCACTCGACACAAACTAGGTCATTTCGGGACCAGGCCCGTATCTAGACACCATTAAGCGGGGGGGCATTACCTTTCGGTAGGGGGGCGAACATTTTGAGGAAATTTTCGGAAAGGTCATTCTAACAGACTGTTGTTATCATCATGTTATGTAGTTACCTAGACGTCTAATAAGCATTTTAAAATAAGTGTTCAAACAAAAATAATTAGCTTTTTTAGGTTAATATAAGGAACTGTGTATACTTTAATGATTGTTAGCAATTTCTGAGCGGGGGGGCGAGCATTTCACGCGGGGGGGCCATGCCCCCCCGCGCCCCCCTGTAGATACGGGCCCGTTCGGGACTAACATATGGTTTAATTTTATTTCAATAATCGCTTGCGCGTATGGATCTTTAGCAGTGGGGGGAAAGCGGAGGACCCGGAGAAAACCCACGGGGTTATTCGAAATCACGCCAGTTGACTCAAGGACAGGCTTTACGATACAGCGCGCACGTGCTAACAAATCGACCTGCCAACCCTCCACCTCAACGAAGTATTATTGTATGTTACGGGATCGGCATCATCAGGTTGTCAGTCCTCCGGTTTCATCCAACTGCTAAACAGAGAGGGGGATGTGGTTTAACGTCCACTCGACACAAACTAGATCATTTCGGGACTAACATACGGTTAAATTTTATTTCAATAATGCACTTGCGCGTAGGGATCTTTAGCAGTGGGAGGAAAGAGGAGGACCCGGAGAAAACCCACGATGTTGGACAGGCGACCCTACTCCTTGTCCCGTACAACGGGGGATTCGAAACCAGGCCAGTTGACTCAATGACAGGCTTTATGATACAGCGCGCACGTGCTAACCATTCGCCATCCAACCCCACCCACTACTAAAGACCCCTACGCGCAAACGAATTATTGAAATTAAATCATATGTTAGTCCCGAAATGACCTAGTTTGTGTCGAGTAGCTAAATCCCATTCGCCCCCCTCTCTCCCTCTCTCTCTCTCTCTCTCTCTCTCTCTCACTCTCTCGCCTATAACTATCCGATAATCAGTGTGGGACGACCTTGAAATAAATTATTTTTTTTTCATCTGATTGACCCTAACGGGCTTCTCCGTATCTTGTAATACAAGAAAACTAATTTGGCTATCTTGTAATTACAAGATAGCTATCTTGTAATTACAAGATAGTCACAATATTTTTTTTTTCATTTGATTGACCCTTATGGGCTTTGGCTATCTTGTAATTACAAGATAGGCTATCTTGTAATTACAAGATAGTCAGAATATTTTTTTTTCATTTGATTGACCCTTATGGGCTTCCGTAAGTACTTGTGTTGAGATCCAACACAAGTTTTTTTTCAGTGTACCCTTCATCAGCTGCAAATTAATGAAAAATACGGATCAAATTTTTCTATTTTCAGGGGTCCATAAAGAGATTGATTTGATTTTATCCTGCGTTAAGCCCGTGAGCTAAAAGTAGTACCAGCAGTCGTACTCAGTAAATAGGAAGAAAGTATCTGCTTTACCATTATTATACACAAAACCGACGGAACTTAACACAAATATGGATCAACTGGCTGAAAGTAACATGAAGTTCGGTCTAGATATCCTGAAGACAATAACTTCCAGTAAACCAACTGAAAACCTGTTTGTCTCGCCATTTAGTATTCAGACTGCCATGGCCATGCTACATCTTGGTACCAGGAATAATTCTAAAGCAGAAGTAGAGAAGATTTTATATTTTGATTTTGATTCTGTTCATGGTTCTCTTGGAGAATATTTACAAATATTGAATCAGAAACAATCATCATATTCCTTGTCTTCAGCTAATCGAGTTTTTATTAATAATAAATATAAATTTCTAGAAGAATATCTTCAGACACTACAAGCTACATACAAGGCCGAAGCTCAAACCTGTGATTTTATTAGCAACGCTGAAGGAGAGAAAGATAAAATAAATAAATGGGTAGAAGGAGAAACCAATTCTAAAATAAAAGATTTAATTCCATCTGGTACCTTGAATCCATTGACAGCCATGGTTTTAGTCAATGCTATCTATTTTAAAGGCAACTGGGAAAATCAGTTCGAAGCGCGAAACACGGTACCAAGAATGTTTCGGGTTGATTCCGCTAAACACGTGGAGGTTCAAATGATGACTATGGAGAAAAGGTTTAAATTCGGCAAGAGTGACGATCTCGACTGCAGCATTCTTGAGCTGCCTTACGTAAAGAAAGACTTAAGTATGGTTCTTTTACTCCCCAAGCAAATTGATGGTGTGACGTCATTGGTGAATAATTTAACTCCCAGTAAACTGAACAAATTGATGAAAGAAATGAAGGAAGTTAAAGTTGATATTGCTCTACCTAAATTTAAACTTGAAGCGGATTTAAACCTGAAAGAAGTGCTGATAAATCTGGGTGTATCTGATATATTTGATGGGCGTAAGGCTGATCTGTCAGGAATTGATGGCACCAAGGAGTTGTATGTATCTGATGCCATTCACAAAGCTTTTATAGAAGTCAATGAAGAAGGAACCGAAGCTGCTGCTGCTACTGGCATTGTTATGACATTACTGTGTTTGGAAATTTTACCACAATTCCACGCTGATCATCCTTTTCTCTTCTTTATTAAAGATAACAGAAAGGACATGATTCTATTTTGGGGGAAACTTCAAACTCCAGATGGACCTCTTGTGAATACCCAAAATGAAGAACTTTAAATATTACCAAATTTAATGTCTTATATCTAGCATAGCAGCTGATTCAATAAAGTCATGATGCGCCATTGGCACTTTTTTTCGCTAAAATATCAAATTTTTTACGCCTTAATCCGCGCTTATATTATTTAACATTTAAGAAAAACAAAATTAAAAATTCTAATGCTCGATTCGGTTTGAATTTAAAAAAGGCCTATCAATAAAAATTTCGTAGACAACAAAATGGCGGTGGGCTGGTTACATTATACCGACTATTTAATTGTACATATTATTATTGTAAATACTGAACCATTTGGCCATTGTAAATTAAACCATTTGGGACGCTATTCCTGTTCGAAATTCATCTTTCAATCGCTGTTTGCAAGTACAACGTAATTCATATATGGCTACAATGATGTATCGAGGCTCTTAGGAAATATATTACAAAGTTTTAAACATAAAGGGGATATTTTGTTTAATGTGAATCATGCTATCTCATTTGGATTCATTAACTGAAACAGCAGTTTTATCATCCTGAACTTCTGCAAACATGAACTCAATATGAACCACTTGTCGATGAAGAACTTTAAAAAATAGAAATATGAAGTTTTGTAATTTTCTGTATTTGTTTTAACACATTAAGGGAATATATTTATTACTGCATACTACACATTTTACACAAAAGGGGGATATATTCGATATATTGCATATTAGTATTACACATAGAGAGGATATATTCGATATATTGCCTATTACACATTTTGCACATAAAGGGGATATATTCGATATTGCCTATTATATATAGAGGGGATATATTCGGTATACTGCACACTATCCATTTCACACATCGCGGGGAGATATTCGGTATATTGCATATAACACATTTTTCAACATTAGGGGAATATATTCGATATATTGCATAATATTCATTTTATACATACCTTGAAGGTATTGCTTGTATTAAGGATATTAATTTGACCATGTGAATAATTATAAGCTGTTTTTTTATTAATAAAATGTGTAATACGAATTTATATATTTTAACGTAAATATGTAACTAGGTCTTTTGGGGACTAATAATTCGCTTGTGCCTGGGGGTCGTTAGCAGTAAGAGGAAACCGGAGAATATCCAGTGCCGGACTGGGCCCACCTGTCCGTGACAGATGGGCCTAAGTTCATTAAAAAAGTGGGCATAAGCCTATAAAGAAAAAGGAGAAAGAAAAAGAGACAGAAGGGGAGAGGGCCAAAGCTTATTTAAAAAAAGGTGGGCCTGCTTAAGCCTATACAGAATAAAGAAAAAAAGAAAGAAGGGAGGGGGGGGAGAAAAGAAAGAAAGAAGGAGAGAACAGGGGACAGGAGAAAGAAAAGATAGGAAAAAAATTACTGACAAACAACTACAAGGAAAGAACCATGTAATTCATCTTTTAACCCCTACTTAGTTCTTGATAAGTCATTATCGCCGAAATCCACCCATAAATTAAAAATAAATTCAGTTTTATTTGATTAACGACCTGTCAACAAAATGCTTCGGTTAATTTCGTGCACATTTGTTATCCGTGCACTGCTACGGAAAACAATCTTTTTCTGGCAGCTGTACCCCTGCTTACTCAACTTTCGCGGGTCCTTTTACGTACACGCCCATTCAAAAGACTCAGAAAGACTACACCGGCGTTGGCAGAGAAAGTTGCTTTCGCTTTTCCGGCGTGGTTTCATCTTGTCATTAATGTTGCAGAAATGGGGGCGTGAACGTAAACTAACCACAGACAGTTGGAATCCGAAATACGTGCAGACTGTGTAGGCACCATCACTGCTCTCCATATGAAATTTCCAACAGAGCACACTGCATGGAGTATTTCCGTCTTCATTAGCCCAGATGCTCTCTATCTCTCTCTCTCTCTGTCTTGGTCCCCTCTCTCTCTCTCTCTCTCTCTCTCTCTTCTCTCTCTCTCTCATGATTTCTATGGTGTAACTGATCCCGAATGCAATAAACACATGGTGATATTGTAATGGGGATTTAATTCGTGCATTCATTTTATTCATTTGTCCCTCTATTTATCCTAGATGCATTTAATGCCCAATGTATTGTTTTAATAATGTATTTAAATTTTAATAGATTTCCTTTAATACCCGTTATACCCGGAGCCATTTAATCTTGGGACTAAACGTTAGGTAACCGACGGTGGACACTATACTCTCACAGGTAGGATGTGGCGACCAGTTTTGAGCTATGTCCGGTCTCCATGCCTGACTACCGACCCATGGTGCTACACAGTTCCCTTTTCTCCATTTTCTTTGACCGTTTTATTTTATTCAAGAAAAGACGAAGATGGTTTTAATTTACATTTTCTGTCAGGTTTTGGTAAATATTCATGGTGCAATGTAAAGAGGCGGGGGGATAATGGATTTATTGGGATGGTTACGGTAACATGTGCGACTGATAGTTACATGTTTTTAGTGTGCAACTTCAATCTGACGCTGTGGAAAAAATATCGCTCATCCCAATGAAACTTTGGGGGAAATGTTGGAGCCGGAGAAAGAGAGGCCATAAGTTGAAGTAATTAGTTGCTGTCTGAATCCGTTTGGTGTCAAAGAGTTATCGTTCTTTATAGAGTGGCCTCCCATTAGACACGCGGACGTTACATTTGGACACAGATCACTAAATATTTCTACGCCGTTGTAGGGCCAAGTTATTTTTAGTCTTTCTCTCCCTTTCCCTTTTTCCCCTTTTTGCATGGTGATTTTTGTTTACTTTTTGGTGTAGAATCGAAGAAAAGGGTTTGGAAATACATTTTCTGCCAGGTTTTGGTGAATATTCATGATTTTGAGGCGGAAGGATACAAGAGTTGTGAGGTTGCTTACGTTGAAAGGGGGGGCCGAAAATTGCCTGGTTAGCTGTCTCTACTTCCAGCTTGTGTATCTCAAGTTTTTCATGGTGAACCTCATACATGCTTTTGGGCCAGAGTTTGCCACATGTTGCTCCATCTGTGGCAGAAAGCGTTCTACCCAACGAATATTTGGGAAAAAGTTACAGCCGATCTAAGAGACGAGAATTAACATTGAAGTCAATGGGGAAATAATTAGTGATCTGTGGCCATTTAGCATTAAAAATAGTGAACAAACGGATCCGCCCGATTGACGGATCCGTATACGTACTCTCAGCTGGCTGTGGCTTCTGTGGTGGTCATTATATTTGTTGTTATAGCAGTAGATGCGTATACACTTATTCATATATATGTACTGAGCGCCATAGAAAACGCATCACTTAGTTTTTCGTATAACAAAATGATCCTGTAAACATATCTTATTTATTTTGCTTCTTATTGTGAACAAAATTCAAGTGGGAACACATCAATAACAACACATTTGTACACTTATGGATGTTTAATCTGTAATCAACGGTACAAAATCAGAGGGGTCAAAACCAAAAGTATGTTTACAGGATCATTTTCTTATACGAAAAACTAAGTGATGCGTTTTCTGTGGCGCTCGGTATATTTGATCGAAAGATTTTCTTTTCTGTCAAAATGTATTTTAAGTTTCACCACTTGTGGTGTTTAACGTTTGACTGGGCGAACGAAGACGTCGCACGCCAAACAGCTATAGTGATCGGTAGTGTGCTGACAGCGGTTCCACGGCCTACCCTTCTTTCGAGTTACCGCCTGCAAGGGTTCCTTAAAATGTACAACGGGTTGGGTGCCGTGTCCAAATGGTTAGCGCCTGTGCGTTGTATCATGAGGTCCCCTGTCAATACATAGTCATAGTCACCTATAGAGTTATCAACTCACGTCACTTTTTTATGTTAAATCAGGCGCGCTGTATCATACAGCCTGGCATTGAGTCAACTGGCGTGGGTTCAAATCTCCGGTTGTACGTGGCAAGGATTAGGGTCGCCTGTCCAACCTCGTGGGGTTTTTCCGGGTACTCCGGTTTCCTCCCACCGCTAAAGACCCCTACGCGCAAGCGAATTATTGAGATAAAATTAAACCAAATGTTAGTCCCGAAATGACCTAGTTTGTGTCGAATGGACGTTAAACCTCATCTCTCTCTCTCTCCCCCCTCGTTCGCTTATGGTCAGAACTTTAAGATGAAAATAATGACCTCATTTACCATTATATCAATTTACGCGCTTTGTTGACTTGGCTAACAGAAACTAAAAAAAAACTATTATAAGGTTTTAGACATTTTAATAATTATGTTTTATAACAAGTATTATAAATATATAATCAAATAAAATACGATACAAAACAAAACATAAAATGCTACACTGACTGTCAAAAATAATTTAAATGTTTTAAAAAAAATAAATATATTTACTAAGTGGCACTTATTGTTAAAATAAATTTCTACTGTAAGATATAGAAGATGACATAAATAGACTTTAATTTTCTAGTAGTTGTTAATAATTATTGACAAGGAGACATTAAATACCCTTCGGCATCACTAGCTCGGTAGGAGCAGAACAATAGGATGTTAAACCCCATTTCATTATAAAAGATCAATGCTAAAATGAAAGATAAGAGAGGCACTACATTTCTAACTATATATTAGACAGGCACTATAAAAGATAATACTACACTATCCTCTACCCAAACGTTCTAACTGTAACAGGCAAAAGATAATACTACACTATCCTCTCAATCTGATTAAAACACAGATCCTAATTCGTTTCGTTTTTTATAGTTCAAATTTCGTTTTACTTGTCTTTACAACACTGGTATCTGGAAGAGTTGTTATTTTAATTGATCTGAGGAGTTAGCCAATGAAACGGTCTGTTACGGCGAGTTCTTGGGTAAACCCCAAGAAACGTCAACGCTGATTGATTAGTCCATGCCTGAAGTCATAGGTCAATAGCCGCTCGTATGACCCCTGACGCTACCTCCCAATACAACTGGCCAGATCTTCGAAAGTATAAAAAAATGAAACGAAATATAGATCTATATTTCAATCAGATTGCTATCTTCTTATATTTGGTAATTAGATCGATTAGGCACGAATATTTAAAAACAACACGGCAATAGGATTACACATGATAATTATTATATGACATGTCATATCAAGATGAGACAACACCGCATCGAAACGTAACAGTGATAAAATAAACTTCTTCGTAACTTTTATTCTATATAGTCGTTCGTAAAAATATAAGTCAGGACTCTGTTTCTCGAAATCTTAACTAAAGATAAAATCTAAATTTTAGTAGATACTTCAATTTTGATTGGCTAAGCACTAAAATCAATCTAATATTATTCAATCAAATTACTAAAATTTTGATTTTTATCTTAGTTCAAATTTCGTGAAACAGACCCCAGGACACATTGGTCATGTTTTAGAATGTATCTCTGGACCTAGTCTGTTTACCCTCCTCAAAAAATAAAATACGTTATAAGAAACCTTACAGAAGTGAATAATTAATACCCTGTAAACGGCCTTTCGTTAGTATATAATAGTATATATTTTATAAAATATTACTATTCGATAAATTCATGGCAATAAAATCTCAGTGGATTTATCGTCACTAAGAATGCATTTTTCTTTGATACAGTATGTGTGTTATTACAAATTCATTAAAGGATATATATTATCACTAATACAATGCATAAATTTGATCTGTTACCACAACAAAAGGAAAAGGAAATTTATACCCGGATCTGTTACCACGAAGAAGGAAGGGGGGACTTATATACGATATTTTACCCTTAAAATACGATCAAAGATCTAAAAAAAAATACGTATAAATGCTTGATCCTACTTACCACCGACAAGAACAAGAGCATGTCAACAGTAACCTAAAGTCTCGCAAAACGGGGCCATCAAAGAAAGATATTATGCATATATGACATATATTCAAAACTTAAGTGATTTCATCAAAGCAAGATTGACAAAGTTGTGAAGAATTCAAATATTGTTTCTTGTAAACGTTTGACAATATAACAGTCTTGTCGGTCCTCGGCGGGCATAAGTAGGACTTTGAATACTCTAAACAAGAATGATTTATAATTGTGTAATGTCTATGTGTGCTCTATGCGGGGATAAGTACATGTAGGACTCCGAATACTCGTAAGTACATATAATTTATAATTGTATAAGGTCTATGGGCTCGATTTCCTGATAACAACTGCCTTGGGTGCTATTTTCTTCATACATCTAGATTGCCAGTCTTTTTTCGCACCAAATTTTAAATAATGGACCTATGTGACACATGTCCATAATTCACTGCACCAATAAAAATGTTGCGATTGTCCATAAAATAAATTATAGAGTATCTTCAACCTCTCACTCCAGCCATTGGAACAATCACTTTACTCGAGGAAGCAGCGAATAGTTGTGCTATTTGTCCTCTATTTTGTTTAGCAGTCCTTCTCGCGGCAGATGAGCGAACTCGTAGAGGAGGTGGAGGTGATGCCCTAGCTTTGCTTCCGTCATGAATCAAGCGATTCATTCGCCCGCCTTTATCTAAGTTTGCATAATCTTGACCGGGTGCTTTTACTCTAGGTTCGGGTTGAGATTCGCTGGGCATTTTACCATAACTTCGGAACAATGCGTTGGCACGGTGTCCTGTGTCCAAAAAGGCATTAGGTTCTCCCTCTTGTCTCACCCTTGGTGCTCCACGATCCGTACCGGTTCCGGTGCCGTATCTATTTACAATTTTCAGCATTCGGCCTCCCCTGTCTAAATTAGCGTTACCTACTCCCTCGGTTGTGACTCTGGGATCGGGTCTTGGTGATTCTGGCATTGATTTGGGTTCATGCAGGATGCTTTTCGCCCTGCCACCAAGATCCAAAGAAAAGTTAACTTCTCCCTCGCGTATCACCTTGGGTTGTTTCCTAGCCGAGGCTGGATGCTTTCCGTATTCTTTAAATAAGTTAGCCGTGTTAGTGCCTCTGTTGAGATCAGCGTTAGCTTGACCTTCAGGTTTGGTTCTTGCAGCGACCTGGTAGTCTAATCTTGGGGTTGCTGTTCCGGACAAGATGCCACCGACGTTTCCTTTACGATGTAGTTCTAGGTTACTTCGTGACGCAGCTGAAGGGCACCTGGGCTCGGGCTGTGGTTGTGGAGCTATTTTCTCCCTTTGTGGATTAAAAAGATCCAGCACGCCTTTGTGTTTCTGGGCGTTATCCGCAGCCTCTGGTCTCACCCGGCCTGCGGGCAATGGATCATAGTGTTGCCCCGTTTCGTCATGTCCTGGGTATGGTGCACTGATATTTCTAGGGGTATATGCCATTTTAATTCTGAAAAATATGAGAAGAAACTTTGTTAATACAAAAATAATTTTGTAACCTGTCATCAATGATCATGTCATCGTACAAAACAGATCATGATTATAGACCAAAACTGATTAGAAATTAAATATATAAGTGTAATGTAGTCTTTCCAGCTTTCGTATGTCTGTATGAACTGATTATTTGTTGCATTTCGTATTTAACACCGAATGCTCAATTATTTAAGTAAACCATACGAGGTTCCTTATCGCCCATGGCCCTGTGAATCCTGCATAGACCCTATGTCACGGAGCTCGCGACACAAAATAGGTCATTTCGGTACTTAAATAGAGTTCAATTTTATTTCAATTATTCGCTTGCACGTAGGGGGTCTTTAGTAGTGGTAAGAGAAAGGAGGAGTCGGAGAAAACCCACGAGTTTGGACAGGCAATCCTGTAAATGAATCAAGTTAGGAAAAGTTGGCCGGTTTCTTTTTTACGGACGAATAGCATAAACCCAGATGATTTTATTTAATGTGCGGTGTTGATGCCCAGTGATCGATTTAGTGGAATAGAGAGGAAGATTTGTTTAATAAGAATGTATTTACTATAGAACAAGGGTATCCGCTGTAACCCTCCTTATTTACATTATGTGCTGTGACATCAGTTTACCTCTATCAACCAGACAGACAATCAATTTAAAAGACTATGTTTATTTTAAACAAAAGTCTATAGACACGATCATATTTGTCTGTTAGCTTTAGACCGCCAAGGAAACCATGCCAATAATAACAATAGTGTGTGAATAACAGTCCTGAGTTCGTTAAATTTCTTAAATTCGCAATCCGCAAAGTTTCTTTTGTTTGGTGTAAAGTGGAATCGATTGGAATCGGTATCTTACAATTTCCTTATTTGGAGATCATCAATGAACTTGTGTAATTTCCTATTGACAAGCACGGGTCGCGAAACTTTGTTCTGAATTCAGACCGTACTCCAAAATAAAAACATTTATTTTTTCCGGATACAAATTTGCAGAAAGTATTTTTGTTTTGTATGTTACTTTGGTAACGCATCAATCAGTTGACCAGATTTCTTTGATTGACATCTTGGCTTGTAAATGAAATGAAATTAAATGGGAGTTAACGTCCAACTGTTCTGCTCCGACTGCGCAAATGATGGCGGGCAGGAGTCATATAGTGTGCTAGTAAGGAAATTTGCCCGGGCAGCGGCACTATGACCAACTCTTATATCGAATTCCAACTGCCAAGGGATCTTTTACGTGCATGCCAATGTGTACACGGGAACTCGGTTTTTCGTCCCATCTTAGCGAATAGACAGCTGTCTTTGTCAGGCCCTCGGTCCTGCATCACTGAAAAGGGGAAACCACGCCGGAAAATATGGCCAATACAGGGATCGAATATCCGATCTGAAGACTAGCGAGCCAGTGCCCTACCCACTTAGCCACCGTGAGCCCCACACAAGACTTATCTTGGCATGTAATCTGATTTCAGTTAATGATCTATTGTTAGTTAGTAGGAATTAATAATCCGTCAAAACGACACAGTCCAGCACCGCTTTAATTAATCTATATAATAATATATCTTATTTTAATTTAAAAATTTAATTTTGCGACAAGAATAAGCATTGGATATTAACCAAAAAAGATATTTCAGCAAAGAAATTTCTTAACGATTATTCTCGGTCTTAGGATAAGACTAATTCCTTGTTAATAAGTAGTATTTCTAAGCTAATTAAATAGATGTCGTAAATAATGTGAGGTATGGGGATATTCCAGTCAAGAAAATTCTCAATGTTTATTCACAATGTAAGGACTTCAGTTTAAACATGTTTCAAATTAATGAAACCATTCATTAAATACCCATAAACATTTGTGTTAACGCCTGTCCAGCTTCGTGGGTTTCTCCGGGTTTCACGCGAACGACTACGTATTGTTATGGACAGAGCCACATGTCCTGTGTCACTGACAAGTGGAAAACCCCCAGGAACCGGGAGTACCTCCGGTCAATACCGGGATATCGAGCGGGGGTACCTCAAGTATAGTCACCATGACTCACACTGGGTAACAGGCTTGTGGTTGCGGTAAAACCGTTATAAAATCCTGAAAACATTTTCAGTATTCATAAATATGACCACTAGTATTATTACTCGGTGGCATGCCATATACATGTAACATGTAACATACTATATGTATATACATATACACACACGGCGAGGTATATTGAAATCTAACAAGATGTCCACATACCTGTTGATGTAAGATCTCCTGGTCGTATTACACAAGATAAATATTGAAACTAACACAGCAAGGACACGAACATTATTCCAGTTACGCTAAGAATTTGTCGATGATGAGGATAAATCAATGTAATCCAGAAACATTTGCTTGTAAATAACGAAATGTTTACCTGCAACTCTTGATCGATACACAAACGATCGCGCGTTGCTATGGTAAACACTGAAAAAGAGGAATGTCGTACTCGCCTCGATATCGAGTGTAACTGACTTCCTGTGGTGGGAAATGAATCCAAGCGTGTTACAGCAAAGCCAGTCTGACATTATAGCCGAGTACTGTGTAGAGTGTAGTAGGATTTACGGTGTATTTAAGCGGATTATTAAGGAAAAAATTGTGGGTAAGTTTCGGCATGTCATTTTTATTTTCTGTAACCTTTTAACGGATTAATCTAATTAGTGTTAGGATATGTAACTAAGGAAATTTGGAAACGCGTCGAGTTATTCATAGATTAAATGACATTTATAAACGGGTTGTCTGCTTGTGGCCATTGTCTCTTGATTTAAGATGACATTACTGCATACTGTTATCGAGGGCGATATCACCACTTCTAATTCGTCAACACGGCGTGTGTCAAGGGTGACCCACCCAACCATTGTTCTTCACGTTATGTACAAATGACCAGGTACATTTACTTACATTTATAGAGTTATCGTTATGGATAGGAAATAAATCTACATGTAAACATGGATAAAGTTAACACAAGTTACAATTTTATGGAGACATATTTACCGAGTTTAATACTGATTTACGTTTCGAAGAGGATACTCACTAGTGTTAAACTCAGTAATAATTGTGTAACCATAAAATTGTACCTTGATGTTCAATTACTAAATGTCAATTAAAGAAAATGTATAAAGTTCTCGTTATGATCTCTTATGAGTTGGAAATGGACTAAACAGGGCGACTTACGTGTACATATACAAAGTATAAACGCATTATTCTATCTTATGGATACAGTATTACTGGATTTACTCCTCTGCAACGTTTTGTCGAGAGCACATTGTGTTAATAAGTTCAATTACTAAATGCCTACTCAATGGTAAAATGTTGCTTAGAAAAATAGTATGCATTACGTTCATAGCCAAATTATTTTTATTTCACATTATAAAACTAATAAATTCAAAAAAGAAATAACATTTATCCAACATTACAAAACTCTTTTATAAATTAAAAACACTTATATGGATATACTTCTTTTGAATTTATTAACATACTACGTTTCGATACACATACAGATATCGTTATCAAGCAAGTAATGATATTTAACAAAATGTGATGTAACAGATTAATAAATTCATAATAAGTACATGTAGTATATCCATATAAGTGTTTTTAATTTGTGAAATCTACTTCAATGTGTCTTATAAGGATAACTCTTTAATAAATTTAATTGGATAATCAAACTAATTGGATCAGGACAATTTCTTCACATCGGTATGAATAATTAAAATCTTGACTTTGATGAAGATCTACGGTGCATATGCCGAGCTGTGTCACGCAAACGGTTTAAAGAATATTAAAGGGGACACACGCCTAAGATAAATGTCAATTCCAGGCATGAGCCCACTCCATCAAAATTAATCTTAAAGGCACATCATGCCGCGTGTTTTCAATAATTATACTATCATTTTAATGTAAGGAGTGTTGAACTTATTGTTATGTAATTAAACATACCTGGCCTTTATGAAGGATATGCTGGCATGTACAAAAAAAAAATGTTACTGTATTTGAGAGTGCGAAATCAATAGAAACCATTGTAAACTAAAAATAGCGAACAATTCAAATTAACAAATTAAACTATATGTTGGGCCTTAATGATTTTCATAAAAACTACTTTTTTATTGTTTCTGGTATAAAGCGCCATATTTAAACCCTATAAAGACATGCTGGGACTTAAATTACAGCTTGTCTTGTCTTATTGTCATTAAAAATTCAATTGATTATGATGATTATAATTTCAAAATCTGTTATACACAGAATTGCTTAAAAATGTAAATTCTGTTTGATCTTATAGCCATTCATTGAACGATAATAGTAATTCTGTTAATTACAAGTCAGTCTATTTGTACACAGTGTTCCCATTGTATTCAGATTAGTTTAATTGAAATGTAATAGCAGTGTCGTGAATAAAACGGCACATAACTTTTAGATAATTACGGACCATATGGTTGATTGTCCCTTTAATTTATTCAAATTAAAGTGACATTACATCACATAAATTAGTATACCGGTAATAATTGTTATATACTCCCAAACGGGTTTATGTACTTTTTTTTGTTCTTTTCGAAGTTTTTATTACAGATAATGCACAATTAGTCATATATGTCGGACGCCCATTTATTCATCATTTCAAGTTTCTCATGTAAACCCCCCCCCCCCCAAAGAAAAAAAAACCCAAATAATGAATATTCAACTCAATTAGAACTTTACATTAAGAAATGTGTGAAGGGCGTTTTCTTTTACTTATTTTATCGTTAAAAAAGCAATTAATCATAATGTCAAATTTTTTTTTAGAAAATTCATCAATATTTATATTAAAGACGAAACAATTGCTGGAATAGTAGAAAAAATTGTACTCGACTAATTTAGATAAATACAACTCGGTCGAGAACACAAACGATCTCTAAAATGATTTCATATTAGGAAGAGAGATGATTAATATGGGGTTTAATGTCCACTCGAGGTCATTTCGGGACTAACATATGGTTCATTTTTATTTCAATAATTCGCTTGCGCGTAGTGGTCTTTAGTAGTGGGAGGACACCGGAGTACCCAGAGAAAACCCACGACGCTGGGTTCATATTAGAAGGAAGACACCTGTAATCAGATGTTCTCTGGTCAACTATCTGCTAATTACCTTAGTGGAAATGGACGTAAAACTTCAGGAACGAACGGACGATTGCTAATTGCCCATTTAATTGGCATACCTCCTGTAACGACGATTCTGATATTCCGATATATCAAAAAGCGGGTAAGACGCTGGCTCGTTAGTCTGGAGGACTCGTGTTCGATTCCTGCATTAGCCGAGAAAGTTCATCCAGATTTTCCGGCGTGGCTCTCCCTTGTCAGTGATGCAGGGAGGAGAGCTGGACAAGGACAGCTGTCTTGTGGTTCGGATGGGACGAAAAACCGATATCCCATACCAGTTTGAATTCGATATAAGAGTAGGCCGTAGCAGTGCTGCCCAGGCAAAATTTCCCTCATAGCACACTGTATGGCGTCTGCCCGTCTTCATTAGTCCAGTTTAGGAGCAGAACAGTAGGACGTAAAACCCTATTTCATTTCCTTTCATTTTCCCCCTTATCTAAATTTAATAACAACCTTTCGAATGATTAGAACTGATATAAAAGCAGTGGTTTCTAATAATATGTTGATATATTGTTTAATAATATTTTATGAAGCTCGTGTGTTATTTACTGATAAGAATATATGTAAAGAAAGTACTGTTCAGTGCAATATCAGACAAGGAATGTTCTTGTATGTACATGTAGTATGCTTTCATACCAATACCGACACTATCCCGAAAACATGCTGATGTAGTCGAATGGTATTTAGCGATTGATAAACACGTAACAGAAGGGAATTTGTATGGAAACGGGGGCAGTGGTGGGGCGGGGGGCGAATAAAGTCTGTCATTGAGTCAAAAGGCGTGGTATCGAGTCTCCGATTGTACGTGACAAGGACTAGGCTCGCCTGTCGAACCTTATGGGCTTTCTCCGGTTTCCTCCCACTGACAAAGACCCCTACATGTAAAGTGAATATTGAAATAAAATTAAACCATATGTTAGTCCCGAAATGACCTAGTTTGTGTCGAGTGGGCTCTCTCTCTCTCTCTCTCTCTGTGTCTCTCTCTGTCTCTTTGTCGCTCTCTCTCTCTTATATAATAAAACCAACGAATTTCCCCATTAAAATCGTGTTATGTTAATGCTGAGATAGCCTCCAGACATCTTCAAATTCTTTTATGGAAGATAATCTATGTAGGTGATTTCAACACATATGCAACAGACATTTGATCTGCGATATCTACAATACACTACAAGCACAAACGTATAGACAGAAAGTTCAAAGGGATATTTTTCTGGCGCTTCCCTTGTCAGTGGTGCAGGACGGGGGATCTGGAAAGGACAACGTATAGTCAATAGGTTGGGACGCAAAATCGAGGTCCCATGTAACCACTGATATGTCCCTTGGCAGTTGAAATTCAATATATGAGTAGGTCGTACGTCAAAATGTCCATCAAAGCATTGTATTGCATATGTCCGTCTTCTTTAGTTAGCCCAGCCTGAGTAGAACAGTAGCACGTTAAACCTAATTTCATTTCTTACCTATGCGAGTTGCCCAAATAAGAAGTTGGATTAATAACAAGGGACGATCAAACATACATGAGGGAGGGAACCCATTCTGCTGGTTCCCGTCACCCATTTCTGAACATTAGTCACAACGTATTTGTAGTATTATAGTACACGCGTATACTTAAACAAAATACAATCGACATCGTGTCCAGACTTATATAAACCTATATAGACCTACATGTTCTTCGTTCTGCATGAATTCCTCTCAATAAACGTCCACATTACGACATATTTAAAGGCTGTGTATACCCACAAAAGCCGGTTAAGGATGATTTAGTATATTATTCTCATGTGGTTGACATAAATAAACCGTGTATTTATAATTTCCACGTTACAGAGCATTAACGATGCTGTAAGAGACTTGGTGAAGTGTAGGGTTTTTTTTTACAAATGATGATGAATGAAAGATATTTAAGGATAGGTGTAGATAGCATTGTATTTTTTTTTTTTTTGAATGGAGCATACAATTAAAAGGCTCGGAAGATTTATATCTTTATTGTTGTAAAAGCGACTTTGCATATTTGCGTTTTTATATTCATATTAAACTGTTTGGTCCAAATTTAAAATATAATTTTAACCAGATGGAGAAAGTCGTAAAGTATGTCTATTATTTACCCCAAGTTGTGCATCGCAGAAGTTCACGAAATTGAATAACAACTGAGACAACAATTTTAGTTAAATTTTCAAAATGACTTTAACATTTTGTTGCAACAAATCGAACACATGGCCGTTAGTTTGAGATTTTAGATTTCGGTTAGTTCAAAATTAAAACGTCATCATAACAAGTGGAAGAAAGTCGTAAAGCTTGACTTTCATTAACCCTATAAGTTTTAAACGTAAATATCACCCTCCAAAATCTTAAATATAAAACTAACGACCACGTGTTCAATTTGTTGGAACAAAAAGTTAAGGTCATTTTGAGAATGGAACAAAGATTATTGTCTCAATTGTTATTGAATTTCGTCAATTTCTCTACTTCATGCAACTTTGATCCACAAGTTAACAAAGTATTGAAATCAGTAAAATATTATTTCTATTAACCCTTAACCCCGAGGTGTAAATAAAAATATCGCCCGGAAATATCTAAACGTAACGATCGTCTGTTCAATTTTTTTTGAAAATATAACAGAGATTGTTGCCTCCATTGTTATTCTATTTCGGTGATTTCTGCAATGCACAACAATAATAGGGAGACGACCGTCTCTACTTCACGCCATCTGGTAAAGGTTTAATTTATTTGTAGTGATTTGAAGTGAAAACAGGAGCAGTTGTAGTGTGGATACTGGCCTCCAGTCCAGGTTACCACAGCCAAATCACAAATTCTAAGAATGTTTGGCACATGGTGCTCTAAATATCTCTCTACTTAGTATTTACATGTAGAGGGATGTCCGCTTTAGGTTTTGTCTCTTTAAATACACAAGAAAGACACGACTTGTTAGCTGTGCGAGCTTACCATATAAATAAGAAGTGTTACCAGGCCGCTCCTTGTGTATGATATCACCCTTAGCGGAAGTGGATGTATAACTCCAGGAACGAACGAGGCCCATCTTACATGGTACATGACATCTGTCAAATATATATTGTTTATTATTCCAATTCAAGTGATTGGGTCTATTTCAACAGATGTTAATATGTCATGAACATTATACGATAAATATTCCTAGGTTCAGCTCATATTTTCTGTAATAAAAAGGTGGGTTGGATGGCCGAATGGTTGGCTCTTGTGCGCTGTATCATTGAGCCAACTGGCGAGAAGGGTCTGTCATTGAGCCTGCCCAGCGTCGTGGTTTTTCTCCGGGTCTTCTGGTTTCCACCCCACTACTGCAGACCCCTACGCGCAAACGAATTATTGAAATAAAATTGGACCATATGTTAGTCCCGAAATGACCTAGTTTGTGTCCAGTGAAAATAAACCTCCGTCGTTAAATTGTTATTCTACATATATATTAAAATTGTCAGTCAATTGGACCATGCCACCAGATTCGAACTGGCTAACCTCGCAGAATTGTCAAATTCAGTTAATGCGATCGATGTCATGCACTTTCCTAGATAAATATGCCAAGAAGATTCTATAAGGTCGTTGTTGCTTTTCATGATAAAAATAGTTTTGTATGCACAAGAACTCCTATGATCTGTTTATAAGATCATTGTTACTGTTTATGATAAATATAGTATTGCATGCCCAGGAACTCATTCCTATATGCTCGTTAATAAAGTCGTTGTTAGTGTTCAAGATAAATATGCCCAGGAACTCCTATGATCTGTTAATCAAGTCGTTGTTACTGTACATGATAAATATAATCTATATGTTCAGGTGATCTGTTAAAGGCTCAATACCACTCTTGTTGTAGCTGAATAATATGTCCCAATCTTTATTCCGGTCAACAAAGTGTATTATTTTAAAAATTCCAATTAATTGATGATAAAAATTGCATCTTGACACACTTAAAACAATGGAAAAATTTAACTAAACCTTTTCAAAGGTGACTTAGATTTTAAAATATTTTCAAACTCTCTGGACAAGTAAAATAGGATGTAATGGATAATTTACACAACAGGTAGGACACTTAAACATCTAGCACTTAGAATAAGGCCATTATTTTTTTTTCTGGAGCTGCCAAGCCAGCAAGAGTGTTTTTGTCCCTTTAATAAGGTCGTTGTTACTGTCCATGATAAATATAATACAAGTATATATGCACAGGAACTCCTATTTTCTGAAGTTAAAAAACCCTTTGTCGTGTTAAAGTTGTTAACATGTTGACATTTGTAAAGGTTGTTATAACCTTTGTAATCTTCTGTAGTCGTGTGATTGGCGGAAATAACGTCCCCTTGTAACATTGATATCACATAAAGTGACCGTATAAGCGTTTAAAGCGAGAAATTCATATTTTCAAAGAAAGTCAAAAGGTGTTCAACTCACTATGATACGATCACTTATAAAATCATTCACACCGGAAATAATAACACAATTACATCCCTTGTTTATCTAATCCTCCTATGAAATAGTTACCATCAAACGTTTGAATTTGAAGTTGAAAATGATATTTTGGCCACTGTCTCAACTGGCAATGGTGAATTATAAGATTAATACTATTATTCTTTAACAAGGTAGGACTTTTTATAGATATCATCTATTTAAGGCTTTATTTTAATACCAAATGTAAAATTCTCGCTTTAGTCGTCAAGGTTTGTCGTTCGGTCGACTCACGGGATACTGCGGAAGCGTATTAGGACCAATTAAACACATCCAAATTGGGAGAGAGTAACTAATAATTAAGACTTAGTAACTCCTTATTAGGTCTTAATGAGCAATGCTCATTGAGCATGTTTATGTACTTATTTGGCTTTAATACGGTTCCGTAGGATATTATCGGCCTATATATCATTATCTAACACCTACATGTATAACACCTTCTCCTTTGAGGAATTCATTAAGGTGCATTTGCACATGTATATCCAGGCAGAGCCACGCCAACCGGTAATATGTCTGGCCTAGCTTTCCGGGTAGTGTTTTAATTTTTGATACTAGAATGCATATAGCAACTTTTCACTGGAGCAATTCACAATGGTAGCCTACTTTCATATACGTGTACATCGAGTGAGAGACACAGGGACACGTAAAATGCAAGAGCTATAGAAGAGTTTAATTTTCAGGTCTTGAACGCCAGTAACAATTTCTTACTTGAAGAATACCCAAAGATAATATTTATGTGTATTTCGACTGCGAGACACGGGAACGCATAGAAATTTAATTTTTAATTCTAGATCGCCTGCAACAGCCTCCCACATGAGAAATTCACAAAGGGTACTTTTGCACACATGTTTGGAGGGAGCGACACGTGGATACCCACAATGCAATGGTTAGATACAGGTTTAATTTATGTTATTTGATTTACCTACATGTTTGTCTAACGTACGTTTTTGTCGTTAAATATCTGTAAAATAGTGATTGGGCCTCGGGGAATCGAACATAAAAACACGTACTTCCTTTAAGTGGTAGGTCATGGTTATTAGGTATTGGTGAAACATCGTAAGTATACGATCGTACGGCTTGCTTCACACGTCTCACTAACCAATATGACACAAACCACACCCAAATAACCAACGTAAAAACTGTCGACTTGTAAAAACCTAGTGATAGCTTTGTATACCCATCCTTAGGGAGAGAGAGAGAGGAATAGGGTATAACGTCCACTCGACACAAACTAGGTCATTTCGGGACTAACATATGGTTTAATTTTATTTCAATAATTCGCTTGCGCGTAGGGGTCGTTAGCAGTGGGAGGAAACCGGAGTGCCCGGAGGAAACCCACGAGGTTGAGAAGGCGCCCCTATCTCCATGCCACGTACGCTCACACCAGGGATCGAAACCACAGCTGCAAGCCAGAGGTGACCGGCCAGCTACAGGTCGAAGCGCGGCACTCCAGACCAGTAAGCCACCCCAACCCCCGCCACCTTTAGGACTAATGGATTACAAGCGGTTAAATTTATTTGATAAGGCCAACTTCAAGTTTGGTCAAAGGTCAGGAGATGTAATTAGGGGCTAGCGCTAATCCCAATCCTAACCCTAACCCTGGACCTAGCCCCACAGCTTCCCCTAAACCCAACCTATAATCTCGCCAACAATCTCGTGCACTAACCCTAATTACATTTCAGCGACCTTGACGAAAATTAAGTTAGCCTTAAGAATTATATCGAGCCATTTAATAAGCTTACCAGATTTATAAGGGATTTCCACGAGATTTCGTCTTTAAAGTCAATATCAATGCAAATAACCCCGAGTGTTCAACTGATTTATGTACATAATATGTATCGAGATTATTCATAAATGTAACTCCATGTATACATATATTATTAATATGGTGGCCAGATTTTAAGGACAGCCCCGTCCTCTATAGCCCAGCCGTAACAGAAACGTAGACAGTTAAAGCCCATTTCATTTCATTTGTCAGTGGTCATATTTTAAGGGCAGGCGATGCGGAATCGTACAAAAAACCAAAACCGGATCGAAGTATCAATATTGTGCGTGGCTTCTCCTGTCTTTAATAGTCCATTCGGAACAGAAACACTGTATGTGGGGGTATATATTTCTTCATTAGCCCGGTTGGTACAGAAACGTAGGACGTTAAACCCCATTCATCCATTCAGTGATTGATTCATCCCTTCGTTAGAACTGTACATAGTTAAGGTGTCCCGTTCCAAATACTCTTGTTAAAAGATTTACTTTAGAGTGGTCCATGTATCGAGTATTTATTTAGAATGTTATATACAATAGCAGACGACATGTTAAATCTTAAAGCAGGGAGTGGACCAAACCATCAACAACAAAAGATTAGCCCAAACCTTTATTTGTTTTGTCTTATCTTAACGGTTACGTGTTGCATTTTTAGAAAAATATGGTTGATACACGGCTATTTACAGGGACCCCGTGCCCTCATTACGGATCGCCATGTTTAACATAGATCCAGGAAACCTTTAATATATTTTAGGGTTATCCCTGGCGCGAGTACAACCTGATTAAAATACAGATCTATATTTCGTTTTTTTTTAATACTTTTGATGGCCTACACAACATGAAGATCTGACAAGTTGTACTGGAAGGTCGTGTCACGGATCGTTCGTGCGGCTTTTGACTCTATGGCGTCATATATTGATAAGCGTTGACGTTTCAAGTGGTTTACCCACACAGTTCCGTGCATGGCACGACAAGAAGTCGCCATAACAGACTGTGTCATTGGCTAATACATCACTTCAACCAAAACGCCGGTAATAAAACAATTCTTCCAGATCCTAGTGTAATAAAGACAAGTAAAACGAAATTTTGAACTATAGAAAACGAAACGAAATAGGATGTGTTTTAGTCAGATTGGCGCAAGTAGAGAGAAATCTGACGACCAAAAATAAGATTGCGGTGATCACTAATAGACAAGTTAGTTATTTATGAGCAAGTAGCATAGCTAAAGTGTGTGCCGCCCGGAACTTTGTTGACGTTTTCCCCCGACCCTCCCCCACCCCGCCCCACAAACATCATCACTAACACCGCCGGCGTTGATAAAAATACACCACTGCAATGCCCCCGAATGCACTAAACACATAAAAGGTTAAATAATTGTTTCCCCCACTGCTAAAGACCCCTACGCGCATGCGAATTATTGAAATAAAATTAAACCATATGTTAGTCTCGAAATGACCTTGTTTGTGTCGAGTAGACTTTAAACCCCACCTCTTTATCTCTCTCTTCTCCCCCTCTTTCTCTCTCTCTCTCTCGTCATCTGGAGCATCAGTGATTTCAAAGTCATCACAAGTCATATTAGAGACCCCAGAGCAACGTTAAGGCATATTATGAAAATGGCGCTATTAATTACGTCAGCCTTGAGGGGTTCAATGTAACATTTGTTTAATTTAAAGATGAACTGGAAATCAAAACTGCTAATCTGTGATTTTGGCTAGGAAAACAACCATTTGCTTTGTTCATAAAATATAACACACTATTCATTACGTTAAATTCTTGGGCTACTCAAACGTAAGCCCCAGACTGGATAATACAACTTTAGGATAAGACGCCTTGATCAATCTGTCCCGAGTAACACCCTAACTATATGATGTTGAGTATACGATGTTCATTTTGTAAAGACGTAACTCGTCTTATTTAGATAAACCGAGGATGTCTGAGGGTTAAAATACTAGAATACACTTTACATTGACAAAACGAAATAAACAAAACAAAGTTTCCCATGTTTACTATGTTAGTAAATAAACTACGGGGTATTTTATGGTTTGTTTACAGTGATTGTTTACACGGTGATAGAAATACATGTATATCATAGGATGAGTTTGGTACAGATACACGCGTAGTCACATAATCATATCCTGGCTTAGATCAGGTTTTAAAAGACTTCCCAACGCAGTTCTGGGTCCTACGAGACAGAGAGAGAGAGAGAGGGGGGGAAGGGGGAGGGAGAGAAGAGAGACTTTAACTCGACACAAGCTAGGTCATTTCGGGAGAGAGAGATAGAGGTAGAGAGATATATATAACGAAAGTGATATCAGGTGAGAGAGAGAGAGAGAGAGAGAGAGAGAGATGTAGTTTAACCCCAACTCGACACAAACTAGGGTATTTCGGAACTAATATGTGGTTCAATTTTATTTCAATAATTCGCTTGTGCGTAGGGGTGCTTGTAGATTTCAAGCAGGTTTTACCTATCATGTCCATGTCTTCATAATACAAGTCATGACTGTCTGGTTACTCTTCTTTTTTAACAGATTTTCAATAAAAACAGTTAATCCCTAGGAAAGAGCTGAGCGACACAATCATATAAAACATGATAAGATAATTTAAACATCTGAATATAAAGACAAATTAATGAAAGCTAAACACTGGTTTTGATGATCGGTTACAAGGTTCTGAATGGGATAAGATGTGTTACAAGGTTCTGAATTTGATGATCCGTTACTAGGTTCTTGTTTTCATTTTGTTGATATCAGTAAGATATTTAGATATGGTTTTAACGGTGGTACGTTTACCAGGCTCTTAAGATGGTGGTAGTAGATTTGCAAGGGTCTGTTGTTGTACACTTTCTGTGATTTTGTTTGATCAAACCGAGCTTGCATTCCATAGAATTATGTTGCCTTCGAGTAGATACACAGGGAACTTTATGGTAATATTAAAATACGTCCTCATGCCGGCGATCTGTCATCCTGTTATAAAACTGTTATTAAAGTCTGTATGGTGTCTTGGCCAGGTTTAGGAGCAGAACAGTAGGACGTTAAACCCAATTTCACTTCATTTCATTTCTCTATGGTGTCGGGAATCACGGTGGCTAAGCGGGCAAGGCGCTGGCTCGTTAGTCTGGAGGTCGGGTGTTCGATCCCTGCATTGGCCGAGAAAGTTCATCTCGATTTTCCGGCGTGGTTTCCCCTTGTCAGTGATGCAGAAGGAGGGCCTGACAAGGACAGCTGCCTAGTCGTTAGGATGGGACGAGAAACCGAGGTCCCGCGTACACATTGGCTTGCACGTAAAAGATCCCTTGGCAGTTGGAATTCGATGTAAGAGTAGGCCGTAGTGCCGCAGCCCGGGCAAAATTTCCCTCATTGCACACTGTATGGCGAATGCCCGTCTTCCATTAGCCCAGGTCAGGTGCAGAAGAGTAGGACGTTAAACCTCATTTCATTTCATTTCTGTATGGTGTCGGTGTATGATTTAATTGAACCGTGCGGTCTTTAAATGGGTAATAGAAGGGTGAAATAGAGACGTATTGAAACTTAATCGGTATGATTAGCAGCCAGGGGGTATCAGTATTGTCATGACTTGAATAGTTGTCATGATGAATATAAACGGTTATATTGTTGTTTTAATGTCACTTCATCTCCTCTTTACAAGTCTTAAAGGTCCTGACCTGTGATCTTATATGGTCGTCTTTACTGTTGACCCCATGTTAAATCACCTCAGCTGTAAGACAGCGTCCATGCCGATGCGTACACGGGACCTCGGGTTTTCGTTCAATAGGAAAGGCACTGCCCTTGTTAGGCCCTCGCCCGGCACCACTGACAAGGGGAAACCATGTCGGAAAAATCCAAAGGGAGTTAGCTAGACCAATACGTGGAGCTAACCCGAGTCTCCCAGGCTAATCGTACAAGAGTCTTACTCACTAAGCCACCGCGACTCTCCTATGCGACACAGTATGTTCATTATGTTATTTCTCGATGGGTGTCATGCACGGATGTCTATGCTAGATACTTCAATAATTCACACTTGAATAATTCATCAATTTATTTGCCTACATGTATTTGATTTTGATTATGTCAAATTGTACGTCTCTTAATTTTTTTAGATCAATATGTTTCCTATCCGTAATATGGCCACCGAATAGATTGCCCCAAGGTCTTACAACAACTATCGGCGCAATCTGACATTTGCTTTATATCAGAGTTAGTCTATCTACTTGATCATAAGTGTTGAAACATTCACTTTTTAACCCACATCTATTATACCTATCTCCGAGCTACCGGTATATGATAATGTATATGCACTCTCAATGCATCGACATGATCCAATGTCGTCACGCTACTTAACCCATGGTGTAGTCATTTCTTCAAGTCTATATTTATTTGAGTGATCACGTTACGGATGAATGAATAATAAACAAGTTTGGCAGCTCAGGTGTCTGATTTATGTGTCAGACGATGTTGTCCTAATGATTTCACACTAGAGAATTATTTACACGGGACACCGAATGTTTTATGGATCTTGGGAGACAATAATAAACAAAATGGCTAACGGTGATCACGAGAAATTAAATAGGTTCAACACGGTCGATGGGTGTTTTATGAGAAATGAATAAGCAGCGTCTCGGGAGATACAAGTTCATAAATGAAACAACGATCTTTGGTCGTCATGGATCCACAGAAATTTATATTTATTGATCAGAGAGACGTGTGTTTAAAATTTATGTTACGTCATGCGCACTTGAGTCTTGAATGCACACTATAATAAAATTGATGATGATTATTAACGGGCATCACAACACAATTGAAGTCTTGATTGGTAGAAACCGAATACATTCGATACACTTCGCCAACTTAGTTTACAAGTTCAGACGTTTAAGAGCAATAAATAGGTTTAAAGTCCTACTTTTCTACACCAACGGGGATAAAGCAGACGGACACGTCATTCGGTGTGCCATGGGGGCATTGCATTTTGAATTCAAAATGTCATGTGTGCTTTTATCTTTTACGTGCACGCCAATGTCTACACGGGAGCCCAGTTATTGCTTGTCAGGTTCTCCATTCTGTCCCTCTTACAAGGGAAGCCGGAAGTGAACTGGAGACCTCCTGTTCAGCGAGCCAGGGCCTAACGTACTGAGCCACCGCGACTCCAATCTTACTAATCTAGGCCTACATGAAGCCGGGTTCACGTTTTCTTTTCCCTTCCATATTATTCATCTCAATCTTATATAAATAGTCATAGATGATTAATCACGTGACCTATATAGAGAAAGGTAATACGTTATATAAATACTACCTTATTCATCTAAATATTTTTACTAGAGGTCAATAAGTTTATCGTCTATTTTCTTAGCAAAATGATTTTTTGTATTTCATATTAAATATTTGATCCTTCTGAAACCAATATTACTTTGATAGGTCTCACGTATTATACACTTAGGTGTGTGTGTATGGGTAACCCGTAACATGTAGATAACCTGTAACCTATGTAGATAACCATTTAATGGTAGTCGCTACTCCAGAAGGAAAAAAAAATAACCCCATTAAATTGGCTGGGTAATTGGTGATATCAAACCATGCGCAGTAAATCCAGGAGTTTGAGAAGGCGCCACTATCTCCAAGCCTCAAACACTCATGCCAGGGCTCTAAACCACGACTGCCAGCCAGGGATGACCGACCGACCCACCAGCCACAAATTGGGAACTTTTATTTTGAAAAACACAAAAGCAAAAACCACTGCAAGCGAATTATTGAATTAAAATTGAACCATATGTTAGTCCCTAAATGACACAGTTTCTCTGTCTCTCTCCCTGTCTCTCTCCCTTTCTCTCTCTTCGTTTTCTGTTTTAGTGATCACGTAAATATTATGTCTACATATTTACTGTTTTAATGTATATGTACTTTTGTACATTTGGGCTTATAAAATATATATAACATTCCATCACATCTCAAGTATTGGCACGAGATATTGCAACCATGTTTAATTTTCCCACCTGAAGCGGTGTAAAAATTTTTAAATCTGAATAGCTTTAAATGATGTAGAATGATTGAAGATTTGTTTCAAAATATGTTTATTTTATGCTAAATATGTTTAAATAAGCGTGCAAATAGATACAGTCATAATTCTATGTCCACAAATCAGATCACCTTTTGGAAGTGATCGTAAGGTTCATAATAACACAACCTGGCAGAAGCCCATTTATATCGGCAATCTTCAAACGATTATCATTCATGTGAGCTTTTCGGCTTTTCAAATTTGGACTCTTCATTATTTTATGATTAAATATTGAACTATTTTAAAAAATAATACGCTTTAAGTGAAGATGTTCGACATTCCTTATAGCTCATTTGTATTGACTGAACGAAGCCAGGTAATCTTGCAGCTATTTCACGTACGTCGTGTGAACCACGGAATATAAACGAAAGAGGAATTAAAAAAGAAACTTATTGCGTTGTCAAGGAAGGAGAGGCCATGTTTTTTTTTCCTACGTCAAATAAGATGTGTTTGTTTATTCTGTTCAAATCTTGGTGTTGAAGTAAACATGTTGAACGTTAACGTGATTGTGTATCGTTTATCGTCTCTTGGTTAGTTGTTTCTCATCGTCAAATGTATATTTTTTTAATCCCAAGGTGGACATTACGTGAATAATTGGGATCGTTCCTCTTAAAATTCGACCCATAGCTACTAAAAGTACAAAGTTTAAAAAATCTCACAACATTACGAATGAAAGTCACGCAAGGAAAATAAAATCGGAATTGGTGAGATGAACACGGGTCAAGTCTTCCAGTCCTATTTTCCAGGACATCGTAAGACTCTTTTCTGTCCATTTGAAACCTCGTTGTTAAGAGAGAGAGTCAGAGAGAGAGAAGGAGAGGGAGGGGAACAGAGACAGTATGTCTATGGTGGTGACGGGTGGGTGCCGAGTTGTTAGCGCATGCGCGTTGTATCACAAGGCCTGTCATTGTGTCAACTGACGTGGTTTCGATTCCCCGGTTGTGCGAAGCAAGGAGTAGGGTCGCCTGTCTAACCTCGTGGGTTTTCTTCGGGTCCGTCGGTTTCCTCCCATCGCTAAAGACCCCTACGTTCAAGCGCATTATTGAAATAAAATTAAACCATCTGTTAGTCCTGAAATGACCTACTCTGTGTCAAGTGAACGTTAAACCCCACCTCTCTCTTTCTGTTGTTTCTGTTCGTTAAGAGTGACACATAGGGGCAATGTTTGTGGTAAGATTGTCCGAAATGTCAATATCATTTTCATGGTTCTGTGAAATGTTTGACCACCTTCCAGTATTTACTCCTGGGCTATAACGAACTATGTTGGACCGGTGTAAGTCTGTTTGTCCTTGGTTTAGTCAGCTTCAGCTAATCAGGCAACCTGTCTTCAACTTTTGTGTTCGAAGAGGACTTCGTATAAATTTGTTAAAACCGCCCTGTCAATGGATTGGGGCACCTTTTCAATGCGCTAGCTGCAAGCACCATTGTTACGATCATGTTATACACGTGTCTTTTGTCGTCTGCTACTTTGACATAGACGGCCATCTTTAGATTTGTCGATCGTCGTCAATAGACACCTGCCTGGATTCAATGCGCAATGTCACAGACGTGTCATTTGGGGAATCCGGGCTTTCAAATCATTGTCACCGACGTGTCATTTGGGGAACCCGGTCTGTTAAACTTACCACCGTTTCTCCACCAAACGCATTGTAGATTCTTTACCGTATCTCTGTTATGCATGGGTGGGGTGATCTAGCTCTCAGTATATTATGAGCAGTATCGATGTCAACCTATGGGCGGCCATTACCCAAATCATCAATGGCCCCTTTAACAAATGCTGCACCCCTACATGCCCCAAGCTTCATAACTGCGTTAGCTACTATCCGTTAGGGATAAGAATCAATTGAGCTACGATTGTGTCACACTCAATTTGAATTGGCCTGATATTGTAAGTACTGGAGACGTACTATAGATTCCCAGATCATCTAGCAACAGCTCCTTCTTATCAAGGGAAGTCAAGTATGGAAGGTCGAGAGGCTCGGGGACTTTTTATTTAGTGAACGTGAATGTAGTTGAAACTCAACCTCCAAGAGTCACCATCTTTAAGTGTCTTTAGCATCGTTATATGATCATATTATTATTTCAAGAACAATTAAGTCATTGTCACTCAAATGTCATAATTTTTTAACAACGTATTCCGTTCAGACAGACTCTTAATATATTTGACAACTTTATTGTGCTCTCTGAATGGCTCATTATGAACCACCCCCTTATCAAAATGTGTAACATGATATTGATTTTCTCTTAGTTGCATTAAATGCAGTTTTAAAAGAAAAAAAAATGCAAATTCTTCCCTTCTCTGTGTGAATGACTCATCACAGCTTGTTACTGTGGGGCATGCATGAATCATTATTACACTGTATGGAGGTTATCTTTGTTGCCGAAGGGAGATTTAAAACTCATTCCAGAACCTTGACATGACAGATTAAGTCAAAGTGACGTAATATTTGATTTTGGTAATATTTGAATAATGGCTACCGAAGCAGACGTGTATCATAGTCATTCGGGTTACTTAATATTGTGTCGTTTCCTGTCACAGGTGTGTGTTGGAAGTTATTAAGTTGTTTAAGATTGTTACTAATTGTTAGTTATTGGTGTCGGTTTAATCTCCAGTCATCTTTTATTGTCGACCAAATGCCATCAGGTGACAAATGATGATAAATTGGTACTGCATCGTGTCAAACGATTATTGTTTTTACCAGAGAGTGCCGAATGGTACATGTTGATGTCCTCGGCGATAAAAATCCAAATTAATCAAGGCATGGCGCGTAATAAAATCAAGGACAGTACATTGTATTAGTATTCATAACTGGTTTAACGAATTTGAAGTGGCGCTATTCAGTAAGAACAAAGGGTAGGCCAGATGTTAGCTTCCATTTAAAATAATGGTATTATTGGTTGCTATTTGCCTTATGATTGCAGATGTCTTTATAGTAAATTAAGAAAGATCTAATCAACATTAATGACAGTATAAGGCGATAAAAAAAGATATCTGATAAAATATTTATATTTTCTTTTCACATAGAAATGTTCAGACCTTTTCTAGAAGCCCTGGCTAAAAGGAACCAACATGGTAATTATAATCATGTGCTGGAATCGATTCTCTATATCCATGCTGTCTTTATACTAACTCTGCTGCAACTTTGCGAACATCTCATTTTGTGAATTGCTCATATTGATCTGCGACCGAGGGAGCCTTCGATGGGGAACCAATTCTCTTTGTCTTCACTGCAATCGCCAGGGCTTTATTTGGATGAGAGGGCTTGGATGGCTGAGTAGTTTTGAGTCTCCGGTTGTATGGGACATGGGGTAGGGTCACCTGTCCAGCCTTCTGGGTTTTCTCTGGGTCCCCCGCCCCCCTCCCCAACCACCACCACTGTGCGATATATCATAAAGTCTGGTTTAAGTCATCTGGCGTGGTTTGGATTCCCAGCTTGTACGTGACAAGGAGAAGGGCCGCCCTTCTAACCTTGTGAGTTTTCTTCGGGCACTCCGGTTTCCTCCCACTGCTAAAGACCCCTACGCACAAGCTAATTATTGAAGTAAAATTAAACCACATGTTATTCCCGAAATGACCTAGTTAATGTCGAGTGGACGTTACCCCCACCCATCCCTCTCTCTTGTCCTCTCCCTCTCTCGCGCGCTATCTCTCTCTCTCCATCTTATCTGAATGACAAATACAAATTCAACAAGGACACATATCAACGTGTAACATAGAATTACCAACTCATGTGACCCACATGTATTTTAATTAAAAACTTGTGTATGCACAGCCGACGACCGAGATTTAAACATTCAGTCATATAGGTACATGTGACACCACCTTTTTTTTTACTTTAAATATTTAAGTATTTATTTTAACTTATTTTTTTAACTGTTATGTGACTCATTATTGAGAAACAAGCCATATATAGTTGTAGATAAGAAAGTTTGTTACATACATTTTATAAGAATGAGAAACGTAGCTTTGTAAGAACTTTCCTATACTACAGTCTACCCTCACAGCTGAATAAAGTATTTCAACGGCTGAGTCAACTGGCGTGGTTTGGAATCCCGGGTGGTATGTGGCAAGGAGTAGGGTCGCCTGTCCAACCTCGTGGTGTTTCTCCGGGCACTCCGGTTTCCTCTCACTGCTAAAGACACCTCACAAGCTAATTATTGAAATAAAATTAAAAAACCATATGTTAGTCCCGAAATGACCTAGTTTGTGTCGAGTGGACGTTAAACCCCATTTCTCTCTGCCTCTCTCGTCTCATTATTGAGAAACAAGTCTTGTATGAAACGTGGCTATGTAAGAACTTTCTTTCTCGTACTATACTCTCAAAACCGAATAATGATTACTTAAAGGTTACAGGTCTCATTATTGAGAAACAAATCATGTATGAAACACATCCTTATGGAAAACAGCTACTTGTGTATCAAGCTAATACGTTTATCCGGAAAACTTCATTACATTTGATAAAAATAGATAATGCAAAATCAAAATATTGAAAATTTAATTCAATTGACTCTATGCTGAACCAAATTATCACTGCTTTTAGTTTTGACAAGATACGTACATTATGGTAACCAGGGCACTGGTATATTCGGGAAACAGCCTCGCTTTCCCATTTTTAAATAACATTTTTAAATGGCAAATCGTTTTAATCTAGTTAAAATCCCGAGTATCCAATGACATCGAGAGTTTATTATGGTCTTGATTTGTTAATAAATGTGTAATTATAAATTTATATAAGACCTAAAGAAATAGGCAGATTTAGCTCTTACATAATGTATGTTTTAAAAAGTTAATAAACCTAACAAATTTCTGATATACCACGTTTGTATATGTATTATAGATATTAACACTTCCTGTACTAGGTAACAATATGGTTCAGAGGACGAGACAATGAGTTTTTGCAACTGTCTGGTCATGTGTGTAGGTTAAATTTACATATATGTAAGTAGCTGTCAAAACGTTGTGTAATTTATCTAATACCTGGGGCTATATCGCCATGGCTGATGGTGACAGATCTGATTGGGTTATTTATTTTTTTTAATAAATCTCTAGATGTTATTAAGTTCACACCGGTTTCAGTTTTTATTTGAAAGTAGAACCACGTGTTTAAAATCACGTCCATGCGTATTATAATATGAACTATTGTTTACATGTCAACAAAAATAGTGGTGTTGTTCACCGGTATGACATTATATTACACGAACCTCTATCTTTTCATTTAAGAGAAGGGGGCGGTTGGATGGGTGACCCAACTCATTTAAGGGGGGAGAAGGTCGGTTGGACAGGCGATCCTACTCATTGTCACGTTCAACCGAGGAATCGAAACTCCAACTCCGCCAGTTGACTCAGTGACAGACCTTATGATACAGTGCGCACGTGCTAATCATTCGGCCACCCCTACTGAAATTGGAAGGAAGTAATATCATGTGGCTTAGAAAGATTAAGCACAACATGCCCGTGCACAATACTGCCTATCTACATGTAACTACATGTAAATGAAGCAATGATTTTGAACTGTATATCAGAAACCTAACCCCACTGGGAAGAAGGTGTTAAAACATATTGTCCATTCTGGAACTGATACATCACAATTACTAGCAGTAAATAATGAATCTGGTTTTGGAATGTGTAGCACCGTAACACGTTGTTCTGAAACTGAAACAGCACTATATTTTCATATTCTCGGAATTCTTATTCCAAAAATTATACGATAGCTTACAGTTCCACCTTCACCCAGGAATGTTAATTGGCATTCCTTTGTTTCTTTAACTGTTCTCCGTGTGTTTACATCGTACCCAATAAACTGTATCTTAGACCAACAATATCACTCAATCAGGTTATTAACAACAACAGACCATGGAGTACTTATAAACAACAGACGGGGACCATAAACCATTGTCTTACTTGACTCGATCCACGTCCTTATATTGAGCTGTTTAGTTCTTGATGGAATGAGATGCTTCTCCGAATTGAACCACAACAGAGTACCTTTAAATAGAATACGATGGTCATAACCTGGATGATATTTGACTCGATCCTCGTCCGTATATTGAACTATTAAGTTCTGGAAGGGATGAGTTGGTTCTCCAGCCTGTATTACAGCATAAGGTACTTACAGACAAGATAGTGTGGTCATAACTAGGATGTATATGACGCGATCCCGTCCTTATATTGAATTATTAAATTCTGAAAGGCATTATATGATTCTCCATGTTGGACCATAAAAAACCATATAGGGTAACTTTTAAGAAAAACAAACAGTGGCATTAACCAGGATGCAATTTTACTGGATGCCTTCCTTATATTCAACAATTTGGTTCTGGAAGGGACGTGACATGGGTTTGCGTAAATGTCGATTTGAGGATTCCTAATCCTCTAAATATTGACCAAAAACAGTAAAAGAAATCATTTGCTTTAAGACAGGAATAACTTTCAAATAAAGATCCAATTGCTAATGTCCGTCCTTGTCTTGGGACACATTGACCTTGCAGGTAACCTATCCTGATATTACGCATAAAACTGATTAAGATTAGGCTTATCTTTTCACCTTAAGCTAAAATTAAATCTGGATTAAGATCAGATATGACACCTATATTTAACAAATGTAGAAATATCACGGCTATAAACAACCAGATCAGCGGATAATTTATTTATCTGTGGAGATTTTATTTCCATACATTAACCTACGCTAATCGTCGATGATTGAGGTTGCAGTTCACACAGCGGGTAGGCCATTTATAAAGACTGAAAGTCTGTCAGATAAAACCTCTGAAAATAGGCCTACAGGTTGTAATGAACCCTATCTGATATAAAATTAGTTTTGACTTGTTCAACTTATTGGTCATATATCTTTTATAAAAAGACGATTGACGTGTACTGTAAGTTTATCTGTGATATAAATTAGGATATCGGAGTCTCGAGGTTAGTGTATCGTTTGGGTTGTGCAAGGCTCCTTCTCCATTTTCCCTGTTCTGTCTGTGGTAAGTTGTATTTCTCTTTATGTATATTACATGTAAATTCAATGCAACAAACTCATTTATGTCAGAACATACTGATACTAACAATTCGAAAATTATTTATTTGAATATGGATGTGCATTACTAATACTTATCCCAACATGCTTTGGTATAACAGGAAGCAGAACAGTAGGACGTTTACTTTAATTTCATTTCATTTGATATAACAGTTTTCGGTTTGATGAGTTGTTGGCAGCGGTTGTAGTTTAGTCATTGATGGTTTTACTGAACCGAATTCAGTTATTGGTTGTTCCAATGTTCTTTTTGCCATCCAATATCAATCAAATTTTAGAAAAAAGAATAGACTTTTGTATAAAGCATGCGAGGAAAATTAATAGGCTTGTGGTTATGACAAATGCGTAATTTCTTTAATAACCTTGAAGTGATATTATAGACCTAGAAGAGCCGTAGAATTGGTATAAGGGATCTAGATATCGTATCAGTGACCTATAGGTTGTCTCTTGGCGGCCGTAGAATTGGTCTAAGGGACCTAGATGTGGCACCAGTCACCCATAAGTCATACTAGGCCGTAGAATTGATATAAAGGATCTAAATGTCGTATCAGTGACCCAGTGATATCCGGGAACCAACATCAGCGACAGAAATTATATAAGGGACCTAGAGGTGATATTAATGCTGCGGTAGACAAAATAAACCTTATCCTGTATCATAACGAAATGTTATCTTCACCTCATTTGGTTTCAAGCCCTTCACCATGCTCTTTATTCAAAACAGTTTATAATCAGTCAATAATATCTGAAACCCAATATACATGTAAGTGGTAGCTGCCTTTTATTTTAAAGCCACCCTTATCTGAAATATCTTCACATGAAACCCACCTTCTTGCTGTATGCTTCAACTTGATCAATCAACTTGCTGTTCATCTTTCAAGGTACATTAGAAATACAATCTTAAACCCTGCTATAATCTACAGTAACCATCTTATTATACGCTTAATTTCACTGATGGACAGAATGCAGTTGCCCATCTGTTTTGACCATCATCTAGTAACTGTCTTGGTTTATCGGTCAGTTGCCTTCACGAACACTTTGTTTGTGTGAGAAAAAAGAGCACAATTAACTGTTTATGGTTCACTGTTTTCGTCTATATGAAATTAGAACAGTTTCAGATTATGTTTTACAGGGAAGGGGAGAAGTGGGGTTTAACGTCAACACGACACAAATTCAGTCATTTCGGAACTAACACATAGTTCAATCTTATTTTAATAATTCGTTTGCGCGTAGGGGATTTTAGCAGTGGAAGGAAACCGGCGTAACCTTCAAAATATTGTATTATAATATTATGAAAATTTCAAACCTGAAGTGTTAGATTTATAAAAAGAATTATCAGATTTAAACACTGTAACCCAAGCGATTGTTGGTCGGGATAGGAATGGGAGCATATTGCTCATCTTAATATATCAAGATAATCAGGATAAACTATGGGCGCATGTGTTCCGATATGGTTTCCCCATGTGAGTGGTGCAGGACATAGGTCCTGACAAGGACAGCAGTCTAGTCGTTCAGATGGGACGAAAAACCAAGGTTCTGTGTATACATTGACGTACACGGTAAAGATTCCTTGGCCATAGAGACGCTGTTTGTCTTCATTAGCCAAGTCGAGCGGAACAGAAGGACGTTAAACCTCATTTCATATGTAGGCACCTGCAACTCGAATCAAGGCCGTGTTTCAACAGTATATCAGTATGGTTACTATAAGAGTAGAAAATTGAACTACTGGGTGGTTGCTTAATGCAGATTCTACTGTATAATCTTCGAAATAGTTTTGTTGATAAAGTTGTTTTCAATAAGCTCTTGTTTAATGCCCCCCCAAAAGCTTGTAGGCGCCGATTACTCTAAATCAACATTTCCAAGGCCGTGTTTCAACCGAGTATCAGCATGGTTATAAGAATAGAAAATTGAACTATAATCTTGAATTACCGAAATGGTTTTATAGATAATGTTATTTCCGATACATCGTTCTCTAATGCCCAAGAAATGATGAACACGTGTTTCTATTAGACCAGACATTCTAAGAATCTAATCCAGATTTTATCTTGTTAAAGTGGCTTTCCAAATTACCGTATAATTGCTAATCAACTACATATTTTCACTGATCTATAACTAAAAATAGTTCTGGAATATCTCAAAGTTGAATTCCGTATAATACGAATTGTTAAAGGTTTAGCATCCTTGATTGTAATCATATGATTTTATCTGTATAGAAAAATCAAGAAATTTGCATTGCTGAGGGTCGAAAGGAACCATGTGTGCATTCTTTCTTAACAAAAATTTACCCGTGTTTTATCCCTGCATGCATTGACCGGGAGAGTTCATCGGGATTTTTCGACGTGATTTTCCCTTGTCTCTCAGCTGTCTGGTCATTCGGATGATACGAGAAACCGAGGTCACGTGTATACATTGGCTTGCGTGTAAAAGATCCTTTGGCAGTTGGAATTCGATATAAGAGGAACTGCGGATAAAGCACTAAAAATGTCAACGCGAATTGATTAATCAGTGTCTGACGTCATAGGATCAAAAGCTGCTGGTACGACCCCCGACGCGACCTTCCACTAGAACCAGTAAGATCTTCATGTAGTGTAGGCCACCCAAACGAAATATAGATCTGTATTTTAATCAGATTGTCCTCCCGGAGCATCCGGTGCCACTTCACATTTGATGAGCTCGCGCAGCCAATAACCGCTTGTCCTAGTAATGTTTCTGACCCAGGGAGGACAATCACCCACAAAGTTAATCTGACATCAGAACGTGATATTCTTGTTTCAAATGAAGAAACTGTGAGGATATGTTTTTGTTTTGTGTTGATTTTAAACGAGTGTTGATTGTTGACTTGATCTTTGCTGGAACATTTTCACGTTTCTGATAGTTGCTTGAATTCGAAACGTGATTTAAGAAAAAGTCTCGTCTGTTGTGTAATGTTTTGTTATTCGGACAATCTCGTAGATTATTGTTGTTGGGTAACATGACATCTACGAGTGGATGTAGCCACAGTTAGATAATAAAAATACAAACATAATATTTAACGTCGACCAGATAGTAAACACTTAGAAAAATATGTCGTGATTATGGTTGACCTGACTCAATTTTTATGTTAGGAGAGGGAAAATGGGGTTTAACGTCAACTAGTCATTTCGGGACTAATATGTTTTTCAATCTTATTGCAATAATTCGCTTGGGCGTATGGGTCTGCAGTAATGGGAGGAAACCAGAGGACCCGAAGAAAACCAGCCATGTTGAACAGGCGCCCACTACTTGTCACATACAACCTGGGAATCGAAACCATGCCAGTTGACTCAATGACCTATCTTATATTATACAGTGTACACGCGCTAACCATACGCCACCCTCCTCGGAGATTTGATACCCTTTTTAACATGTAGTAAAAAGTATAAGGAATCGCGGAATTGACGTACATGGGGCCGGCAGTTAAACCTGATTTACTGTTGACATACAATATTTTCATCTTGAAAGCGAAAAGAGTAGGGGTATATGCGATTGTCTCTTTCGGATTGCCGTGTACACATTTATAGTGAATACTTTGTCATTGCCAATATCTGTTCGTCGTCGCACATGAACAACTTGATGGAGATTTTATGAGCTGTCCTGTTTTTTTTTTCTGGTATAATCAGATGATCTTTTATGACGACAATATATCACACTAAACGTAATCCACCTGGGGAAACTCTTCAATCCGTCATGTACTAGACTCTGATTCATAACTTGAATTAATAAAAAAAAAATGGAGCAGAAAATCGCTGATCCGTAACCTGCATAATCTTTTTGTACAGCTGAAGTTAATGGGGTATAAAAACATGAAATATGCAAATTTGACTTCAATTTGCGATATACTAGAATAATTTTCACGAAATCTCGTCAGTGAATGATGAGCAACTGATCTCCAGGGTCGGATTAAGGCCCATGAAGGCCCTGCGAGCATTTAGATGATTTTGTTGCCCCCTTATCCTTTTATATAAACTCAAAACATAAACAATAGTAAAAAGCGAGGATATGGTGAGAAGATTTCTGGGGTTTTATACACGTCATTATTAATTGCGACAAAACAGCTAACAGCAGGAAAAGACAAAAACAATGAGAATCTAATTAAAGGTTCTTAATTTTTAAAATTCTAACCAAGTTCATCTTTTGGTTAATAGTTAATTTCTTATGTGAATTAATTGCTCCTTAAAGCGTGTGCAGATTTGACGATATGTGCATTTTTTGCCCCTTTAAACGTATGTAGATCTCACGATATGCTACGACCCTCTGATAACTGAAGCGTATAAATGTCGCTAATATCACTTTTTTATGTTTCGTGTCTTTTCTTCTTTTCACCGAGTACGAAGAGGTTGTATACATATCTTTGAATCGGATCAAAAATAAAATTGTTGATATAATTGGATTTTGTAAGTTTTACTTGTTTTTTTGTGAAATGGCGATCTGTCTTCGTTGAAAATATTCCGTCTATAGATCAAAGCCAGTTTATGGTTTAACCCATTTTGTGTTTAACTGTCGACACTGTCTCTTTAATAGCCTATTCCATTCCTAATCTAAATTACACGTCACATGAACCAATCCTCAATACTTCATATTTATATAAATTCAAAGAGTTGAACTTCTTTAAAATGTTGTAGAATTGATAAAATACTAGAATTAAAATCGGGAATAAATGAAATGAAATGAAATGGGGTTTAACGTCCAATTGTTTTACTGTTATAGCGAAAACTTTTACCTCTTTATCTAATCTTCCATGTGTATTTTTAAAATACGTTAAATTATTTATAGTATATTATTTTCTTGTTGAAAGTGACAATATTACTTTAAGTTTGCCCTTCGCATTTTTAAACTATGTATTTATTGTTTGATTGTATACAATGTGATGAAAGCAGACCGAAAGATCATTTATTTTTGGTAAAACGATATTTCCTACAACCGGTCGACAAATTGGAGTCAATGTAGGTTAATTGGGTGGGTATTTATAGTTCATAACTTATTCACTTCAGTGAAGACTAACAAATAGGTATTGTTTACTTATATACATATGAAACATTTAGATTAGGTTGTGCGATTCTATCATTATGTTTGATATACAGAAACCCCTGTGGTTATAATTAGAGATGGAAATAAAAGATGTGTTATATATAACCATAGAAGATAGATCAAGTGAAAGTTGGACTGTAAATCAAATTCTCCAAAACTACGATTTATCTTCCTCTTTGATTATATTTTTTTACCGACGACTGGGTCATGACATAGAAACGTTAATTTTACTTAGATGCCCTGAGTTATGCAGAGGCTTAATGCAAACAAATATTGATAACGGATTATAACAAATTTCAATGGTTAGCGCGTGTGCGTTGTATCATCAGGTTTGTTTTAGAGGGTGTGCTCGGGTCCTCCGGTTTCCACCCACTGCTAAAGAGTCCTAGTCCTAGACTCCTAGTCGAATTATTAAAATAAAAATTGAACCATACTTTAGTCCCGAACTAACCTAGTCTGTGTCAGTGGACATTACCCCCTCTTTCTCTCCCTCTCCCTGTCTCTCCCTCTGCCCCCTCCCCCTCTCTCTCTCTTGATTCATTTAAAATGACTTAAAACCGAGCCAAGCCTTAAGAATTAAGCAAAAGCCAATTGCAAATAAACATTGATAACAGAAATTAATACTACACACTTTGCAAGACAAATTTCAATATCATTGTATCACAAGTGTCCATGTTTTTATCAATCTCATGAAGCCAAATAAATACACAAGAAGAAAAACAATGAAGCAATGACTAAGATGTAATTTATTAAGCTGTCAGTATTTGAGAGATAATGGGCCTATTTGTTTCAACATAGAAGAAAGATTGTATTTGATCTTCTGTTTACCTGTTGCTATTAGTATAATTAACGATATTTTAACGATGCTCTAACCTAATTCACATCTTTAACTGACCAAATCATTAAAGGTCCACCATGACTTCACCCTTTAGTAATGGTTCTCACCCCTGAGTACCACCTTCATTTAAGGTCCACACCTGCATTTAATGTACATGTCAGTATACCACAACTTTCAATAAAGGTCACACCGTGCCTACAGTTTTCATTAAAGGTCCACGCAGTTAGATTGGGTCCACGTCACCATGTCATGTCTTCAAGCTTTATTAAAGGTCGACGTCACCATTATACCACAACCTGCATTAAAGGTCCACACCGTGACTACAACTTTCGTTGAAGGTACACACCATGACTATAACCTTCATCAAAAGTCCGCATCATCATGACTACAACCATATAAATTATTTCTATGCTACAACCTTTATTAAAGGTCTATCCGGCATTTAAGATCCACGCCATGACTTAAACTTTCATTAAAGATCCACTCCATGATGCGACTCTTATTAAAGGTCCACATCATGACTATACTTTCATTATTAAAGGTCCACACCACCATGCCTACAACCTTTATTAAAGGACCACGCCACTATGACTACAACTTTTATTAAAGGTATACTCTACTTTCAAGATAACGTCCATTAAAGACCAACTAAGCGCTTACTAAACCTTTCAACACAACCCCAATGTTGATGTTAAAAGTAAACAGAAAAATAAGTTCTATCAAAATTGTGACTGTAGTGGAATGTGGTATAATTATCACCCTGGACACAGTCCTAACTTAATTATTGAAACTTTCGGTTCCTTTTATTTACAAAATGATACCGCGCTTTGATAAAAAAAAAATCCCGGTCCACGAATACTATTAAAAGACTTAAGGTCAGTCTATAAACACCCCTCTTTATTCTAACTAAACAATAGATAAACTTTCCATCATATCCAGCTTAACACATGAGCCTTTAAATTAAAAGAGTCGTGTTGCCTGACCTTTATCAGTATTGTGTGAAATGGATAAACATCTATTTAGATTTCTTATTCATATTATGGCAGAGTCCGAACAATAGTTAACACGAACTCCCTCGGTTAAAATTACATAACAATTGTTTGTTGAAAGAACTGTGTATTATGTTTTTATGATTGCCCCGTAGGAAATGAAACAAAAACCTGTCAAATAGAAGTGGTGGATATGAATATAAAGACGTTCGTGTGGGGGGTTCCATTAATAACTTTAGTAATATGAAACTTCCTTTTCAGGACGATTTGGGTCTTTTCATCTTGGGGAATCTACAGATATGTACAGTGTATGTACATGTTCATTTATTAAGAGATGCATATCAAACCAACCGTTTATCACGTTATTGTTATCTACATGACATTCTCAGTTTATTTCCTGGGCCACATTAAAAATTCATTTCGATACGTGATCAGGGTCGGATTTACCAATAGGCATATCATGCCACTGACCGTAGGATCCACGGGTATGCGAGGCCCATTGAAATTGGCCCATTGAAACTTGCCAATTGATTAATTGTATTTTCTTATTTTTTCAGATTGTGGAATAACGAAAGATTTGTGTCAAGTTTAAAACAGAATCTGAATGTGGTGAAAGAAAGTTGTTATTAGTCCGTAAATAAATTATAGTAGCCCTTGTAACAAAGAACGTTAACGGCTACACGATGAACGGAACCCCATACACACCCCGATCTAAACCCCATCCTAGAATAAAACCCGAGGCACAAGAAAATGCCATGAAAAATCGCGGCGGCATGGAAAAATGGTTCGACTACGATCAGAATATCAATGATTATAATTCTCCGAGACCTGGCGATCGGTTAAGGACAGATGAAGCGAAGAAAATCGCCGAAGTTAACAAAGGATGTATGAATGAATTCATGGAGGGTTATCCAGATCGTCCTGTCGAGAGAGAATTACATCCAAGGGGAGTGACGGGCGCTGGGGCAGAAATCGCCGACATGAATAAAGGAAAAGGTATGAAAAACCTCATCGATAATTACGGAAATCTCGGAATCTCAGATCGACCGAATCCAAAAGTCAAAGGCCAGGATGCTTCGGAAAATGCGGAGCGGAACCACGGACAAGTCAATGACGTTTTGAACAATTATGGCAATCACCCGCTGTCTCCACCTCCAAACCAGAAAGTAAGTTATGGTGGTGAAGAAGTGGCGAATAAACACAAGGGAAAGGATATGGGACCAATCATAAAGATGGAGGGAGGTAAAAGGTCACCACGTGAGGGCAAACAAAGAACTTTACACCAAGAATCAGACGGAATGTAAGTACTGTATATATATAAGTGTATTAATATTGATGAGTTTTCAGATATTATTCATTGTAAATATCGGCAGGCAAATGAAATGTAGTGTGCTACTCTTAACCTGGGCTAATGAAGACAGGCATACGCCTTACAGTGTGCTATGAGGGAAAGCGGCACTATGGCCTACTCGTATATCGAATTCCTACTGCCAGGGGATCTTTAATGTGTACGTCAATTTATACACGGATCATAGTTTTTTTTGTCCCATCCGAACGACTAGACAGTTCGCCGCGTCAGGCCCTCCGTTTTGCACCCCTGCAAAAAGTTTCGCCCCTCCCTTGACCATAAGAACAATAGACATACATTGTCCATCAATTTTACAGCACCACTGAGAATACTCCCCCCCCCCCTCGTTGCTCTGAGCTAGTTACGGCCCTGACAACACAATATCCAAGACATGGTTTATCAGATATACCACCCAGTAGTAGCCAATGGTCAGGGTTTACGCTAAACAGGTAAATGGATGTAGACTGGCCGGACTATACTGGACAGGTGTTAAACGTATTCGGGAGTTCAAGTTGAGAGGTCAGACAGTAATTTGATAGGAGCCGAGGAATGTTGAAGATTAAGGCTGCCGTGTGGGTTCCATGCTGGGTTTGAAAATCTCCACTGTTATCCCTGAGATATCTTAAATATATTTGTAACTGAATACTGACCTAGGATGAAAATTAGCTTCTGTATTAGTTTCAACTTGTCTATTTTAGTTTGGACACTATTTTATATTAGGCGATCTTTAGAATATAGAAATATTAAAAATGATATTGTATGTTTACAAATGGTGTAAGGTGTACGAGAGAAAATATAGATTTACGTTAGTAAAGTTTTGATAAGAAATTTATGCTTGTCATTTGAGGGGTGGGGCCATGATGGGTATTCCTCTGGCTAACTAAACAGGAGTATCGCGTTCTGTCTGCAATTAGCCCCGCTTGAGAACAGGCACTAAGCTAATAAGCCCAACATAGGCATGGCAAAGAGAGAAAAAAAAATCAAATTCCTGATGAAAGTTTCACGGTAATCGATTTAGCGGCGTGAGGGCGGAGACGTGGCTATCTCTGTGATGTTCAACTCGGTGTGACATAACGTTAAAGACCCCTTGACCGTCTATAATTCAAATGGGAGTCGCTGTGGCTCAGTGAGAAAGACGTTGGCTTGCTAACCTGGAAGTCTCGTGTTTTATTTCTGCTTTGGCCGAGAAGGTTCATCGGGTTTTTTTTCTGGCGTGGTTTTCCCCTGTCAGTTGTACAGAACAAGGGATAACGTATAATCGTTCAGATGGGACGAAAAATCGAAGTCCCGTGTACACATTGCTCGTAAAAGATCTCTTGGCAGTTGGAATTCGATATAATAGTATGCCGTAGCGCTGCTGTCAGGGCAAAATTTCCCACACAGCACTCTGTATGGACAAGACGCCAAACCATCGGCCTGTATGGACAAGACGCTAAACCCCCTGTATTTTGTTAGATGCCAACATTCTGTAGAGAAGTTTGATGGCATCCAGATGTGCAGTCTGGCATGTTCTGTATTAAATACTATCTAAACGACAGCTTTAATCTCTAACCCATCAACTCTTTTACCATTATCACGCTATTATATCTTGTTCATTTAACCCTTTAAAGCTCTATTTCACCAAATAACTTTCTACATGCTTATTTACCGTTAATAAATGACACGAGGGGGGTAATTATTATGATCTCCTGACATAGGAATTTCCACTTTTGGCTACTGAAGTAATTCCAACACGTCTAGCCCTCATATATTTTGATTAAGTTGAGTTGGTTGGTTCGTTCGATAATTAACCCATTAAATGTAGTTACTCAAAGCTGCTTAATGTTAAAACCATTACTTGGGAGCTACGATGGCTAAGTGGGTAAGACGTTGGCTCGCTAACCTGGAGGTCGGGTGTTGCATCCCTGCATTGGCCGAGAAAGTTCATCGGGATTTTCCGATCTTCCTCAATGTTATTATCCAACGCTTTTTGGTCCATGAGCAACGTTTTGTCGAACATGTAACTTCACACATCGGCATCTTTGAAAGTGTCACTTCAAATTTTATCCTGTAAGACTATTTGGTTCATGAGCGACGTTTTGTCAAACATTATATATAGCTCTACATGGGTATCTTTGAAAGTTACACTTTAAAAACTCGACTGACTATTTACCGTGGGATTGATTCTACATACTTATGTATGCTGAAGTTTATCTATGTTAAATGTTATGTAAGTACAGTCAACAGCATTTCTTATGTCATCAAAGACTCTACTTTTACAGATTCTTTGAAGTTTAAGTGACCAGATTTGCAACGAAGCATATTGGAAGTTTTTTTTTATGCAAATCAAGTTAACATCTTGATATTTAAATCTAAGGCTAACAAATCAGTGTGGACGTGTTTTTCACGCGGTCCAGCTTGTGTGGATCGCACTACTTCGCAAAAATTGACGATTTACCGTTAATGCAAAGTGTGATAATCGCATTTGCTTATCTGTATTGAAGAAAACACAAGAAAACTTAGAAGTGGGTGTTACTTTTCACGGATGCCGTTTGAATTGTGCAGTTTACTGTCTTTGTGGATATAACATTTGACGTTTACTGGACTTAGACAGAAAAAAAATGCATCTTAAGGTCTGAAATATTTAAAACTTGCCCACCCCTTGGTTAAAATTGTAAATTCTGAAACACACGATCAAAAAGTGTGTTAATAATTCATATTTTATTGAATGTGCAATGTTCTTTGTTTGTTCGTAAGCCGATGGTGCATCGACGTAAAATCTGAACCACGTGGAACGGTTTTAGACCAGGAGCTAGTCCCCATGCGCTGAGCGGGGTTGAGTTGCCAAATGATTAATGCATGTGCGTTTAATCACAAGGTTCAATTTTATTTCAATAATTCGCTTGCGCGTAGAGGTATTTAGCAGTGGGAGGAAACCGGAGTACTCGGAGAAACCCCAAGAAGTTGGACAGGCGTCCCAACTCTTTGTCACGTACAAGCGTGGAATCGAAACCACACCACTTGACTGAATGATCATAGGATACAGCGCGCGCACGCTAATCATTCGGCCATTGAAACCCCAAAATGGCAGCGATGACGCGATGATCTGTTCCACCAGGTCCAAATAGTACTATTGTACTGATGTTTTTTTTTTCTGGAAAATCCAACAAGTAGTAGCCAGCCCTGTAATATAACTAACATAAACATTAACAAGAATTCTCGTAAATGTCAAAATGGCCGACTATTTATCCACCATTAACTAATGATGACGTTTCACAAATCGTTTAATGTGCCTGTTCTAATTGTTGACAGACTAATGAGATGGCTAGTGTTGGAACTAGTATACCCATTAAACATTAACTTTCGAGTAAATGATTTATTTAGTAATACTAAACCTTCCCTAGACCAGCAATGTCTACCTTTAAAGGGAAGAATGACTTACTTTCTTAGTCTTTGAACTTTTCAATGACATTCTCTCGAGTGCTAAATAAATGTTAAAAACGGTTTTATTTTCTCGTCTATCCAGTTTCAACTGAAATTAAAGATCGTAATTGTAGAAAATATATATGACAATAAAATGTTTATAGAAATATATCGACTTTGATTTGCGTCAATTCTGATAAAATCTAACTTTTCATAATAGACCAACGTGGTCGTTTTCTTTTTCCGGGTAATGCAATAGGGTAGGATTCATCAAATTTCAACGGTCATTGGTTCTTTTACGTATACCCTGACATCTAGAATTCCAATAAGAGTAGGCCATAGCGCCTGATAGCCCTCTGTATGTCGTATGCCTGTCTTTATTAGCCCGGTCGAAGCAGAACAAAAGGGCGCTTAACACCGTTTCATTTCATTTCTACGACGCCCCTGCAATTCGATGGAATCTTATTTAAACTTCCGTCCGTTTGCTTTCTATAATCGTGGTGATAAAGGAGGGCACTGGAATAAAATTGAACCGTGTGTTGGTCCTCCTCTCTCTCTCTCTCTCTCTCTCTCTCTCTCTCTCTCATTGCTATAATCCGTTTATCAATACTTTATAAATAACCCGTTATGACGTATTCATTAGAAGAGATAAACGGTAGAAAGAAGTTACCGTTGAGCTGAAATTAAGATAAGCCGTGAAAAATATATCATGTTTTCAGATAATTAGGTTGCCAGGGAATGTTGTGGTTACTGCGATAAGAAGTGAAAGTTTATCACCCAGAATCATATAAGTGTGTTTAACAATTTTTTACTTGTGCTAATGTTTTCAACAAGTCAATTTTTTACATAATAACTTAGGAAACCACAGTAGCTGGTGAAAAGCATGGCGTAATGCAGTCTAATGGGTACTACAGGAGAGAATATAACCTACGACTTTTCGTCCACAAATTTTAACCCTAAGCAGTCAGTCCCTAATATCACTAGTTACCATCTATTTAACCAGTTAGCCCCTTTCTCCTATTTAACTCTGACCCTGACAATTTAGCCCCTATTATCACCAGTTAAGTTTTATTGATCTCTGACTCTAACCAGTTAGCCCCTATTATCACCAGTTACGTCCTATTGATCTCTGGCTCTAACCAGTTAGCCCCTATTATCACCAGTTACCACCAAGGTAACCCTAATCAAATATCCCTTTTCACCGCCAGGTACTGCATATTCAACCCTAACCTGTTAGCCCCTGTTATCACCAGTTACCACCTATTCAACCCTAACCAGCTATCCGCTATTATCGCCAGATATCGTCTATTTAACATCAGTGGTTGGTGTGACAGAAACGTCCATCTACCCATTGAAGGTAGTTTCGGGGGGGGGGGGGGGGTAACGCCCAGTGTTTAAACATAGAATTGCCAGGGTTTTAAAGAATCTAATAAATGAAATGAAAGTGGTTTTAACGTCTTACTGTTCTGCTCCTACTCTGGACTAATGAAGTCGGGCATAGCAAATTGTGAAGGAAATTTTGCCCGGCCTATTCTTATATCGAATTCCAACCGCCTAGGGATATTTTACGTGCATGCCAATGTGTAAACGGGACCGCGGATTTTCGTCCCATCTGAACGACTAGACAGCTGTCCTTGTCAGCCCCCCCCCCCGTCCTGCATCACTGAAAAGGGGAAACCACGCTGGAAAATGTGGATGAACTTTCTCGACCAATGCAGGGATCTTACACCCGACTTCCAGGCTAGCGAGCCAGCGTCTTACCCACTTAGCGAATCTAATAAAGTTAATATCAAGAATGTATATGCTACAGAGTTAGGGATTACTAGATTCTATTAATATATTGTGAGGTGGATTTATACGTTGCTGTATGATAAGACAAGAAGTGTTTATGTCAGGTTAAATCACTTCTGTTCGTTTATATCTGACAGCAAAACAAAGGTTTATAATAGAGATACAAAATATTTATTATTACCCGTTTCCTTTCACTATCAGATACTAAATATACAGTATATTAGTCAGATTAAGTATCTTTGCTAGACAGCTTAGATATATAGTGACATTATTGACTAAGTTGGCGATACCAGTTTACTGTAACGAATAAGAAAAACTCAGTGTTAACCAACATGCACAAAACAACAGTAATATCCCTTTCTCGTAAGATAGACTCACTCTCGCCTCCCAGTTGAGTATTTTATTGATGCCATGGGCCCGTCAAACAATAAAGTTATTTCAGTATAACCCATACTAAAACAAAGAGTTCAGAAGGTTTGTAATATGATAGGACTGTGCACATCTAAACTTTTCTTTGATCGAAAGTAACCATCTACTCATGTAAACGTTTGACCCTACATTAAAGGTATATTTTTTTCCGGGATTTGCTACCAAAACAAACCATCAAAACCTCCTAAAGATTTTCATATATTTATTTTTTCATTATGTATATGCGCAGTCTTTCTAAAACGCCGAATTATGGAAAAAACTGTCTACCATAATCCCCAGGTATATTTTGCAGATTTAAAGCTGTTTATAGTTCCTTATAACATCTTGTCCATCTTAAGCAATATGCATAATTCTAATGTCTCGCTTTACAATATTTCAGGGGATGGGATGAACTGCCGCCACATCAACGAATTCGACCAGAGGCTGAACAAATAATTTCCAAATACTCTAAATCAGATATGACCGACATTATGAAGGGCGCCAAGTCTCCAGATCATCTGAGCCCCAAAACAAAGATACTAAAACATATGACAGAATCAGAAGTGCCGTAAGTTATAACACTATTTTAGCAAGCGTTTTTTATGCGTTAACTAATCATGTCATTTGGCATTTGCAATGCCCCAGCCGACTATGACAAGAAATGTGGTTCATGGCTAACTGCACATTTTCTTAAAAGATAAGGACGATCCTTTGATAATGTAGTACGTGTCCAGTAGTGATAAGTGTTTATTTGGTGTTATTAAACAATAAATAATAAAGCAATAACATAACTCTAGAATAAATTTTAATGCTTTGTTTGATAATCCCATACGGGTTTATGAATGCCCATACTATTTCCAAAAAACTATGATACAAACTGTTTACTCTCCTAGTCAATAAGATAAGACACACAAATTACGTCACTGTCATATTAATAAACCAGACTTTAAACAAAACACGCTGTATAGTTCGTAGAATGATTATTCTTTCTGATTAACTGCATAATTTAATTTTTTTGTAGTCGACCAAGAACGTCTCCTGCAAGAACAAGGCCGGAGGCAATGCAGTACTATCAACGAAACAACGATTCCGAAATGGCGGCCATCATGGGAGGAGGTACACCAATCACTAACGGTGTCCACAACAACAGAAACCACAGTCGAATGTTGAACAAGTCAGAAGATTGGTGAATAAATCTCATCACGAGATTTCTTGATCAGTTTCACAACCAACGAATTTACGAAACTGACCAAGAGTTATCAAATTTAAGAAGGCTCATGGAGTAATCTCGTAATTGTGTACATAAAGACCCAAAACTAAATGATTTATTACTTGTGTATCCGTAAGTGGGCAACAATCAAAATAATCATCAATGCATTTAATAACCATGATATGGCAAAGGAGGTTGTTTCCCCAAAAAGTTATTTCATTGACAAAACCCCACTTTATAGGATTGGCCTTATATTATCAATGCATTTAGTGCTAAGATACATATAGCTCTATGATGTTAATATACGTGAGCGCTCTGTCAATTATTAGTGATTACAATTTAAAATATTTTGTCTATGTTACGTAATAAAAATCTCATCCGATCCAGTAAGCATCCATTCTGAAGTACCAACACCAATGATCTCTAACATTGCAAATATTCATTGATCACCAAACAAAACAGATTTCATTTAGTAAAAAAGCAAAAAAGTTCTTTTAACAAATGTCCTTACATGTATACAAGCCTGGAAATAAGGTACCTGTCTCTGACAATGCCAAGCTTTGTCAGGCACAAAACCTCTGGTGCCTGTCCTTGTGTCCACACTGATTTGGTTTTTTTCATTAGTGCCTGACATTTTTTTTAGGTAAATCTAAAACCTTATTTCCAGGCCTGCTTAGGTAATATTGACACAAATAAAACCAATTTAATTACATCTGTAATGATACATGTGGTTTTTTGGCAGTTCGAGTGTACCATATTTTATTCTAAGTTTTCCAGCTATATAAGTTCTTGCCATGTATAAAGTCATGTTTGTTTATAAAATATTTTGAAGGGTTTTATATTTGTGATTTTATTTATTTTATAGATTTTTCTTTGGTTGTACATTACAAATGTTGTGAAGGGAATACTAAGTGCTTTTTAATATACGATTATATCATACCCATTATTTTACCAAATGTTTCAAATGTGTCTCACTGAGGAAGTATTTTATTGGTTTTATCATTGTTAAATCATTTTATGGCCACCCCACCCCAGTTTATTGATCTTTTCATTTAAAAAAAGCAGGCAATTTGTATTTGAAATAAAATTCAGGCATTTTTGTCTTTGAAATAAAATTCATACAATTTTGTGAAGGACACATTTACCATATGTTAAATGTGTTTTTTGTCCATTAAAACCTCTTCTTCCTTGAGGCGTAGCGTCTACGTTCACCTTCGGTGTTATCATAGACAATCCATAAAACCAATATCCAGTGTCTTGTAATTATATAACCTTTAAAAGTACACTGGCTATGGGTATTTTGTAATTTAAACATACATTATGCAAGAGGCAAATCTGCCAAATGCAGATCTTTTTTTAGGTCAGAAATGTTATTTAAACTATTAACTGGTTAAGAATGGTGTAATTTGAATGAAATTTTCAATATTTTCATTTTACAGAATCTATTTTTTAGTTATTTTGGCAAGAATGGTCAGCTCTTTATCTAAATCTTACGTAATGTATCTTTAAAATTAGATTGCAATAAATAAATTTGCAGGTGGTTTCAATCCTGCATGTCAGCATGTCACTTGTGGTTTTCTATTTTTAGTTAAATATCACCAATCTATTTAGTTAAGTCTATTTTAAGTTCCCAACGGCTTAGACTAATATTTACATCTGAGGTCCGAGAAAACATACAAATCATTGTTTTTCTTTTTAAAACAGTGAACTGCATGACCTTGAGATCGATTTAATGGAGTCGGTTAAGAATGCTGCAATGAATTATTTCTAGATTTTTTTTGTTTTTTTTTTATTGTAACATTTTAATTTTTTTAATGGCCTTAAGCCTCAACACTGTTATCTGCTAGGGAGGTTTAAGAATGTTCCAATGTAAAATCATAAACTTAATTTTCTTTTTGTTATCCTGTAAATTTTTATGTTTTATTGGCCTTGGGGAGAGGGAGAAGTGGAGTTCAATTTAGCAGTGGGAGAAGCTGGAGAAAACACGGGAGGTTGGACAGGCGACCCCTACTCCTACACGTACAACCGGGGAATCGAAACCAAGCCAGTTGACTCAATGAGAGACCTTATGATACAATGCGCACACCTAACCATTCAGTCACCAAGCCCCTCTTGTAACAGCCTTAAGTCCTGACACTATTATCACTCGTTACTATGCAAACGCCAATATTATTTTAGTGCATGTTGTATACTTTATGCTGTTTTGTCGTATTTTAAAAAATGATGATATTCATGTAAACATCTATTCATATATATATATGTAACTGTACATAAATGTATATATTGCAAACAGAATTGCTTTCTACTTTCATTTTTATTTGCAACAAGCTTTAACCTGAGACAGGGAGGGAGGGAGGGGAGAGAGAGAGAGAGAGAGAGAGAGAGAGAGAGAGAGAGAATGGGGTTCAAAATACAAAACTCATTAACTAGGCCATTTTGGGACTAACATATGGTTCAATTTTACTTCAGTAATTTGCTTGCACTTAGGGATCTTTAGCAGTGGGAGGAGACCTGAGGACACGAACCCACAAGGTTAGACAGGCTATCCTACTCCTTGTCACATACAAGCGGGGAATCACAACCCGGCTACTTAACTCAATGACAGACCTTATCCTCTAAAGCACATATGGTTCTCCAGCAGACAATATAGCACCAAAGGATACTGATACAACAAAAACAGACAATATAAAATATCTTTTAATACATTTATTATGTACAAAATTATAAACAACCGAGACACTGATGACAAACTGCCCTTTTTACATTAAAAATACAAAGAATTTATACTTTCTTGTATAAAACAACGATGATTATGAAAAGGAGAGAGAGAAATGGGGTTTAAGGTCCACTTGACACAAACTAGGTTTTTTCGGGACTAACATATGGTTAATTTTATTTCAATAATTCGCTTGCGAGTATGGGTCTTTAGCAGTGGGAGGAAACCGGAGTACCTGGAGAAAACCCACGAGGTTGGACAGGCGACCCTGATTATGAAAAGAAAGTTTAAATGAAATGTGGTATAATGTCCCACTGTTCAGCACCAACTGGGTGAATAAAGACAAGTATACACCATACATGCAGTGTGCTACGACAGAAATTGTGATGGTCACTAATCTAATTAACATTCATTTTTTTTTAAATACTTTTGATGGCATCTACTACATGAAGATCTGACAAGTTGTGTCAGGGGTAATACAAGCTGCTTTTGACCCTATGACAATCAGCTTTGAAGTTTCTAGTAGGATACCCATATATTTCTGTGCATTGCCCACCAAGAACTCGCTACAACAGATCGTTTTATTGGCCAATCCATCACATTTACCAGAAATAGGAGATGTGTTTCAATTTGGTGCCGAGTTCACAAAGCATTCTCAGACTTAAGTTGAGAATTTGCTCAACTTTGAATCACTGTTTATCACAAATATATTTGATTCAGAAATACAAAAACTTTGCACATAATTTCTTATTAGTGTATTTGATACATTGAAACAACAAATGTTTTATAAAGGGATATATTTTAGTTAAAATAAGGCAAACAAATTTGACTAAATTCTCAACTTAAATCAAGTTTGGATTGGCACCTATCGCTATTATTTCTGTTTTCAATTTTCAACTGTCAGGTGATGATTAATGTGGTGCCAATGGTATTCACAGGACCTTGTTTTTTTCATCCCATCCAAACAACTACATGTTTAAGGTCGTGAAAGCACTCTGACAACACCAGGGGTGACATGCAGCCAATTTGGTCATTTTGTGTGAAATAATGTTTTAATGAATACATGATTGAATAACAGAAACTAGTGGATGAACTTAATAAAACCATGATCAAGTTTGAAGTTTTATCAAGAGAAAAAAAGTTACCTTAATAAATACATTTTCTACTGTATCTTATATAATAACATGGTTTATATACAATGATATGATATATGACATTATGTACAGCCATTTAATGTGTGTTTCAATTTTACTTACAATACAAATAGTTAGTTTTTCAAATTTTTACTCAGATAAAGACAATAATTCATGAAGAAGAGAGAGAGACAGAGAAATGGAGTTCAACATCCAATCAACACAAAATAGGTCATTTAGATCCTAACATATATAGGGGTCTTTAGCAATAATTCGCTTGCACAAAGACCCCTATGCGTAAGCTAATTATTGAAGCATGTTAGTCCTGAAATGACCTATATTGTGTCGAGCGAACCATAAACCCCATAACTCTACCTCTCTTTCAGATCCCTTGATCAGCACATGCAAATTTCATTCATTTATTTCTAAGTGTTCACATAAGCTGTTAAACAAGGAACTGAACAAGTGATATTTCAATAAAGACATGCTTGTAATTCATTGATAAGTTATGTCAATGCACAGACAGACTCTATGAAAATAGGAAAGAAATTTTTTTTCTATGCCCTTTATGATATATGAAAAATAATTACTGGGGATTTTCTTTACATAAATTATTCAAAATTAATTCTCATAAAGGAGAATAAAACTGAAACCAAATACATTAGGCTATTTAAAAAAATATTCTAATTCTCAGATAATCTTATTTTACCACTGGTTACAGGAAGTAAATAAATATTTGTATGAATGGAGAACGCTAGATCGAAGACGGTCCTACGCATTTTAGCACATATGACGTCACATATAGATTGTGGGTTAGGGTAAGGCCTAGGACCTGTAGATTTCGTCAAAGTCCCGAGATGTAAACAGGGCTAGCCCTAAACCTAATCCTGGGCAAAGCCTAACCCTTACCCACATATGACGTCATAATATGCGTAGGACCATCTCTGATCTAGCATTCTCCTGAATGAATACATAGACTATGTTATCAAGTACATAAACCCTAATAAACAACCTGATGAATATTTGACTGATTGCATAGACTCTTTTATCAAGTACACAAACCCTAATAAATAAACAACCTGACGAGATGAATGTAGTGCCTTGAAACATGATGTCTATGAGAAGTCATTTAACCAATTAATGATCCTTTGACAAAATAAAAACACAAAAATTAGATTTGTCACTAGACTAGGATTGTTTGAGAACCATACTATTTTTTTTGTATGGCCTAGATTTTATTTCAATGGCTTCACAAAAATTTATTGAGTCAGAATATTTTCCGATCTACTCATGATGAGAAAATATCTTGCGTACGGTGAGTTTAAGTTTAGATAAACAAGCAGTCTACGGTAATGAGTTTAGGGTTAAGAATAAAATGTCAACATTCAAAACTTATTTGCTTACACTTCACTCCGAGATTTGATAGAATTCTGATCGGAATCGGTTTCATTTCATATTGTCCATAATGACCATGGGGCTGTGGTAAAATGTGAACATTCAAGGCCTATTTGCTTACACTCCAGCCCGAGATTTGATAGAATCCTGATCGAAATCGATTTCATTCAATATTGTTAGTAACCGTGAGATTGGGAGTTGGGGTAAATGTTGCATCAGATTCAAAGCCTATTTCCTGACACTGCACCCTGAGATTGGACTGGTTTCATTTAATATTGTCCTTAATTAATATACTGAGGTCCCTTTGGGTATTTGTTTTATCTGATTCAAAGCCTATTCAGATCAGAATTGGTTTAATCAAATATTGTCTATAATTATGAGGTCCCTGGGATACATGATGCATCAGATCAAACTGTGGAACATCAATTGATGCTGACTCAAGTGAGTGAAGTCTGATCAGAATTGGTTGCATTTAATATTCTCCTGAATCGTTATAATGAAGAGCCATTGGGTGTTTGTTGCATCTGATTCAAAGTCTATTCAGATCAGAATTGTTTTTATTTAATATTGTCCGTAATTATTATACTGAGGTCCCTGGGGTACATGATGCATCTGGTTAAACTGTGGAACACCCAATGATCCTGATGGGATTTGTTGCTGTTGTTGCTGCTGCTGCTGCTGTTGCTGCTGTTGAAGTAAACGCTGATGACGCATCTGTTGTAACCTCTGTTGTTGGGGCATTGTTTGCATGTTGTATGATTGGTGAGGTGGTGCTCCTGGTCCCATCTGATTATATCCCGACATTCCCACGTTATTTGGGTTGGGTATACCACCTCCTGCTGCCATTGAAGGTTGTAATCTGAAATATTATAATTGTAAGGATAAACTGAAATTCGACTTTGTGTCGTCAATGTATGTTTTAAGACATGAAAACACTATAATTGGGTCATTTTGGGGAGCCACGATGGCCAAGTAGGTAGACGCTGACTCGCTAGCATAGAGGTTGTGTGTTTGATCTCTGCATTGGCCAAGAAAGTTTATCAGGATTTTCTGACATGGTTTCCCCTTGTTAGTGGTGCATCACAGAGGGGCTGACAAGGACATCTGTCTACTTGTTTGGACGGGATGAAAACCTGAGATCCTGTGTATTCATTGGAATGCACGTAAAATATCCCTTGACAGTTCGATAAGAGAGTAGGCCATAATGCTGCTTCCTGGGTAAAATTTCCCTCATAGCACACTGTATGGCATTTGCCCGTCTTCATTAGCTTGGTTCGCAGCAGAACAGTAGTACGTTAAATCTCATTTCATTTCACTTGCATGCAGGGGCGTTTTAAGGTTTATCATGGCGGAGGCTATACTATTTTGAGGGCCCTCTTTTGCGGGGGTGGGGGGTGTTCTTCTTGATTGATGATTTTCATACCAGTGCAATGACTGCATTCTCATTCAGTAATGGATTCGACAGTGACAGTGTAAAAAAAACCGATTGACTCGGACTCAGGGGCCCCTTCCCTTGGCCAGAGGGGCCCTTTTGTCAGACGTGGGGCCCTCTTGTCTGTCTTTAGGGCCCTCCCTAACTAGACTACATTTCATTTTTCTCATCGGTTTTAGCATTTTTCTCCCTTTTTTTTCGTTCAACTTCTTTGGGGTTTTTTCGCGAGGAGGCTGGCGCCTCCAGTGCCTCAGCTATAAAACGCCTTTGCTTGCATGTAGGGGTCTTTTGCTGTGGGAGGAAACTGGAGGACCTGGTTGGACAGACGACTCATCAGTAACAAGAGTATTTTATAAGTTTCCTTACCTCTGTTGAGGATTGTAAGCCGGTTGTGACTGTGGCATTGTCTGTGGTGATATATAATTACCGCCTTGCTGCATCCCACCCATCATGGCTGAACTCTGATTGCCTTGATATGATTGGTTATAGCCTTGTGACATCATGCTGCTGTTCATTGGTTCCATGATTCTACCTGGCATCTGCTGCATGGAATTATAACCCTGGTAATTATTGGACATACCTGAAACAAGAAACATACATTCTTTACAAATTCAAATCCAAATACACACTGGTGTACCTGACCCTAGATTTCAAACATTTATTGCAATTTATTTTCCACTGGATTACTAATAGTAAGAGAAGGAGGACAGCACCACACACAAACCAATGCACAATTCACATTAAGTGTAAGCGTACACTACGCTGTACAGTCCCGGGTTTAGCATATGACTACCTTCTGGAATAAAAAAGACAGAGAGAGAGAGAGACAATTCGGTTTTAACATCCACTAGACACAAACTAGGCCATTTCGGGACTAACATATGGTACAATTTGATATCAATAATCTCTATGTGCATAGGGGTCTTTAGCAGTGGGGGGAAAATAGAGGACCCAGAGAAAACCCATGAGGTTGGACAGGCTTAGCTACTCCTTGTCACCTTCAACTGGGGAATAGGAAACCATACCAGTTGAATCAATGACAAATGCCCCTCACCCCCGAACCATGCAGGAAAACTATCTTGGTCAACACAGAGATTGAAACTAGGCCCCCCCCCCAGGTTAGTGAGCCAAGGTTTTACTCACTGAGCCACTGTGACTGAAAGACTGTTGACCTGCTCTAGAAAAAGAAGTAGGACCTCCATACCTGACAAAGATAGTAAGTGAAACATAAAGAAATAAAAGTCATTCATGTATGCAATAGTTTACTTACCTTGTTGCATTGGATGCATGGACCCATGAGGCGTTGGTCCCGACGACATGGGATTACCATACATTCCAGAATTCTTCTGTTGTTTCTGGAAAATGTGGTTCCTAAAAACAAAACAATGATAAGATATGAATTTGCGATGTAAACAAGTAAACTGTGAGACTTCATGAATCACAAAATAAACAAATCACTCATTAATTATTTCCATTCAAATTATCCTTATTATCTAACTTTGTCAAGGTATTGATGTAATGAATCTATAAACCAATTTCCCTTACTTTTGCCCCATTAGATGCGGCATTATTGTGTTGCAAATAGTGTGACGAACAGACAAAAGGACAGTCATCCCCTTGACACGAACTAAGTCATTTTGGGACTAACAAATAGTAACTTTTTTTCAATGATTCGCTTTTACGTAGGGGTCTTAGCAGAAAACTCAGAGAAAACCCACGAGGTTGGACAGACGACCCGACAAGCATGCAGGATCACCATGCAACATCACTGACAAGGTGAAACCACATCGAAAAATCCCTATGAATTTTCTCGGCCGATGCTGTGATCGAACACATGCCCCCCAGACTAGCGAGGTAGCGTCTAACCCACTTAGCCACTGTGGCTCCGTAAAAAGAGTGAAACCATTTTTTATGTGGAAACATACCTGATCATTTGATGTTGTTGTTGTTTATGCATCATCTGTATATTTGGCATCGGAGGTTGAGCACCTGGCGCCATATAGCCTGGATTGGAATTCTGAGGTTTACGATTATGTAAGAAGTTGTTTAACATCATCTTTGGATTAGCTGATGAGTTACTATTATTATACATGCCCATTCTTGGTCTAGGTGCTGAAATATTCAATCATTGATATTATCATTATACAGGCCCATTCTTGTTTGAGAGTTGAGAGAGAGAGAGAGAGAGAGAGAGAGAGAGAGAGAGAGAGAGAGAGAGAGAGAGAGAGAGAGAGAGAGAGAGAGAGAGAGAGAGAGAGAGAGAGAGAGAGAGAGAGAGAGAGAGAGAGAGAGAGAGAGAGAGAGAGAGAGAGAGAGAGAGAGTTTAAGTCCACTCAATACAAACTAGATCATTTCAGGTGTAGCATGGTTCAATTTTATTTCAATCATTCGCTTGCATGTAGTGGTATTTGGCAGTGGGAGGAAACCAGAGGATCCACAGAAAACCAACAAGGTTGGACAGATGACCCTTTTCCTTGTCACAAACAACCAGGGAATCAAAACCATGCCAGTTGAGTCAATGACAGAACTTATGATATAAAGTGCACACGCTAACCATTCGGCCATCCAAGCCCCATCATTTGAATAAGACCATGGTGATTGAATGTTCCTTCGATCGCAAATCAATTTAAACAATTAAAAAAATGAGATGTTCACATAGCATACCAATGTTGGTCGTCCGGCAAAGTTGCAGCAGGGTTAGTATAAAAACATCATGGATATAGAAAAGGAAAATATGTACATGTATGTTGACTCAATGGCAGACCTTATGATACAACACGCACGCTCTAACCATTCGGTTGATCAAACCTCTAGCTCAGTAAAAGTGGTGAAATACTTACTTTGAGTCATTGGTTGTGGAGTATAACCATATTGAGGTGGTTGTGGTTGGGGAGTATTATACCAGCTGTTAGGACCAGGTGGTTGATACATATTCTGTTCCTGACCATAATATGGACGTACAGGTGGCTGAAATATAACAACACCACAACACCTATAGTTATAATTCAGTTTAAGTAAATGTGCATATATTATAATTAAGTTCAAGTAAGTGTATATTATATATCATATACACACTCACTTGAACTTAATATTATATACACATTTACTGAAACTTCATATTATATATACATTTACTTGAACTTAATATTATATATATATATAACTATAAGGAAAACCATAATGTCAGCAAAGCGAAAACAACAAAACACAAATTAAAATGATGTTCTTGATCCATTACTTTTAGTTGTCAACCATTACTCTAAAACATTTCTATCCAATGCTGATTTAAGTTATAATAATACGTACCTGCATGTAAGGAGCAGTAGAAGCAGCTTTAGATTGGCGTCTGCGTCGAGTTTGTTTAGCCTTTTTACCACCATCACTATTATTTATATCTAGTGTATCCTTAGGTTTATCTTCCTGTTTAAATATACACAAATATATATTAATTTACACAAAACCAAATACCCCTGAACGGTACATACGAATAGTTAAAAACTAGATAATGTAATGAGAATATGCTAAAAATTTCAGTCAAATTGATCCACTCCAAACCGAGGTATTAGGGATTGATTTTTCGGCCTAGCCTTGCCATCATTACTTAAGTCGGTACAATAAAAAACATAGTCTCGATTATCCATTTTAGGATTAAATCGTCGGTGAGCGTGGAGCAGCCAATTGGATTCAAATATAAGATGATATCGAGAGTTGATTATCCTGGATACTTTAATAACTGTCTAATTAATAGTTTATATAACATTTCAGGCCTAAACAAAGATCTGCAATTGGCGGATTTACCTCTTGCATAATGTATATTTAAGAAAGCAGTGTAACTTGAATTAATTAGGTAAATGTACATGTATCTTTACTTACAATTTTTTCTGGAGGTGGTTCGAGTTCTTCTGGTGGTAATGGTGGTGCCTCCAGATAATAACTGTCTGATTGTCGCAAAGAATGTGTGTGATATAAAGATATCCTGTAAATAAAAACATACAAAATCTACTTTCAATTTTATTATTCAAGAATTATTTATTTTAGCAGATAAATGATATGAATAATTTTCTGCACCAACATCCAATATGCTTGAAATTGAATGAACAGTGGCCTTGTTTCAATTTCACCTGCCAAACCTGGTGGGTTTTCTGCAGGTCCTCTGGTTTCCTCCAACTGCTAAAGACCCCTATGCACCAGTGAATTATTGATTTAAAATTGAACCATGTTAGTCCCGAAATGACCTTGTTTGTATTTAGTCAGGCGCGGATACAGAGGGGGGCGCACCGGCGCACGCCCCCTCTATTTTCTTGCGGTGACGAACAATTTTTAGCTCCATATATTCTCGCGGGAAAGGAGAACAAAAACAGTTTAGGTTGGAAAACCTAATTTACAGTACTAGTATGAAATTAGTCCTTGTGGGCATTTTTGTCCACTCAAAAATCATGGGTCGGGCTTCGCACTCCCAACTTGGTGCAGCACGCCCCCACTTTCTGAAAATCCTGGATCCGCCCCTGTTAGTGGAAGTTAAATCCCATCCCTCACTCTCCTGCATCACTGAAAGGTGGACACTAGACTGGTTGGTGAGCTGATGCAATACTGACCGAGCCAATATCAATGTCTTGCATAAATTAAATGGCAATTAAATACTTCAATAAGAAAACATAATCAGAACACATACCTGAACTGGTCTTCATATCTGAGAGCTTTTTTCTCAGTTTTAATAGCACTGAAGTTAGCCCAGGCAATAGACGCTGAATTCCTATAACCTTCTATAACTTCCCACGGACTTATCTTAATCTTCTGAGCTACTTGTAGACCCTGAAATTAATAATTTCAATACAAATAAAATAAATTGAGTACCGCGAGCAAGAAGGTAGTTGTAAAAGAGTTACCTCCCTTGTTTTTAAAACTTTTTTTTAAATGTCCTACACAAGTTACTTTTTTAAAGATGTCTGATAGAGCCTTTTTCACATTGTTACTGGCTGATCCTAAAATCAACCAATATGAAAATAAGGCTTTCCTTCATCTGGGATCTATGGCTATTTTGGAATTATTATCGTGATTCTTCTTTCATCACCAACAGGAATATTTATAATAACACTTTTTTCATGTAGAATTGTTTGATACAAAAAGAGAAACAAAATTCGCTTGAATTAGTCAGCCATTGTGACAAAAGTAAAATCTGCAAAAGGCAGATTTAGCTGTCACATAATACATCTTTAACTTCTCAATTCCATTCCATTTATTTAATTCACAGCCCTAATGAGCAGGACTGAGGTAGTAAAATTAATTATTTTTATCATACGAACCTGTTTTTTGCCGATTGAATCGAATCCAGCGATTTTATTACCCTTTGTATCGACTAGTGTACCATATGTTTCACAAGTTATAACCTCGTATGACTTCTTTGGTATAGGTAATAACCTCCGTAATTTATCTATACAATTAGATTGTTTATCTCCTAACTCTTTCTGTAATCAGAAATATTAATACATTTATTATTATACTGTGGTTATCTCTGGCGTAGCACAGGGTATAGCTTTGAACCAGAAGTAGCATAACTCAGAAGTGGTAGTCCGAACTACCCGTATACACCAAATTTCAGTCTCAAGACCACCCTAGTGTTGCCGCCAACCATGAAAAGACAGACAGACAAATGACAGCCATGCATATTAGCATAGATTATACTAAATATACATCTTAAATTTCAAATGCTGATAAAACTAGAATTAGTAAACAAACTGACCTATTTTTTCTGAGCCAACATTCAATTACATAGAGTTTATCCCATCAGTATTTTTTAAAAAATTACGTTAGACACCCTTTTTTGGCAAGAACACAGTTCTTGAGTTTATTTGTACAACCCGTTAGTCTCTTGATTTAAATAGATATAGTATAACCGAACCTACCTTTAATTTTTTAATCAGATTTGTGTATGCTTTTTTATTTTCTTCTCCTTTTTCTCCCTCCTCTGACAGCAGAGTTCCGTGAATCAGAACAGATAACATATCCAATACAGTTGTAAATAATTCACTGCAATAAAAATTACATTTTAATAAATACACCTTTTGATAAAGTATAAATATAAAGACCCTTCAGGGCTAAATCTAATCAAATTGTATAGCCATTTGTTATGGATCCATTTCGATTTAAAATGGTTCAAATATTATCCAACGTGACATATCATTTATGGCTGAGTCGAGATCAGTCATGGAAAGCCCTATTATTTGTACTGTAAACAAATGAGAGAAACGGACAGTTATTCTTTTTCTAATCTTTTTTTTTCTCTCATATTGAATGGAGATTTTCTATAACAGAGTGGTAGGTGGGGAGAGAGGTGGGATGGCCTAGTTATCCAGAGTATCATGCTTTGAGCTCCAGTGGGACTGTCAAGCCTGGGTTAGGGCCATATGTTAGCATATAATGCAGCTCCTCAAGTCACTATTGTGTGGATATATTATAAACTTACTTATTAGTAGTTTGTGTATCTACTACACCATGACTTATCAACATAAGTAATAATATTGCCCATTCACTTGTTGTTGTATTGTTTCTCTGTATAGTATCTATCATACCTCCAACCTACAATATAACATAACAAATTCTATCATACCTCCAACCTACAATATAACGTAACAGATTCTATCATACCTCCAACTTACAATATAACGTAACAGATTCTATCATACCTCCAACTTACAATATCACGTAACAGATTCTATCATACCTCCAACTTACAATATAACGTAACAGATTCTATCATACCTCCAACTTACAATATCACGTAACAGATTCTATCATACCTCCAACTTACAATATCACGTAACAGATTCTATCATACCTCCAACTTACAATATCACGTAACAGATTCTATCATACCTCCAACATACAATATAATATAACACATTCTATCATACCTCCAACATACAATATAATATAACACATTTAAATATACATTGTGCAAGAGCCCAATCTTCCTATTACATGTCTTTCTTTAGGTCTGAAATGTTATCTAAATTATCAATTAGTCATTAATTAACTTATCCAGACCATAATCAACTCTCAATGTCATCTTATGTGTCTGATTTTCATTGGATTTGTATCCGATCTGCTTTTCAACTCTCATTGAGGATTAAATCCAAAAATGGATAATCAAGACTGTTTTCTTATTGTACAGAGAGAGAAATGGGGTTTAACGTCCACTTGACACAAATAGGTCATTTCGGGGGTAAAATATGGTTCAATAATCTGTTCGCAAATAGGGGTCTTTAGCAGTGGGAGGAAACTTGATGGCCTTAAAAAACCCACGAGGAATCAACACCATGCCATTTGACTCAATGACAGACCTTATGATACAGCCGCACATGCTAACCATTCGGCCATCCAACCCCTTAACACTCAATGGAAAGTAATATCTAGTAGAGATTGTCCCTTCTTCCATGACCCATTGGTCTCTTGATTCGTTATTGTAATTTTGTGTTCAAATAAATAGTACATACCAATGAAAGTCGTAACTGTAAATCTTTATGTAAATCTTGTCTAACTTTATACTCATCTGGACTTTTTTCCTGTGATAAAATATAAAATATTAAAGGAAACAAAATACATTGATAATTTTGTGATTAATATATGGTTATTTTTATTTCTATGGTTATGAGTGCAATGCATGTGCATGACACTAATGTGTACACTGTAGGACCTTGCTCACCTGGAACACATTCCATGTCAGCCTTGCAGGAATTACCTCTAATAATTGAAGTCTGGACATTAAAATTCTTATTGGCCCACAACAAGATGTAAACCCAGAGCATTCTAGTTGCGAAAGGTCCCTTTCCTTTGGCATGTGAATACCCCATGAATGAATCCAGGGGATAGTGGAGTAGATTGGAATGGGACCACTGGGGATACCGAGGATGAACTAACTATTCCTTGTTATGGTATTGGATATATAACATAAACTATACCCACCAATATTTCCTTCATGTTGAATATAAATTTTTCAAGTTGTGAATGAAGTGAGTTAAGTAAACCCTCTCGTTGTTCATCTTGACCTTTTAAACAGGTCAACACCAGTGATAAGAACGATTGATGCCCTAATAACGATTTACTAAAATATAAATAGAAAAACATATTTAATTCACATTTTCAGAGATAAATGTCCATTCAAAAACAAACCAAAAGCAACATAAAGCAATGTACAGAGAATATGCTATGGTCATTCTTTCATGTTGTCTTCACAAATGTTTATTTAAAAACATCATTATATGAAACAACTTAAAGAGAATATGCTATGGTCGTTCTTTCAGTTTGTCTTCACAAGAACACAAAAGAAGATATTTTCAAAACCCAAAAACATTTATCAAAACTGAATAACCTGCTTATCAATGGTAAAATGCAACAATGATAAATAGGTAAAAACAAAAACACATGCTTATGGAAAACAGCTGTTATGAGGAGGTTTAGTTGAGAGAATACTCTTCAAAATGTCTCCTGAAAATACACAAGTATCTATTTTCCATGAGTATGCGTTTTGTTGTTACTCTATCCAGTTACTAAACTCAGATACTTACCTTTTTTGATTTTTTTCTCTGTCAATTTTACTTTTTGAGACTAGATTATTGCCACTTTCAAGAACCTGACCAGCAGATTTCAACACTCGACCTTGTACATTGGCTGATAATTTTGATATTAATGGTGCTACCAACCATATACTGTCATCAGAATCAGACCTATAAACAAAAATATAATTATTACCCAGTTACTTAGAGAGGTGAATTTTGCACAGGCAGTGGAGTTAAGTCAACTATGGTATTTCAATCAGCATGTTGTCGATTTTGGACCATGAAAGAGACTAATCACATTTTGAGGGATTAATGTTCTATTTTTCTGATATGAATGATATTTTGCCTGGATAATGGTGTTTCTATCTACAGTCTACATCTCATTGAATACCAAATGTAAGGACTTTGTTTATTTGCATGGCAATGGGTACATGCATTTTCATTGCTTGTCCTATACTGAACTACTAATCAAGACAGGCATATGCCATACAGTGTGATATGGGGGAAATTTGCTTGGGCAAAAGCACTTCCAAGAGTTGATTTACGTGTAAACCAAGCATATACGGATCCTCCCTTTTGCGTACCACTGACAAGGGGAAGTACACCCGAAAATCGCAATGAACTGTATCGGCCAATGCGACCTTACAAGCTAGCGAGTTGAATAAACTTACTTATTATTAACATCAGATAATGGAGTAGAACTACTGCTGGCTGATTTATTAACTTCTGTTTGTTGATGAAATAAATCTATTGTTCCTTTAGCTAATATATCTAATAAACTATTCGTCTCCTATAATAAACATAAAAACAAAATTACTCAAATATGTAGTACTCATCTAATTACTCAAATATGTAGTACTCATCCAATTACTCAAGTATGTATTTATTACCCATCGAATAATCTGGAGCTTGTTGAGGATTTCTAACCCAGTCCTTTTCCACTTGGACTCCCCACATCTACATAGCAGTCTAATTTCTTAAATATCAGTGCCATTTGGACTAACTGTGGCTGCCATTACTTTTTGCATTAATATTCTATTAACGCAAAATGGACCATGTCAATTGCCATTAATCCATTACAATAAAAAAGATTTATAACCACAGCAACCGATTTAGATTATCTGAACATTACAGGTAATTGTAACCACCTAACTTTATCCACTTGGACCACCACATTACATTGCAGTTTAATTTCTTAAATATTAGTGCCATTTGGACTAACTGTGGCTGCAACCATTTTTATATAAATATCTTATAAACCCCATTACAATATAAAAGATGTATACTTACAGCAACTGATGTAGATTGTTTAAACATTAACTGTAATTCTAACCAGCTAACTCGTAATGACCATTTATCTAATGTCTGAAATATACAAAGGAAGTTCAAAATGAAATGAAGGAGGGGGGGTAAAATCCTTCAGTTCCGCTTGGACTGGAATAAGCCATACAGTGTGCTGTAAGGGGAATTTAACCTTTTGACTTGATTCAATCTAACTACAGAGTTATTTTATGGAAATTTTCAGCATATTCTATTTACGTTATCTATATTTTAACTATTATAGTGAGAACAGTCAACTCTTTATCTGATCATATCTACTGCCCCTTTAACCTTCTGGCTAGTTTTTACCTAGTTTTTAACTATTATACTGAGAACTGCCAGCTCTTTCTCTTCTTATCTAATGCCCTGTAAACCTTCTGACTTGATTCAATGTAGGCTACAGTGTTATTTGACGGAAATTTTCAACATTATTTATGTATGTTTAACTAACCTGTAATATTCTGAGTATATTTTGTTTGTTATCCGGTTCGCTGCCATCAATTTGATTAGGTACACCAGTAGGATAACAGATCATTTGTAATAACTGATGGGCTTGTTTACTAGATAACAGATGATCTAATAACATATCCTCATGAAATAAACTATCAGGTTCCTTTAAAAACTTCTCTCGTACCCATTCCTGACTACACATTTCACGTAATGAATATTTTGCGAATTCACTCAATCCAGCTCTCTCAACGCCTGTCTTCTTACTGCCCATAGATGATCTGAAACCATGCATAATACACAAATATAATATTCTCCTTTATTGTTTATTTTGTTAGAGCAAGATTATTATTTATTTGGTTAGAGAGAGAGAGAGAGAGAAATGGGGTTCCACGCCTACTCGACATAAACTTCAATAATTCGCTTGAGCGTAAGGGTCTTTAGCAGTGGGAGGAAACAGTAGAACCTGGGGAAAACCCACGAGGTTAGACAGGCAATCTTGTCATGTGCAATCGGGAAATCGAAAACACGCAAGTTGGCTCAAAGACTCGGCCTTCCAACATCCCACTTTTGTTTTAGTTTTATGCTTTTGTTGAAAGAAATAAAGTATATTTTTTGTTTACCCTAGCAACTGTAGATCTATTTCATTATCATCATCTAAACTCCGTAATAAACTAGTAATAAATATATCGCCTGATTTATCTTTCTGATTGGCATTTCTAGCTTTATATTCATCATCATTATACGAATCACCTACAAATATACACAAATATAAATATTACACAAATATAGATATTATACAAAGAACATTCAAATACATAAAGTCTTGTCATTGTTGTGCTATACTGGCTATGTATATATAACACAAAACGTTTTAGCTTAACTAAAATTTTACTTAAATCTTATTGCTTTTGACATATACCAGGTGCAATTCATCCATAAAAATGTTTTATTATTTCTTGGTCAAGTACATTTTGTGACAGACACAAATTTTCTATATAGAATCCTGTTACATACAAACATAATTTGTTGTGAAGATAAGTTGGGAGATTGCCAAGAAAGCTGAAGTTATACAAAATATACCGGTAGTAGATTTGAGACAAGATAGTAAATATGAAACAAGACAGAGATATGAGAGAAGATAGTAAATGTGAGACAAGATAGTAAATGTGATAGTAAATGTGAGACAAGATAGTAAATGTGAGGCAAGACAGTAAATGTGATACAGGATAGTAAATGTGATAGTAGATGTGAGACAAGATAGTAGATATGCGAGAAGATAGTAAATGTGAGACAATATAGTAAATGTGAGACAAGATAATAAATGTGTGACTAACCTAACATGAGGATAGCCTTTAATACAGCCAGCACACCTCCTACAGTAATACTATCATGTGCTGCCTCTAACAGATGACAATCAGCGGATGATTTAATTAACGGAGCATTACGACTACCAGATGATAAACCTGGTTGTGGTTGGGTTAGATGTGATGTTTTGAACAGACGTAATAACAGATGACATGTTAGACGAGCTCCAGACTCTGCATCTTGATCTCCTCCCGCTGAAAACAAGTATAAACATATTAAAGATACATTATGGGAGATTAGATAAAGAGCTGACAGTTCTCACTATAATAGTTAAACACTAGATAATGTAGATCCACACACTGTCCTAGAGGGAAATAAAGGTTGTCAAATTCTGATTCTTTTTTAGGTAATTGGTGCATCTACCAGACACTGAAAGCTGATCAAAGGCAACAACCCATAAGGCGATTATCAGAAAAAATTTAATTGAATGTTCAGTTTCGTCGTTTGAGTTATCGGAAATTGTTGTAAACTGGATGAGAGAAAGAAAGAGAGGATGGGGTTTACCGTCCACACAGCACAAACTTGGTCATTTTGAGACTAAAAGGTTTCAATTTTATTTCAATAATTTGCTTGCGCATAGAGGTCTTTAGCAGTGGGAGTAAACTGGAAGACCTGGAGAAAACTGACGACAGGCGACACTACTCCTCGTCACGTACAACCAGGGAATCGGTGGCTTAGGAATCCAACCGCCCAAACTGAATGGGGCGAGAGCCTTAGAACAAAGGACAGACAGATCAAGCGTAACAACAATACCGACCACATTTCAAAGTGGGCCTACAAAAACAACAACAAAACTTACCAGATGGACAGGCAGCCATTAATGACGGTAGCGCCACATGTATAACAAAATCTTGAAGAGAGAAACAATGTCTAGCAATCAAGATGGCAGTAAATACAGATAGTGAATCGTGTATAGACATATCACTCACCTGAAATATAATTATTATAATCTATTACACAACAAGACAGTGGATAATGGAGGCTTGGGTGTTCTATATCTTTTAAGTTTTTATTGGTGCTTTTTATAACCGAAGGTTCCATATGGAGAGAGAGAGAAATGGGTTGAACATCCAACCAGCACAGACTAGGTCATTTTGGGACTAATGTGGGAGATAACCCAGAAGGTTGGACAGACTACCCTATCAGGCGCGGATCCAGGATTTTTTGCAGGGGGGGGTCTAGGTTTGATAATTGCTTAACTAATTGCGCTCAACCGATAATTTGGTAAATTAGATTCAATTTGGTTCATTCTGACGTATTTCCATAAGGTAAATTCCAAAATAGCAGGTCTAAATCGCCAATAAAACCGCATAAAAATTTTTTTCAAGCCAGAGCAGGGGGGGGTCCGGACCCCCTGGACCCCCCCTCTGGATCCGCGCCTGTCTATTCCTTGTCACGTACAAACTGGGAATCAAAACCACGTCAGTATACTCAATGACAGACCTTATGATACAACGCTCGATCGCACACCAAGCTTCAGAAATACAACATTTTACATACAAGATTTTGACGTGGCGGTTTTATACCTTAGCCTCTGTGCGATTTTAGGCTCTCCTGGAAAGTTTTGCAAAATCCAGATACAACCTTTTAACTCTGGATCGAAGGTATAGAAAACTTACATCAATTTGTGTGAGAACATCTATAAAGCCACTGCTACTGTTTGATGAACAACACAAAGCTTTTAACACGCCCAGCCATTCGGAACTTAATGCATTACATCTAGCAGTAAACTCAGCACATAATATAGCTATATCGTTTAATCTGAAATATAAAGTTTAATGTAATGTAACAATTACACACCATTATCTCAACCTGTTTAAAATCCTATTTCCTTTTGTTTTTATAGGTCAACATTTTGTTTTACTACACTAGGATCTGGAACAGTTGTTATATTACCAGCGTTTTGGTTGAAGTGAGGGATTAGCCAATGAAACGGTATGTTACGGCAAGTTCTTGGTGTGCGATGCACGGGCATTTGTGTAAAACCACTACAAATGCCAACGCTGATCGATTAATCACTGATGGACGTCATAGGGTCAAAAACCACTCAAATGACACCTGAGGTGACCTTCAAGTACAACTAGTCAGATCTTCCAGGATCAGCATTTTAATCAGATTGTGGTATGGGTAAGATTAATGGACTACAAGCTCTTTTTAAATTAGAATTTAAAAAAGTTAGCTCTTTACTTTTAATCAAATCATTTTTACCTTTCTGGTTGCTGAGAACCACAAATATTGAGGGTTGCGTTACATACAAAACTATATAAGTTTAATGAATTTTCCTGAACTTGTCGAACTAACTGTTGATCTAGTGGATTTTTGCTGTAATAATAAAACCAGATAAAACATAAACAAACTGTAAATGTATCAGACAAACTGTAAATGTATTCGACAAACTGTAAATGTATTCGACAAATTGTAAACGTGTCAATTATTTTGTAAATGTGTCAATTATTTTGTAAATGTGTAAATTTTCTGTAAATGTACTGGGAGTCAAGTAAATTTACCATGTGAATGTACTGGGTGTTCTGTGAATTTACTGAATGTACCAGGTGTAATGAAAATGTACCAGGTGTTCTGTGAATGTACTTGGTGTTCTGAAAATGTGATGGGTGTTGTGTCAAGGCACTGGGTGTTCTGTGGATGTGCTGGGTTTTGTGTAAATGTACTGGGTGCTCTGGGAATGTACTGAGAGTTCTGTAAAATACTGGGCGTTAGGCAAATTTAATTATACTCTGCCGAGTCCAAAAGACAGATGGAAAGGAAACTGACTAAGCTGAATTCTGAGAAGAATTATACTTACCAGCCTTTGTTAATAACATCAATCATAAAGGCTGGATCCCACCTTAGATTAGATGAAGATGCATTAACTGTGGCATATAATGTACTCTTCATCTTATTGTATGGAGCATTAAACATCTCGGAATATTTATTCTGAAATCATAGATCAGGAGTTATTAAACATACATTTTTCAAGAGCTAAACCTGCCTATTGAAGGTCTTTCTTTGGGCCTGAAAACTATTTATTATCATGAAAAGACGTCAATTTGCTGCTCAGCAAGCATTGATGATTTAATCCAAAATTGGATAATTAAGAATAAGATTATGTTTTTGGTTTGGACAAAATCCCCTGCAAAAAATGAAAAGCTACACATAGTACTTACCTTGAGATAAATATTACAACTATATGTATCACATAAATACGCTAACATACATCTTGAGGCAGACGTACAATCAGCAGGATTAGATACATCTAGTAATCTCATAACACCAATTAAACTAGAAAAAATATAACATAAAAACATTGAATATATCTAATAATCCTCAATATCTAATACATCAAAACATTGAAAAAAAAAAATCGCGATACATTGATTCAAGATCTCAAGAATTTTGGTCACTCTACAATGGTTCAATTTTTGGTGATTTCAAACAATTTTTAGGAATTTCTAAACAAAGATTTGATATCAAATGTGAAAGAAATTAGTGCTAAATACACAAGATTAAAGTTACATTATGGGAGATAAGATAAAGAGATGGCAGTTCTCACTATAATAGTTAAAAACTAGATAGTGTAAAGGTAATTTGCTGAAAATTTCAGTCAAATTGATCCCTAATTAGCCTAGAAAAAAGCGTTTGAAATATTCACATAGCCTCGGTCATCATTACTCAAATCATTAATATAAACAGCATAGTCTCGATTATCCACTTGATTGATTTTATTATCAACCGCCATTAAGAGGCATATAAGAATTTGATCCGCCAACATCGAAGGCTAGCCTTGAATTAAAGAGTTTATTTTGGTCTGGATATGTTAATTAATGTCTAATTGATTATTTAGATAACATCTCAGGCCTAAAGAAAGACCTGTAATAAGCAGATTTTGCTCTTGCATAATGCTATTTTAAATGACACCCGGTTTACAGTGACTACTGTTGAATAGTTTTGACCATAGTTATATGTTAAACTTACCCTTCAAATGCATAGTTTTCATCAATGTTAAATTACATGTTTAACTTACCCTTCAAAAGCATCAGCTGTCTGTTCTTGTGATACCAACATATAGGAGTTATAATTCCTTAATACACTAACAATACACAGACCTAATGACATAGTATAACTACTAACTAACGTAGATTCTTTCATCTTTAACTGTGTTACTACTTCACATAACTGATTCAATAACTGAAATATATATACAAATAGAAAAATATCATGAAATAAGTTATCTATACGTTTTTTATTCCTAATGTCAACTTCGTGTCAAACAAACAAAATGATTTGAAGATTTTCAGTGGGTTGGGCCTTTCACTGCCCACTGAGATGGTTCATGGGCATCTTCCGTGGTTGTTTTCCCTTGTCAGTGGTGCAGAAAAGAAAGATTGACAAAGATAGCTGTCCAGTCATTTGGATGGGACAAAAAAAGTGGCCCAATGTACATTGATGGGCCCTAAACAGATCTCTTGGCAGTTGGAAATCGAAATAAGAATAAGCCATAGTACTGCTGCCCAGGCAAATTATTTCCCTCATAGCTCACTCTATGGCATATGCCTGTCTCCATTACGGCATTAGGAACAGAACAGTATGACATTATGTTGGAAATGAATCATTCTAAATTCTGCGAGTATTGAAAAACAACTTGATGTGTGCCCCTCCAGAATATTCTATACAGAGCATGGAAATGTTCTTAAAATTCCAGCACTGTCTTATTTGACTATGTATAAAGATTTTCAAGACATGTCCTTTATCGATGGATGTAATATATGTCTCACAATTCTGTCTTGTGACCAAACCAAAATGAAGTATTAGCTAATTCTCACCTTAACAACAAAATCAATCAACCCATTAATGTTCATAGCATATTCCATCATATCAAATAAATACGCTACGTGATCTACTAGGGGCAGATAACTAGAGTTACCATCAATAAAACTTCTCATTTGTTCCATTACAGCATTTACGCACTGATTCGTCACTGCATGTTCATCAAAAAACGACAGACGCTGAAATTTGAGGAAAATAGCTTCTAAATTTGGAAGTGAAGGAGCGGACATTCCTGCTACAGCGGCTTCCCCTTCCTTTTCTTTCTTCTTTTTGACTTTCCCTAAATCTCCGCTACTGATATCTATGGAGTTCCTCTTTCCATACAAACGCAGGACTTCTTTAGAAATTTTCTTGAGGAAATGTCTTGCTTCATCTCTGGCTTTTCCGACTCCATACAGCATCATCATTCTCTGGTTACTTTCATGAATGGAATATTCGTCTTGTGGTATAGCAAAATGTGTGACGTACTGCATGTGTCTAGAAGGACCTTTAGGTTGTGAGGGTGCTTGTTGCGATTCACCAACGCTAGGTATATTCTGATCACCTTTCTCAGATTTCACTGACTTCACTGAGGCTAGAAAATATAACAATGGAAACATCTCAATACATATCTTTAATTTGAGAGAGAAATGGAGTTTAACATCCACTCGACACAAAGCAGGTCATTTCCGGAATAACATGGTTTAATTTTATTTCAATAATTCGCTTGAAGATGCCAACAAACTTTGAAAACATATTTATCACATTAATGGACTGTTCGATGCACAGAATATTGGTTTTAAATTAATCAACTTAAAAAAAATTTTTTTCTGATTGTTAACGATGATCAAAGGGTGAATGAAAATCTGAAGTTACCTGGTGGTTCTGGACTAGATTTAGATTCATCTTTAACAGAACTAAAAAGACTACCAAGGTCACTCTCCATGGCATCCATTGTGAGTATATTTATATCTACTTTAATATCATCTTGAGGCTGCAAAAATAAAAACCTTTGGATAAATGGTAAGAAATTTACAATTTTCCTCCATGACAGTGTAATCCTTTAACTATGGCAGACTGCTGATATTGACTTAGTCACATGTTAGGTTGCCAGGTAACAGAACATGTAACCACCAGCAAGACATGAGCGAAACCCACAACTGTTTTTTTTTTTAAGTTTCAGATAATGACTAAGGTTTCCTTAAGATTTCATAACAAAGGACAATAAATTGGAAAGTTAATGTTGAAAATTGCTAAAAAGCAATAGGATTCTTCTTTTCAAGAATTTTGTAGCCATTACTTTGCAAAAGCAAAATGTGAACAACAGTTTGATGGAAATGAAATGGGGTTTAACGTCGTACTGTTCTACTCCGACTGGGCTAATGAAGACAGGCATACATCATACAGTGTGCTATGAGGGAAATTTGGCCCGGACAATGGCACTATGGACAGTTTGATGGTTGAGAAGACAAGGGGTCCAATATAAATGTTGGCGCACGAAAACCATTTTATATATATTACCTCATGTTTTATACTGAAACTTTCATTAAGACTTTTGACACTACCGACATCCATCATGCTATCACAGAATGGTACAATAGGTGCTGTCGATCTCATCAATTCTCCACGAGATATCAACGTACACATATACGCATCGTGAGAAAATACTTCATGGCGAGTCAGTTCACAGAACAGGTGGATAAGATTCTTAAATGCCAGTTTATTTTCTTCTGATGGATTATCTTCTGCAGAAAAAGAAAATATGAAAGAAAGTTAATTTACAATAATTACAGAGTGATTATTACAAAAATAAATCAAGAAGAGAGATGATTGTGGTTTAATGTTCGTAGGACTTGGGGAGGACCCGGGGAGATAGGGTTAAACTCGAAATAAATAGGTCATTTTGAGACCAAAAAGGGTTCAATTTTATTTCAACCACTGGATTGTGTGTAGGGGTCTTCAGCAGTGGGAGGAAACCAGAGGACCCTGAGAAAACTCACGAAGTTGGGCAGGCGATCCTAATCCTTGTCACATACATACAAGCTTTGGATTCAAATCATGCCACTTGATTAAATGATAGACCTTATGATCTGAAGCGCATGTTAGAACACTCGATCACACAACTTCTCATAACCCTAGACATACACCATGCAGTGCGCTATGAGGATAATTTTGCTCGGACAGGGACGCTGTGGCCTACTCTTATTTTAAATTCCAACTGAAAGGAAATGGGGTTTAACGTCTCACTGTTCTGCTTCTGACCAGGCTAATGAAAACGAGCATATGATGGGAGTTCAGGGCTCACACTGGCTTTCATTTTTTCCCCGCCAATTTGGATCCTAATTTTTACGTAAAACAATGATGATATTTTTTTTCCGCCAACTTGAATTTTTTATCTGCCAAAGATATAAAACACATATTGTAATAACATAATACTTTAGGGCCCGAAACTAATCAATTGCCACATCTTGTGCATTCACTTGTTCTCTTTTGCTGACTTTCGAATTTTCACATATTGAACAAAACATCTTCTGTTTGTATACGTCAAATCTCAGCCAAGGGTTGCCAAATTTCCAGTTTTCTTTGAATTTCCGTTTCGCGTGTAAAATAGGCCTATTGTTGATTTCGGGTACGGTCACGGTATCAGCATCTGAATCGTTAATCGTAGTATCAAGTTCATTTCGTCTAGAGGAGTCGACGTCAGACTCTTCTTTAACTTTAGAACACTTCGGCGGCGGTAACGAAAAAAAGGCAGACAGTTTTCTCACTCCAGAATCGTCGCTATTCAACTCACTCTTTCGTTTTCGACCCATTGCGATATATAATTTGGAATAATACATACAGCCACGTACAGTAAACGAAATTCAACTATCAAATCATGTAACTCTCCTCCAAAAGAGTTGCCGGCAATGATCAGCCATTTTGATTACTCCCCTTTGTTTTCATTACACAACATCAAATAGTCACCGCTAATCTATTTGTTAGGGTTAATTAATGATGAACAATGGCCAGATATAGGCTTTATAATCGACAATTATCAATCAGTTGAAACCATTAATCCTAGACAAGTGTTTAGTGTTACTCATGACACGTTCGGGATTATCAACAAGTTGATTGATTTATAGTTTGCCGCTATATGGTTAATCAAGGATAAATACGGCTAGAATTTTATAAAAAAAATTCGCCAATTCTAAAAAAGAATCGCCAGTACCCCAAAACTTTATCGCAAAAATTTTCGCCAAAATGAAAATTAAATCGCCACTTTCATAATTTAATCGCAAATTGCGACTTTGGCGACCGACAGTGTGAGCCCTGTGGGAGTTTGTCTGAATTGCAGCACTGAAGCCTACTGTTATATCAAATTCCAACTGCCAAGGGGTCTTTTACATGCACGCTAATGTGTACACGGGACCTTGGTTTTCCATCCCATCTGAACAACTATACGCTGTCCCTTGCCAGGTCATCTGTTCTGTACCACGGACTAGGGGGAACCACGCCTGAAAATTTACACGAGAAGCCCATAATCAACTTTCTAGGGCATTGGATGGATTTGATTTTCTACTGATTTAAATACGATTGCCAGTTAACGCATGTTTAATAAGAGTTGATGTCAAACATGCTTCTATTAAAATTACCTAAAACGGGAGCGGACGTATCAAGGAAATCCATAAGTAAATGTTGAAAGATGGGAATACTGGGAGGTACCATGGCATCTGATCCAATAGAATCTTTATCATCCATCATATCACTATCACCATATTTCTACAAAATAAAAACACAAACATTATAATATCACTATCACCATATTTCTACAAAATAAAAACAGGTTGTAATATCATCATAATTCTACAAAACAAAAACAAATTCCAAAATCACTATCACTAAATTTCTACAAAACAAAAACAAATTCCACATCACTATCACTAAATTTCTACACAATAAAAACAGGCCATCACACCACATTGTATCTTGTGTATCCCATATCACTATCACTAACTTTCTACAAAATAAAAACAGATCCTTTTTGCACCAAATTTCTAAAATAGAGCACCTTAGATCATCATATCACCATATTTCTTCAAAATAAAACCAGTTTTAGATAATATTGACGATGTATTGTTATAAAACTACCTACCTCACTACGTATTTCTGTTTGTCTTCTGTCCAGTAATTTAGCTACAACTATAGCTCTATGATCACCACATCGTCTAGTACTAACAGCCAAATCTAATAACAGCCGAATTATTGCATCATCATTTGGCATCGACTGGAAAAATAAATATTTTAATATTCATTTCTTTTATATGCATAGAAACCTGCTGTTTTTATTGGGTGTAATCTGAATTTGGGTCTGGAACTATGAAATGATTAACGTCTACTAGACACAAACTAGGTTATTTCGGGACTAACATTTGGTTCAATTTTATTTCAATAATTCGCTTGTGCGTAGGGGTCTTTAGCAGTGTGCGGAAACTTGGGGATCTGGAGAATGCCAGCGAGGTTGGACAATCGAACCTACTTCTCACCATGTGCAATCGGGGAATCGAAACCACGCCAATTGACTCAATGACACACCTTATGATACAGCACACACATGCTTTCAATTCGGCCATCCAACCAATCTAGATGGAAAATTAAATATCAGTAAAGATCATGTGATAAACAAGAGGAAGGTTCTGCCTTAAACTTATCGTTACCTCTAATATGCAGGAGAGCCACGGTGGCTAAGTAAATAAGACCCTGGCTCGCAAGTCTGTAGGTCACGGGTTTGATCCAGATATGGCCGAGAAAGTTCATCTGGATTTTCCTACGTGGTTATCCCTTGTCAGTGGAGAAGCATTTCATTTATAATACGCAAATTGCAACAGCTTTCACTCACCTCATTATCCTGAGACTGGTTAACAGAGAATATTTTATTGTAAAGTGTGTCCATATTATTGACAACGTCCACCACATCAAATTTATGACGATCAAATATGTCTAATACTGTTAATATCTTTGATATCGTAGCTCCTGTAAAATATATAACATATCTATTCATTACAATTTCCGTTCACTGTCAGCATTGGTGGCTCTATGAGTATGATGCTGGTTTACTATGATGCAGATTCTGGGGCACAATCCTGCCATCGATCCCTACACTGACAGAGAAAGTTCTTTGGGTTTTTCCTGTCTATTTACCCAAGTCGGTGGTGCACGCAGCCGAATTCAGAAGTTCTATTTTTTTTGGATCGGACAAAATAAGATTGTTCGTGCACCCACTGGCATGCACACAAAAAAACCTCTGGGCCAGTTAATTTTCGAAGAGTGAGCAGATGTGAGAAAACCAAATTTTTCTTGTACATTGAAAGATTGCTTGATTCTGCAAAATATGTAGGAGAAACAGTGTTCAAAGGACTGCTGTATGAATAACGCTGCAACTTGTTAAAAATAAACCAAGAGATAAAAAAGAATAGTACAGCACTTTCCCGACATTGTGGATGAATATTTTACCTATGAGTGTTGAAGCTAAATTGGATCAATACAATGAGTCTTGGCGCTAACTTACCTTTGCCTGTAGCGGATTGTTGACATTTATCCGATGACCACCTGGTTTCAGCCATTCTACCACGCTGTTTAACTTGTTGCTCACACAGTCGAATTTGAGCTCGGAACTACAATTACAATATTTTTGCATAATTGCATAGTACATAATCACATGAATTTGGGCATCTGAACACATTTTTATAACTCCAGGGATATGCGACAAAAATGGTGGAGGGAGAGAATGTGGTTTATCGTCCATTCCACAAAAAGGTCATTTGGGGACATGGTTCAATTTTATTTCAATAATTTGCTTGCGTGTAGGAATCTTTAGCAGGGGGAGGAAACCGGAGGACCAAGAGAAAACCCATGGATTTGACAGGTTCGTTCGTTCGTTACTGTATTTAACGTCCATTTCCACCTATGGTGATATCGTAGACAAGTTGGACAGGTGACCCTATTCCTTGTTATGTACAACCGAGAAATCAAAACCATGCCAGTTGACTAAATAAAAGACTGTATGATACAACGGTTAGTCAAATCTACAAGCTTATCTCTTTTTGTTGTTTGTGGATCAGATCATCCAATTGTAATTGACTTGTTTGGCAAGTCTTCTCATTACAAGACCATTGAGAACCTAATGTCGGGAACTGATCTCTAAATGTCCAACATAGTTCAAATATCGGATATCAGGAGCTCATATTTTAACAGTTAGAAAAAAATATCAAAACAATTTAGTTGGGTGTATATGCCCTTTAATACTATAATTACCTGTGGATTTTGAGGGCCTGGTAACATCGGAAGACTGGATGGTGCACATGGTAGGAGATCTAAAGGTGAACCGCATATATAATTAGTTAATTTACCATCCCCCAATGTATTCCATACTAACGATGTAGGACAGCGTAGAGTAATGGACTGTAATATAGCACTAAGGTTTAATATAATAGTTCTATGTTGAGGACAGCTACTGTATTCAGCAAACATGGCCGCTATAGGATTGGTGTAGGCTTGATTATTAGACGATGTTGTTATATTTCTGAAATTTAACCAATAAATCAGCATTAAAATTTAAAATAAAATGATAGCACAAGACTTCTGTCTTTTATATCCATTTGAAAAATAAGACAATTGCACATGACCTCTGTCTTCTAAGTCCATTCGAATGACCAACAGGTGTAAATGACAGGCCCTTCATCCTGCACGGCTGACAAGTGGGAACTATGTCGTAAAATCCTGAGAAATTTTCTCGTCAAACACCAGGAGCAAACTTAAGAGAGAGGAGAGAGAGAAAAATGGGTTTTAATGTCCACACAACACAAACTAGGTCCTTTCGGGACTAACACATGGTTCAATTTTATTTCAATAATTTGCTTGAACATCGGGATCTTTAACAGTGGAAGGTAACCAGAGGACCCGGACGAAGCCCATGAGGTTGGTCAGCCAATCCTACTCCTTGTCACGTACAAGCGGAGAATCGAAACCACGCCTCTTAACTCAATGACAGACCTTATGATTTCATGTGTAGTATGCATTAAACCACTAAACCACCAAGCCCCCCCCCCTCCCCAAAGCGAGTAAGGGCTGCAATCATAATGGGATATGTATAGTAGCACAGTAGTAAATGACTTGACGATTGTGTGCAGATTACCTTACCCATTTGAATTGGTAGTTAACATAGGTGATTGAGTTCGTGGTGAGGTTGTGCCAGTTTCGCTACATAAAAATGATATCTTCTTGGCACAAACAAAGGCAAGTTTTCTTGATAATAAAGCAGAGTTGGTCATTTCATCCATGTACTGAAATAAACAAATTTTATTCATATAAATGTTCAACAATTATTTGTAAACTTTCAAAAATATGCTCAGAAGGTATTTGCAACATATTTGTACAGTTTTCACTAGCTTTGTAGAAATTCTTCCTTTTTCAAGAACAAGAAATGGGGTTTAACGTCCAATGGACACACAGTAGACAATTTTCAGAGTAAAATATTCCTGCAGGGGTCTTAAGCAGTGGTAGGAAAATAGAGAAAACCCACCAGGTTGGACAGATGAGCCTATTCTTTGTCAAGTACAAGCGGGGAATTGAAACCAAAAATATTTGACTCAATGACAGACCACCCCCATCTCCCTTGAGTAATAGAATGTCCACCATACTTTTATTGGTAGAAGGACAACTGCTGAATAGGAAAACTGAAGGCTATATTGTATTTTTTTAGTATTTCTTATATTTTTTTTAGTTAATCATTATAACAACATATACCTGTAAAACTTGAGCTATAATCAGTTTTAAAACTGTGTCATCAGGTTGTTTCATTTTCTCAAATAAATCCACCAACCATGATAGATATTCATGTCTATCTAATAATCCCTCCTAAAATAAACATACATTATTGATTAAAACCTAGTTGTTAGGATGGAAGTAAAAAAAAGGTATATATTGGCATGTATACACATAAGAAATTGAACAATAGCACAGGGAAAGGCTATTGTGTGGGCAGAATTTTACTCAGGAGCATTGCATGATTGACCGTAGTAATTATAATATCGCTTTTTAAGCTGGCTTCAAAATGACTTGAGTAAAGTAATAATGAGATCCTTTTCATTAGCAGCCATTAAAATACTTTTTTACTTACGTTATACATATGTCTAGCTAATCTACAACAATAATGCCATTGTTTTAAAGCTGCGTCCATGTCTGTTTGTAATGGCGTCTGCTGGGTTGTAAGGAAACTAGTCTGTGTAGCGGAACCACCATGGTAAAATTCCTGTACTTTCTGTAACTGATCTTTTAGATATTTAGTTATTGCTGAGGCCCACTCTGTAAACAAGATTAAAATATTATAAAGAAATGGACTAATTCTATACAGGTAAAGATGCAATATTTCAATATGAAACACAGTGGCAGGGTAGTATAACCTGTTAACTTTAAATCATTAAAAAAAACAACAAAAAACCCCATTAACACAACTTTATGGATGACATTAAATCAACATAAACCAAGGTCCTGTTTCTCGAAATCTTAACTAAAGATAAAATCAAAATTTTAGTAGATACTTCAGTTTTGATAGGTTAAGCACTAAAATCAATCTAATATTATCCAATCAAATTATTAAATTTTGGATTTTATCTTGCTAAAAATTTCGTGAAACAGGCCCCTGGTCATTTCGAGACTAACACATGGTTCAATTTTATATCAATAATTCGCTTTGGCGTAGGTCTCTTTAGCAGTGACAGGATACTCGAGGACACAAACCAGGTCATATCGAAAATAATACATGGTTCAATTTTATTTCAATAATTCGCTTGGACATAGGTGTCTTTTGCAATGGCAGGAAACTGGAAGACCAAGAGAAAACCGACGAGGGTGGACAGGCGAACCTACACCTTGCCACGTACAATCTGGGAAACCAAACCACGCCACTTGACTCAGTGACAGACCTTATGATCTAACCCCCAAATTACCTGATGATTGATCAATAGTTTGTCTCTTTCTGTTTCTGTTTTCTTGTGTAGCTGTATTATAGGCGGCCATCATCTTTATAAACCACGCAGCTCGTACCATCGGTATACTATATTCACATAATGTAGAAAATGTATCTTCTTTTCTATTGAACATCGGTACCTTAAAAATTCAAATTTTATAATACAAAGTCTCATTTCTTTCTTATAATCTTAATTTGCATTTTCAATTTTAAATATTGTTCCTGATGAAAAACATCTCAAAGTGTGATTTGAGAGATATAGCCATATTGTAAATGTTGAATCTCTAATAGGTTAATCCGTCCAAAGGTATTTCATATTTTTCTGATCGGACGCTAAATGATTATACTCAATTACTTACCCTTTTAAACATCTGTGAAAGAGGTTTATTGCCCGCTAAATCTTTAAACCATGCTTCCATAACAGTTGGTTTACTTCTGCCCTAAAATATCAAAAATACCACAGCATAAATTAACAAAAGAAATATTAAGGGTTGTCTCCAGCTGATGTATTTTCTGACCATACATGTACATTGTCACAATAGTGTAGTTTAGAGTTAACAGAAAGTGAAAACAGAACAAATCTGAACTGAAGGAGACCAATTTTATGCAAACACCCATTCCAATCCAATCTGATTAAAATACAGATCTATATTTCGTTTCAATGGTTAATCCCCCCACTTGAACCAGAATATCCCTAATATAACAACTCTTCCGGATCCTAGTGTAGTAAAGGCAAGTAAAATAAAATTTTGAAATTTAAAAACGAAACGAAACAGCATTTTTTAAGTGCTTATCTATATCAAACATAGCATTAACATGTAAGCGATAAATACTTCCACAAGCAGATATTTCAAACGAGGCTGTTAAAGTTTTCATGTGAGAGGTAATAACTACACATCCGATGTGGAACTATAAATTTGAATATGATTCTGCGTTAAAATATATAATACTTACAGGCCAGAATATTTCTTTATTTGGCAAACTCTGTCTTTTCTTGGAGTCTTGTAATGTGTTGAACTCCATTTTCTTTGTAAGTACAGAGCTGAAGTAAGTTCCAAACTGAAAAATAAACAAATGTTGAGATATTTTGTCATACTTGGCAGAGATTGAGAGAGAAAAGGGAGAGAGAGAAGATGGAGAGACCTTATGATCTAAAATACAGACAATTTGACCACCCAAACCCCTTTTTAATACCAGAAGTGAATTTGTAGACTAACCTTATCAATGTTGATATCAGCATTCTTTTCTGATCCATGCTAAAATATAAAAAATATGGTAAATTATTAAACATTCAGATCAACAATTATCGGTAGATGTTTTTCAATGCATTTCCTTTTGGTTTATAATCAGTACTTTTATTTTAAACTGGCATTCTCAGACTTAAGTTAAGCATTTACTCAAAATCGTTCACTTATCTTAACTAAAATATAGCCCTTTATAAAACTTTTGTTGTTTTCAAGTATCCAAAATATCAATAAGAAACTATTTTTACTCTTTACAATAATGTCCCCCTTAAGAAAACTTACCTCATCAGAGAATGTTTGAATATTGCTGAATCCATGTTTAACATTGCTGAGGTTGAGTTCATCCTGAAAAAAAAATGTAAATAAAAATGGAAGAAAGAAATCAAATAGGTTGAGTTGTTGTAACATGTATATGTACTGAATGAGTTTATTTTGGTTTTGCAAGACTTAAACGTATCCTTGTATACATGTATGTAGTTTGAATATAATTTTTGATTCAGATTAATAGATGTAGGCTACAGTATTTAGGATGAAGTAATCTTTTGGTTTTGATTAGATGGACCAAAAGAAATGAATCAGAATTAAATCAAATGATCAAGAATATGCATAAAGTTCCCCCCACATCCTTATTACTACAGACATAAAACAGATATCCATTCAAATAATAAGTGCAGGATAACTGCACCACACATAATTTACATGACACATTAGTTGAAGTGGTATTATCTATCCTGAACTACATATGACAGTTCAATTGCAATTTTATCTTTTATGACCTTTTTATTAGCAGGATTCAATTTCAATATGCAGATGTTAATTGTTATTGAGCTGTCTCTGACAAAATATCGTCTTATTTTCAGACATTAGTCATTGACTATGTATGTGGAAAAATGATCAATGAGTTCTGGGTCCATATTCTCCAAGCTATAATTAATGGAAGAAAAAATTCAGACATTTTGACTTTGATTTTGAAACAGCATACTGCATGGGCATAGGTTGAAATAAGGAAGTGGCTAAACGACCGGATTCGGTTACTTACGAAAATTTACTATGAAACTGGATCTCAACATTTCTCCACTACAAAACTGGATATTTGACCAATCCTAACCCTAACCCTACTAACCCGCGTACCTCTTCGCCAATATGTCACTTTACTCTTAAATTCGAATTGTTACATCGCCTCTAAAAGGCGACGTAAAGGGACGTAAATTCTGAAACCAACAAGGATGTCTGTGTAGAGGCCGCCATATTGGGAAAGACCGCTAATAACCACGTGATAAAATTGGCCAATCAGAGACAATAACCGGTTTCGTAGTAAATTTTCGCTGGTAACCGTATCTGGTTGTTTAGACACTTTCTTGAAATAATGAGAGACACTGACAGTGACAGATCACTGATGTGCAATTATTTTTGTAGTTTCAAAACTCATAATACTAATAGCTCCACCCACTACTCAAGACCATGTATTGCCACCAGAAAATATGATAACCATACCTTGTCGTTTTTTTATGAACAGGACGTACAGCCATTTATTTAGTACTAATAGTGTAATAGAAAGCTTTAAAATGTTCTCATGCATTTAATTTAAATACATGATAACGTGAATCAGGCTAACATCCACTGATCTGATACAGCGCTCATGCTAGAAATGGTTCCACTACCGCTGTCTTCCGTCTTACTCCAGTTGCAGTAGTGGTTTTTCCTACAGAGTTCCTTTGCGCAAGTTTTTTAGTCAAATGACTACAAAAAGTTTACTGGCCTATAGCTCGCTTAATTTACAAATAAACTGACCCAAAACAGTACTGCACGCAGCTTAACATATAATAAATCAATTCTTATTGAAATAAAGGTGAGGCCTTACCGCATAATTATATGATTTGATGAAACCCATCTCCTACGCGAAATTTCAACTGGCCGACCGTCATGGCCTCAAGTTGCGTAATACGTCATTAGGCCTACAACATAAACAGCGCTATGCAGAGAAAAACTGTTCGGTAACTATTTAAATGGTCCAGTCTTCACTATTTGTGTATATGATGTGCGTTTGAACCTATTTGAACTTGCGTAAGGGGTCTTAGAGTACTGTACCAATTGTTACCTTAAAACACAGTTTAAGGTAATAAGTATAGTTACTACGCTCATGCAACCTCGAACTGCCAAATCAATGATAAAGTATTCCAAATTTCACGTAATTATATAGCAATGCACTAATTAAGGATGAAGAATAAGATTGATGTAGAGATGTTTTTTGAAATTAATCTTTTGTGATTGTCGGAATCGGAAAAAAATACCCGACACGGTAGAAAACGTGATTTTTAAAGAAATTGCAAGAAGAAAGTTGAAATATTATGATTTGTACACAATCTACATGTAATTTTATGTACCTCACGCTGTTTAGGTTCCTGTGGATAAACATCTGGCGGCCCAAGGCTAGATTTTTTCAGCGGTCTAAATTCTTGACTTGGGTACGCCGCCATTTTGGCTTGTTTTCACTGGAGGTGAAGGTCGTTTTATAGAAGACAACTCTTCCTTATAATCCGGCTACAGACCACAAAATATTTTCTACTAGTGTTGGTATTTTCTTGTCTCGTCACCCGGTTCCAATCTCCTCCAAATTTTTTGTTGGATTGAACGCTCCACACCGAAAAAATCGAAAGATTTAAATTTTAAAAAAATAGCGGATTTTGAGTATTTCAAATTTATGTGGGTTATGTATACATATAATTTCCTTTTTATCTATATTACCACCTTTTTCGTCTTTGTCTTTCAAGGCTTTCAATCTTAGTGTTTATATAGGTTTTGCCTGTTCCCCAATCAACTCAGTTTCTGAATAAATATTGTTTATAAACAAAAAACACCCTTGGGGTGTTGAAGGGGTGTGCCAGAGGGGGGGGGGTGATAGGTGTGCAAGTGGTCGGGGCTGAGGGGGAGTGGGGGATGGTTGAGGTGCGCGCCAGGGCTAAATTTGTATTGACATTTTCTTTTTGACGACTTCACTAAAGATTTTCTTGTGTTTGACGTGTTATCGTGTTATTGTCCGCTTCAATTTGTTTGTCAATTCATGCAAAATTTTTGTATTAACATGAAATATCCTGCTTCTTCATTTATTTATTTATTTTGAAGGTCGACGTTATAGATTACTTCGAGAGAGACGGGTTGGATGACCGAGTAGTTAGCACGTGTCAACTGGCATGGTTTCGATTCCCCGGTTGTACGTGACAGGGAGTAGGGTCGCATGTCCAACCTCGTGGGTTTTCTCGGGGTCCTAAACGGTTTCCACCAACTGTTAAAGACCCCTACGCGCAAGCGACTTATAATAAAGAAATTGAACCATTTATTCGTCCCGAAATGACCTAGTTTGTGTCGAGTGGACGTTAAACCCCATCTCTCTCTCTCTCTCTCTCTCTCTCTCTCTCTCTCTCTCTCTCTCTCTCTCTCTCTCTCTCTCTGTCCCTCTCTCTAGAGTGAGTAAGACATCGGTTCACTAGCTGGGAAGTCACGTGATCGATCCAGGTTTTTGTTTGACCGATGAAGTTCATCGGAGGTTTCCGCCGTGTTTCCTCCTAGGTAGTGGTGGCAAGGGACAACGAATAGTCGTTCAGATGCGAGAAAAAACGATGGCCCGTGTTCATATTGACATGCACGTAAAAACACCCTGGACTCCGAATAAGTGTAGGACGTTAAACCCCATTTCATTTCACGAAGGCCCCCGTCAGACCGGGGTGGCGTTCTTATTGCACTACGCGCTACGGCGACCCGAAAACCAGAACAAAAGGCGAAAAAATGCCCCCAAAAATTACAAAACTTGAAAAAAGTCGCGTTCTCACAGCTTTGTAGGTCAGATCGCAGAACCTTGTCGTTTGTTCTGAACATGCTCAAAACAAACGCCATGATCGGCGATCATTGGCGACCACGAAGACCACAGCGCGATATCTGGCGTTTCCACCCCCACTTTACCACGCTTATGACTATCTTGACGCTCCGAGACCATTTTCCTTTGCCGTAGCAGCCGAACAAGAACGCCAAACCGATCAGACGGGGGTATACACGTGTTTCCAAATAATTCTTGAATGTTTGAGTGGGGGGGTGGGGGGGGGGGGCGGCGTTACAAACAAAACAACATTATAATGATTATAATGTAGTTTTCATTTTAAGAAATAAACGTTTTGGCTTCGCCCTGTTGCTCTGCTCATTTCTACGAGACATTATAAAGATAAAATGTATCTTTATTAAGTTAGAAAGAAGTTTATTTTTTCATATTACTCTAGAATTCAATATTTCTCAGTATTAGAAAATAATTAAATTTACACATAAATACCGACTAAAATTTACTTTTATTTTGCGAAATCTCAATTACATAATAAGCATAAATTCATAATTGAGATGAATTAGAACGAATGATTTGATATAATTAAGATGCTGTGGGTGTCTAGATGCTGTGGGCGAAGTGCAATCGTTAAAACACGGATCCTATTTCGTTACGTTTTTATAGTTCAAAGTGTGTTTATTTGTACTACACTAGGATCCGGAAGAGTAGTCTTATATTCTTCGTTTTGGATAGCGTGAGGGATTGGCCAATGAAACCATCTGTTACGACGACTTCTTGGCGTGTGATGCACAGAAAAGTGGGTAAACCACAAGAAACGTCAACGCTGATTAATTAATGTCTGTCCTCATAGGACCAAAAGCTGTTCATATGACCTCAGACGCGACCCTTTGCTACCATCGGTCAGATCTTCATCCAGTGTAGGCCATCGAAAGTATAAAAACGAAACGAAATATAGATCTGTATTTTAATCAGATTCGATCTGAAAGCATTTAGAATGAATTATATTTTTTCGCGTGTACATGGCGTGGATGAAGTGAAATATTAGTGATTTGTGACATGATAAGTATAAGACACATACATGTGGACAAATTAGTTATTCGTGTAAAGTTAAAGGGGACGTATGGGAGATTAGATAAAGAGCTCGTAGTTCTCACAATAATAGTTAAAAACTGGATAATATAAAGGGAATAATATGCTGAAAATTTCAGCCAAATCGCTCCACTTTGAACTGGGATAGAGCGATTGGTTTTTAGGCTTAGCCTCGGTCATCATTACTAAAGCCATCAATGATTCAAATCCAGTAAATATCAGAGGCTTGGGATGACATCGAGTGATGTTTATGGTTTAGATAAGTTAACCAATGTCTAATTAATGGTTTATATAACATTTCAGGCCTAAAGAAAGACCCACAATAGGCGGATTTCGCGCTTGTACGTATAAGGAAGGCGCATACAATCGGGAACTAAAAAACATTGGTAAAAGCGCGTCTTATATACCAGAATATACCGTAGATATAAATGTGAGAGGTATATTTGTATTTATCCAACTGTATAGAGGTATAATACATTGTTTTATTTGGCTCGCTCCGCTCCCTTTCTTCTGCTTGTCTTTTCTCACACCGGAATATACCGTACGTATAAATGTGTGGGGTATATTTGTATTTATCCAACTGTAAAGAGGTATAATAAATTTGTTTTGTTTTTTTGGCTCTCTGCGCTCCCTTTCTTCTACGTTTTCTTTTCTTATCTCTTTCTATCCGAAATGTTAGTTCTTTACACTAATGGATAAAAAACGTCCCTCACCCGTGCTTGTCACTTCAAGTCTTCGGATATTATCCATAACAATCATACAACCCGAATGTTTCAATGTAACAACTAACAAATTGAATACTGATGTCGACTTTGGTTTGGGGTTTTGGGTAAAATCTCCAATTAAATCCCCAAAATATATTGCAAAATCTCGTATCCACCACCAGTAGTTATTTTCCTTATAATGGTTGTTTTTGATGGATTAGTAAATTCCATTTAACGATATTAACTCATAAAAAGGTTCGAAGTCTTGCCGCCTGTTTATGTAATTCATTAAATCTGGTGCCATTGGACCAGATGACCTCCACATTTGACCTTGGCAAATGGCCTCTATGTGTCCATCTTGCAAATGGCGTTCATACCCATCGTTTAGTAAGGAGTTCTTGACCCATAACGATAAAATGTGAGCACGCGATTCGTAATGATTTCCTACCATAATGTAAGTTGCATGTCAATTAATCCTACAACGCACAAACACACTATAGCTAAGAATCCATGTATGTTTGATGCACAATCGGTGTCCGTGTATGGAAGACCAAACAGCTCTTTATTTAGTGTTCTTAATTCCTAGTTCTTAATTCACACAAGTCTTGCAAAGAAAGACAACTTTGTTTGAGAGACTTCTTAATTCACGGTCCCTAATTCCTATTTCTTCATTCGTATTTCAGGACCATAAAATAAGAACTAAGAATTAAGAACACTGAATAAAGGGCAGTTTGGTATTCCATATCCGTGATGCTTCTTGAGACTGTACCCTGCTGGTGACCGTCAAAGTGTCACCATGTTTGGCGCACTATAGCCCGGTTGGAGCTGACGTGCATAAAACTCCATTCCATTCCGTCAACATATTTGTCATTTTATGGGTAATTTATTTTTGGTGTCAAGGATTCAGTTCATTTGGACATGGATCCAGTTTGATTTATTTTACAGGGAAAGTATGTTGTGGAAAATAGGTAAACCATTTTAATGAGGATGTTGTGATATTTATTATTTTAATGTAAAGAATGTTAAATTCCACACTTTCTATCTTCTTGTAAGAGAGGTTCTTCAATTTTTGTTAACGGAACACCTTCCCATATTCCCTGAAAAAAAAATCAACATGTTACATGCAGAAATTAAAACCGGTTACTAGTTACTAAACTTATGGGGTCACAGTGGTTAAGCGGGTAAGACGCTGGCTCACTAGCCTAGAAGTCGCGTTTTCATCCCTGCTTGTCTAAGAAAGTTCATCGTGATTTTCCGACGTGGTTTCTCCTTGCAGGGAGGGCCTAGGTCCCGTGTATACATTGGCATGCACGTAAAAGAGCCCTTGACAGTTGTAATTCGATATAAGGTAGGCCATATTGCCACTGCCCGGACAAACTTTCCCTCATAACACATTGTATGGCGTATACCCGCCTTTATTATTGAATTAATTAGAACGGTATCCATACCAACCATTGACAGGCAAGATCGGTCGAGAGAGTTTCAGGCAAATTTTTTTTTCAGTCTAATCAGAAAATAACTTACTGGAAATCTTTGCCCGTTCGATTGGTTACACTGCATGGATATTGGTGATGTTTGGTAGGCATAATTCAGTATATTGACATGTTCTGGTAACCATGGTATTACACCATAATTATGTTTAATACCCCTATCTGGTGATATTGGTACACCTTCCATTCTGAAATATATAATGATGTCATTTACAGATACAGAGAGAAATGGGGTTTAACTTCCACTCGACACAAACTAGGTCATTTCGAGATTAACATATGGTTTTATTTTGTTTCAGTAGTTCGCTAGCGCATAAGGATCTTCAACAGCGGGAGGAAATTTACAGGTTCATCGACTCATATATTAGACAGTAAAACAGGTATAACTTTATTGGAGATTCATAAATGTCAACTACAGTAGTGTGATATTACTGGATGATAAAGAAACCGGAAGAGAGGGAGAATGCGGTTTAAAGTCCACAAACTAGGTTATTTCGTGACTATCTGTCACCGATCGGGTGTATCGTTCATCACATTCACAAACAGACTAATTATGTTCATCATACATTTGAAACTTTATTCATCTCATTAAAACGTATATTATATCAAGTCGTTACATAGCAGCATGACCGCCTCACAACTTCACTAAATTACTTATTGACTGACCGCCGAGCTAACCGCTCCAAAATGTCTTGTCTCTCCCATCGACTCTACATGACGCACCAAACTGACGTTATGCATATAATTAACAGACTCATCCCCACACATACATTACTAATAAATCAAAGTGACTCGAATCCCGACCCTATCATATGGTACAACTGTATTTCAACAATTCGCTTATGCGTAGGGGTCTTTAGCAGTTGGAGGAAACCGGAAGACCCGGAGAAAACCAACGATTGGAACTAAACACTAGTATTCCCATAATATTCTGCTCTACACCTAGTTTTGGGTTTTCTTCCCTAACAAGTGCGGTTCAGAACATAAGGTCTGCCATTGAATTAAGTGGTGTTGCTTTGACCCCAAGCTTGTACGTGACAAGGAGTACCTTGTGTCTAGTTGACGTTAAACTTTGTTTAATACAGAAATAAAAACAAATGACACATCACAAGAAACAAAACAAAAAGTTTACCTGTTCATAAAATAGAAGAAATTTTGCAGGGCGTTGTCACTGATGGAACTTTTACAGACTTCTAGATCAACTTTAGGGTAATAGTGGATGTAATTAACACACATTTCTTCTGTTATAGAAAAACCTCCCTGAAAACAGAATCGTTAAAAAAAACTTTCCTTTTAGATCTTTTCGGTAGTTGTATTGAAGATCAAAATTGGAGTAAGCATTTCATTACCACTACGATAAAATTTAAGAATTATAACTTTGAAGATACAATAAGATTAGATAAAGAGCTGGCAGTTCTCACTATAATAGTTAAAAACTATATAGTGTAAAGGGAATATGCTGAAAATTTAAGTCAAATTGATCCACCCTGAACTCGTGTTTTCTTTTTGTTTTCGTTACTTCCGGTATTTTTAAATCTTCATTACGCATCTATCGTAGCAATGACATCTGTTTTAAAATTTTATTTGGAAGCATTTGAACCAGTTCTATCACATATGTGTATCCTTGCCAAAAGTCTGTACTAACAAAAATCAACTTACGTATGTAACGTTAGATCTAGAGAGTGTACTGTCTTCACATTCCGTGATGAGAGCGTCGCCAGGTAATATATTAGCAAGATGGCGTAAAACTCTCACTTCCTGAAAGTGGGGACTGTAATGATTATCTCTGTTCACTTCCGGAAGTTCACGGCCATTACGTACATGCTTCGTCCACACCCTTTTCCCTGTCAGGTGAGTATGTAATTGGGACGCGAAAATGTTAATACCATCACGGGGAAACGCCTGAAATAAAGCCAAAATCACACGTTTCAAACAAAAATAACGATAGCCCGGCAAATATTAATGTACAAAATTCAATTTAAGTAGGGTTCCAAATCTTTGATCTGTTTTAAGCCACCGCCACTGCCACTATTTGGGCGCTATGGACAAAAGAAACGCCCTTGTTGGTTCTAGTCGCAGATTAGTTGGACCGGATAGCATCCTGCGAATTATTGAAATGAATTTCTACCATGTTAGTCCCGAAATGATCTAATTTGTGTCAAGTGGGCGTTAAACCCTATTTCTCCACCTCTCTCTAGATCTAATTGGCTGGTTAACAAAATCAAAAATATCTGACTTATGTATTCATGCTACTTACCGTCTGGGTACATTCTGCTATACAGTATCCCGAGAGTAAAAATCTGGATTGTTCTGGTGGTATCGCCATTTTATCTGTATATTCTAAACCTAACTCCATTATACCCATATCATACTGTCTTAAAGTTGGTGATACATAGAATCTTATACCCGAACTATCTATATGACCTGCAATAATATATAGTAATGTTGGTTATTTATAGAAGATCTTATACCGGAACTATCTACATGACCTGTATGATATATAGTAATGTTTGTTATGTATAGAAGATCTTATACTAATCTGATTAAAACACAGATCCTACTTCGTTTCGTTTTTTTATGGTTCCAAATTTCGTTTTACTTGGTTTTACTACACTAGGATCTGGAAGAGTTGGTATTTTAATCAGATTGACTACCTGCCTGTAACGTTGCCCGGACAGTGGCACTGTGGCTTACTCTTATATCGAATTCCAATTGCCAAGGGATCTTTTATGTCCAATCGACACAAACTAGGTCATTTCGGGACTAACATATGGTTTAATTTCATTTCAATAATTCGCTTGTGCGTAGGCGTCTTTATCAGTGGGAGGAAACCGGAGTACCCGGAGAAAACTCGCGAGGTTGGGCAGGCTCACGTACGACTGGGGATTCGAAACCAAGCCGTATGATACAGTGCGCGCACGCTAACCATTCGGCCACCCATATAATACATCACAATCATATTCCTTTGAGAAATCAAAACTGTTTTTTTTCTGTTATGATTACGTCGGATGAACAGTTTTGGTATTTTCATTCAGTTAAATTATTGATTTAGTTTTAGTTTGAATTCAATCCTTGACAGATGAATTATTTGAGATTTACCTGTTCTCAGATGTGGATTATGATAATGAACTTCCAGTAGAATAAAGGGAGAGAACCCTTCACCTCCTATCGGAGAACCAGCTTCTTCTGGATAAATGATTGGCTTCAATGTAAAAATAAACAATCTAATTTCACATTTAAAATACCATGCACATATAATATTACATATGTACAAAATTTGCAATAAAAGTTTTTGTCAAATTAAAACGGTCGTACCGGCCATATCCAATCTGATTAAAACACAAATCTATATTTCGTTTCGTTTTTTGTTTTGATACTTTCGATGACCTACATTACATGGAGATCTGACCAGTTGTATTGGGAGGTCGCGTCATGGGTCGCACGAGCGGCTTTTGATCCTATGACATCAGACATTCTAAATCAATCAGCGTTGACGTTTCTAGGGGTTTACCAACAGTTCAATGCAGAGAACTCCATGAACTCACATCAACTAGAACGCCTGTTATATAACAAACCCTCCAGATCCTAGTGTTGTGAAGACAAGTAAAACGAAATTGTGAACTATAAAATAAACGAAACGAAATAGGATCATTGATTTAATCAGATTGGGCCATGTTATTATATGAAAATATTTTCTCGGTGAAATAATTAACAAGTCCGCCATACTATGCTTGGTTTTTATCTATTAAACTAAGTTATTTTACCCACCTCAGCACCCATAGCCCAAGCTCCAATCACGTTCCTACAGCTAGCTAAATCTGATGTTGGATCCATTTTACCCTCGGGAACTTTAGGACCACTGTAGGGATGAACATGTTTTCTTCCAACACAATGAAAGACCTCGATATGATGTACAATATCTTCATTATCTTTCTGTATAACACCTTCATACTAATAATAAAACGGTATGTATCAGAATAACCAGTCGCTGTTGTTTGTATTTTAGAGGAGAGCTGAAAGAGGCTCCACTTAATCAACATATTGAAAAATTGGTCCCATTAAAAATCTCTCCAAGATTCGATAAGAGGAGTCATTTAGATATTAAGAAGTGTGATGTGATATTAAGAAGCGTGTTTAGTTGTATGTATGTGGAAATGGTTCTGACGATAAAAAAACTGCATGTAATGGGGTCATTCCTGGTTTCATAGAGACATTCCTGGTTTCGCTCGCCTTAAGGACAATAACTGAATAATATTTGATGTTTTCGGAAATGGCAACACTAGAACATCGGTTAGTTTGGAATGGGAGAACATCTAGGAAATTAAGCTTCCTCGATTACAGAATTTCTTACTTGAGAGAATGTCTTGGAAAAAAGATATTTTGAATTATAGAATATCTCAGAAAGAACCGTTTTAAATGATAGAATATCTAAGAAAGTAAACATCTTTAACGGAAGAATATCCTAGAAAGTAAACATGTTAAATGGAAGAATATCCTAGAGAGTAAACGTCTTAAATGGAAGAATATCCTAGAGAGTAAACTTCTTAAATGGAAGAATATCCTAGAAAGTAAACATTTTTATAAAAGAATATCCTAGAGAGTAAACATCTTAAATGGAAGAATATCCTAGAGAGTAAACATCTTAAATGGAAGAATATACTAGAGAGTAAACATCTTAAATGGAAGAATATACTAGAGGTTAAACTTCTTAAATGGAAGAATATCCTAGAAAGTAAACATTTTTATAGAAGAATATCCTAGAGAGTAAACGTCTTAAATGGAAGAATATACTAGAGAGTAAACATCTTAAGTACCTTAAATGAGAAAATACCTTAGAAAGTAAACATCTCATTACATAACAAGGATATGATATTATGTAATATAGGTTCTATACTTACTCTAACTATATGATGTTTATGATGTAATATAGGTAATGTTGTTATAAACCACCAATAAGTTGTTTCGCTGCCTGGTATTTTTACCTTAAAATAATAGGAAAATCATTTAAAGGACAATATTGGTGCCAGTCAGTATCTATCACATAGATACTGCGATATCAACTATGAACATTATTGTACATTCAAATTATCATCCGTTTTTGCGGGGGGGGGGGAAAGCCAGTGTTAGCCCTTACTTAACCCATATATAGTAACTATATATAAAATGTGGCGGCCATTTTGAAAAAGCGCTCTCACGGAAAAGGGTTCAGAATTCGGCCTGTTTACCTCATATACAAATCTGGTCTAGAAAAACCACATGAGAATTTCTACCTCTCCAGGTGGCACCTCCTTCAATTTAAACCCTGACTAGACGTTAAAGACATGGAACTGCAAACCCACTTAGCTTTATATTTGGCGCTTAAATGCGGATACTGAATAGCTGGAATTTTTATGCTTGACCTGAATCTATAAAAGGGAAAATTAATCGTTTTATTTATCGAAGGGCATAAAAGCATAACGGGCGGGGAGGTTATTTTCCTACCTTTGGTGCTGTAATCTCGAATGTCCAGACATCTGTAGGAAGAGGAGGTAGATGGACGTCTGGTTTTAATAACTGCACTCTTTGGAACCCATGGTGTAAATCTCTGACGTCCTTTCCTACGCACGATGCTGGGGTTCCTTTAGACACAAAATATACAATATGTGTTGTACCATTCTGAAATTATAAACATGGAAGGGACTGTGAAACTAAATCCAAATCAGTAAAAAAAAAGTCCCAGTTTTATTAAACAAAACAAAAACTTCAAAACCTCCATTTCATGTCACAAAATTGTTTTACAAAACCCAATAAAATATAACGAAGGTAAATTCTCTTACATCCAGGAGATAGTCTCGTTCATCACATGTATCAAATGGTCTAGTATATTCTAATACAGATAAACCATCCTCGGTACGTGCTTTATGCAGGGTATAATCCCGGGAATGGTCGGCATGCAAGACACCATTACTATCAGTATAAGAATCCTGGAACAAAACAACACTTATTTACAATATTTGTACTAAAAAATCGGGGGGAAAGATTCCCGAAGTAATTTGAATAAGACATGCGAATTTTATGGCGGTGTATTAGATTCAAAATTCTGAATTTGTTAGTGTCGTGTTATTGTCTAATTTCTTACTTCTTTTCGTAGAATTTCTAAGTTTTAAAAGACAATGTATAATCCAATTTCTTAATTTTAATTCTATTTCATCTTATTTCTATTATTAAGAAGAAAAATGTCTTCCTCATTGACGCTTTTCATTTTTAGCATCTGATCGGGGAAAATTGTCCATTTGTTTGAACACAAGTGCAGGATTTGGAGATTTTTATTTGATTTTTTTTTTCACAGTTGAGCCAATATACTGTTTATATTTATTCTATTACTACTCTAAAAAAATTGTCACTTTATTATGAGGGACGGGATAATGTGTTCATATGGATGGCGTTGAAGTTTCTATTTGAGAAATTAGAAGTCAGAAATTGGGTGATGGCAAAACACTAACAAATTTAGAATTTTGAATCTAATATACCATAAAAGAATTTTGCTATCAGAAACAGACATCAATTTTGGTTCTATCATGCGGTCTCTTCTTCAAATGTTTTATTTATATTGATCAGCATAAATCGAAATAGAATGCTCAAATCCAATTTAGTAAATGTTCCGAGTTCCCGGCGGTACGTGCGAAGGAGTAAGATCGCCGTCATTGAAATAAAAATGAACCATATATTTGTCCCGAAATGACCAAGTTTGTGTCGCGCGGACGTTAAACCCTATTTTTCGCTCTCTTATTAGTAAACACAGAATATTAAATACGATACCTTGAGTAAACAACAATATTACCTGTAAATGGTGCGTGGCTACAGGATCATTCCAAAACACAACAAAATCAGCATCAGTCACCTCTCCATAATCTGAAAATCCCACACCAAACCAATAATTTGGCGGGAGTTGACAAGTAACCCGGATGGAAACAGTTTTGTTAGAATAATTAACGTTCCAACAAAACATTAGTTTAGAGGTTATATCCAGCATCACGTGATATTTGTATCCCTCCATTAGTCGTTTCATTTTATCCATATCCATACTCATTTCATTATTTGACATTCCCATGCCCATGCCCATTTTCATGTCCTTGCTCTTAGTCCTGCCCATTTTCATGTCCTTGCTCTTAGCCATGCCCATTTTCATGTCCTTGCTCTTAGCCATGCCCATTTTCACGTCTTTGCTCTTAGTCTTGTCCATTTTCATGTCCTTGCTCTTAGTCTTGTCCATTTTCATGTCCTTGCTCTTAGCCGTGTCCATTTTCATGTCCTTGATCTTAGCCGTGTCCATTTTCATGTCCTTGCTCTTGCCCATTTTTCCGTTCGCCATGTTATTCATACCCATGTCCATGCCCGATATCTCATCCATGTTCATGCCCCTGCTTGATTTTCTGTCAATGTTCATTTTCTTGTTCCCACTTGTTTGTGTTTGCATTAATTTATTCTTTTCATATTTCCTCTTTAAATTATTTTTATTGCGCTTTGTCGTTTGTAAATCATCCCTCATCCCTCCTCCAAAATTTTCGTCATCGATAGTCTTTCTTTTATCCATCTCCCCGATCGGATTCGATCTTAAATATTCCTTTAAGGAATCACTGCGAGGCGATCTAAAGTATTGGTTTCCACCAGGATGGCTACGGGCTACCTTTAAGGAATCACTGCTAGACGACACGCCTGCATCATTAGAATTATCATACTTCTGCTTAAAAAAATTGAAAATGTGTTTTACTTTTTCTTTCGGTTTAATCTTAATCTTTCCATGAAGTTTAACGGAATTTATTTTCAGTCTGACGCTGTCATTATGTTGGGTTTTATCTTGTATTCCATTGTGGTTTTTGATCAAATGTTTTTGACGATTCCGTTCTTTGCTATACGTTTTTCTATAGATATATTCATTAATGACGTCTTGTTGTAACAGCCTTCTTCTTAAAGTTTTCAATCTTTCTCTTAAACGTGACAACTGTTGAGGTGAATAGGAATACCACAATTTATTATTTAATATAAACTTATCTACCTTAATTTTTTTATATTTTGATTTTAATCTCGGTTGACCTCTCAGAGAATTGACATTTTCAGGAATTTCCACTGAATATTTGGAAGTCGGTTCATTACCGTCACTGAGCAGATTGTTTCGGTATTCATCGTTCTCGAACCACATACGTGTTTTTATTTCCTGTTGGTCACCTTTCCGCGGAAAATCACCCTCTTTGTCATATTCATAGTGACTCCATTTGTCCGATTGTTGGCGCCTTGAACTACGTCCTTTAGACCTGGGGTAGCTTTGTTCGTAAACATTGAACGTTTGACCGCCACAAACCATCAGCAGAAAAATAATGGCTAAGTAGTTTACACCTGTAGTCATTCTAATTATTCTCTTTTTCTGAAAAACAGATAAATAAATGTTTACCCAAAATCTCTTTTTCGTTATTTAGATTTAGCGTACCCGCTTTCTACAAAACGTATCCGAAAATATTCATTAAAAAACTTATACAGTAATTTACCATATTTTTGACTATACAGATATTACCGAGATTCTTTCCCGAAAATATATTGATATATCAGAAAATGTTCATCCCGATTATCATAAGTTTTGTTTAACTACGTAGATTTTTCGGATATATTTCCTACAAAAATTAACCATGAAATCAAACAAAATTCATAAAAATTTCCCTGACCATATTTTCTATTCGTTATCTAGATTTTGCGAAAGCTGTTTCTGGATGGACACATCAATATTGCTCAGGCTCTTTCCAGAAAAAAACATTAATATATCAGCAAAAAGTTCAATAAAATTCTTATAAGGTTGTTTTTTTAACTACGTAGACTTTGCGGAGACTGTCTACCAAAAAAATAAATCTGGAAAAAATTTATGAAAATTCTCCGATGGTATAGTACTTTCGTTATCTAGATTTTGCAGACGCTTTTTCGAGACCTCGCCCCCACCATATTAATAACATCCGTCCCCACCTTCGTTGGCAGTCTTTTCCTTAATGAAGTCGCTTTTTCCAGAAAAACACATTAATAATTCAGAAAACGGCCCGTAGCGTAAGCCGTAATATCCTTATGTAAATTTTGTGAAGATGTGTTCCGTTGACATCCCCCCAAAACAACTTGACCAAATCACTTGAATATACAGGTCACAATTCTATGGAATACAATTACTGCTTATTACTGAGCGACGTGACCTGTATATTCCAGTTGTAAATGCCACTGAAACAACAAATCACTAGAAACGCTTTATAACAGTACAAAAATAATAAATAAATAAATAAATAAATAAAAGCTCACGCTCTTTATGCCTTATCCAAAATATAGTCTATAATTTGTCATTAAAAACAAATTCTAGCATATCCAAAACATTTAAAAAATATGTCTTACGTTTTAGAAACTTGTTATTCCCGGCACATTCCTGAATATCATCGTAGAGAAGAAACTCCTGAATAACTTTGGCAAGAAAAGAAGCGACTGTGTTAAGAAGTCTGATTGATTGACGGGAATAACTGGAGACTGAGCCGAGGTGTTTAACATTAAACATGTAGAATATCACTGACTTGTAAAGGGGATGATGTGTTGAATAATTTACACCTTGACTCGAGTAATTAAACGCAGGTTATTCATTAATAATGTTTAATTGTTCCCGTGTTCATTGTTGAGCCTCTGTGGCTTTAATTGCAGATATCTCTGTAATAATTATAAAGAAATAAGATGGGGTTTAACGTCCTACTGTTCTGACCCGACTGTGGAAGAGCCGTTAAAAAGTTAAAGATACTTGACTATTCGTTGACTAAAACGTGATTACATCTACTCATATCTGTAATTCTGTATTCCGAAAGTTGCAATGGAATCGCCCCGATACCCAGCTCTAAAGTGCCCACACAAGTTCAAGGAGGTAGGAGTGACCTAACTCTGGGGTGTTATATCGAATATTATGTTTAACACAGGTGGCCGTTAAACTCCATTTCTCCCCTTTCTCTAAATAACGAAGACGTTATGTCCTGAAACGTTAAGAAAGTATGGCACCAGTCCTACTTTACTGCATTGACTGGGATAATGAAGAAGGACAAACATCATGCAGCGTGCTATGAGAAACATTTGGTACTTACCAAAATAAGATTACTTATATAATTTGTGTTCGATTTCACACTTTGTGTTGCTCAATAAATCCACTTAATTAAAGGATTAATTTCATGTATTATTTATCCATGACCACAGGTTATATACAGATAACGATTAATGTTTCATTGTAATACCTATTATTACCTATGTAATACGTACCGTATGTTTAAATTACCGAAGCGTTGATTAGTCCGAGGTGTTATGGTCCATATGGGTAAAGCTCTGGCGTGGTAATATATATATATATATATATACGTAAGAAGAATATTTATTGTCCTGTTTTAAACTGTATCGGCCATCTAATTATATGTATACTATCTAATGAAATGAAATGGGGTTTAACGTCTTACTCTTCTGCACCTAACCTGGGCTAATAGAAGACGGACATACGCCATATAGTGTGCTATGAGGGAAAATTTGCCCGGGCAGCGGCGCTACAGCCTACTCTTATATCGAATTCCAACTGCCAAGGGATATTTTAAGTGCACGCCAATGTGTACACGGGACCTCGGTTTTTTGTCCCATCCGAATGTATACCTTCTAATGTAATACATATATGCATACGCATTTGGAATAAATAATTGCATTTACAAAATATTAATAATGGAATAGGGTTAACGTCCTAATGCTCTGCTCTATTCGAGTTAATGAAGACAGGGATACCCCATGCAGTGTGCTATGACGGATTTTAAAACATTTTTTTTATTCAGGGTGTGTTAATGGCATTAGTGAACAGTCTTAGGCTCTGTAAACTCAATCTCCTTTTACATACACTGGACCCCAGTTTCAGGCTAGCTAAGGAATGGTGTTTAACACCCTTCTGTTCTAGGCTAATGTCGACGAGCATACGCCGCACAGCGGTATTATGGCCTAATCTTATTTCGAGATCTTTTATTTGCACGCAAATGTATACACGGTACCTCGGTTTTTCGTCCCATCCGAACGACTAGCCAGCTGCCCTTGTCAGACCCGGGGTCCTGCACCGCTGAAAAGGGGAAACCAGCGTCTTACCCACTTAGCCACCGTGAATCCCCTCAAGGAATGGATTAACCCGATCAACCACGGTGGCTAAGTGTGTAAGACGCCAACACACTATACACTGTAAAAAATTTCCGTTTTTTATGTCACCGAATTCCGTAGTTTAACACATTTTTTCTGTTAATTGATGGATTATTTTGAGAAATTGTGTTAAAAGAGTGAATTATTTCTTCAAATTACGTGTTTTATGTAATTCTGTGGAATATCCAGTATTAAACAGGAAACTTCCGTGAAATTTGGGGATATAATATTTTATTCCCTTCTATAACGGACTTAATTCTGTTATTTTACGGAATAAACGGTGGAAAGACAGGAAAGTTGCGTGAAATTCAGGAATAAAATGTTTCATTCCATTATATAACGGACTATTTCTGTTTTCAAATGCAACGATAAGAAATCATATACATATATAATAATTCCAAATAAGTATCATTTTATAGTATTCATTTCAATTTATTAACCATAATATGAAGGATCATATTGTGTAGAGTTTGGTATATTAATAGTCATGTATATCTAATTTCCATTATTTATAAGATCTATAAAGTGTTTTCTCATTCATCATACGGTAGTCAGATTGTAAGTATTTTCATAAATGTGTAAATATAATTTTCAACGCTCAGCGAGAATAAGTTGCATTGTCTGGTAACCAAGCACGCTTAAATCTGGATAATTTAACCGATTGGCCAGTGTAAGCCGATTTGTCTCTATGGCAGAGTTAACATATCTGCAAATTGATAATACCGCAAACTTACATCTGAAAGCCTCTAACCGGTCCTAACACTGACCATTACTAGTTGAAAGATACGGCCTTTTTTCGATGAGGGTATTATAATAAATATTACCGGAGAGAGGTTACGTAAATATATCGCTAGCACTTCGGCGGAAACGGACGTTAAATAAAGCTATTTCGCACATTCTATGAAATATTGATTAGAAAATGGAATTTACGTTAATTGAGGGAATTTCTGTAAATTACATGAAAAACAAATACGGATAAAATTTTCCTGGTAATTTTTGTTTCCGGAATTTTTTCCGTTTTTTCACGGATATTTTTGTTACAGTGTAGCCTTGAGGTCGTGGCTTAACTCTCCGTGACGTCCAGGACAGTTCAGTGGTACAGGACTGGGGTGGGGGCTGACACAGGACAGATATCTAGTCGTTCGGATGGGATAGAAAACGTAAATAACGTGTACACATTGGCGTGAACGTAAAAGATTGCTTGGCATTTGGAATTCTTCACCGACAGCCACAGCGCGAACGTCGATTAATGGAAAAAAGGGAGGTATGTGTCGTTATTTAATTGTTTCTCAGGAAGACTCTGAAACTGTTTAGTATTTTTTTTTAATCGCTGAAATTCTGATTTTTATCACGATATCTGAGATATTCTGTGTTCTTAAACAAAAAAATCTTAGAGATATTGGAAAGGATATCCCTGAGTGTTTTGTGAATTACTCTTGAACGAAAAAAAACTCTTCCCACTGAGACTATCGTTATGAATAGAATGATTATCAACTGGAATGCGATTCTGACAATTCCAGATTCACAAATAATGGAAATGCAAATTGAATCTCGGCGTTTAAGAGTCTTGTAAGGAATTAATGTTAGTAGACGACGTTTTGAGTGATTCTTGACAGCCACCGGTCACCTTGTTCCGGATTTTGGCGCCATTTATTTCTTCCTAGCAACAGTCGTCTGTTATTATAGCACGCACTCCGAACGTGGGGACGATTTCCGTTAATCACTCGTTCAATAAATTGTTTTCACCCTCACGAGATTATAGATATCCGCTTCATTACTCCGCGGAAATGTTAGTGATTTAATAAATAAACAATGGTTTTCCTACAATTCCTGAATAAATGAACGAATAAACGCTGTTTATTGGAGAAAAGGTGGCGACGCACAACTTATATGTGGAATAATAGATTGCTGGACGAACACAATTACGTTAGCTGAGAGCATTTCAGATCATTTCGAGTAACACATGGTTCAGATTTATTTCAATAATTCGATTGCGTGCAGGGGTCTTTAGCGGTGGGAGGAAACCATATTCCTGGTTACGTATACAACAGGGAAATCGAAACCACGCCAGTTGACTCAACGGCAGACCTTATTATACGACGCGCACACGCTAACCATTCGCCCGCTCTCCAGCCTTGCGTGGAACGTCGTCCAATCGTTAAACCCCATTTCATTTTATTTTCCCTTGTGTCAGTGGTGCAGGACGGAGGGCCTGACAGGGTAAGCTGTCAAGTCATTTTGAATGGTTCCTCGTACACTTTGGCGTGCACGTTAACGATCCCTTGGCAGTTTCAATTCGATAGAAGAGAAGGCGTTGCTGCCCTGGCAAACTGTCCCTCATAGCACACTGCCTGCAATTTTACTCCCCAAAATCGTAACTAAAGTAAATAAAGCACGAAGCCAAGCCGGGTATCATGCTAAACCGCGATATCGATCGCCTCAGTTTGTGTATATCATTTTCCTTCCAGGTCTTTCGTCTGTAGTAATGGAGACAAACGGCTGAGAATAATACATTATCTTTAATCATATTGACAAGAATAAACATAATATAATATATCTTATAATATCATATTAAATAATTAATGTCATATACAATATTTACAGATCACGATCATTAATAGTAAAAATAATTAGTACCAATTTACATGTTATATTGAACCTTTTATTTAACATTTTAACCGCAGTATTTGACAATAAGCTAAACTGTTATAAATTTTAAAGTGCGATATTTACAATTAACCCAAATCTGTATTAGTATGCAGTATTTAAAATATAAACTCACTGAGTTAAATTAGAAATATCTGCATAAACTATCTCCAAATTATAAGTGCAGTATATTATGTAATTTTCCTAAATCTATATAGATCTTAAATACAGTTTTTACAATTAAAATCACTAAGGTACATTAAAAATATCTTTAACGTGAACTATCTACAAATTGTACCGTGCAATATTTATATTCTAACGGTGTCATATTTACAAATAACTATCTACAAATTAAAACTGGATAGAGCAATCAAAATTTGATAGGCAAATCGAAAGTCGACATACCAATTTGAAGTGGATATTCCAATTAAAAGTCGAAGTGTCAATTAAGAATAATGAGACCAATTACAAGTCAATAGACTTATTCAAAGTCGGTATACCAATTAAAGTGGATATTCCAATTAAACGTCGAAGTGTCAATTAAGAATAATGAGACCAATTAAAGGTCGATAGACTAATTAAAAGTCGTCATACAAATTAAAAATCGATAGACTAATCAAAAGTCGCCCAACAAATTAATAGTCGGTAGATCAATCAAAAGTCGACCTACAAAAGTCGATATACTAATTAAGGGAAGCGATTGATTCCTGAAAGCGATTTCTAAAAACTGTGTTATAATGTGATCTTTTTGATATACAAGACCTTTTCTTGTTAGCCATTTATATTACACCTTTAAAAGTAAATGTCTCAATTAAATCAACTGGTCCATAATATCCTTTTTTCATGTATTGGAAGTTAAATTGTAACAAACAACAACAATTAAAAGATTTTAGATCATAAAAATCTTATGAATTAGACTGATCTATGTTTGGAATGATACCATTCCTTATTTTAAACAGTAACGATTGATCTATGTTTCGAATGATTTCGTTCCTTATTTTAATTTCACTTTTGGCTTTTTGTGTTCACAGAATTTTTTTTTTTAACTAAAGACGAATTATTTTCTTTTAATCAAGACAGGACCAACCTATAAATTCATCTTAAATGGACAATTTTATCTTTAACTCAGATCAAAGAGGGAATAAATACATTGTAGGTAAAATACATCAACTATTTTCTCTGTGTACTACGTAGATTCATAAGTAGGATTACTAAAACCTTCTGATAAAGAATTAGATGTTGTTTCTAGTTCTAAATTATACACATTCCGTCCGATGCGCCGTGGCCATCCTCTGAAAAAAACAATAGATTCTAATTGGTAATGTGCATGGGTTCTAACAAACTGATTAAAATACAGATGATTTATTTCGTTTTTTATACTTTCGATGGCCTTTACAATATGAAGATCTGACCGGTATCAGTGGAAGGTCGAGCCAGGGGTCATACGAAAGGCCAGATTTATCGTAATAACATCGATCAAACAAACGTGAAAATCATTGTCGCCGTTTTGGTCTCTCCAAAATCTAATGTGCCATACAGTTTAAACCATACACACTTTTAGATATTAGAAGATCACATGTCCCCATCCCCGAAAAAAACACATGACCCCCCGTTCCCGAAAAAATACACCCCCACTTCCTGGCAAGAGCACATATTCCCCCGTCCACGACAATAAATTTTAATGTGCCACACATATTAGAAGAACACATGTCCCCCCTTCCCGACTAAAAAGTCCCCACTTCCCGGCAAAAACACGTCCCCACTTCCCGGTAAAAGCACACAGAGTTTAAGACCATACACATTAACTTACCGTTTAGATATAAGGAAAGTGATTGAGAGTATTATAACTATAATAATTATACCAGTTACTGCCCCTGCTACTATAGCTGTTGTAGACGAAGATGATGGTGATGAAGGATTCGAACTTTGTTGATTCGGTTTATTTTGAGTAGAACTGGTAACTGGAGAATAAGCTGTGTATTTAAAAAAGTTAAAGTTATTTAGTAATCCTTTCTACGTTGTCTTTAAATTATACAGGGTCTTTCATTTCAAGTCAAGTGTGGTTTCGATTCCCAGCTTGTACGTGTCCAGCCTCGTGAGTTTGCTCCGGGATCTCAGTGTTATGATCTACCCGAAGGGCCACATATTCTCAAGTATCCCGTTGTCCGGCTCATCGAACAAGCGGAATGCGCTGGAAATTCCTTTTGTTTTTAAAATATATTTTAATTCGAAATTCTTGAAGAATCGAGTGAGTAAGTGTAATATCTAACTTACTTTCAACTTAAAAAATTTCAATGCTCAACCGAACATGGATGTTCCAGTTGTAGAAATGGTCAATTTCAATGATCATTTGGATATCAACAAATATTAAAAAGACCGAAGATAAAGGCATTTTCAATTATTTCGGAAAATTAGATATTGGGAAAGAATTGCTGATCTTAAGCATCAATTCCATCAAGTTCAACAAAACAACATAGAGACAAAATACCACATGAAGAGAACGGGGGTAAAAATATGGCAGATATAGGAGAGAGAGAGAGAGGAATGGAGTTTCCCGTCCACTCGACACAAACTAGGTCATTTCGGGACTAACATATGGTTTAATTTTATTTCAATAATTCGCTTGCGCGTAGGGTTTTTTAGCAGTGGGAGGAAACCGGAGTGCCCGGAGGAAACCCACGAGGTTGAGAAGGCGCCCCTATCTCCATGCCACATGCGCTCACACCAGGGATCGAAACCACAGCCGCAAGCCAGAGGTGACCGGCCAGCTAGAGGTCGAAGCGCGGCACACTAGACCACTAGGCCATCCCACCCCCTCCCCCGACAGATATAGGAATTATAAATTATTAATGTATGTCTATAGTTGGCATTGGTACTTACCTTTACAGTTTAAACTGAACTTAGACCAATCTACATCTGATCCCGTCGTTTTATCACAGGTGACCGTCGTAAGTTGAGATCCCGTATAACCCAAGTCACACCCAACTTGACAAACTGCACCGTAATAAGTCGGACAAACGTCAGACAGGATTCGGCCATTTTTAGGAACTGTTAATCGCTGACACCGCAATACTGTTGGAAAGACAAAAAAAACCCCACGTATTAGGTGAAGAGTCTTTGAGGGGTGAAGCAGGGGCGGGGATGAAATGAAGTGGGGTTTAACGTCCAACTGTTCTGCTCCTAAACAGGGCTAATAAAGACGGACATATGCCCTACAGTGTGCTATGAGGGAAATTTCGCCCTGGCAGCAGCGCTACGGCCTACTTCTATATCGAAATCCAACTGCCAAAGGATCTTTTATGTGCACGCCAATGTGTACACGAAACCTCGGTTTTTCGTCCCATCCGAACGACTAGACAGCTGTGGGTGTATATGGGTAAAGACACAGTACTGTATCCTGGTTACAAGCTGCAGTAAATAATAAAGGAGTACAAAATAGATTTTAAACTGAACAACGACGACTCTATTTCGAACTATTTTTTATTTGTGCAGTACATAACTTCCGTTAAAGTTGGATGTACAGCAGTCTACATTAGATAGAGAGAGAGAGAAATGGGGTTTAACGTCCACTCGACACAAACCAGGTCATTTTGGGACTGACATATGGTTTCTTTTTATTTCAATAATTCGCTTGAGCGTATGGGTCTTTAGCAGTGGGAGGAAACCGGAATGCCCGGAGGAAACCCACGAGGTTGAGAAGGCGCCCCTATCTCCATGCCACTTACGCTCACACCAGGGCTCGAAACCACAGCCGCAAGCCAGAGGTGACCGGCCAGCTAGAGATCGAAGCACGGCACTCTAGACCACTAGGCCATCCCCCCCCCCCCGTCTACATTAGAGGGTATAATGACCAACACCGAGAGCGCCCCACTCACATGGCCATCGCGGTTCGCTTATTTGATCAAAACACATGACGTATTTGTATTCAATACTTACCTTTTACTGATATCTTAAAAGAACATGCTGACGTCATTCCAAAATCATCTTTAGCCATTACACTAACAACATAATTACCATGTGATAGCTGGACAGGTGACGGCATACTTTGAATGACAGTTGCGGCATTTCCAGTACTATCAAGAGCAGGTGGTATATTCCATGATGCAGTTACAAACGATTCACCTCTGGATGCTGTCAAGGACATGTCACTGGGGCATTTCACGTTCGGTCCTTGTGTGCCTGAAATAAGAGAATGTAATGAAATGAAATGAAATGGGGTTTAACGTCCTACTCTTCTGCACCTAACCTGGGCTTATGGAAGACGGGCATACGTCATACAGTGTGCTATGAGGGAAATTTTGCCCGGGCAGCGGCACCACGGCCTTGTTTTGCTCGGAACTGTGGGTAATCCACTAGTAACATCTATGCTGATTGGTTAATCAAAATGTCGGGAGTCATAGGGCCAAAAGCCCCTCGTATGACCTCTGGTGTGGCCTTTCGAAACAACTGGCCAGACCTTCATGTAGTGTGGGCCATCGAAAGTATAAAAAATCGAAACGAAATATAAGTTTTTAATTAGATTGATTATTCACTTACTTCTACATTGAATAGATTGACCGTTGTTGCTCCACTGCCCGTTGTCTAAACATTGTAGCACCGCTGGACCAATCAGCTTAAAACCTGATGCACACGTGACTGTACAATTTTTCAAGCTATTTGTTTTTGTGGATGTACATGCATCAGGAGATATGGAACCGTGATCTGGATTTGTTAGTTGCATGCAAGAGAGCCCTGCAAGAAAGTTATCAACATTTTAATCAAAGTATGTTACCTCTCTATATACACAAGCGAATTATTGAAATGAAATTGAACCATATGTTAGTCCCGAAGTGACCTAGTTTGTGTCGAGTAGACATTAAACCCCATTTCTCGTTCTTTCTCTCAAAAAATTTGGGGTACTTCTAAGATAATAGGGAGCCACGTGTTGGCTATGATCATCTCCATTGTTCCAGTTGGAACAAAACAGTAAGATGTTAAATCCCATTTGATTTCATCTCTCATAATTTATACTTGAGAAGAATAGCGGAACACCAAAGTCTTGCCAGACTGGTTGCTGTGATTTTAGTGTCTCCAATCGCTAAATGCCACTCCAGAGTCATCGTATTTTTTAAATGAAGATTAAAATAGAGACTGTACAAAGATTAAAACATAAAAAAATGTTTGTTAGGTATCCTTTAATAATTTTTTAAAAATGTAAAATAACTTACCTTGGGTACAGGTAAGACCGTCTGACTGCAATTTTTGAGAGGCATTAGGGCATAGACATTTTCTTCCAGACTTACCAGTAGGTATACATATATGACTACACCCACCTGTATTCTTAGAGCAAGCTGTAGTGCCTTAAATAAACCAAACAATCTGGTTATAATACAGATCTTTATCTCGATGGCTTACACTATATGGAGATCTGATCGGGTATACTCGAAGGTCGTGCCAGGGGTCGCAAGAGTGGCTTTTGACCTATGACGTCAGACATTGTTTAACCACCAAGCGATGACGTTTCTAGTGGTTGGCCCACAAGGCCGTGCATCGTACGCAAAGAACTCGCCGTAGCAGACCTTTTCATTGGCTAATTCCTCACATCAACCAGAGGCGGTAATAAACCAAACAACGTTATTAGCCAGCATATATAAATACAAATTAAACTAAGCTATTTCGTTTCATATCCGCAAATCATCAATATTTTGAAAGAATGTAAAAAAGCATGGCAATAGGCACCGGTCAGATCTGTCTGTCAAACTTAACGATTTATATGAAAAGACTGATTTTTTGGCGATTTTATTGACGTTATGAATACCAAACGAACATAACATTAAAAATGGCAGGTTCTAATTTATTAGTATCTAACATTTTTCATCTACAACCGTCGCATGTCCGTGTAGATTTGAATTCATCAATCTATGCTGCCCCCTATACAATACGAGCGCCGCCATTTTGTTGAGCACGAAAATTTAATGATAGGCCCGGTTTAAATCCCAATGAATCTAAGGTTAAACGACTAATTTTGCGGTTGCATTGATGTAATTTCGTCAATTGATAATTGTTATGTCTCTTTTTTTTGGGGGGGGGGGGCAAATAATAAATTACCAACCTGTTTGTCCTGCACCATTAACATGTACATGTATATCACCTAATCGACCAAAACCTGATGGACCTGCTGTTGTTGCATTACTACCATCTATATTCACTTGCATTACAGACCTGGAAATTATTTTACACGGATAAAGTTTAAAGTGGCTAAATCTCTAACGCCATATCATCCAAAGTCTTGTTTGATCCCAACATTGACCGAGAAAGTTCATCCAGATTTTCCCACGTGGTTTCACCTTATCAGTGGTGAAAGACGGACGACCCGACAAGAACAGTTGTCTAGTCGTTTGGATGGAAGGAAAAACCGAGGTTCCGTGTAAACATTGGAACCCCTGCCGCTACCCGGGCCAAATGTCCCTGATAGCACACGATTGGCGTATGCCCGTCACCATTAGCCCGGTCGGGGCAGAACAGTAGGACGTTAACCCCCATTTCATTTCTTTTCATCCCATTTCATCTAAATCGTACATAATGCATCTTTAAATAACAGTTCACCCCATTTCATTTTATCTAAATCTTACATAATGTATCTTTAAAAAACATTAAAGTAAATAGTAAAAAAGCCTACGTGGTTGTCCAGTCTGTATAGTATAGTATATTGTTATAAAGAACTAGGCCCATTGGATGAGCTCCACGTTGAGACAGTAACCGTTGTCGATTAGATCCATCTAAATTAATAACTTCTATTCTAGCTAAACCACCATCAGTCCAGTAGAGTTTACCACCTTCAAATATAATACAATAATAAACATTGGGGAATACTCACTACACCGAGGGTTCACTAGTCTACGGGTTTATTATTCTACCTATATTATTAGGGTTAGAGATGGGTTAGTTTTAAGAATTTGGGCGAGGTGTCAAGTCTCCACATAAGCGCCATATTCCTGAAGCAATGGCCAGAGAAATCCGTCGCTGTCCATTGCTGGATTGCCTTCTGATTCTTGAACTTTTGAGGGAGTGTTTCTATTCTTCCCGTTCAATCAACATGACAGTCCCACGTTTAATCTGGGTCTTCCCTAAAACTTTGGACAGTGATTTAAGGTATTAAAAACGGTGAAAGTATGTTCGTTTCCAAACAGCATTGTTTACATTTCATTCGACTTGATAGCCTCGTTTGTCACGCAATTAGTTTTACTGCAGTATTCTGCTATGCACGGGTGAATTGGGCATAATAAAATCGTGAGCCATGACGTAACGTTATGTAAACCGATCAGTATTTCAGAACTATTTAAAAGACAGAAAGAGTAACGTGGTTTAACTTCCCTGGACACAAACTAGGTCATTTCGGGACTAACACATGGTTCAATAACTCGCTTGCGGGTATAGGCCTTTAGCAGTGGGGGGGGGGGCTGAAGACGGGGATAAAACATACAAGGTTGGCATGCAACACAACTCCTTGTCACGTACAAACGTGGGGTCGAATCCAAGCCACTTGACCTAGTGACAAACCTTATGATCTAAAGCCCACGCGTAAGACCAACCGCCCTCCGACCCCGGCTAAGAAGAGGAAAAAACGTACCAGTAATATCTAGAGCTATACCATTTGGGTAAATTAGATCTGTATTAACAATAGGTTTCATTCCAGTGCCGTCATAATTCGCCGTCATTATCTTAGCGTGTTTCCCCCAATCAGTCCAATACATAATTCTAAAAAAATAACATCAGTAAAACTATATATCAAATAAAGATGCCCTCACACGAATTTAATAACATATTTGGACTAACAACAGATTTAAACTAATTTATCCTCTAAAAGTTTGCTTCAAATTCCTCTCAAAAAACATTTTTAGCGCAAGAAAGCTACGCCAACCCGTACCAAACTTTATAAGCATTTCTGTTAGTCACGTGACTTGATTGATGGAGAATCTCTTTAAGCTTGTATTGATCGTTATTCGTTGTCCTTTTATCTAAGTACAAGCTTATGAAAGATTGCCCTCTACCATCACGTTTTCCAACGTTTAATCGCGTAGCCTGATGGACTTTTAAATCTTTCAATGTTCCCACAACAGCTAGACATTCGATCAACAGTACAAACGAAGCGCTCCTTACGTCACCTGAGCAGACAATACGCTGACTGGTTACCAGTGAGATATACCCTTACATTTATATCTCGTGGGTGTCCCTGGTGAGATCTTTATGGGATTCAGTATTTTTCTAGTAAGATTGGGTGTTTCTACTTTCCAAATATGCCATGTAAAGACAATTTAAGAGGAATGCATCTTCGAAGAAAACACCTAACACAGAGAACCTGGATGTACACCTCATTGTCTCAAAAATGTTTGACTGCAATATGATTCATCATTATCATGGAAAATATTTCAGTTATTCCATTTATAATGGACATACCCTTTCAATGCATCTAAAACAATAGATCTCGGTTCATCAAGTCCGGATGTCACAACTGGTTTATGTTCAAAACCATCCAACGTCATTAATACTATGACATCATATCCTGTGTCTGAATAAAAGAGCAGACGATTGACCATGTCCACAGCAATACCATCCGTTATAGATTCTGAAAATAAACATTTTCATTTGATTACATTTTATAAAATGTTGAGTGGGGGGCGAATGACAGACCCGGTAATAAAGGGCGCACACGCTACCAATTTCGCCACCAACCTCCCGACTTCGTTATTTAATTTAAAGATATAAAATTTTCAGTTAAACGGCAGACACAGTGGGTAAGTGGATAAGACGCTGGCTAGCTAGCCTGGTGGTCGCGTATTCGATCCCTGCATTGGGCAAGAAAGTGATGCAGGACGGTGGGCATGAATAGGGCTGCTGCCTGGTCGTCCGGATGGTCTGAAAACACTGAGGTCCCGTGTATACATTGGCGTGCACATCAAAGATCCTTTGGCAGTCGGAATTCGATATAAGTGTAGGCCATAGTGCATGGGCAGAATTTCCCTCATAGTACACTGTATGGCGTATACCCATCTTCATTAGCCATCAGCCTGTCAAAACAAAAGAGTAGGACGTTAAACACCATTTTATTTCATTTCATTTAAGTTAAAAAATATTAAGAATATATTCGTACTATTATTCAATTGCAGAATAAGTTTTTCTGAAGTTCCATCTATACTGGAACGCCATATCTGTTTGCTTCCGACATCGGTCCAATAAATATTAGCTTGGGCTGGATCATAATCAATAGCGAAGGGGTTGTCTTGGCTTGTCAGAGGTAGTGTTACGTAACTCTTGGTATTTAAGTCCATTCGGAATATCTTTTGAAGGTGCGAATCCGTGAAGAGCAAAAAGTCGTTGGGATGTCCAGCTGAAGAAAATGTTATTTTGTTATTAAATAATCGGGTACAATATTTGTTCTATTAAAGATACAGTGTGGAAGATAAAGAGCTTGTAGTTTGTCACTATTATAGTTAAACACTAGGTAATGATAAGGGAATCTTCTAAAAGTTTGATCCACTCTGAACCGAGAATTGAGCGATCGAACTTTCGGTCAACCTCGGTACGATAAAAAATATAGTCTCGATTATCCATTTCATGATTAAATCATGAATGAATGTTGAGCAGCAAATAGGATCCTAATCCAGTAAATATGTCTGGCGTGCGATGACATCGAGAGTTGATTATGGCCTGAATAAGTTAATGTCTAATAGTAAGTGCAGGAGGACCGCACTACACGCAAAACAAAAATATACAAGCTTAACCTTCGGACAAGACAGAAAACAGACATTGCAAAAAAAATATTAACAAATATCAAATCAAGTGAATAGTTTACATAACATTTCAGGCCTAACGTAGACCTGCATTAGACAGATTTAGCTCTTGCATAATGTATGTTTAATAAAGATATAGGAAACCACTAGTAGGCCATTATTGAGCATTCTGCACACAGAGAACTATCCACTTCGACTAAAGATCTCAGTCTTGAATGACCACCATATCCAACAATTAGTATAATGATAAGTGGTCTTGCTCCGGTCCATACATAAAATATTGTGATTAAAATACATGAAGATCTGACCAGTTGTAATATGCGGTTGCGAGTGGCTTTTGACCCTTTGACGTAAGACATTGATTAATCAGTAAGGGAATAACCTAAATTTAAACGACATTTTAATTTTAATTTAATTTAAGTGGTATTGTTAATATGGGTTTTTGTTAAGATTCCACCATATATAAATGGGGAAATGGCATTGTTAAAATCAAGAAATTATTACTATGAGGTCTCTATTTGTATTCACTTACTAGTTGGACAGGAGACACCGGAATCCCGGTTATGACCACAACCAAAACCTCCCCAGATTACCGGACAGTCACCTATTGATGATTCTGTACCAGCACATCCAGCTCCACCTATCCAAATTCTACCCGATCCCATGCCATAATATGCTGCACCAAAAGCTTTAGCATTAGACCTTTAAATTAGAAAGCAAACAATTATGCTCCAGAGTTAATCTTGGCATCCTTAGTGGTATTGGTCCGTTTTACTCCACTAACCCCTGGGTCCATCCACGGGGAAGACAGCCAAATTATCCGCCCTTGATAATTTTATCGACCAATCGACTGGACAAAGGGAAGTAACTCGCATTTTATTGCAACTACAATTATTGGGGTGAACGTAAACAATGACGCTAAGACTGTTTTGGCCGTAGAGCCAAGCTACATGTACTGTTAAGGTCAGCGCTAGAAATGCCAATACTAAATGTAGTGTTTGTTTCAGGCATTCTCGTTTATCTTACGATTCCAAAGGAACTTTCTCGACCAACGCAATGATCGAAACCAGGGAACGCCTTGTTAATGAGAAAGCGTTTTCTTCACCTAGCTAACATGGCTACGAAAATGGTTTGACAAAAGTTATCTTAATGATAATACCTGTCAAAACCTAACATGCCACATATAACAGAAGCATCAGCAGCAGTCCATTGATTGTCACAGACTGTACCCCATTGCTTGTTATAAAATACCTCTACCCTGCCTTCATTTATTTTATACAGATCACCGCCAGCTAATCGTACAAACACTGGAGAAACAGTTTTAATTGGTGCTTTTGTAACTACTGCTGGTGATTGTGTTGGTTTATCTGTAAAATACCAAAAACAAATACTAAGTAAACTAGTTCGGATGCGACGCAAAACCGCGGTCCCGTGGACACATTAGCCTGCACGTAAAAAGGCCCCATTGACAACAAAAATTCGAAAATTAAAAAGAGTAGGCCTAGGCGGTAGCGAAGCGGTCCGGAAAGAATTTCCCTTGGAGCACACAGTATGATGTATGCTCATCTTCATTAGCCTATTCGGAACAGAAGACTAGGCCATGAAACCCCATTTCATTTCATTTCTTTAAGATGGGGGCGGCTTGACGTTTACTCAAATGGGGTTTACAGTCAAATAACACAAACAAGGGACTAAAATATAATAAAATTGTATTCCAGCCATTCGCATCCCCGCTTTCACTTACAAACTTTGTTTTGAAACAAAGCAACTTGATTTATGACAAACCTTATGGTCATATGTGCACACATTTTACCACTCGGCTACTCCTCCTCTTTAATAGTAAGTGCAGGAGGACCGCACCACACGCAAAACAATAATCAAAACAAGATAAACCCGCGGACAGGACAGAAAAAAGACATTGGAAAAAATAAACAAATATCAAATCAAGTAAATGGATACCGGGGCCAGCCGTAAGTGTCCAAAGTGCTATACAGTCTTGGGCCTGTTATGATATGATTTACAAAAAAAGACGTAACAGAAATAATGCGATCAATCTTGACAGTAGATGTCAAGTGTTAGAACGTCAAACAATTTCAAGAATAAGGGCAACAATAGATGTCTCGGATCTCCTTAATTTCTCAGGAGAAATTTAGAATATCGAGTTCATAGCCAGATGAAAGGAGGGATATGCAGGTTTATGGCATTTTTCCGTTGGTGAATTATATAATCTATCATATAGATATTTTAAACAAGCCAACAGTGAGGCTGATGTCCCCCGCCGAAATCCCAAAATAAATAGATGACACATATTAATTAATCGCACATTTATTTTTTTCAAACGTATCGAGCAATCAAACTGAACACGAAGTGTCATCTAAAAATTGCTTATCTCTGCCTACCGTAAGAAGAAAATGCTCATCTTCAAACTCCATCTAGGCATTGACCTAATAAGCATACACACCAATTTTGAACATTTTAACTCAATTCATAGGAGAGTTATTGTGTTCCAAAGTCTTGGCAAATCAAATTGCTTATCGCTCTGCTTACCCTGAGCATAAAATGCTCATTATCGATCTTAGTCAAGGTATTACTGTAATGAAACTATACACCAAGTTTCATCACTCTCACTTAATTAGAACTAAAGTTATCGTGTCCCAAGCATCAACCAATCAAATTGCTTATCTCTGCCTACCCTAAGCGGAAAATGCTCATCTTCGAACTCGATCAAGGCATTGACCTAATAAGCATATACACCAAGTTTGAACATTTTGACTCAATTAGAAGGAGAGTTATTGTGTTCCAAAGTCTCGACCAATCAAATTGCGTATCGCTCTGCTTACTCTGAGCAGAAAATGCTCAATATCGACCTTAGTCAAGGTATTACTGTAACGAAACTATACACCAAGTTTCATCACTCTCACTTAATTAGAACTAAAGTTATCGTGTCCCAAAGCATCAACCAATCAAATTGCTTATCTCTACTTACCCTAAGCGGAAAATGCTCATCTTCGAACTCCATCAAGGCATTCACCTAATAAGCATATACACCAAGTTTGAACATTTTAACTCAATTAGAAGGAGAGTTATTGTGTTCCAAAGTCTCGACCAATCAAATTGCGTATCGCTCTGCTTACCCTGAGCAGAAAATGCTCATTATCGAACTTCGTCAAGGTATTACTATAATGAAACTATACACCAAGTTTCATCACTCTCACTTAATTAGAACTAAAGTTATCGTGTCCCAAAGCTTCAACCAATCAAATTGCTTATCTCTGCTTACCCTAAGCGGAAAATGCTCATCTTCGAACTCCATCAAGGCATTGACCTAATAAGCATATACACCAAGTTTGAACATTTTAACTCAATTAGAAAGAGAGTTATTGTATTCCAAAGTCTCGACCAATCAAATTGCGTATCGCTCTGCTTACCCTGAGTAGAAAATGCTCATTATCGAACTTAGTCAAGGTATTACTATAATGAAACTATGCACCAAGTTTCATCAATCTCACTTAATTAGAACTAAAGTTATCGTGTCCCAAAGCATCAACCAATCAAATTGCTTATCTCTGCTTACCCTAAGCGGAAAATGCTCATCTTCGAACTCAATCAAGGCATTGACCTAATAAACACATACACCAAGTTTGAACATTCTAGCTCAATTAGGAAGAGAGTTATCGTGTCCCAAAGTATCAACCAATCAAATTGCTTATCTCTGCTTACCCTAAGCGGAAAATGCTCATCTTCGAACTCCATCAAGGCATTGACCTAATAAACACATACACCAAGTTTGAACATTCTAGCTCAATTAAAAGTTATCGTGTCCCAAAGCATCAACCAATCAAATTGCTTATCTCTGCTTACCCTAAGCGGAAAATGCTCATCTTCGAACTCCATCAAGGCATTGACCTAATAAACACATACACCAAGTTTGAACATTCTAGCCCAATTAGGAAGAGAGTTATCGTGTCCCAAAGCATCAACCAATCAAATTGCTTATCTCTGCTTACCCTAAGCGGAAAATGCTCATCTTCGAACTCCATCAAGGCATTGACCTAATAAACACATACACCAAGTTTGAACATTCTAGCTCAATTAGGAAGAGAGTTATTGTGTCCCAAAAAGTGTGACGGACAGACAGACGGACAGACAGACGGACAGACAGACAGACAGACGGACGAACCCATTTTAATAGTCCCCTGCTTTCTTCGAAAGGCGGGGGACAAATATTTGATGATAATAGTCCACAAAACTTCCCCTTACCATTATTGGTACAAATAATTCCAATATCTTCAGAATGATGACAATTACTGGCACCCCACGCATTATGTTGACAATCAACTAGACTTGATTCCTTGCCGAAACAAACGACGTTATCCAGCCAAATCGTACCAGTACCAGAACCAAACGTTCCTTTAGTTACTATGTGAGCTCCAGAGCTTTATAAAGATAGAAGATTAATGTAAGTCACATGTTAGGCAATCAAATCCCTTTATTACTTTGTCCCCAGTGCCTGCGTCTTCCAGTCCTCTGTCCAGAAATGAATTATGTCTTATAATCACCCATCCTTGGTATCCCGAGTGGTCTCATTCCGTTTTACTCCACTTTACCCCGGGATCATCCAAGGGGCATTCACATATTCAAATTATTTGCCCTTAATTATCGCTTGATTCTTCAAACCAATCGAAAAACAGTTTACAATTTCATTACTTCCTGTACCCAGTGAAATGAACTATATCTTGTTTTTCGAGAAATGTTATTGAAGAAATGTTTTGGAGATTTCTTTTCAAAGATTTGTATTCGGAGATTTGCATTTAGAAATTTGTTTTTCCAGATTTGGTTTTCGTTGTATTTGTCTGATGAAATATAAATGTGGGCGGGATTAAGGACTATGAATTAAGAAATAAGAACTAAGACCATTGAATAAAGAGCCGTTTGGTATTCCATACCAGTGTTCTCACACGTTCTAAAACCCATTTAATTTCTCAAGCATCGTTCCCCTGCAGCTAAAACAACCTGATGAGTCTTAATTACTATTAATCAATGTCAGTAGGGTAATATGGTCCTCGCAATAAATCCCGACAAACGCTGGTTCATTGAGTGAGGTGCTACCTTACTAGCCAGCCGGTCCGGGGTTCGTTCCCGCTGTTGACCGAGAAAGTTTCCAAGGATTTTTCAGCGCTACCAGTGCTGCAGTGTAAGGAGGGTCTGGAAAGGACACACAAATGTGTCGAGTTGTTCGAATGGGGCAGAATCCGAGACCCCACGACGGCTGAAATTCTATTGTCCGGACAAAATGTCTCCCACTGTATGGCGAATTCCCGTCAACAATGGCCGGGTTGTTGCAGAAGTGTAGTAAGTCAAACCCGAATTTGATTCAAATACAGATTTAGATTTCGTTTCGTTTTTTATACTTTTGATGGTCTACACTACCTGAAAATCTGACCAGTTGTAGTGGAAGGTCGCCTCCAGTGTCAAACGAGCAGTTTCTGACCTGAAGTCGTCAAACATTGATTAATCAATCAGCGTTGACGTTTCTAGTGGTTCCCTTTATCTCACGCTAAAGCATCGCCGTTACAGATCGTTTCATTGACTAATCCTTCACATTAACCAGAACATGGGTTATATAACAACTCTTCCAGATCCTAGTGTAGTAAAGGCATTTAAAACAAACTTTTGATCTATAAAAACGAAACGGAATAGGATCTGTGTTTTAATCAGATTGGGTGTTTAATGGCTGTTCGCCTTCCCTCTTCTCTTCCTGAGAATAGGGGTCCGTTTCATGAAATTGTAACTAAGCTAAAATCTAAATCTTAATAATTTGATTGGATAATATTAGACTGATTTTAGTGCTTAGCCAATCAAAATTGAAGTATCTACTAGAATTTGGATTTTATCTTTAGATTTCGAGAAACAGCGACCTGGTGTATCAATCAGATTGGTCAAACCCCATATGCAACTTACAATGGTTTTCCCATCATTCTACAAGCGACAACAGCTGCTGCATTGGTAAAACGATCATCACAAACAGTACCCCAAGTATTATCATGGTAAATCTCTAAACGACCTTGATTTGGATCTTGAGAATTTGCTAATCGAACTTGTAGGTCAGCTGAAAAAGAAGATTTAAGGTGTACATGCCTTGAAAAGTTTGTTTGTCCATTTCCAGCATACCATAGTGATATGGGGTTTAACTCCGTTAAACGCAGTACTATTCTGAACTTACGAGAAATCTAACTGTCCATTCTATTCTATTCTATTATATTATATGCATTCAATATCCCAGTAACACGATGTTCCAGAGAGTTGATTATGAGTTGTAAATGGGAATAAACAAGTCAGAGAATTAGCTGTTTAACTTACCAACTCGACAAACAACCCCAGCATCTTCGCCATGATCACAGTTAGCAGTTGCAACAGGTTTTGTTGAACATTGTAGTATACTAGATTCTGTACCATCACATACTGTATCGTCCATATAGATTGGTCCTGATCCTTGTCCAAAGAACGAGTTGGATTTCGCAACAGCACCTTCTCTGCAAGAGACGGCCACGCATATTTGTTACATGTATATATGTGTTTTGTTAATGAAATGAAATGGGGCTAACGTCCTACTTTGTTGCATCAAGTAGGCTAATGAAGGCGGATATGCGTGATGCAGTGGGCTGTCCCAGATAGCGGCGCTACGGTCCTTCCTTATATCGAATTCCAACTGTCACTGATTTCTATATGTGTACGTCACTGAAAATCCTGATGAACTTGCTGGACCAACGCAGTGATTGAACATGGGACCTATAGGTTATATAAGCGAGCCAACGTCTAACGCACTGTGCTACAAGAGCAACACCCGTCGGGGGAGAACAGTCGGATATTAAACCCCATTATATTTCATTTCATTACTCCACAATTTGACACGTCATAAATATGATCACTGTCTAAAAAGTCCGTAAAATAATAGCGGGGTTGTCCAAAATCGCGATTACTGGCTCATATTGAAAAAGAAATTAATAGAGACACTTCATGCCACAACAAAGAATATATTAGGAATATATATCACCATTTACCTGGCGAATCCTGCCATAGCACATACAACACCTGCTGCGTTATTGTCCCATAAATCATCGCAGATTGTTCCCCATGTACCATTCAACTGTATTTCTACACGACCTCCGTTGGGTAAAGCTTTAGAGTTAACCAGTCGTAGTTTTAAATCAGGAGCTAATATAGAAAAGTATAAGACAATTAGCCTGGAAATTAAGGTACCTGTCATAGACAGTGCCAGACAGATTCTGTCTACATTTGCTTTGATTCTTTTTGTTACTGTTATTTTAATCCATGTAAATGACTTCACTATGAATTTCCTATATATTGATCCCAAGTTTACTAAATGTCACTGTGCTTGATAACGAAAAGAGGATACATGTCGAAACGTCATTATAGGTTGAAACTGGTGAGTGTACCCCATTAAAAATGTGTACTGTTAATGCTTTGGTACCAGTTATTTTGCATTGCGCCGATTTGTCTATTTTCAGTATTTTTGGTGATATTCGTAATGCAAATACCCAGCACAAAGTTTAAAATGCCAGGTACAAGTTCAATTTGGTTATTAGTTCGAGGCCCCTAATGTGCCAACCTAGTCCAGCAGTGTTTTTGCTTGATGGATCCCCCCCCCCCCAACACACTGTTAAAATGCGGTATGCGTAGGCGAATTATTGAAATAAAATTGAACCATGTGTTAGCCTGGGACTGACCTAGCTTGTGTCGAGTGAACGTTAAAGTTGCAATTTCATATTTTTAAATTATATTTTTAAAATGTATTAAAATAAAGCCCTAACATAGACGGTATCAATAAACAGTCCTACCTTGTTAAAGAATAATCTTATTAATCCTATAATTCACAATTGCCAGTTGAGAAATTGGCAAAAATATCATTTTCAACTTCAAATTCAAACGTTTGAAGGTAGCCATTCCACGGGGGGAATGGGAAAACAAGGTAGGTAATTGTGTTATTATTTCCTGTATCAATAATTTTTATGCCTGGGAAATAATGCCCATGATCTTATAATAGTGAGTTGACAAGCTTTTGAGCAAAAGACATAGACATAATTATGTTTTGACTTTCTTAGAAAATATGAAATTCCCGCTTTAAACCACATTTCTCTTTGCTCCAATTTATCGAGATAACCTACCTTTACACATGACTCCTACGTCTTCATTGTGATCACAGTTAGATGTTCCCCACTTCCGGAATGCGCAGACACTGATGGACGATTCATCACCTGAACAACTTAAATCATCGACCCAGACCGGTCCACTACCACTTCCAAAATGAGATTTTCCAAACGACAAAGCAAAATTCCTGAATAAAAGGGAAAGTACATAAGCGCAATGTCTTGTGTACATTTTACTGTCACATAATGTAAGATTTAGATAAAAAAGCTGACCGTTCTTGCTATGATGGTTCATAAAAAGGATAATTAGAAATGGATAAAATTAGTGGCGAAGTGGACCAGACTGCGACCGCGTGTCATCCCTCCCTTTCTGATATCCGAAGTCTCCCCCACGCATAAAACCTATCCTGGCTGCTGCCCCGCAAAGACACTATGTCTTATCCAACAAGCCAACTCAGCCCTATATTTTGTGGCTGGCACATGCTACTTTCTTAAGAAACACTTTGCCTACGATATCACCCTTGGTGGAAGTGGACGTTTAACTCCAGTAACGAACGAACATGGATAAAATTGACAATTTCGGTCAGATTACTTTATTCTGAATGAAGTTCAGGTTGTGCACAGAATCTCTGGTTTTGTTTGTACCATCCGATTAACTAGACGCCGGCATCAACCCCGAGAACTCCCTGATAGAGTGTCAGCCATTATATATACATCTGTGGCCATTATACATCCAAATAGTTGAGATACATTGGTAAATTGAGATAAAAATTGGGATCAATTGGTGAATTGAGATCAATTGGTAAATTGAGATCAATTGGTAAATTGAGATCAATTGGTAAATTGAGATCAATTGGTAAATTGAGATGAAATGGTAAATTGAGATCAATTGGTAAATCCATTTGATTTAAGATTTATTTAGATGTATTTACCCATCATATCCTGCCATACGACAAATCACTTTGGCTTCCGGTGTGTTAACATCATCGTCACACATTGTACCCCAGGTATTATTATGGAAGACCTCCACGCGACCTTCTGATGGGATCAGACCACCAACCAAACGTATAGAGATAGTTGTTTCTACGGCTATAATTATAAATTACATAACTGAAATATTATATTCTGTTTAATTGCGTCATTGATTGATTTGACCGATGGCGAAAGCTGCACTTTTCCAGCCATTCGGAAAACCTCGGTAGACTCTGGTACTCTCATCTAACCTCTGGGTATGGCGAATTTCGCCATTGGAACTACTTTTAAGCTCCCGGATTTAATATGGTGGCTCCCATGAAGACGCCTGTGAAGAGTGTTTCATCTCAATATCTGAAGCTGTTTTTCTTTTCAAGTCTTTCCCGATTTTCTTTAAACAAGGGACAACTTTGCAATGAAAACTCTACACGCTCTTCGAACGACGCCATTTTGAGAACTTCTTTCTAAAACCGGCAACTTTTCTTAATATGTAAACCGATCAATAATTGTGTTCACCACAAAAGAATATGGTATCTATCTTGTTACACGAGGAGCAGCACAGATCGATAGATTGTTTAATTCGTCACAACTTTGGATGTATTGAACGAGATTTAACCTTTCTTTTGACCGCTATTCACACCATTTGTAGTTTGCTTAAATTACACAAAGAGTCTTTATACCCACCCCCACGTCTGACAGAAAGGCCCATGGTACTACAAAGAGTCTTTATACCCACCTCTAGGTCTGACAGAAAGGCCCATGGTACTGCAAAGAGTCTTTGTACCCACCTCCACGTCTGACAGAAAGGCCCATGGTACTACAAAGAGTCTTTATACCCACCGCCACGTCTGACAGAAAGGCCCATGGTACTACAAAGAGTCTTTATACCCACCCCACGTCTTCCAGAAAGGCCCATGGTACTACAAAGAGTCTTTGTACTCACCTCCACAAACTACACCAGCATCTTCTTCATGATGACAATCTGAGACACCCCAGGGTTTGTGACCACACTGAACTATACTCGTCTCATTACCTATACAATCTATTTCGTCTAACCAAACTTTACCAGTACCACGTGGGAAAAAATCACCACCTCTTGCTATCACCTTGTCTCTGTAACAAAATGTTAAATAATTAAACTCTGACATTAGCTTCCAATTAACAGTAGCCTAACTAAACAAAATGTCAACGAAATATTTAAAAATACATTATGGGAGATTAGGTAAAGAGCTGACAGTTGTCACTATAATAGTTAAAAACTAGATAATGGAAAGGAATTCATCCACTCTGAACTGATAATTTAGCGGTTGAATTTTAGGCCTAGCCCCAATCATCATTACTAAAGTTTGTACGATGAAGCATAGTCTCGATTATCCATTTTTTGTTTTAATCATCAATGAGCGTTGAGCAGAAGATAGGATTCAAATCCAGTATGCACCACAGGCTCGCGATGATAGCTAGAGTCGGTTATGGTCTGGATAAGTTATTTAATGTCTAATTAATAATTTAAATAATATTTCTGGCCCAAAGAAAGACCTGCAATAGGCAGATTTAGCTCTTGCATAATGTATGTTTAAGCAAGTTTGTATCCCTTACATAGTTACACTCAATGGAACAAAACACCATTCAATTAAAACCGCTGATCGACATGTTCGTTTTTCGGAGCGAACGAAATGATGTGGGGCTTAAGGTACAACTTTCTGCACGTCGAAATTTAATTTAACATTGAGTTTTGAAATCAGTCTTACGTGGTTAAGTTGAGCATTCTACAGATAACTTTAGCATTGTTCACGTTCCAATTATCATCACATATAGTACCCCACACGCCATTTTTACTGATCTCAACTCTACCCTCATTCGCAGAGTTACCTCCCATTAATCTTACTGGGTATTTGGTACTGAATTGATTTGCTGAATAAATAAAAAACAAAAAAAAAAAAAACAAGAATAATCAAAATGGGACAAAATGAAATGAAATTGGGATTGACTACTGAAAATGAAATGAAATTGGTTTTAACTACTGTTACTGATCATTTGACATACAGAATGGAGCTGCCATTATTTCATACACATGAATCTAAATAAATTTTCTACTGAGAACTGCTGTACTATCGTAACACCCGAACATACCATTCTATTTCTACTGGTGACAACTCTACTTACTGGTGTAGCACCTGAACCTACCACTCGATTTCTACTGGTGACAACTCTACTTACTTGTGTAACACCCGAACCTACCCCTCTATTTCTACTGGTGTCAACTTTACTTACAAGTGTAACACCCGAACCTACCCCTCTATTTCTACTGGTGACAACTTTACTTACTTTTGTAACACCCGAACCTACCCATCTATTTCTACCAGTGACAACTCTCTACTTACTAGCGTAACACCTGAACCTACCCCTCTATTTCTACTGGTGACAACTTTACTTACTGGTGTAACACCCGAACCTGGCAGTGTGAAGTTGAATGGTTTTTCGTTTTTCGTTATTCACCAATAACGAATAACGAATAACGAGGTAACTTGCCTCGTTATTGGCGAATAACGAGGCAAGTCACCTCGTTATTCGTTATTCAACTTTATATTCGGGATTCCAATATGCAGCTAGCCATGACTAGAATGATGGAGGACAAGTATCCCCCAGTAGTATAAAACACAGCAAAACTATCTCTAGACCAAAAACAGTCCACATTGTTATTCAAGCAGCGAATAACGAGCTGTTTGTTATTCGTTTCTTCACCTCGTTATTCGGGATTCACATATAAGGTGCTCATGTATCTTTAATGAAGATATTTCAGAATTTAATTTTAAAAGATCATTAGAAAACAACAGAATAGTGGATTGCAAAGTATCCCCTAGCAGTAGAAAACATATTAAATGGCCTATAGTCGGTAAATAAACCATATTGTTATTCAAGCGGCGAATAACGAATAACGAGGTGACTTGCCTCGTTATTGGCGAATAACGAGGCAAGTCACCTCGTTATTCGTTATTCAACTTTATATTCGGAATTCCAATATGCAGCTAGCCATGACAAGAATGATGGATGGCAAGTATTCCCCAGTAGTATACAACACAGCAAAACGTCCTCTAGACCAAAAACAGTCCACATTGTTATTCAAGCAACGAATAACGAGCTGTTTGTTATTCGTTTTTTCATCTCGTTATTCGGGATTCACATATAAGGTGTTCATGTATCTTTAATGATGATATTCTTGATTTAATTCTAAAAGATCATTATAAAAGAACATAATAAGGGACTACAAAGTATCCCATAGCAGTAGAAACAGATTAAATGCCGGTTAGACTGTAAATAAACCAGATTGTTATTCAAGCGGTGAATAACGAATAACGAGGTGACTCGCCTCGTTATTGGCGAATAACGAATAACGAGGTGACTTGCCTCGTTATTGGCGAATAACGAGATAAGTTACCTCGTTATTTGTTATTCAACTTTATATTCGGGATTCCAATATGCAGCTAGCCATGACTAGAATGATGGATGACAAGTATCCCCCAGTAGTATAAAACACAGCAAAAGGACCTCTAGACCAAAAACAGTCCACATTATTTTTCAAGCAGCGAATAACGAACTGTTTTTTCTTCGTTTTTTCACCTCGTTATTCGGGATTCACATATAAGGTGTTCATGTATCTTTAATGAAGATATTTCAGGATTTAATTCTAAAAGATCATTATAAAAGAACATAATAAGGGATTGCAAAGTATCCCCTAGCAGTAGAAAACACATTAATTGACGTATAGTTGGTAAATAAACCAGATTGTTATTCAAGCGGTGAATAACGAATAACGAGGTGACTGGCGAATAACGAGGTAAGTCACCTCGTTATTCGTTATTCAACTTTATATTCGGTATTCCAATATGCAGCTAGCCATGACTAGAATGATGGATTGCAAGTCTCCCCAGTAGCATACAACACAGCAAAACGACTTCTAGACCAAAAACAGTCCACATTGTTATTCAAGTTGCGATTAACGAGCTGTTTGTTATTTGTTTTTTCAACTCGTTATTCGGGATTCACATATAAGGTGTTCATGTATCTTTAATGAAGATATTTCAGAATTTAATTTTAAACGATCATTAGAAAACAACAGAATAGTGGATTGCAAAGTACCCCCTAGCAGTAGAAAACATATTAAATGGCCTATAGTCGGTAAATAAACCATATTGTTATTCAAGCGGCGAATTAAGGTGCTTGAAAAATAATGTGGACTGTTTTTGGTCTAGAGGTCCTTTTGCTGTGTTTTATACTACTGGGGGATACTCGTCATCCATCATTCTAGTCATGGCTAGCTGTATATTGGAATTCCGAATATAAAGTTGAATAACGAATAACGAGGTAACTTGCCTCGTTATTCGCCAGTCACCTCGTTATTCGTTATTCACCGCTTGAATAACAATTTGGTTTATTTACCGACTATACGTCATTTAATTTGCTTCTACTGCTAGGGGATACTTTACAATCCATAATCTGTTTCTACTGCTAGGGGATACTTTGTAGTCCCTTATTATGTTCTTTTCTAATGATCGTTTACAATTAAATCCTGAAATATCTTCATTAAAGATACTTGAACACCTTATATGTGAATCCCGAATAACGAGGTGAAAAAAAGAAAAAAAAACCAGTTCGTTATTCGCTGCTTGGAAAATAATGTGGACTGTTTTTGGTCTAGAGGTCCTTTTGCTGTGTTTTATACTACTGGGGGATACTTGTCATGCATCATTCTAGTCATGGCTAGCTGCATATTGGAATCCCGAATATAAAGTTGAATAACGAATAACGAGGTAACTTATCTCGTTATTCGCCAATAACGAGGCAAGTCACCTCGTTATTCGTTATTCGCCAATAACGAGGCGAGTCACCTCGTTATTCGTTATTCACCCCTTGAATAACATTCTGGTTTATTTGCAGTCTAACCGGCATTTAATCAGTTGCTACTGCTAGGGGATACTTTGTAGTCCCTTATTATGTTCTTTTATAATGATCTTTTAGAATTAAATCAAGAATATCATCATTAAAGATATGTGAATCCTGAATAACGAGATGAAAAAACGATTAACAAACAGCTCGTTATTCGCTGCTTGGAAAATAATGTGAACTGTTTTTGGTCTAGAGGACGTTTTGCTGTGTTGTATACTACTGGGGGATACTTGCCATCCATCATTCTAGTCATGGCTAGCTGCATATTGGAATCCCGAATATAAAGTTGAATAACGAATAACGAGGTGACTTACCTCGTTATTCGCCAATAACGAGGCAAGTCACCTCGTTATTCGTTATTCGCCGCTTGAATAACAATATGGTTTATTTACCGACTATAGGCCATTTAATATGTTTTCTACTGCTAGGGGATACTTTGCAATCCACTATTCTGTTTTTTTCTAATGATCGTTTAAAATTAAATTCTGAAATATCTTCATTAAAGATACATGAATACCTTATATGTGAATCCCGAATAACGAGGTGAAGAAACGAATAACAAACAGCTAGTTATTCGCTGCCTGAATAACAATGTGGACTGTTTTTGGTCTAGTGGTCGTTTTGCTGTGTTTTATACTACTGGGGGATACTTGTCCTCCATCATTCTAGTCATGGCTAGCTGCATATTGGAATCCCGAAAAAGTTGAATAACGAATAACGAATAACGAGGTGACTTGCCTCGTTATTCGCCAATAACGAGGCAAATTACCTCGTTATTCGTTATTCGTTATTGGTGAATAACGAAAAACGAAAAACGATTTAACTTCACACTGCCCCCGAACCTACCCATCTATTTCTACCAGTGACAACTCTCTACTTACTAGCGTTTCACCTGAACCTACCCCTCTATTTCTACTGGTGACTTATTTGGAAAACTTGCCACTTTTAGAAATTGCGTCTCTCGAAGGGTGTGTAGAATTTTCAGTGCAAAGTTGTCCTTGTCTAAAGAAAATCGGATAAACTTGAAAACGTTGAAAAACTTCGTAAGATAAAGCATTCGTCAAATGTGTCGTCATACAGCCGAGGCTAGATGCAAGGTACTCGAATCTGATGAGGTTTGCCGAGTGGAAATTTCTACTTACGGGTGAAACACCGGACACCAGCTTCATGACTGTGACTACACGTACTTCCGCCAAACCGCCCAACATCACATTGACCCAGGGTGCGTTCTACACCAGTACATGAAATACCATTCAACCAGACGGTACCAAAGCCTTCGCCATATTTAGAATTATTGTAACCCGCAGCAAACGCTCTATTTATGAAATGGAAATATTCATTTGATGAAAATCAAAGAATATTCAATAATCAGGAGTTGTCTAAATTCAATATCTTTTGGGTACAACACGGTTCTACCATTTTGTCTTTTCAATATACCGGTTTATCATTTCAAAATATATGCTGGCATAATTCAGACCAAGACTTATCAAATTGTACTAACATTCAATATGGCCACACAAGATCTTATATGCAGCATGATTAACATTTGATATGTGCTCACACAAGATCGTATATGCAGAATGATCTTTATGTGCGGCCCTAGTATGAATATTAAATTCTTACGTGGGGAATCCCAGAGATCTACAGACTACTTCAGCTTCGGCGTTGGTAAAGTTTGTATCACAGACAGTACCCCATTGATTATTGTGTAATACTTCTAATCTTCCTTCCATAGGTGACGGTCCATTTGATAATCTAGCCACAATCTTCGGAATAACAGCTGAAATAGTAATGAAAGGGGATTTAACCAGTGTTCGCCATGTCAGCAAGCCAACGTCCTGCCACTCAAATAGTTTTGTCATTTTGACGCTAGCATACTGCAATTCCGCGAGGTAAGAAGATTTTGAACCGACTGCGGCGTTCCTGCCACCTCTTTTTCGATTTTTCATGCACGTCAGTATGTACAGGGATAGTTTTTTTTTATCCCTGTACATACTTTAGCAAACTTTTCTTTTCAGCTGCGCATTCACCAACCGACTGGGCTTGAAAACTCCGGAAAGGCTTTCTTGGTCTACACTGGGATACGAACCCAGCACCTTCTATAACAAACTATAAATCATAACACTGGATATGAAACAAGGTTGACATAAACCATAATTTTCCGACACTGTTTTCGCCTTGTTAGTGATGTAGGACGGAGGTCCTGACAAAGACAGCTGTCTAGTCCTTCGGATGTAGCGAAACACCGAGGTCCCGTGTATAAATTGGCACGTACGTAAAAGTTCCCTTGGGGGGTTTGAATTCGATAGGCCATGGTGCCGCTGCCCGGCCCAAATTTTCCTCATTGGACACTGTATGGCGTATGTCCGTCTTAATTAGCCCAATGTAAGATCAGAACATAAACCATAATAATTGTTATTTGATTATGCCCCAATTACTAAATGCCATTCAAAATAGATATAACAGGAAGATGATATAAAACTTACGGTCAGTACAAACAATGGCAACGTCTTCACTGTGATCACAGTTTGATTCTCCCCAACCTTTAAAATCACAATCAGCTATAGATGACTCGCTACCATCACAATTTACATCATCCAACCAAATAGGACCTCGCGTACTACCAGAAAAACTTCGCAAAGTTGCTTGTCTGTAAATATTCAGTTATTTTTGGGGTGGTTTAATATACACGGAGTCATTTATTGCTTTAATAATTTGAACACAATATCAAGATTGACAACATTTTGTGGTAAAAATAATGTGTAAAGCCTTAAGCGATACATGTATATGTTACGAAACGTTGTTATCAATTAACAACAAATAAAAAGTTCCGGTTCACAATTTAGCATTGTCCGTGATATTGTCCGGTCGTAGTCTCATTCTACATAATGCGTTAGATGTCAATGCTTATTTTATGTACTATTTTCAATTCTACATAATGTTAAAAGCACATGCTTATGTACCATGTTCCATTTTACATAATGTTAAATGCCCATGCTTATATAATATGTTCCATTTCACATAATGTAAATGTTCATGCTTGTGTATTATATTCCATTCCCCACATAATGTTAAATGCCCATGCATATGTAACATGTTTCATTCTACATAATGCTAAATGCCTGTCCTAGTGTACTATGTTCCATTCTACATAATGTTAAATGGCCATGCTTATGTACTATGTTCCACTTAACATAATGTTAAATGTCCATGCTTATGTAATATGTTCCATTCGACATAAGGTTAAATGTCCATATGTATGTAATATGTTCCATTCGACATAATGTTAAATGTCCATATGTATGTACTGTTTGATTCCACATAATGTTAAATGTCCATGTGTATGTACTGTTTGATTCCACATAATGTTAAATGTTCATGCTTATGTACTATGTTTGATTCCACATCATGTTAAATGTCCATAAGTATGTACTATGTTTGATTCCACATCATGTTAAATGTCCATAAGTATGTACTATGTTTGATTCCACATAATGTTAAATGCCCATGCCAATGAACTATGTTTTATTCTACTCTACATAATGATTTAATTGTGGATACAGAAAAGATGTAGGTCATTGAAATGTCGTTTTAAAACTTAACGGTTGTCATATATTGAGGATTACTTACGCTCCAAACCCCAACATTTTACAGACAACTACAGCATCGCGTGTATCAAAAGAATCGTCACAGATAGAACCCCATACACCATTATAGAAAACCTCCACTCTACCCTGGTACCGTGTCAATCCATCCTTTAATCGAACTTGTACAGTAGGATTAGTTACATCTGAAATAGAGCGCATACAGTGAAATAGTATTCAGTAGTATTAGTTACAAGTGAAATAGGGCGTATACAACAGGATTAGTTACATCTGAAACAGAACATATAAAGCAGGATTCGTTACATCTGAAAGAGAGCGTATACAGTAGGATTAGTTACATCTGAAATGGAAATAGAATATAATAGATTGATAATTTACGATTCGGAAACACTCTTGTCAGGCTGTCACGATGACACGATCTTAGTTCTTCTACCACTACAACTGTGCGACCATTGCCCTATCACACACAATCTTAGAAAAACATTGTCAGGCTGTCACGATGTCACGATCTTAGTTCTTCTACCACTACAACTGTGCGACCATTGCCCTATCACACACAATCTTAGAAAAACATTTCCTCTATTCCTTTAACACCACAGGTTCATGATGGTTTCATCTATCGAATACCACTACAAATGTGAGACCATGATCTACACCAAGACACACACAATCATAGGATTATTTACCCTATTTACCCTAGCACACACAACTGTAGAATCATTTCCTCTAACAATACAGTGTGAGATCAATTCTCCTTACTCCCACACACACAATCATTATTTCCCCTATAACCCAACCCACGACACAGACAATAATAGGATTTATACAATCTAATAATCATTTCATCTAATATAACAGTTGTGTGACCAATCTTAAAGTCATCTCCTCCAACATCACACTTGTGAGATGAGATCATTATTGTAATTTTTCAACACACACATACAATCTTAGAGCCATTTCCCCTGTCACCATACTTGTGCGCTCATTTTTCGACACAGTAAATATTGTAGCATCAACAGGAAAACAAATCAATAATGGACACTTACTTGGTAGACACATTACTCCAGCAGTTTCTCCAGCTTCACAATTATTAAAACCCCAAGGTTTAAATTTACAGTCACCTAAATTCTTCTCACTACCGTTACAGTTGACATCATCTAACCACATGGGTAAATTAAGTGCTGACGTAAAATAACCATTATTTAATGGTACCGGGATGGTACTGAAATATAAAAGTCGGGTCAAGCCCGTTTTGTGGCTTCCTCTGGCAAGTTTCTTAGGAAACACTTGTCAACGATATCACCCAGGCGGAAGTGAGCGTAAAACTCCATGGGAACTCGGGTTTTCGTCCTACCCAAACCACTCTATTTTTTTTCCTTCCCATTACTGGCAAAGGGGGACCACGCTTGAAAATCCCGATGAACAATATATCCCTTACTACAGATGTCAACTCTTGACATTCTCTAAAACCTCTGGCAGCCGTTAGCTCCATCATATATGTCATTCCATAGTATGGTCTGTAGCGCAGCCACAACCCAAATTACTTTTTTCATTTTTGCAACCCTTCTACGTAGCACGTATCAACCTTTGAGATCTCTTCCCAGCGTGTCCAAATAGTATCCTATTTACTACAATACGATGGTTTTAGTCTTTCATGGATTACTTGGTCATTTTCAAATAATTTTATAACATATAAAGTCTAGTCTAAGCGAAATTTAGGTAAAATAAATGGGCAAACTTACTTTGGGAATCCCAACTGATTACAGACAACTGTAGCTTCCGGTATGCTCCAAAGATCATCACAGATTGTACCCCACGTGTTATTGTGATGTACTTCAACACGACCCATAGTAGAGTTACCTCCCGTTAATCTCACCTGTAGGCCTTTGTTATTAACGGTACCTTTAAAACACGGAAAATTATAAAATAAATCAGTTTCTAAGACCATTAAAAGCATCACAATAAAATATGCAAAATGTTCTCATTGTGTCACCAACCCAGAATCCAGAGTCTGCTTCAAGAAATAATGGCTAAGTTAATACATGAAATGGTAATAGCGTGGTATACTACACGTGCACAAATGTCGCCGTTTTGCGGGGTTATTGTCCGTTTCACAATAACCTCAATTCCTGCAAGGGAACCAGAAATCTGTTTAAAATTCAGGGCTATATTTCGTTTCGTTTTTTATACTTTCGAAAGCCTCTGCTGTATGAAGATCTGACCAGTTGAAGTGCGAGGTCGCTTCAGGGGCATACGAGTGACTTTTGACCCTATGACATTTGATTAACCATTCAGCGTTGATGTTTCTAGTAGGATACCAAGAACTCGCCGAAACAGACCATTTTATTGGCTAATCCCTCACACCACCAGAACTCATGTTATATAACAACTCTTCCAGATCCTAGTGTAGTAAAGACAAAGACAAGTAAACGAAATTTTAAACCACAATAAACGAAGCGTAATAGCATCTGTCTGTTTTTTAATCCGATATAACATATATGAGATAAAAAAAAAACTTACTAGATTTACATTTTATGCTGACGTCTTCTTGATGATTACAATTATTAATACCCCATGGTTTAAATAAACAATCAGTTATACTCGTTTCATTACCCATACATTTAACATCATCTAGCCATATTGGACCGGTACCATCTCCATAACGACTTCTCCCATATACACTAGCTGTTGGACTAGAAAAAATAACAATATGGCTGTAGTGTTACATTTATTTTGTTGAGATCAAATGTAGCGCTGTTTAATGTGCGATTCATCAGGATTAAGTAAAGAGGGAGCCACTATCTAACCATATAGGACAGGAAAAATAAGGCTATGATGTTCGATTTATTTTGCTTTGTTGAGAAACCAAATATGGTGCAGTTTAATGGCTATGACATTAGCATATTTCATTGCCATGTCGAAACATTGGGATGCTTTGTAATAAAATATGATTGAATTTATTTACTGGGAAATAGAGGCAAAGATTTGACACAAATTATTTCCGCCATTTAAAATAATGTCGGTCATGGTGGCGACGGATTAGAGGCAAGTAAGTCATTGTTTGTTCTGATTTCCTTAACCATTCTGAAGATAAGACCATGTAAAAAGCACGTTTTATCTGATAGTACGGAATAGGGACATGATATGAAATCAGCGACGTTCGCAAACAACCAGCCTTATCTATTATTTGCTTAAAAACCTGCCATCAAACTAGCATTAGACTGAAAAATAATACAAAATGGACAAAGTGGCTATGGTTGGTTTTACAGTTCTTGCTTTGTTAGCTATTGCTAGTGGTGCTGCTGTGACACAACCTATCCTTGCCACAGCCGTGGCAAAAGAAGGCTGTTTGCACGATGGAAAGTTGTATAAAGAAGGAGAGAAAGTCAGCAAGAACCCGTGTTCGCCATGTTATTGTCGCGGTGGTACCATGTCGTGTATGATAATAGACTGCATGGCACCAAACTGTGTTGACTCTGTAAGACCTGGCTGCTGTTCTTCTTGTCCTAATGGTAATTTGGTTTCAGTTCTTTTTTCTTTTGACAAGGACAGCTGTCTTGTCGTCCGGATGGGACGGAAAACCGAGGTCCTGTGTACACATTGGCGTGCACGTAAAAGATCCCTTGGCAGTTGGAATGCGAATTAAGAGTAGGTCGTAATTTCCCTCATAGCACACTGTATGCAAATGCCCGTCTTTCATTAGCCCAGGTTAGTTGCGGAAGAGTAGGACGTTAAACCCCATTTCATTTCATTTCTATTTTCTTTTCTCTAAATCTGTCATCGCTCCTTTTGCTCAGCCGAAATAATATCCACCGCTTCGCAAACAGCAGGGATTCGTCTCTATCATTTTGAGCGAAGTCTGTATCACTAGAGGCCCGGGACTGTACAGCGCAGTTGGCGCTTACGGCTAGCCACCAGATCCATTCTCTTTAAGCGGCAATTTCATATTTTTAAGTTATATTTTTAAAATATATTAAAATAAAGCCTTAAAATAGATTGTATCTATAAATATTGTTAAAGAATAATCCTATAATTCACTACTGCCAGTTGAGAAATTGGCAAAAATATCACTTTCAACATTAAATTCAAACGTTTGAAGACAAGCTATTCCATGGGGGGAATGGGAAAACAAGGGAGGTAATTGTGTTATTATTTCCAATGTGAAAGATGTTTAAGTGTGGAAAATAATGCCTATGATTGTATAATAGTGAGTTAACAACCTATTGAGCAAAAGACATAGAAATAAATATGTTTTGACTTTCTTGGAAAATATGAAATTCCCGCTTTAACCTGATATGTAGTGTGTGTTCGTGATTTTGGCATATTATGTCTTGTCCGTAGTCTTGTTTCGTGTAATTATATGCGCCCCTGCGCGTACTATTTGAATGCTGTGAGATTTTGTTATGTTCGTTGGTCACGATTGGAATTTCGAATAACCTTTATTTGGTCGATATTTCTTTTTTTTATTGTGTCAGGTGCAAACTGCTATTTACCGGATAAATCTATATTGAAAGATGGTGACATACGCACGTTGGATGACGGAAGCATTTGCAGATGCGTATCAAGGTTTGGAATGGGATATGGACCGGCTAATCCGCAAGCAGTGTGTAAACAATTATACAATAATTAGTATGTCTAATCTTGTGTTTTTTTTTCTGGTGTAGTTTCCCCTTGTCGGTAGTGCAGGAAGGAGGGTCTGGCAAAGACCCATGTATACATTGGTGTGTGCGTAAAAGTTCCCGTAGCTGATGGAAAATTTCCCCAAAGCACGTTGTGTGGCGTATACCCGTCTTCATTAGGCCAGTCGGAGCAGAACAGTAGGACGTTAAACCCCCGTTTCATTTCATATGGATAAATCTGTTTGTTAAGGGCAGCCCAATAAGTAAGGTTAGGGCATGTGATTGTTAACGAGATTGTAGGTTTGGGATTAGGGTAAGCATTGGGGATAAGTCCAGGTCGTTGCGATTAGCGCAAGCCCTGTTTACATCTCGTGAACTATGACGAAAAATTGAGCTGGCCTTTACAATCAGCACTGACATACTATATTGTGTAATATTATAACACTTACTTGTCAAGGCCCAGCATTCGACACACTACCTCGCCATTTCTGGCGGTAAAACCATCATCACAAACACTTCCCCATCTCTGATTATAATATACCTCTAATCTCCCTTCATATTGAGATGGTCCACCAGATAGACGAACTTTTATCTCGTGTAATGGAGCAACTGTTGATTCAAATAAAATAAATAAAGGAGCTTGACCTCGAATTTAATATTATCTATAATATTGAAAATTAAAAACGGTCCACCAGATAAATGAATCTTTACCTCGTGAAGTGGAGCAACTGTTGATTGAAATAAAATAAATAGGTTTTAAGGTCCTGAACTTCACACTCAATATTATCTATAAAACTGGAAATTAAACATACATTATGCAAGGGCAAGACCCCGAACAATATATATAGAGAGAGAAATGGGGTTTAACGTCCACTCGACACAAACTAGGTCATTTTGGGACTAACATATGGTTTCAATTTTATTTCAATAATTCGCTTGCGCGTAGGGGTCTTTAGCAGTGGGAGAAAACCGGAGTGCCTGGAGGAAACCCACGAGGTTGAGAAGGCGCCCCTATCTCCATGCCACATACGCTCAGACCAGGGATCGAAACCACAGCCGCAAGCCAGAGGTGACCGGCCAGCTAGAGGTCGAAGCGCGACACTAGGCCATTCCCCCCCCCCCCCGAATAATATAACGGATGCGCATACAACGGACAATCGCTTACACGGACACAACAGTTTGGTCCCGATTTTTGTAATAAAAATTTCTTTGTTTTCAAAGTCTTTTTATAACGGACACTCTATAACGGACAATCGTTTAATCGACAAATCAATGTAAGGATCCAATTTTATAACGGACTCTAGAATAAGCAGAACAAAATAATGATATTACTGATTATATTATGGATGACTGGAATGCTTTTCCCAGAAAATAACCATACTGATTTTTAGTGTTGTCACAATTACAAAATTCTTGAATAGGGTAATCGCCTCGCCGAAAAAATCGTATCGGTTGACCTGTATCAGACATTCCCGCATTCTGACTTACCCCTACTGCTTTAACTGCTAATTAAAAATCCAGTACTGGCAATAGATTACAATTCACTAGTTCAACATCTCCCTCCGTAAATCAGTACGTAATATTTTAACACGGATATCGGTAATCATATCGACAAAAAAACGACAGAAGCGACACAAGACGGTACAGATAAAAACAAAAACAACACGACGTGTCTTCTAATGGTACGGCAAAAGGGTGGGGGTGAATAGAAGAGCCTCCGAGCTGGTATCTCGGGTACACGGTAACGTCGCATTCTGATAGTAAGTTAAATAATAAAGTACATTGGGGTTTTTTCTTTATATTATATAAAATGGTATATTACATTGGTAGTTTAGTAACTTGTAAAAAAAAAGCATAGCCAACTTTCCTGTCATATGCGGCATGCTTTCAGCATGTCTGTTATTGGCGTACGTGACCATTTTCAGCTTTTTCGCGCCAAAATCAAACATTTTACACATTTCTTAGTAAGCCATTCCTAATATGGTAGACGAAGATTTCCATGCGATATTGAGATCGTGTAACGCTATTTTAGTGATAACAGAGTAATTATTCGACAGATACGAGTGAATTTGAGCCATTTTACTTTCGCTATTACAAACTATCGAAACTATCGATAGTTTGCTTGACTATCGCAATTTTTATCGATAGTTTCTTTTTAATATCGATACATACTATCGACAGTCTAACTATCGCGATGCATCGATTGTTCGATGTATCGTTACACCCCTAGTTTTTAACTATTATAGCGAGAAATGTCAACTCGTTATCTAATAACCCATAATGTATCTTTAAATCACGAATTAGAATTCAATAAAACCGCTTTAAATTACTACACGACTCGATCATCTGTGCCATTCGTAATGACTAAAAGATCACAGAAGATAATGCGGGAGTAATTAAAAGAAACTGATTCGAAATATCGATATTTGGTTTGACCTCACCGTTTTTTTTTTTATAAATTATCAAATTAGGCAATTATTTCCAAACCAGGCACATAATCAACTCCCCGGGTCTTCCGGCTGGTTTTGTTTTTCAACAGATTTAAATAAAACTGGATAACGGCGGCTTTGTTTAGAATTGTAACACGGATACCAATGACAATCGAGAATACAATATTCTGCAAAGAACGATAACTCCGCTCAACATATTCCCTTTCCATTATCTGGTTTTTAACTGTTATATCTAATACATACATACAGTATCTTTAAGTTAGTTGTAAATATCAAAGGAAGCACAGCCATATATATTTACGCCATAATTTAAAGGGCCAGTGCCATTCAACAAACATGTTTTCGTAAATAATTTAAAAAATAGCGGTAATCAAATGAAGATAATTTAGTGTTTATAACCAAGCATAAATACATTATATTGGGAAAGCATGGCGATCATTGATATATGCATCCCTGTAGCCATATAGTACCACACCATATGTTTAAGAAGTATCGTTCTTTAATCTTGGAAGCACATTTAAAACAAGTACGATCTACAATGGAACAGAAATTCGCCATGTGTTGGATGAAATTCGAAAATCTAATTAACCAAATCGATGTAGAATTAGGCTTTTCGAAGAGTGTCACCCCAATAGAAGAACGAAAAGAAAAAGCAGAACAAGGTGAGATCCGGTTAACGTCCAGTTCCAAGTCCAAAAAGAAGGTCATCGACATTGGTATTCAAAACAAGCCTGGGCAATTTGGTTTTCAGGAATAAGAAACCAATAATTATTTATATGATACAGCCGAAGAAAACGGAACTTGCTAAAAAGAACTACTGTACTTACTCCATTGACAAATTAGTCCAACATCTTCACTGTGTTTACAGTTACTGTAACCAATAGGCATAGTTTCACAGCCCAATAAACTGGTTTCATTACCAAAACAATGTATATCATCTATTAAAACTCTTCCTGTTCCTGGTCCAAATGGTGCACCTGCCAGAGCTACTGGGTTGGAACTGAATGGAAAGTGGCATGAAAAAAGAGATAAATACAGTTTACTTATTCAATTAGTGAAGGGAGACACAATAATTACTGTTTAAAGATACATTTTATAAGAAATTAATTTTCCTATCCAGATGTATCGTTTGAACTCAAACCAGAGCTTTCGTTTGACCTCAAATCAGACATTTATTCAATAATCAACTTTGTGATCATCGTAGAGATGCAGTTTAACGTCCACTCGACAAAAACCAGGTCATTTCGGGACTAGCATATGGTTCAATTTTATTTCAATAATTCGCTAAGCAGTGGTGGTAAACCGGAGGACCTTGAGAAAACCCACGCGGTTGGTCAGACAACCCTAGTCCTTGGCACGTACAACTGGGGAATCGAAACTTTACCAGTTGACTCAATGACAGATCTTATAGTACACTTCCCACACACTGTAATCATTTTGCCAACCAACCCCCGTGTCTGTTTGATTTTTAATTATTACAGTAGCTATATACTTACAAAGGATAATGCAATTGTCTACACGCTACTCTGGCAGCGTGCTGGTCAAATCCATCATCACATACGGTACCCCAAGATCCTTCATAAAATATCTCCAGTCTTCCTGTATGTTTCTCCGCGCTTCCAGTTAAACGTAACTTTAATGGCTCTAAAACCGAAGATTAAAAATCAAGATTACAACCATTTGCTTGAGGAGAGAGAGTGTGTGAAATGGGGTTCAACGTCTTCTCGACACACGCTAGATCATTTCGGGACAAACACATGGGTAAATTTCATTTCAATAATTCGCTAGCGCGTAGCGGTCTTTAACAGTGGGAGGAAACCGGAGGACCCGGAGAAAACCCACGAGGTTGCACAGGCGTCCCCATTCCTTGTTATGTACGACCGGGGAATGGAAACCACGCCAGTCGACTGAACGACAGACCCCTCATCTCTCATCTCTCTCTCTCTCTCTCTCTCTCTCTCTCTCTCTCTCTCTCTCTCTCTCTCTCTCTCTCTCTCTCCACTTACTATTATATCTGGCATATAATAAACAATAATGTACCTGGATTACAATCAAGACCGACATCTTCACCATGGTTACAGTTGCCTTGTCCCCATCCTTTATTACTACATTCCAGTATGTTATTCTCCGTCCCATCACATGCTACATCGTCTAGTAATACTGGTCCCGACCCCCTTCCATAAAACGCATTCGTGTGGTATAAGGTTTTATCTCTGGAAAACCCCAGATTGGTCAGATATTAAATATGTTAAAAAGATGAATACAGTGGAATCGGTCACTTGCGACATCGTATGGGATTGTTAAAATATGACAAAATATTTGAATACAGGACATGAAATAAAATGGAGTTTAACGTCCTACCGTTCAGTACCTGACTGGGCTAATGAAGACAGGCATACGTCATACAGTGTGCTATGAGGGATATTTTACCCGGCATACGCCATACAGTGTGCTATGAGGGAAATTTTACCCGGCATACGCCAAGCAATTAGCTGTTAGGGAAACTATGATCGGCCTACTCATATATCGAAACTGCCAAGGAATCTTTTACGCGCCCGTGAATGTACACGGGACCTCGGATTATCGTCCCATCCGAACGACTATACGTTGTCCCTTACCAGGCCCTCTGTTCACAACCAACCCAAATAAAGCACCTATGAAACGAAAATAAAGGGATTTATCACAAAATTAAGCATACATACCTTTGGAATCCAAGCTGATGACAAAGTACTTTCGCTTCATTAATACCGAATCCATCATCACATATTGTACCCCATACATTATTATACTGTATTTCAACTCGTCCATTTGTTGTCGATGTACCATTCACCAGACGAACTTTAACATTTTTACCTGTTTATTAAAGTAGAGATCGGAATTATACTTTTCCAACATCAGAACAAGAACAGAAATTCAGGAATTGTATACTGATTTCTTGAAAGAAACAATTAAAAGAAAATGAAAAAACAAAGACGGGCATACACCATACTATGTGCTATAAGAGAAATTTGGTCCGGACAGCGGGGATAAGGCCTACTGGTTGGTCTTTTACTTCCACGCCAATGTGGTCACTTCGCTTTCCGTACGATTCGAACGACTATACGTTGTCCCTTGTCAGGTCCTCTGTCCTGTAACACTAACAAGAGGTAAGAACGTCATAAAATCCTTATGATCACAGGACGCCCAGGTTAGTGAGCTGGCACTTCAGAGCTGAAGACGTCTGTCAGTAATACGACACTTCAGTCTCAGAGCAAAAGACATCGGCAGGTAAGGCGGTTAATCGGAGCTGAAGACGTCTGCCAGTAATGTGGCACCCCAGAGCAGGAAACAACAGCCAGCAAGGCGGCACTTTGGAGAAGAAGACGATAGTCAAGCGACCTTTAGAGCAGCGACATATGACGGCATAGTGGTACTTCAAAGTAAAATACATCTGCCATTAATGTGGCACTTCAGAGAAGAAGGCATTTGGCAGTAAGATATCTCTTCAGAGTAAAAGACATTCGCTATTTTAATCTCGACCATTCGATGGTCTAAAGACGTTAATTATAGTTTGGCTATGTTAAAAAATGTCTAAAAAAACAATTTATATAACATTTGTACCTAAAATAAAGACTTGCAATGGCCAGATTTAGTTCTTACATAATGTATCTCAGTGCCGAACTGGGCCCACCTGTCCACCTGTCCGTGACCGGTGGGCCTAAGCTCATGAAAAAAAGTGGGACTAAGCCCATAAAGAAAAAAGAAAAAAAAGAGAAAGAAAGAGAAAAAAAATTGCCTTCTGTTTTGGTCTGAAATGCTTTGAAAATGGGTTTGAGGATGTCAATTTTCAAAACTTTCGTTTTCCCCCCAGACCCCCCCCCCCCCGGGCGCTCACTTGAGTGGGCCTTGTTCAATGACCTGACAGGCATTGATGTATCTTTAAGCTGTGAAAACTGTGCTAATTAGATAATACCCAAAATTAGCACGATTGGGATTATTGACTGTAATTACCTGTATCACAAATAACCCCAGCATCTTCTCTATGGGTACAATCTGATAAACGATACGGCGCATGCCTACAATCATCTAATGTGGTTTCAGTGCCATCACATATAACGTTATCCATTACAATTAAAGAACTGCTATTTCCCTGTCCGAATGCAGCATTTAATTTAGGCATGGCACCAAGTCTGTAAATAGTATAAGAATATGATTCTAGTAATACATTTTACCGCAGCGACCCTTATTCGTTAATCTCGTTGTTGTGGTTATAATCAGTACCGCGTTTGGCTTGGAAGCAATCTTAGCCTGAATAATACAGAAGTTGCATCATTAAAAGTATGCTTCCTATTAGAGTTTTTATATAAAACCATTAAATATATCTCATTTCGACTTTGAATAAAATGAGTAAAATGCAAGAAAATTAGGATGATTACACTGGTGGGGGTGCCAAAAGTAGCCTTGACCCCGGGCACCGAGACCTACGAGTATAATTAGGAGAGAATTTCATTAAAGAGAATCTTGCACGTTTTGGTTTAATCTTGTGTACAACCACTGCAAGTATTTAAATTAAAAAAATATACCAACTCACGTGGGTAGTCCCAGCATCCTACAGACAACTTTAGCAGCTAGGTTATCCCAGTGATCATCACAGACTGTTCCCCACTGTCCTCTAAACAACACCTCTACGCGACCAGCACTCGGTTTACCACCACCTACCAATCTTACTGATATATTAAAACTCGATGGTTGAACATCTAAATAAAATAAAATAAAATGAAATAGGATGAGAGGGAGAGACATGGGGTTTAACGTCAATTCTATACGAAAAACCGAGATCCGTGTACACATTTGCATGCACGTAAAAGATCTCTTGGCAGTTGGAATTCGATATAAGAGTAGGCCGTAGATCCGCTGCCCTGGCAAAAATTTCCCTCATAACACAACGTATGGCGTATAGAGAGAGAGAGAGAGAGAGAGAGAGAGAGAGAGAGAGAGAGAGAGAGAGAGAGAGAGAGAAATGGGGTTTAACGTCCACTCGACAAAACTAGGTCATTTCGGGACTAACATATGGTTTTAATTTCATTTCAATAATTCGCTTGCGCGTAAGGGTCTTTAGCAGTGGGAGGAAACTGGAGTGCCCGGAAGAAACCCACGAGGTTGAGAAGGCGCCCCTATCTCCATGCCACATACGCTAACACCAGGGCTCGAAACCACAGCCGGAAGCCAGAGGTGACCGGTCAGCTAGAGGTCGAAGCGCGGCACTCTAGACCACTAGGCCATCCCAACCCCCGTATGGCGTATGCCTGTCTGCATTAGCCCATTTTAGGGGCAAAGCAGTAGAAAGTTAAACCCAACATCCTTTCATTTGTTGATCAGAACCATCGTCCGGAACTAATGGCCATGGGATGCATAATCCTAAAGAACTTTCTCGGCCTACATCGGGATGAAACACGGAATACCATAGTTACCAGTGTATAGAAGAATTTGAATGTTCACTGTTCGTGATGAGAGGTGTGGATCGTTTTTCTATGATCTCCAATAGAACACTCAGTGGTTAATTTCTTAGACTGGACTGTTTTAATATTGATATGATTTCTGCAAGGTTGTTAAACTTACGTGGGCAGATGACCGATGCATCCTCATCATGTCTGCAATTAGTTTTACCCCATGCTCTGTGTCGACACGCAGCTAAATTAGGCTCAGATCCTGTACAGTTAACATCGTCCAGCCATACCCTCCCTGACCCCTGGCCATACCACGCTTTACCTTTAGCAATAGCACCAGTTCTGAAATATAGAAGACCCATTGTACAAGGGAGAGAGACAGGATGAGGGAGGGAGAGAGAGAGAGCGGGGGGGGGACGTCAACACAAACTAGGTTATGTTGGGACTGTACATGATTTAATTTCATTTCAATAATTCACTTGCGCATAGAGGTCTTTAGTGATGGGAAAAAGGGAGAACCAGGAGAAAACCCACAAATTTGGAAAATCGACCCTAATCCTTTTCATGGGAATCAAAACCATGCCAGTTGACTCAATGACAGATCTTATAATACAGCAGACCCCCTCCCCCTTCATAGTAATGACTTGTTTAAAACAGTACTAGCATTGGTATGATGTATACGCCACCCTTACCAAAGATGCAAAACTACAGAATTTAACAAGTTTTCAATAAGACGGATTCTTTAATAACGCTTATTACCCATTGTATCCAAGTTGTCTACAGACTACTGAAGCTGCTGCCGGACCCCAATTATCATCGCATACAGTTCCCCATTCTCCATTATACAGAACAGTAACACGACCTTCATATGCACCTTCACCATCATCTAAACGAACATCAACAGGAAATGCTGAAAATAAACCACAGAACAAAAGTCATTATAATATTAGAAAAGTGGGGCGGATATGTGAAATGGACGTGCACTTCCGGAAACAAGCATGGAAATTTGGCCTAGGGGGGTTTTGGGTATGCGGATTTCGTAAATGGCGGGAACAACGACGTCACTCTTGTCCTTCCCGCCAAAAATTGAGATATTTAAAATGGCCACCATAAAACACGTTCTCGTCCATAAAGTTGCTGAATATAAGCACACGATAGTGTTGTAGCAATATTCAATGAACATCTTAAAAAGGCGTACATATTACTGATCTTTAGGACCAAGGGAGTGCGTGTGGGGATGGGCAGTGAAGTAGCAAGGTTTCTCAGCTTTACATTAATATACTGTGTGAAGCGGACTTTTAAACTTTAAGAAATTGTGTTTATCTTACGTGCGGGACACCTAACCGATGCGTCACGTGAATGCTGACAATTTGAGCTAACATTCATCCAACCGGGTATTTTACAAGCACCAATAAGAGACTCAGTACCAACACAGTTTACGTTGTCTAATAAGACAGGCCCCTTTCCTTGTCCATACGCCGCTCCTGGTACTGCTGTGGCATTAGACCTGCAAGTGAAGAAAAACGGTTTTGAAATCTCCAGGACCTGTTTCAAATAAAATACCATATAAAACAGGTCGTCAAATATGCAACTTGATATTCAAAGAAAAGATCTCGTATCGTGTGGTGTGATAGGGCTTTCTCTGTAGCAGCAGTCGTCCTTTGGAACAAGGTACCTCAATATGTGATAGAAAACGGAACTATTGCAGAATTTAAAAACAGACTTGAGACCCAAGACTTATCTCTTTACCTCAAAATAACATCACGTTCTGTACCAGACATGTCAGCACAATTGAGAAGTTTAATGGATAGTAGGCGCCATATAAATACATTATTATTATTAGTAGTAGACGTAGTAGTATTTATTGTGTTTATTCATTCACAAAATAATTTTTAAATTTCTTGTTGTCTCGTGCCAGTGTCTTTTGAAGGAAATTTTGTGCAGACAGCAGCGCTAGCGGACTACTCTTATTTCGAATCCCAACTGTCAGTGTATCTTTAACATGATGTTAACGGTATACACAGAACCGCAGGATTTTCTTTAACTTCGTCCTCTCCGGATGACTATTTGAACACGGCATTTCTCACGTACTATTCATCATGACTTTTGTTTATTGATTTTTGTGTAATATTGTCTTACGTTGGGATGCCCGCCATGCGACAGATAACCGTAGCATCACCATTAGTCCAGTTATTATCACAAATAGTACCCCATTGGTTATTGTAGAATAATTCAACACGTCCTTCTCCTGGTGTAGGACCACCTACAAGTCGCACTGGTGTCTTCGGTGGAGGATCTAGACAAATATAAAATAGAGTAAGAAATAAAATAGAGCTGAAATGAAATAGGGTTTAACGTCCCACTGTTCTGCTCCAAACAGACTAATGAAAACGGGCAACCACGTCATGATGTAAGCGAAATTTTTCCCGGTTAGCGGTGCTATGACATGCTCTTATATCTAATTCTATTTGACAAAGGGCAACTACGCTAGAAAATTACGACAAACGTTCTCGGCTAACACCAGGAACGAATACGGGAGCCCCAGGATAGCGAGCCGACGTTAGAAACACTCAGCCACCACGACTCCCAAATATTATAGAACGTTTCCAATATCTGTAGTCATCATTAATTATGGACTAATCTAAAGCTACCATTCAGCACGCGTATACCATTTCTTGTATTTAAATTTAAGAAAAGTAAGGGTTAAAAGAAATGTATAACAACAGTCTTTAAGGGTTTTACTTTCTGTCCAAGAATCTTATTCACGCACATTTCAATTAAAATATGTTAGGAATGCAACACTTGAGTGTATTGCTGAAATATATAGTTTGTAAAATATGTAATATCATATTCTAATTCTCAGCTTCAAGACGATCTGAAAGGGAAGTTTTTTCGGGGTTTTCTGAGATTCTATCCCAGTTATCGCCCTTATTGTTGTTAATGTTTTGACGGTGTAACTCATGACGTAAAACTGGCAGATTATCACCACTCAGGAGACGGTCATTCGTTAGTTTCATTTCAGCTAGGGGCTATTCAACGCTGATGGCATCCGGATCACTTACTAATAAAATGATGAAAAATGAAATAGGCTTTAACGTCCTACTGTTCTGCTCCGACTGAAGACGGGTATATGCCACACAGTATGCTATGAGGGGAATTCTGCCGGGGAATCGAAAATCGAATTCCGGCAGCCAAGGGATCTTTGCCGTGCACGCCAATATGTACACAGCACCTCGGTTTTTCGTCTCACCTAACGACTCGACAGCTGTCCTTGTCAGGCACTCCGCCCTGCAATAATGTGGCGGTACCTCAGAAAAAAGATATTGTTTTTAATGTGGCCTAATACGAACCAACAGCACATTCAATGGCGACATCTTCAGTATGTGCACAGTTGTTAACGCCCCAGGCTTTATGACTACAGTTGATAATAGATGCTTCAGGTCCCTGACATCCTAAATCATCAACCCATATCGGTCCTATACCACCATCATACGTCCCCTTCGGCAGCACACTTCCACCTCTATAATACAAAATAAAAGGGTATTATCGTGTGCTGTGTTTAATGTATGTTGTTGTCGATGGTCCCATATAAGAGAGGGAGAGAGAGAGAGAGGGGGGAGAGGGGGAGGGGGACCCAGAGAAAGCACAGGAAATCATATTAGCGAACACTACTCTTGGTCACCTAAAACTGTGCGATCCTAACCACGCCACTTGGATCCATGACAATTGGATAACTAATTTCGACTAACACGACATATAAAGAGAGAGAGAGAGAAAGAGAGAGAGAGAGGGGGAGGTACAAACTAGGTCATTCTGGGCCTGGTTCAATTTTATTTCAATAATTCTCTTGCGTGCATGAATTTTTAGCAGTGAGAGGAAACCGGAAGCCGGGGGGGGGGCACGAGATTGGACAGGCGACCCTAGCCCATGTCATGTACAACCGGGAAAGCGAATTCACGCCATTTGACTCTATGGCAGACCTTATGATAAATCGCCCACTTGCTAATCTTTCGGCCACCAAACCCCCCATGGTCCCATGTAGACAATAGCTCCCATCCTTATTCTCATGAATGTATAAAACGGCAATATTGTAACCAAAATATGGCGGCAAATTTTAACATTCAGTTAACTCACTAAGCGTTAACTGTAAGCGTTAAAATCATTATTCTGGTTTTTGTAGTTTTTGAGATACTTCCTTAATATTCTTTGAAGGTGAAACCATGGCCATAGCACCAAGACATAAAAGTTTATTTTGTGACCATTTTGAAATTCAAAATGGTGGCCATCAGGTTGAGGCATTTTTGGGGGGGAGGGGGGCATTTTTTAAGATCCCTATAGGCATCATACTACTCTTGTGAACGATTCTAGTGGAAAATACTTCTTATTGGTCAACTTTTGTTATTTCGGCACCTACATATGCTTTGTCTTTAATTCAACAATTTCGCTCAAAGATCTTTCAGTAGTGGATGACCCCCCTCCCCTACGCTATAAAGGCGAGCTACCCTATACATGACCACAAACGCGGGATGGATACCGGGACACTTGACTCGATGACATACTTTAGTTTTTAATCCACTTGCACGAACCACAGCCACCCAACAATGCAAAGACATCTCGACTGTAAATAAAGGTAAAACTAACTTTTGATAGCCAAGCATTTTACAGATGACAGCTGCATCCCTGCTTTGGAAACTGTCATCACAAACTGTTCCCCAAATACCATAAATCTTCAACTCCACTCGCCCTTGATTGTAGCTAAGACCATCGGTCAGACGGACTTCAATAGCACTGACTGCAGCTAGATTTCGAAAAGAGAGAGAGAGAAATGGGGTTTAACGTCCACTCGATACAAACTAGGTCATTTTGGGACTAACATATGGTTTCAGTTTTATTTCAATAATTCGCTTGCGCGTAGGGGTCTTTAGCAGTGGGAGGAAACCGGAGTGCCCGGAGGAAACCCACGAGGTTGAGAAGGCGCCCCCATCTCCATGCCACATACGCTCACACCAGGGCTCGAAACCACAGCCGCAAGCTAGAGGTGACCGGCCAGCTAGAGGTCGAAGCGCGGCACTCTAGACCACTAGGCCATCCCAACGCCCCATTTCGAAAAGAAGTACATGTAATAAAAGGCTTTAGTGGCGTCTAAATCATAAGTAAGTAAGTAAGTTTACTGCATAAATACGCCCAAGGGGAACAGCATACAGGATGAAAGGAAAATAGAGTAAGAATAAACATACATAAACATCTATGCTGGTTCACTACTGATTCAAGAGGGATGTGTAAAGATGCCTAAATCGAACATAAAACCTAATTAAATCTTATAATGTAATTTAGAAAGTACGCTTACAACAAAAAGAAAGAAAATATACATGACTAGAATATATACGGATACATGTAGAATATATTAGAGCATTCAAATATATTTAGTGATATATAAATCAGATGACATCTCTTGAATTAAGAGCAGAACACACAAAACGGCAGATGAATAACCACGAAGCTGTGGGGATACTTTAGTTCACTCGATATAAACTATGTCATTTTGGGAAGTGATTATATATTTTATTTCAATAATTCGCTTGCGCGTAGGGGTCTTTAGCGGTAGGAGAAAACCGGAGGATCCGGCGAAAACCCACGAGATTTGAAATCAACCCTACACCTTGTCACGTACAACCGGGGAGTCGAAACCGCGCCATTAGCATCATTGTATTTTATTAGCCGAGTGAATCAATACCGTTCGTTTCTGAGTTTTGTCAAATTGGCTTACTTGCTGCTGGTATACACATCACACCAACGTCTTCGTTATGCTCACAGTTGCTGGCGCCCCAGGGTTTATGTGAACAGGCCCCTAATCCGGCCTCATTACCAGTACATACAGTATCATCCATCCATACTCTCTTACTGGGATCACCAGTACCATTCGTGTAATATGCTGATGTCATGGGAACGGCGATCACACTGATGAACATAGAATAAAATGAAATGGGGTTTATCATCCTACTCTTCAGTACCCAAGGCGGACAGTTTGCTATGACAGAAATTTTGCCCTGATAGTGGGGTTACGAGCCCCTTTTATTTACAACGATCATTAAACATTATTTTCCCATATTCCAGTTTTTCGTTTTTTGTCATGTTTTATGGTAATATTTTCAGCCTGAAATCATTTCCAAGAAGTGGGGGGCTAAATTGAACTGACGTGACCGCTCATTAGCAAATGAGATGTTGTGTTGTGGGCAAAGATCGTTTTAACCAATGATAATGGCTTAAACAGAACAAAGAACGGGTTTATATGACAAGGTTATGTTATTGGACTATGTCTATTAATGGTGATTAAGAACGTTTATGCCAATGTTAGAGTTTTGAATTTCTGAGTTTATAGTATTGGTTTTAAGCTAACATAAATTGGCATATCTATTTTAACTTTAAAGTCTAACCATAAGTTGGAGCCACAGGTTTTTCCGAAGTAGTTGCCTAGTCGTTCGGATGGGACTAAAAACCGAGGTCCCATGTACAAATTGGTGTTCGCGTAAAAGATCCCTTGGCAGTTGGAATTCTATCTTTGAGTAGTTCATAGTGCTGTAAAATGTCATTAACAGGACACTGTATGGCGTTTGTCCGTCTTCATTATAGGCCAGTCGGAGCAGAACAGTAGGACGTTAAACCCAATTCCTAGTCTAACCACAATTTAAAGTGAACATTTCAACTTGTTACAATCAAGATAACGCTATTCCTCTCTGTGAACTCAATAATTTTCAACATGTTTCAGAGCCTGGTGATAAATTTATAATAACACAAATAACTCACCTTTTAAAGTTGAGTTGACGACAAACGACCCGTGCGGCATTATCATCAAAATTATCATCACAAACTGTTCCCCATTCACCTGCATGTTGAATTTCTACACGTCCCTGTGAACCGTCCGGACCGTCGACTAGTTGAATTGGTATGTTAGCACTTTGAGCTGTAAAATATAATAATCAAATAGCATTGAAATCTGGTTTAACATCTTATTGATTTATTATTTGTGTCTAACGACAACGAGACTACTATGCAATGTATGACAAGAAGGAGGCTGTGAAAAAATCCATCAGAAAAAGCTGCTTGTTCTCGCTAACCATTTTATCAATAAGCATCTTCACACCAAGATAGTTTTATTTAAAGCTTTTGAACTCATATCACTTCTATTTAGTTGTTTAGAGTTACCGCCCCCCCCCCCCCGCAACCCACAAACACCCCATCCACCCACCCACACCCACATTGTTTTCGATAGGCCTATTCTGACGAAGAGAGCTATATACAAAGAAATGTTACCAGGATCACAGTCGACACCAGCATCTTCACGATGACGACAGTTCGTTTTACCCCAGGGTCGTAGTTGACAATTCAGTATACTTCCTTCATTTCCGTTACATCTGACGTCATCTAACCAAATCGGACCAGTACCGGCTCCATAGTACGCCTTAGCAAACGCTCTAAAACTACTCCTGTAGAAACAACATATCACTCGTCAATTACACTTGTAAATCAATAGAGGTTTGTCACGTGACAAAGGTACCATGACGCATATTAACAAACCACGCATCCTTATCACACGAAAAAAAGATTATAAATATAAAAAAAAACATATTTGTCATTTGTCATTTGTCACTGAAAATACTGCCTTGCCAGCAAATCCAAAAAGGGTGGAAGCTTGACAAAATCATGACACTTTACTCCCAGAATTCCCTCGCCAAGAAGACCTCCAGATGAATCTGATTAAAATACAGATCTGTATGTTGTTTCGGTTTTGTTTTGTTTTTGTTTTTGTTTTTTTACTTTCTAGGGCCTCTACTACGTGAATATCAGACCAGTTGTAGTGGGAGGTCGCGTCAAGGGTCATACATCGGCATTGATGTTTCTTGTAGTATACACACAGTTCCGTACATCACACGCACTTAACTCGCTGCTACAGGCCGTTTCATTAGCTAATCCCTCATATCAATAAGAGCGTAGATTATGTAACAACTTTTCCAGATTCTAGTGTAGTGAAGACAATTAAAACGAAATTTTGAACAATAAAAAAACGAACCCGGAGGAAACCCACAAGGTTGAGAAGGCACCCCTATCTCCATGCCACATACGCTCACATAAGGGATCGAAATCACAGCCGCAAGCCAGAGGTGACCGGCCAGCTAGCCAAACCACTAGGCCATCCCAACCCCTCGAAACTAAAAAAGATCTGTGTTTTAATCAGACTGCTTCCAGGCTGGCCATGCTATTAGTACTTGGTGTGTTTACCCTTACTACGTTTACAATAAGAATTGCATGCAATTTGAAACGTGCGTTTCTGTTTCCTAATTTTTATAGACTTCTTTTATAGAATAGAGTTTGTTTTTATTATCGACGGAGGTTCGCTGCCTTCAAATCATGCATATCTACACCGTAAACATAACTTGTCTTGAAACTATAATACTAAAATTTCTATGGTACTATCATTAACCCATACCTACCCAGTATAATCCATATGACTCATACCTACTTGGAACTACTTTAGTTACCATAGTCAGGGGCAGATCCAGAACGTTTTGCAGGAGAGGGGTTTATCATGAACATTTTTGAGAAATATACGTGACCCATGACGAAATCTGCAGGTGTGCCTGCGAAATAGATCCAACAACCGTACTACCTACCATCTGTATAGTAGCGCGATGGGCGAAATCTGAAAAAAAGCTACCGTCCTTATATAGATTTCCAATTACTATAGTACACGTTTACCGCTTAATTCATACGTACCCAGTATATCCCAGCTGCCTACAGATTACAGTAGCTACTTGAGTGGTAAAACCATCATCACACATGGTTCCCCAGGTATTGTTATAAAATATCTCTACCCTTCCTTCGCTGTCTCGATCTCCACCAATCAGTCTTATGTTCTTCTCCTGACTCCATCCTACACATATAAAAGAAGAATAGCATACGGATTAGTGTTAGTCTACGATATCACCTTAGGTGGAAGTGGACGTTAAACTCCCAGTAACGAACGAACGAACGGATTAGTGTTTAGTCTACGATATCACCTTAGGTGGAAGTGGACGTTAAACCCCCTGTAACGAACACGAACGGATTAGTGTTACTCATTGACGCGATCCGGTTTATCAGCCAGTTGATTAATTTATTATAGTATTCCGCCACGTGATTGACACTCCATATAACGGTTAATCCAGGATAAAAACGAATATAATTTTAAGATTTTTTTCCCGCGAGTTCTAAAAAGGAATCGCCAATACCGCAAAACGTTATCGCCCAAATCATATTTTTATTGCTACCTTTACATTTTTTTATCGCAAATTGGAACTTTGGTGACCAACAGCGTGGGCCCTGCTGTAAGTCAAGAATGGTTGCATCAAGGAATTATTGCATCTTGTAGACAAAATAATTCAATTTGGTATATATAACACAAATACTTGTATTGGCACCATATGAAGTAGGGTGTACCATTTCTGTGGCACCAACCGGGTTATTCAAGGCAAGTATACGCCATGCTGTGTGCTATGGGAGAAATTTCGACCTGATGTTTGAGCCTACTCATGTTTCGATTACCGAATGCCAATGGTATGCAAGGGGCCTCGGATTGTCATACTAGAAAGTTTCAGAACGAAAACGAGGTGGAGTTCAGAAGACGTGACGCACTTTCGCGGTTCAGAAAAATCCGCATTCTTGACAAAACGCGAAAGTCAGCATAAAGTGCATTGTTTGAACGTGTCGATTCGTTCTATCATTTAGCTTTCATTGGACCAGTGCCAAACAAAGGTTGGTATATTTGAAAGATGTGTGTATACATGTATTTATGAAAAAAGATGTCAAAAACAGAATTAAACCACCAAGGAATTCACTTCAGAGGGTCTAAGACGTTTTCACGAACAAGTTCGTCTGCCGCCGTTGGGGAAGCCTAACCGATGACATAGCCTGAAAAAGGGAATCAATTCGTTCTTGTTCTCGATCTCGCGATGCATCTGAACCTATCCGAATAAAGACTCTTGGACTTGCTGATCCCTATCTTGCCCCATGTGAAAGAAGAACGGGCGGGGGGCGCTGGAAAATCACGAGAAATTATAACTCGGCTAACTTAGGGGTGGAACATGGGACCTCCAGCACCTTCTAGTTAATGAGCAAGTACCATGCCCCGGGTATTGAAACGAAATACACCATATGCACAGGGACTGTGACTATTAAGGCGAGGTCCCATATTTACTTCAGTGAATGAAACTGGTTATCCACGTATTACTTCAGTGAATGGAATTGGTTTCACGATTTACTTCAGTGAATGAAACTGGTTTCACGTATTGCTTCAGTGAATGAAACTGGTTTCACGTATTACTTCAGTGAATGAAACTGGTTATTTTAATTGTCCAACATTTGCTTCATTGAATGAAACTGGTATGAGGGGATTAATGTGAAGCCCAGTGTGGCATTTTCAAAGACAAGGTCCTAACGCCAAATTGTCAGATCGATTTAGAGAAGGCTTTTTTTTTATTAATCTCTTAGAGGCATTTAGTAACTATATCAGATACTTATGGAAGAACAATTACTGTCTTATTTAGGCGACGTTTCGAGGAGTATTCTATCAACGTTTTCAAGCCAGTTCTATTTTAATAAAAGCGACACAAATAACGTTAGAGAACCCTCAAAGTAACGTCGTTTCAATTAAAATAGTAATTGTGTTCAATATTTTGCTTTTGTGTTAATTACGTGTATCAATTGCAAAATGCCACTTAATAAAGATAATATAGGATGACTCCTTCAAGATAAATTCAATAAAGATATGAACATGACAGAAATATTTGTGATAAGTGATTGATAACCTTATATAGAAACTGTGTAAGTAAAGTAGATAATTAACCAAATATTTATCTATTAAATACAGGAGTTATTGAGTTCAATCGGAACTAGTTTTAAGATTTTAAGATATTCATTATAAAGCCTGTACGTTGGGGGGAGGGGGGTAAAGTCGCCCCTGCAAAAGGTTTTGCCCCCCCCCCCCCAAAGAACAAATTGTTTTTTTGTTTAAACATATCTTCTTGCAAATAATTTACAAAGGGATTAGGACAATTTATAAAAATTATGAACCTTCTCCCATAAAAACCTTGTCCATAAAAACAATAGATATACATGTCCGTAAATTTTACAGCACCCCTGAGCACATTCCCCGTCCCCCTTCTTGCTCTGAGCTAGTTACGACCCTGTTCGCTTTGATTATTTGTTATAAACCAGAATATAATATAGTTAAAGATGCCTTATGTAAGAGCTAAATCTGAATAATGCAGATCTTTCGTTTGTCCTCATACGTTATATAAATCATTAATTAGACATTTATTCACGTGCCAAGCCCATAATCAACGCCCTAGACCTCTGATGCTTTTGATTATCAATGGATTTAAACACGAATGCTAGTAAATGATGCAATTTAAAAAATGGATAATCGAAGCTTGTTTATTATCGTAACAACGAGACTACACTGTTCTTCTAACGACAATAACTAAGACTAGAATAGAAGTAATTTGATTGAAATTTCAATATATTCCCTTTTCATTATCTATTTTTGAACTATTATCGCGTGAACTGCCATATCTTTATCTAATCTTACCTAAAGCATCTTTAATAGGGGCGGATCCGGGGGACTGGGGGCGCCTAAGTTACAGATTTCTTTTTTAAAAAACACCTTTTATGAGAAAAGTGTCACGGCAGTGTGCAATCTGTTTTACAGAGAATTACTTACGAATTATCTCTGTCACAGATGACTGTCCGCAACACGTGTATTGACTTCACGTGGCGTCAGTCATTTGCTCAACGGCTCGTGCATTGTTTACATAACACCTTACTGCTTCGGGCAAACTGATGCATTTTACTCATTTTAATACCCATGAGCAACGAGAAAATGCCCCGCCTCTGAGTTAATTCCTATTTAAGTGGGTACTCAATGCGAGAGAGAGAGAGAGAGAGAGAGAGAGAGAGAGAGAGAGAGAGAGAGAGAGAGAGAGAGATAGAGAGAGAGAGAGCTGTATAATAAGATCCTTGGTTTCGGTCAAAGTTCAATCCTTACATTAGTTCATCTCGATTTTCCGGGGTGGTCCCCCATGTCAGTGATGCAGAACGGAGGGCCTTACAAGGTAAGTTCTCTAGTCGTCCGGATGGGACGAAAAACCTAAGTCCCATGTACACATTAAAGTGCACATAAAAGATCCCTTGGCAGTTGGAATTCGATATAAGAGTAGGCCGTAGCGCAAAATTTCCCGCACAGCACACGGTATGGCGTATGTCCGTCATAATTAGCCCAGTTAGTCTATCGCTTACGTAAATATAAATCAAGATATGCAAGATACCACGCGGCAATCATGAAACATATAGTATGCAAGTGGGTTTGTCCCGTTTATCCAGGCACATACACATTATACGTGAGCAATTAAGGGTCTTGATTCTTTACCAGTATTACGAAAACCTATTAAGCAATCTTGGTGTTCAAAACGTAAAACAAAAACACCCCACCCCTTTAAAAAAACATCTTAAAAATGCTCACCTGTGGATAAAACAGACAAAATCACCAAACAAAAAAAAATCGAAAAATAAATATTATGAGCCATTATAAAAACGAGATTCTGTCATAGATAAAACACTAAATAGTTTTAAAAGAGTATTTGAAAATCACACATTTCCCAGCGCCCTTCTCCCAGTCTCAAGCTGTTTCCAAATCCCAAAAGGTGATATCTTTGAGCACGTCCTCTTGGGTATGTCCCACGCCGTTTACAAATCCCAAAAGGTGATACCTTCTAGCACGTCTTCTCAGGGTCGTTCGTGTAGAGATTTTACTATTTAAATAACTTTAGTAAATTAAGAGTTTGATTATTAATAATAATAATGAATTTCGTGGTATCAGTCGGAGACAGTTAGTGATATATATCATATTATCTATACATCAGTACAGAGATCATTTCCAGATAAGATAATGACAATGGAGGGTGCAGGGAAATATCGTAATTGGCATAAACTATCATTACTATTGTCTTTCAACTTTTCCAGATAAGATTATGACGTGCCGGGATCGGGAGGGGGGGGGGGGGACATTGTAGTTGGCATAAAATATCATTACTCGTCTTTCAGATCCAACATTCCAACTTTTCCAGATAATATTATGGCATGGGGATGGTCAGGGTAGCATTGTAATTGATTTTAACTATCATTTATATTCAACATTTCCAGATACAATTATGACAGGGTCGGGGTCGGGGTCCGGGGTGGGGTGGGGTGGGGCAGAGAAACATTGTAGTTGGCATAAAATATCATTACAAGTCTTTCAAATCCAACATTTCCAGATAATATTATAACGGATTTACATTAAAGGAAGCGAAAAAACGGATGTTTCTCTTTTCTGCGAGTTAAGCGCCCTGATGCAGAGCCACTTATATGCACGATTCTACTCTATTACAATTAAACGAAATAATATTTCATAATAACAAATTATTAATTCGTTTTAATGACATATTATTTCGTTATACATATACTTTTAATTACTGAAATTATTAATTCGTTATATTATATCGAAATAATTATTTAAGAGTGGAATCGTGCACTTCAAGTGGGCCTTATGTCGGCTTTAAACTGATAGCAACTGAATTCGGGGCGCCTACACATAACACGTGATCAACAAAAGGCCATAATTCTATTATTACATTGTTGTTGCCTTGGAAACGAGTCGACACCAGTTGTAAGAACGCCCATTTCGACGGCAACTATCTTCAACAGAACTAGTTGCTTTGAGTTTTAAGAGGCGCCCAGGACGACCATTTTCAGTTGCCCATCAGCAGAAACCAATTGCTCCCAGTTGCCGAAACGCCAGTTCCTTACATTTGTAAGGTCGCCATTTATGAGGCCCACTCAGGGGGTTCCGCATCCCGAAGATTTGTTTAACCTACTCTGTCACATGAGAGAGAGAGAGAGAGAGAGAGAGAGAGAGAGAGAGAGAGAGAGAGATGTGGTTTAACGCCCACTCGACTAGGTCATTTCGGGACTAACGTATGTTTTTTTAAAAATGTATTTCAGTGGGGGAAACTGGAGTACAACCGGGGATTTGATGTGGTTTAGCGTCCACTCGACTAGGTCATTTCGGGACTAACGTATGTTTTTTTAAAAATGTATTTCAGTGTGGGAAACTGGAGTACAACCGGGGATTTGAACCCATGCTAGTTGACTCAATAACAGGTCGTATGTGCGCACGCTAACCATTCGGCCATCCACCCCACACCCCTTGGACGAAGGGAAAGTTCAGTGGGACTTGGTGTGAAACGTATTTGTTAAAAGATTTATCATGATATTGATGAGGTTGTCCTGTAATCTAGTCAATCCCTTATTCTTGTTTAAACTTGACCAGGCTTACACGACATGCTTTCATCAATCGAGGAGTGTCATTACAGCACACTAAATGATAGCGATGGACCAATGTTTTAGTCCGAGAAAATAAAAGGAAATGAGAAGAAGCTTAACGTCCCACTGCTCTGTCCCGGCTGGACTAATGGAGATGGGCATACGACATACAGTGTACTACGAGGGAAATTTTGCCCGAACATTGGTGTACTTTTGTTTCCAATTCAAACTTAAAGTACGCCGCAAGGAGCCAAAAATTAGGTCATAAGTTACATGGCTGAAATTTTTTAGAAGCAAAGTTATCCATAGCTTGTGTAAATATTTCACAAATCTAACCAAAATTTCCTTGGCTTTCCCGAAGTCAGACCACGCCCGATATCTCCTCACGGGGCTAATAATATGGTCATCAGTTACATGGCGGATTAAACGTAACAGAAACAAAGATCCATACATGGAAAATATAAGTTTCAAAAATCTAACCAAAACTTTTGGAGCTTTCCCCAAATCAGATCGCTCTAAAGTCTGTCAGACTTTCCCCAAATCGGATTGCTCTGTCAGACTTTCCCCAAATAAGATCACTCTGTTTGACCAGGCCCCAAAACTGGTCATCAGTTACATGGCTGAAACTTACCTGAAACAAAGGTCTATATGTAGAAAATATAATTTTCAAAAATCTAACCAAAAGTTTGGTGGACTTTCTCCGCGTCAGATTGCTCTAAAGTCTCCCGACCAAGCCCTAAAAATGTGTTTTTGTGAGGTCATTAGTTACGTGACTGAAACGTAACATAGGTATGTATCAGTGCATGAATAATGCGATTTTCGAAAATTTAATCATAAATGTCAGGTCTTTCTTTTCCCAAGATACCCCTTACCCCCAGTCACTCTATGTAAAGCTTATTAATGTAATGTCATTAACATGAAATGAAATGGGTTTAATGTCCTACCGTTCTCCTTCGAACTGGGTTGATGAAGACGGGCTTACGCCATATAGTGTGCTATGAGGGGAATTTTGCCCGGAAGGCGGTACTATGACCTACACTTATTACAAATTTCAAGGGTTATTTACATGGGCGTCACACATGGGGGGGTCCGGGGGGGTCGGACCCCCCCAATTGTTTTCCTGGGGGGGTCTGAATATACTTGGACCCCCCTTAAAATTTGGCAAAGTAAAGTGCCCGAAATCTCAAAAAACACTAATTTTAGGACTGGAATAGCAGTAAAACGCGTTTGCGGCCATCAAATATTCCAAAATTTTCTTGGGGGGTCCATACAAGGTCAGCTCCGCTTCTTCGCCCGGCGAAGAAAACTGGCCGCAGCCGGTAAACCTGCTTCGGGCATTTCTAGTTTTGCTTCCCCTTTACTGTCATCGAGTCCTAATAAAACACTAATTTCACTTTTCTTTTAATTGAATACCATGAATTTGTACTGAGTTGACTATTGATTAAAACATTATTGGGGCCACTCTACTTTGTGAATGCAACTGCAACAGTGTGATTGGATGGAATTCAGAGTGGGATTTCGGTTACAGAACCATTGGATACTTTTGGACTTGCTCACACAGGCTAGAATAGCAGAAAACGCATTTACGGTGGTTAAATTTTCAAAATTTTCTCCGGGAGAGTGAGGCTCCCATAGCCCGCGACGATTGATTGGTTGTTTGGAATTCTGGGCAGCCAGGTAGGCTATATTGGACCAAATTGAAGTTGCTGTGGGTGTAAACGATTGATTGGAATTCGAGTCAGCAAGTCACCTTAATTAGGCTATATTAGACCACTTTGAAATTGCTTTGTTCATGGGATGAAATAGCAGGAAAAAGTGTTAGACCGGTGCCGCTGTCTGTAAACATGATAAACGTTGTATTGGTGTGATATTTTAGTTTAACCCCGTAAATTATGCCAAACAATGTTTACAGAAGACTGAGACTTTAAACAAAATTTATGGGGGTACCCCCCCCCTCAGAAGTTGCGGACCCCCCCAATATATATTTCACGGCTACGCCCCTGGTTATTTACGTGCAGAAAGAATTAACACACTCTGCCTCGTGTGTGGAACTCAATCAGGTAGAGTAACAGTCAACTTAATTGAAAAACAAATCTAGAGGACTTAAATTAATTTTATTTTTAAAAAACCCAACAAAATAATAAAAAACAATATATAATCTAGTCAGCCTGTCCCTCAACTTCTGATGTTCGTCTAATAGCTAAAATACCATCTCTGATTGGTAGCAAAACCTGGAAAGATAAAACAAGCGGTTACCATGCAAGATACACCCACATTTAGCAAGAGATGTTTGGTATAGTCAGGGGCCATAATCCAGTAGATTTATGGTCCGACATTCGCGAATATCAACAGTGATTGTAATTATATATTTTAAGTTTCATAAAAATCGGATAAAAATTTTAAATCCACAACCTTGGTATTACATTGCCCTATTTGTTGACGAGGAGCTACCCTTTTGTCAACCAGTTTTGGTCTGATTTTTACAAAATTCGAAATTAACCATTATTAGGGTGTAACGGTGGTATATGTGAACGTATCTTAAAATCAGATAAAAATTATCTGTAAAGGGTCCACAAGCTAAACGCAATTTCTCGTACAATTATGGTCATAATCTAGGAAGTTACGGTCCGAAATTCGCGAATATCGAAAGGAACTTCGAGCTTTGGATTATAAACTTACAATGTAATTTTCGTCAGAATTCGATAAAAAGAATTGTGATCTCTATAGTGTCCACGGGCTAAAGACGGGATTATTCGCACAATCAAAGGCCATAATCCATGAAGTCACGGTCCGGTACATGCCACTATAGATATAAACCGAGGATCTTTAGGATATAAACCTCTATTTTAGGTGTCGTCTAAATTAGATAAAAGTGTCCACAACAAAATCTGAAGGGAGGGACGATGGATATATTTCAATAGACAGACGGCTGGTCGGAAATGAAATGAAATTTAACGTCCTACTCTTCTGACGGCTGGTCGGACAGGGGCGACGAAAAAAATACGTCCACACGATCTCGGTTTTTCGTACAATCTGTTCCTTGGCCCGTTGTCAATATTTTACGAAAAGTTCCATTGCTCGTGAAGAACCGGATGTTTGGTGTTTTATTTAGTCAAGTTAAGTAAGAGTTTTGTCCCTTTCCGAAATAAATCCCATATTTCATGCATTATTATAAACAGACAAGTATCGTGAATTAATTTTAAACAAAAGTAGATATGGCCCATGAAGACAGATTAAATTAGGACATTGCAAATTGACTTTCTGAAATGTCTATTCTTAAATCAATTTTGTTTTAGGACTAGTTACCTCCCTTAGACGTCGTTCGTGATAATCTAGCCAATGACTGATTATTCTGAAATGTTGACAACCAATCCAGACTAATAGAAATTACCACAACTCACCTGTCGTAAATCAGGTCTGCTAGCAATATATTCATTAAAATCATTTATAGGATTCTCCTCTCGTGATTTAGGGTTCATATAAGCCCGACCACCAAATAGAGCATTATCAGCTAAGATAATTCCATTTGGTGCTAATAAACCATTCTGTAAAATAGTCTGAAATGATAAATATCACATGTTACTTGTGAGTCAGAGAGAAAGAGAGGGGGGGGGAAGTCTTAGCAGTGGGAACCGAAGAAATGTTGCGCTTGCGACCCCGTTCCCTACCATGTACAACTGGGGAATCGAAACCACGCCAGCTGATTCAATAACAGACCTTATGATACAGTGTACACGCGCTAACCATTAGCCGCCCCCTCTCTGCCTCACACTTTGTTCTGGCACCACCCAATGAATGTGAAATGTAATTTATACTTACTTCAACATATCCTTTATAACCAGATTTATCAGCATCTACAAAAACTACATCAAACAACCTCCCTTCTTTTGTTAAAGTTTCTAAAGTTTCTCCTGCTGGACCTGGCAAATAACCACAAAACAAAACGAACATTACTTTATGGTAACTTTCATGTCTTTTGGTGTAATTCAACATTAACCAGAGCGTACGAGAATAAAGGGGGTTATGGCGTCATGTTGCCTTCATGGGACATGAACCGTTTAGTTTTCTTAACTGTTTTTTTTAATAGCGACAAGGGTGTACAATGTACAAATGGCTGATGATTTGATTGATTATGCTTGAGATGGCGATTAAACAGACGGTCGCCCTCATTGATTACAGCACTGGTTCACAGTACTGCTAGGCGAATGTTTTGAAAGGACAAAGACTTATGGTCATTCGGATGGAGCGTGCTCGGTGATAACAGCACTGGCTCACAAACTAGATGTTGGATCCAGTTGTGTATTGAGAAAGTAAGTGGATCTTGATTTCAGTAGTGCAGAGAGAAAGTCTGTCAAGGACAACGGCGTATATGGTCATTTGGATAGCGAAAACCGAAGCCTCGTTTTGTACAGTTTTCCTCATAGCAAACTGTATAGCGAATGTCCATCTTCATCAGCCCAATTGGAACAGAACAGTAGGACGTTAAATCACATTTCAATCATTCATTCTATTTAAAATCGCCACGTGACGCAGTATAACTTCACTGGTAACCAATGAACAAATTTGCCAGTATTCCGATTGCGAGTAATGTTAGGATGTCATCTTGGCGATGTTTGGGTAAAAGGACAAATAGATGAATGCACCTACCAAAATATGGTTTAATCTTTTTACCATGAGGTGATCGACTGAAGAATTCTGGCGTCAAAGTTTTAAGATAATCAGCTATTTCACAAGTGATAACAACGCCATCTGGTGGTAGAGCCTCGGCCATTGATAGAGTCGTATAACCGGTAAACATACCAATCTCTAAAACCTGTTTAGCTTTAGTTATACTTACCATAAACTTTAAAAACTGACCTAAAATATAGGAATATTCATATCATCAGAAATACTGGGAAGTCTTTTCTACATTCTAAACGCCATCTGGTGGTAGAGCCTGGACCATTGATAAATGGCCTAAAATAAAGCAATATTTATATCATCAAAGATGCTGTGCAATCTTTTCTAAATTCTAAATTTGCACAACAAATCATAAGAAACATTCGAATGTGAAAATAAGAATTCAAAATTAAAAGAAGTGCTTACTAGTGACGGGACCACTGATCATTCGTGCTGGCATAACCCAGGACGTTTTTCCTGCCTTGAAGACTTCTTCCCATGGATGAGTCATTGTTTCTTGTGTAATCTGATCTAAGACATCGCTATGTTTAGTTGTCATCTCGTCTGCGTAGTTGTGGCGCTTGTTACTCATATCCAGAATTTTTTCAAGCTTCTCGCGTATTTCTGGTTTGACATCTTTTATTTCTGGCGATTTCAATAAGGCAGCAAGTTCCTTGACTGCTGGGTCGTAACCGGACATGTTTCTTTTTATGTTGATTGAAAATTCAGAATACTTTCTGAAAAATAATGATAAATTTATTTACATCGCGAACAAGAGAGGAAGGGTGGGGGAGGGGGAGTGAAAACTAGGTAATTTCGGGACTTGATTCAATTTTATTTCAATAATACGCTTGTGCGTAAGGGTCTTTAGCAGTAGGGGGAACCCGAAGGACACGGAGAAAACCCATGAGGATGGACAAGCGACCCTACTCCATGAAATCGAAATCATGCCATTTGACAAAATGACCGTCCTTATGATCCTGATATAACACTAATATTACTTTTGTTTCAATTGAACACCGCAAATTTGTACTGAATTGACCTTGGGTTAAAACATTTTGCCTGGAGCCACAATTTATAAATGCCTGTAGTAAATACAGCCCCAACGGTCTGACGAGATGATTGGAATTCAGGTCGGCATAGAGTGGTCAAGTATCTTGGGGGACACCTTTACACGCAAAACTCCGAGATATCGGCGTTTATGAACGGGATTTTTTTTCGAAACTTTCACATCTGCCTCCCTAACATCCACCAGGGCCCGTACGCCTATGCACAAAGTTACATTTTTAATGATAACATGTGTCAACAATCATAGTTTAGCACGTCTTCATTTAACACAGCTACCCGGAGAGATAATCTTCCATCTAATTTACATCACATGATGGCATACACCCGAGTACCAAGGATAAATACATCAAAGAGTTAATAATTCTACTTTATAAACCTTTAACTTTAAATCTTTCTGATCTATCCACGTTTTCTATGCACAGAACAACTTGAAAAATTCGTTATTGTTCTTTTTCGAAGTTCAACTTTTTGTTTCTCAATCGGTTTACAAGGTAAAGCACTCGTCTTTGGTTATCCTGGGTCAGAAAGACACCAAAATGAAACTATCGAGAGAAAAATCGAGACCAAGTTTCTTTCTTTGGCATGCGTGTATTTGTGTGTGTGCGTATTTGGTGGGGTGGAGACGACCGCCCCCATGAGACCAAGTAAGCGCCCCCGTGCGACAAAGAACAAATCTGAACTTTTTCACGCCAATGCGGCCCAGTTCTATTATGTCATTGATGCAATGGACATCTTATCATATCATTTCTACCACTCTCCTATCTTCTAATATCTCATCACTAGCACATTAAAAAAACAATCAATAAAATCATGACTTGCTTGTTATGTCAACTTGAATAAACCTGCTTTCTAGCGAGATAACGATCGGCGAACAACTATATAGACAATACGACCTATGTTCTACTGTTACGCGTGTTGGTATAGCCAGTATGTTGTTGACATTCATTCGGTCAATAAATTGAGGATCGCGCCTTGGATTTGGAACCGCCCCCCCCCCCCTAATCTAGATCCTCTACTATTCTTTCTCCAGTCTCGTCTTTTATACATTGCAGAATACCTCGCTTGGAGGTATTGTATACAACCATACGCCTAAAGAGTTCTCCACGAATAAATTATTGAATCTTCCATTACATTTTGTAATATCTAGTTTATGTCAAGCTGACCTTAAAAGGACAATAACACTCTTGCTGGCTTGGCAGCTCCAAAAAATAAATAATAGCTTTATTCTAAGTACTAGATGTTTCAGTGCCCTACCTGTTGTGTAAATTATCCATTACATCCTATTTTACTTGTCCAGACGGTTCTAAAATGTTTTAAAATCCAAGTCACGGAAAAGGTTTACGTTATACTTTTCAAATGATTTAGTTGAATTTTTCCAATTTTTTAAATTAGATGTGTTAAGATGAAATTTGTATCATCAATTAATTGGAATATTGTAAAATAATACAATTTGTTGACCAGAATAAAGATTTGGAGATATTATTCAGTTACAACAAGAGTGCATGTTATTGAGCCTTTAAACCCCACCTCTCTTGGTCTCTCACTGGATATACGGAATCCCACAGCGGAAACAAAATAATGTACGTTTAACACAATATATATAATATCTTTAAGTAGTTTGTTTAACAAAGTAAATACCTAATTTCGGCAATAAATGTAGAGTTGAGAGGCGACACCTCCTATAAACTATTAGACGTATAGAATATGTAGTATCCGACTTACCGTGGCCTTGATGTGATTGATATAACCCGCTGTACATGTATAACCCAGTTTATAAACATAGTACAGTCTATATCCTTGGGTTTACACACGGTCATGTGATGATGTCGCCTCAATTAAAGGGACATTACTGCCACCATTTAAAAGTACTAGTAGAAAAGCGCCGTGTCATCTCTTACATCGAAGAGCGGTCATGTAATTGTTAACAGATGCACTCTATCAGCTGAGCAGTATTTTGTTTTCGAGCGAGAGTAACGTCGGTCGAGTGTATTGTTCGATTTTGAAAATTGATTGCGCAGATCGATATGATTGCACTTGACTTGGATCGAGTTATTGTAGGGACTGTTTGATAAGACAGTATGGTGTTCTATTACAACTACACCGCATTGCCTTTTATAAATGCAAAAATAAAATGAAGTGGGGATTAGCATGACGTGCTGTTCTGCACCAACTGTGCTAATGAATATGGGCATACGCAATGCAGTGCACCATGAGGAATATTTTGCCCGGGCAGTGGCACTAAGCAACACTTATATCAAATTCCAACTGTCAATGGTTATTTAACGTCCATGCCAATTTTTACACGGTTCCTCGGTTTTCGTCCCATCCGAACGACTTTACATTGTCTCCGTCCTGCACCACTGATAAGGGGAACCACTCCCAAGAATGTCACGGCCATCACCGGGATTTCCAGGTTAGAGATGAGAGCCAATAAGATCTTAGGCTACTTACCACGCCACCGTGGCACCTCTATAAATGCAATTTCATTTATGATGTCTGCATGCCGAAGGTAACCGGAGTTTAACCAAATAAAACAATTCTGCATAAGAGTAGGACTACATAATTTATAATGTTTACTTTAAACGAATGTCAAGGTCACGATCGTAATCCGAGCCACAGCATGTCAGTCACATATTTTGTATTTGATTGCTTTTAAAACGGCAATTTCATATTTTTTAGTTATATTTTTAAAATATATTAAAGTAAAGCCCTAAAATAGATTGTATCTATAAACAGTCCTACCTTGTTAAAGAAGAATCCTATAATTCACTATTGCCAGTAGAGAAATTGGCAAAAATATCATTTTCAACTTCAAATTCAAACGTTTGAAGATCGCCATTGCATGGACGGGAATGGGAAAACAAGGGGGGTAATTCAAGTAATTGTGTTATTATTTTCTGTGTCAGGGATTTTTATGCCTGTGAAATTTTGCCCATGATCGTATAATAGTGAGTTGACAACCTTTTGAGCAAAAGACATAGAAATAATTATGTTTTGACTTTTGAAATATGAAATTTTCGCTTTAAATATGTGTAAGCTGCGAGTAATAATAGTTTATTCATGTACAAGCATGAGTATGGAAGTTACAAGAAAGGTTTCACATTGTGATATGTTACATAACAACAAGCGAGGTGGTGAAACAATAAAGATAGATTTCCGGGTACAAACTTTGTGATTTTATGGTACAAACATATTCAAAAGTAACCAATCAATGAAAAATCTGCTTCAATTCCCTCTCAAAACTTTGTAATCGCCGGTGATACCTATAAGTAAGCTGTTGCTAAACGCACTTCATTGTGGGAGGGTCAATTCTTCAGAATGTATTTATCATTACTTACTGTACAATACCATACATGTTGAGGCCTAAGTAAATTGTTATTTATTATTACTTACTGTACGATATCGTACATATTGAGGCCTAAGTAAATTGTTATTTATTTTTGTCAACTTCTTTTGGGCCGTTTAATTGCAGAGTTTTTTGTACGTTGACATCCCTCAATGCTCCCAAAACCGCCTAACTATTTGATCAAGAAATAACCACCGCCCCCTCACTTAAGCTGGGCGTTTTTCGAGTAATCCATTATTTTTGTATTAAGATTGTGTGACTATACATTCCATACCAAATTTGGCGTATTTTTATTGGAATAAAACACCCCATAAATACCTTTCTGGGAAAGTATCTTTAATACGAGATAAACTTTTAGTCATTCGGATGGGACGGAAACCGCGGTCCCGTACACATTGGTGTGCACGTAAAAGATCCCTTGACGCTGCCCTGGCAAAATTTCTCTCATAGCCCACTGTATGGCGTATGTCCGTCTTCATTAGTCCAAGTTACGAGTCGAATAGTTGTCGTACTTTTGGTTTAGACCCCTCTGACTTTGTACCGTTGATTACAGATTAAACATCCACAAGTGTACAAATGTGTTGTTATTGCTGTGTTCCCATTTGAATATTGTTCACAATAAGAAGCAAAATAAGATATGTTTACAGGATCATTTTGCTATACGAAAAACTAAGTGTTTTCTATGGCGCTCAGTATATGATGGTTTATAATGGACTATAGAGACATCCAGTCTTGGGGGGTTGGGATGGCCTAGTGGTCTAGAGTGCCGCGCTTCGACCTCTAGCTGGCCGGTCACCTCTGGCTTGCGGCTGTGGTTTCGAGCCCTGGTGTGAGCGTATGTGGCATGGAGATAGGGGCGCCTTCTCAACCTCGTGGGTTCCCTCCCACGGCTAAAGACCCCTACGCGCAAGCGAATTATTGAAACAAAATTGAAACCATATGTTAGTCCCGAAATGACCTGGTTGTGTTGAGTGGACGTTAAACCCCATTTCTCTCTCTCATCCAGTCTTACTTGGAAATACTGGGTCACTCCAAAGGGCGCACACAAAATGTGACTGACGATGGGGGTGCTTCTTTTGTGCCGATTTTATCCAAATACCAAGGCTAGACATTCACCCAACTTGAATACAATCGGCGTTAAATTAGACCCATCAGGTTTCTCCATTACCAATAAAAGATGGCGACGTCTGCTTGCGCTCCATACAGATCGAAGACTGGGCTAATGAAGGGGCATTTTGCCCGGGAAACACCGCCAAGGCCTCCCCTTTTATCGAATTCTGTGATAAAATACATAACTCTTTTATAAACCAGATATTTTAATAATGAATAACATATTTACATGTACAACTCTTACATGAAAAGCATTGTGGTTAGATATAGAGACGTCTATCTAAAGCTGCCTGCCTCCCCCCCCCCTCCCCCTAGGTCTCAGAAGACCTCAATTTCACCAAATTGAAAATCGGGGTTTTTTTTATTCAAGTTTAAAATCGATACATTTCGTCACACCAAATTTTGATTTTTTTTTTTTTTAAATATCCATTCACAACTATAACCAATTACGTTCGAAATCCGTCATTTTTGAGGACGTTTTTAATTAGAAAATTGTGCTTTTGAATCGATAATTTATCATTCAATACTAGAAAGGACCCGATTTGTTAAAATTTAATATTGGATCAATTTTTGCAGAATGTTATATGTTCAGATGATTTTTAGTTGGGACTGGTGGTCAGTGAACATAATGTATTTTGGCTGATGAGTAGGTTTTCACCACCTATGTTGCCAACAGTAGCAAAACTGAAAACGTAAACAGCCTGATAACCATGACTGACTGGGTGAAACATCGGATTCTCAATAAATAAAGAAGATCTTCCAGACTCCGACAACATTTCTCTGTATATTTTATGTGTCGTATGCAGGTTTTCAGTCCATTGTTTTATTTTGGATTTGGGTCCCTTGTTTTATTTTGGTTTTGGGTCCCTTGTTCTGTTCCTTGTTTCAAATATTTTGTTGTTCCTAATTTTGAATCTTTTGTTGTTCATAGTGTCGAATCTGTTGTTGTTCTAGTATCGAATCTATTCTAGTATCGAATCTATTGTTTCCAATCTATTGTTCTAGTTTTGAATCTATTGTTCCAGTTTCGAATCTATTGATATAGTTTCGAATCTGTTCTTGTTTCGAATCATTTGTTCTGGTTTGAATCATTTGCATCCATTTTTTGTGGTCATTTGTTCTTCTGGTTTTGGTTGCCATATATTGTGTGACTGTTATTGCGTCGGACAGGTCTCTCGGTTTGTTTTCACATTTCGGGTTGTCTCGCGTTGCTACTTCCTCCAGCATTTTATTTTCTTGAAATATTCATGGATATTAATAGCGATTTATTTATATTTCTGTATTTGGTGCCTAAAATAAAATGTAAATTCATTAAATAGAATAACATTCAAGTCAGCAAGAGTTGGTAATTCCACCGTCTGCCTCCCGATACAAAAGAGGGGCATATCGACCGTTTCTAAAATCTTAATCACGGCAATCGTAGCTATAGAACAAACCCACTTCGATTTTGGTAGGTGTTTACAATATGGACCATAGACAAGTCTTCTGTATCGATTGCTCAATACACTTTATAGATCTGAGGAGCATGGATCAAACATAAAATAAGTGTTTTTAACATCCTATTTTTCAGCACCGACTAGGTGAAGCTAATAAAGACGAGTTTTGACTACAGTATGCTATCATAAGAATTTTGTTCTGACAGCAGCGCTTCTGACTTATTTCGAATTCCTGTCAATGGTTCTTTTACGTGCACGCCAATGTGCACACGGAAATGGTTTTACGTCTCATTAGATGACTAGACACTGCTCTTGCCAGATGTTCCAATACGGCACTTCTGACCAAGAGATGGATTGGGGAGGGGGATGCAGCCGGAAAATTGCAGGGATTAGACAACATATTTTCCTTTAATAGCAAGTGATACAAACCACAGATAATGTGACTATTCTTAAAAGACTTTTTACCTATAAGACTTGCTGTGGTTGTTGACAAGTCGGACAATTAACTAGCTTCGTTGACTGTCGGAGGCTGAAAAAAGTTTCATCTCTCGACTCCGTCACTATTGGTGTCGACAACTGGGACTTTCTTTGCTGGCGTTGCTTTTTCTTAGTTTTGAAATATTAAATTCAAATTTAATCAATGTTGCGCTTTACTTAAATCTTTTGGCGATTGGTAGCCCGGTAGCATTTTAACTGGGCATGTGATTGTGTATGTTTTCATTGTCTCGTCAACACAGCAGCATATGCATAAACTCCATCTAAGAAAATGTTAATGATATTTGCTTATATAGGTATATTTTCACGTGGATAGCAGTTGCAAATGGCCTTCGAGCACGAAAACTAAAAAAAAAAAAGGAACAAAATAAAACAAACATTATGCAATAGCTAAATCTGCCTTTTGAAGGTATTTCTTTAGGCCTGAATATCAATTAGACATAAATTAACTTATCCGTACAATAATCAATTCTCAGTGCCGTCGGTAGCCCGCGATCTTGGGTGGATTATAACCCACTTCCCTTCACGATTAAATCAATAAATGGATAATCGGGACTTACATTTCCAATTCCAAGCGGTCAGGGTCACTAGGCAAACCTCAGCAGATTGCAGTACCCTACATCTAGCCTGGGCTGTATGACAAAGTCCGGTATTAGAACTACTTCCCAGATTACCAACGGCGTTGCCTATGACGACGCCTTTGAAGAAAGCTTTATCTTACAAAGTTTGAAACTGTTTTTCTTTCAAGTTTATCCGATTTTCTTTAGACAAGGACAAGTTTGCCCTGAAAATTCTACAACCATTCGAACCAAGCAATTTTGAGAACTTCTTTCTAAGAGAGGCAAGTTTTCCTATAAGTAAACCGGCGCCGCATCGCAATTGTATAGGCGTAGGTACATGTCATTTACTGCCATACAACCGAGACTAGATGTAGGTTCCGGAATCTGTCGAGGTTTGCCGAGTGCGGTCAGGGTTTCTTTTGCCTGTATACCAACGTGTACACAGGGCCTCGAATATTCGTCCAGAGCGAGAGAGAAATATGGGTTAACGTCCACTCTTCACAAAAAAAGGTCACGTTGGGACTACTAATTTTTTTATTTCAATAATACGCTGGCGCGTAGGTCTTCAGCAGTGGAAGGAAACCGGCGGACCCGTAGAAAACCCGTGACTCCTTGTCACGTACAGCCGGGGAATAGAAACCACGCAAATTGACTAATGACAAACCAAACGAGAAACGATACAGCGCGCACCTGCTAACCATTCGCCCCTCCCCCCAGCAACAGAATGTTCGTCGAATCCGAACGACTACAGACTCTTGTTTGATACCCTTAACAAGGGGAAACCACATTAATAATTCCGTGTAGATTTCGCGGCGAACAGCATACTCCAATAAGAATTGCTGAATACTAACTAGAGCCAATTGAAATGAAATGAAATGGGGTTTAGCGTCCTACTGTTCTGCTCCTAACCCGGGCTATTGAAGACGGACATATGCCATACGGTGTGCTATGAGGGGAAATTTTGCCCGGGCATCGGCGCTACGGCCTACTCTTATATCGAATTGAAACTACCAAGTGAACTTTTACGTGCACGTCAATGTGTACACAGGACCTCGGTTTTTCGTCCCAGCCAACCAACTAGACAGCTGTCCTTGTCAGACCCTCCGTCCTGCTTCAATGCAAGGGGAAACTAAGCCGGAAAATCTAGATGAACTTTACCGACCATTATTGCATGGATCGAACACTTACTGGAGCCACAGCTTCACGTCACCCGAAAAATCGCTTTTTTACGAGGCAAGATTTCATTTGTACGACGTCACGCACGTCAGTGTGAACACGAGTTTGATGGGGTAATTGCAATCTGATTAAAACACAGATCCAATTTCGTTTCGTTTTTTATAGTTCAAAATTTCGTTTTTACTTGTCTTCACTACTCTTGGATCTGGAGGACTTGTTATTTAACTGGTGTTCTGCCTGAAATGAGGGGTCAGCCAATCAAATGGTCTGTCGAATCGACCGTTTGACCTTTTCATGCGTGGAACTGTGGGTAGATATTACCAGCCAACGACGTCTATACTAACACCAGCGGATAGAAATCATAACAAAACACAAGTGGATTTTGAAAAGCATGGCGATCGCTAATTGGTTAATCGAATGACTGACGTTATCGGGTCAAATGTCCCGTGCTTGATACCTGACGTCATAGAACGTGAGCGTCCACTATAACTAGTTAGATCTACATGAGTGTAGGCCATCGAAAGTATAAAAAACGAAACGAAATATAGATCTATATTTTAATTAGATTGGGGTAATTGAATAGCTTCCACTCCATTTGTCGCCAAACAGAACACAATTTTTATGGGTAATCAATCGCTCCAAATACAAATTCTATAAGCTACAAGTACCATATACTTACTACGGCTACAATCAGACAAATTATTGGTGTTTTTGGTGACAAACATTTTCTACATAATATGTAGTGCTCTTAAAAGGCTTTAAGCGGGAAATAAAGCGCGCCGACAGAGGTTTAAATACCTTATCAAGGCACGTGCAAATGCGACAGAAACGTCATAAACGGCCCAGTCCATTATGAGCGCGGGGAAGCGGTATAAACCATATTAGAGGTATTGTTTTTCAACTTGCACGGCAGTCATGCTTTGGGTTGTTATTTTTATTAAATTACTAAGACGGACAAAATTCCTATTTGTTACTAACCAGGAGAGGGGTTCGATCCCAATGTTCACCGAGAAAGTTCACCGGAATTTTCTAGTGCGACTTTTCTATACCAGTGGTGAAGGAAGGATGATACAAAAACGAAGATGTCCCGTGTTAGATAAAAATAGTTTTTAAAACTTGCTAACATTGGGTAATATAAACATTTTGCAAATAAATGGGGAGTAGGGAGTGATGCCGGCTGTCAGCAATGCGGTGTGTGGGCGGTAACTATAGGCCTATCTTGTACCGAGGTCTTTGTCCATTCTATACTGTGCAGAAGTTTGTTGGGGGGGGGGGGGGTGCATGGCCGAATGGTAGTTGTCATTGAGTCAACTGGCGTGGTTTCGATTCACCTGTTGTACGTGACAAGGAGTAGGGTCGTCTGTCTAACCTCGTGTGGTTTATCCGGGTCCTTCGGTTTCCCCAACTGCTACAGATTCCTACCCGCAGGCGAGTTATTGAGATAAAATTGATCAATATGTTAGTACCGAAATTACCTAGTTTGTGTCGAGTGGACGTTAAACCCCGTCTCTCTCTTTCCCGCTCTCTCTCTCTCTCTCTCTCTCTCTCTGAAATAAATCTGAGATGTCTCCTCATATTACACTGCGTGTTTCCTTTACTTTAACACTAAGAAATCAAATAGAAATTTTCAGGCGTGGTACCCCTTGTCAGCGAGGCAGGATAGGGGACCTGGCAATGGACAACGTAGCGTCGTTCGGATTGCACGAAAAACCGAGTGTGCACTGCATGACATACGCCTGTCTTCATTAGCCCAATCGAGGCCGAACAAACGGGCGTTAAACTCTATTCCATTTCATTAAATGGACAATAACACTCTTGCTGGCTTGGCAGCTCTAGAAAATAAATAATAGTCTTATTCTAAGTAATAGATGTTTATGTGTCCTACCTGTTTTGTAAATTATCCATTACATCATATTTTACTTGTCCAGAGGGTTAGAAAATATTTTAAAATCCAAGTCACATTTGAAAAGGTTTACGTTAACCTTTTCAAATCATGTTAGTTGAATTTTTCCAATTTTTTAAATTAGGTGTGTTACGATGAAATTTGTACCATCAATTTATTTGGATATTGTAAAATAATACAATTTGTTGCCCAGAATAAAGATTGGGACATATTATTCAATTACAACAAGAGTGTTATTGGGGCATTAACGGTATTTGTACATCTGACCAAAAACTGTCGAATTGAATACGCCCCATAAAGCTATACGAAATTGAAAATGTATTTAGTAAAGGAAAATAAAATAACAAAATAAAGTTGCTTGTGTTTTATTCAGGTTATAATACAGCTAGCTGTTGAATGATACATCGTAATAGGATCCTTGTGTATCTCCTATTTCTAAACAAAAAATAACAGATTCAATATTTTTATTCGTTGTATACTTAATAAAAACATGATAATGTAGGAATTATTCTTTTTTTTGTTAATTTTTTTTTTTTCGTTTCCTCTTATCTGGTGACAGTCAATTATTCTTTTTATGTATTGTCCGATATCCTGAAACATTCTCATATAAGTTTGGTCTTCGAAGGAATTATTAGTGAGCAGAAATTTGCCAGTGTATCTGTTTATCAAACGTCGCTTCAGTAAATTACATATATATAGAAGGATAACTCGTGTTTTTATTTTGATTTCGTCACCCATTTTGTTTTAAATCTTCGTAACATTTGTTAAATTAAAAGAAATATTCTCGAGCAGAGGGGTGGGAATTAAGCAATACTCCATGGACACTCCAGTTCGACGATTAGTAAACATTCAGAAGATTGATCACGGGTACAGTGAAATTGTATGGCACGTTTATATGCAATTTGATTAAAACACAGAACCTATTTCGTTTCGTTGTATAGTTCAAAATTTTGTTTTACTTGTCGTTATTAAACTAGAATCTAGAAGAGTTGCTATATAACAGGCGTTCCAGTTGATGTGAGGAATTAGCCAATGAAACGGTCTGTCACGGCGAGAACTTGGCGGACTCAGCACGAAACTGTGCGTAAACCACTAGAAACGTAAACACTGATTGATTAATCAATGTTTGGCGTCATATGACCTTTGACACGATCTCACGGTGCAACTGGTCAGATCTTCATGAAGTGTGGGCATCGAAAGTATAAAAAAAAGGAAACGAAATATTGATCTGTATTTTGATCAGATTGACAGTATACATAATTATAATTGTTTGCAATTTACTGGTTTACATTTACCTCCGGGGTGGTGGTGGAGTTGGGGATGTTCGTGGATGGCTGAATGGTTAGCACGTGTGTGCTGAATAATAAAGCCTGTCATTGAGTCAACTGGCGGGGTTGACAAGGTGTAGGGTCGCCTGTCCGACCTCGTGGGTTTCGTCCGGGTCCTCCGGTTTCCTCCCACTGCTAAAGACCCCTTCGCGCAAGCGAATTATTGAAATAAATGTAAAACCTAGTTTGTGTCGAGTGGACGTTAAACCCCATTTCTCTCTCTCACCTTTATTTGCTGACGTTAATTAAAGAATGCATCGACCTCCTCTGGTGTTATTTCACCATCTCCTATATGAAAGTAAGATAAAATAAATTAACCGAATTTGTCTACCACTGACGTTAAAACGTGGTTTCGATCGCACACTTGTAGATGACCATGAAGAGTTGTTTGCTAATATGATTCCCTGAGCTCCCCCCCCCCTCTCTCTCGCTCTCTCACTCACTCTCTGTCTCTCTCTCTCTCCAAACTTAGAATTGCTTTCTTATTTTCTCTACGCCCAAAGATACAGTGGGGGTATTTATTGAAGAAGACTGTCACTTCTGTAATATTTTAAATGTATTAGGGAGTAAATGGAAACACCTTATTTACTCGTGATATACAGCAAACGATTGGTCGCGAAAGTAAAAGTAGACTTACCGTTTGTATCTATAACACTTAAGATATCAAGAAATTCTTCTGATTTGGGATCCAAGTGTAGAGATTTTGCCAGTTTACCAAGATCAACCTTTTCAGCAGATCTTCCGTTCACTAACTGGTTTACACCTGCTTCGATTACCGTGGGTTTAATGTTTTGCCAAAACTCCCTTAGTCTAGTTCTAAATCTGCGCCCGAACAGCCAGCTTTCAGCAGGTGCTATAAGTCCTACCATTACCACGAACAGTAACACCAAAGCGAACCTCATCTGATAAAATAAAATTTACATGTATAAACCCACTACTGGTGTTGGACGAGAAAGTTCCACTCCCAGGGGCGGATCTAGGAATTTTGAAAAGGTGGGGGGGGGCACCGCAAAATGAGGGCACGGATCGCGGAGACGGGGCACGCCCTCATTTTATCCGTCATTTTCTTGCATCTGTAGCCATTCCAAGAGCTATTTTGGCTGATATTTTCGTCTAAGTAAACGTTCGGAACGGACATATTTGGGTCTGAGAAAAGGCACTTTCAGCAGTAAAAAGGGCACTGTCGAAAATTAGGGGGGGGGGGAGAGAGTGGCAGATTTTAGTGGCTGGGGTAGGGGGAGTGTGGTCGTGCGCCTGTTCCGACCAGGGGCTAAGCGAGAGGGGCGAATTTCGCCATTGCTTTGAGTTTTTGGCCGCCCTCGCAAAAGGTAAAAAAACGCGTGTGCACGCGGGGTCAATGCAGTTTTCAACATCATAATCATAATCGTATGCTCAACTAAAGTCAAACATATGCCGTGGGTCAGATATGCTACAAAACGACTCTAGCATATTCCACACAGCCCAATATTACCCGACGACACTGGGAGAGTCTGCCACCCCACCAGTCCCCCGCACACACGGATAAATATTGTTTTTTGTCGGGGACCGGACGGGATCTTGTTTCTCATGCAAAATCATGGGTCACCACGCACCTTGGTCCGACCCGACTAGATCCACTACAAATCGACTCTACCATATTATTCCACAAGCCCAATATACTCGGCGGCCCTGGGAGAGCCTACCACCCCACCAGTCCCCCGTGCACACAAATAAATGCTGTTTTTGGAGGTCCCGGAAGTAATGCTACGCAACCAATATCATGGACCACCACGCCCTGGGTCCGACCCGACTAGATCCGTTAAGTAGAAGTATACGGGTCTGCCCCATAGATTTACTGGTCTATTAGTTAAAGATCTTACCTTGATACAGGTCTACTGGAATCTACTGTTTTGTAAGATATTCTGGAGGGAGGTAGTAGTAGCTGATGGTTTAACGTCTGCTTCCACCGTAATGATGTATAAGATAGGCAAGATATCGAACCTTATATAGAACAAAACGTGTCGATTAATTATAAAAATCAAAATTGACTATTAAATTTGTATTAACAACTATTTTCCTGTGAGCAAATGTTATGTGCCTATGAACATGACAACAAATTGATTAGCCTGTGTTGGGCGGGTGTTGTGTTTCTGATTAAATGTTTCAGGATTACACGGCGGTACATCCCTGGAGATACATACCAAAAATAAACTTTTTGTACTCGAAGAGCTCGACGGTGACCTCGGGCCTACGACAGAAGTGGTGTGATGGATAAAATGAGATTATGTTTATTTGACAATAGTTTTCGTGGAGACATTGTCGGAAGTGATAATATTTGGGAAGGGAGCCAAAATGTGGCGTCGCTTTAGGGGCACAAAAAACCTCAGCAGTCCACTGGTGTTAAGTTCTTTGGTGAAATTACATCGGTTTTGTCGGTTGACAGTGTTATCTTGTGTAGCCCCTGGCGATTTATCGATATAATCCATTTTCAATCATACCGAACAAACGAAAAATATATTTAGTCCCGTTTACCTTAATGAAACCAGATGTCAGAAAAATTAATTTCATTTTTAGTGTTACTTATACGCCCAGGTGTATATCGGTGAGGCAACATGGCTTCTATTACTGATCACGTGACGACTAATAGATTGATACCATATTTGGACAAGTCGGCGAAAACTCGAGTCGGAGAAAACTTACGAGATTGGACCAGGGCCGTATGTAGGATTTCTAAAGTGGGGTGCAGCAGAGTGGTGGCCCATAGCCTCCATCTGGGCAAACGAACCCATTGGCGTGTGGGCGCCCTTAAAACCGACCGATTGACCAATACCTTACGATCATCACTGTGGGATCATAAACAAGTGTTTTATTTTATGATTGAAAGATTGTCAAATTATTATTTCTTTTTTTGGATAGGTGAGTGGGGGACGCCATTTCTCGGGGCGGTTTCTTTTTCAGGGGATGCAATGTACTCCCTGTTGCACCCCTGCTAGATACGGCCCTGGATTGGACAGGCGATCATACTCTTTGTCACTTACAACCACGAATTCGAAACCACGCCAGTTGACTGAATGACAGACTTTATGATACAGCACGCATGTGCTAACCTTTTGGCCATACCCCCCCCCCCCCCCAATCTTCCAATTTTGATGTGGCTGACGTCTTTATATCATAGGTACGGGATGATGAATTTTGTGAAATTGTCAGTTCGTCATTAGCCCACTATTGTATACTGAACGGAATTCAACCATTTTCGACTCATATTCCTTTTAGGAGGTCAACTTTGACAATATTGGTGCATTTAATCTTATATGACAAACGTTGTAAAACAATATAATATTGATTTTGCGATACAAAATTATGTTAATTTTATTATATAACTGTCGAAATGCGACAACAAATGAAGACATAGGAATTAAGGATTATGAATTAAGAACTAAAAATTAAGATCACTGAAAAAAGAGCTGATTGGTCTTACATACACGAAAGGTGTGACACTTGTCTTGCACCTATACCTAAGGCGGGAGCCTCGGTGTCTCACTGAGTAACATATTTTTTAACTTCTAGTTATTTTGAACTCGGATCGTTTCGGAATATGTATGTGTTGATACTATGTATGCTTGATAGCTTAAACAACCATCTTAAATGACATTAGGAGATGCTAATTGCAGGCCGGTTGGGGAGGTTCGGGTATTTCCGGAGTCCAAAATGGCCGCTTTATATAAATGACTTTTTGGGGGAATACCAACCCGAACCCTAAGTGATAAAATGTATATTAGATCTAAGTTCATTCTTCTAGAAAGGGTAGGGTTAGGCCTAATATTCCCCAAATTCTCATTTTTGAAAGCGGCCATTTTGATCTCCGGAAACATCCGAACCTCCCCAACCGGCCTGCTATTAGCCACTCGGCAAACCTCGGCAGATTTCGGTACAATCTAACCTCGGCTGTATGACGAATTCCGCCATATTTGAACTACTTTAAAGGTCCCGGATGAAACATGGCTGCGCCCATACCGAACACAAACTGACGACCTATTTGGCTAGCGACCTATTCGACCGATCCAGCTGTAAGATAATGACGAAATTAAGATAATGATAAAAAATAATATATTCTACTTTCAATTGATAGACATAACGTTGGATTTTATTGGTTGATAAATAGATGAGTCAAGGCGACTGTTGTCTTTATTCTAAATAGGTTTCCAACGAACGGGTTGCAGCACGATCGGTCGAATAGGTCGCTAGCCAAATAGGTTCCCAATTTGTGTAATAGCGTCAAGTTTTCCTGTTAAAGTAAACCGCTAGCCGCATCGCAAATGTATGGGCGTAGGTACATATCACTTACTGTCATACAGCCGAGACTAGATGTAGTTTACGGAATCTGCCGAGGTTTGCCGAGTGTGCTATTAGCATCTCCCAATGACATTGCTACTTTATAATAAGAATTCCCGCCGGGAGAGAAAGAGAGAGAGAGAAAATGGGTTTAACGTCCACTCCACACAAACTAGGTCATTCTGGGACTAACATGGTTTCAATTTTTATTTCAATAATTCGCTGGCGCGTAGGGGTCTTTAGTAGTGGGAGGAAACCGGAGTGCCCGGAGAAAACCCATGAGGTTGAGAAGGCGCCCCTATCTCCATGCCACATACGCTCACACCAGGGATCGAAACCACAGCCGCAAGCCAGAGGTGACCGGCCAGGTAGAGGTCGAAGCGCGGCACTCTAAACCACTAGGCCATCCCAACCCCCCTGGATAACAGGGAACTGATGGTTTAGAACTGTTAGGGCTATGCGAGTCTTTCAGATGAAGAAACGAATTATAATATTTAGAAAGAGCTGGTATATCCTGTTTGGTTTAAACAGTATTTATTTCGAGAATATTATACAGTATAAAAGAACATAAATAATAGGATACAAAAACAAGCCAAGTTGGCTTATATTAATTTGCTTCCTTCAGGTTTGGGTGTATAATTCATGTACAATGTCGAATTATGATACAGACAAAAACTAATTACATTGTTTTAGTTATGGTACAATTAAACAGATAAATAAGATTTTAATTTTGAGTAAATGAATAAATAATTAATCAAATGAAAAATTAAAAAAATAATAATAATAGTAATAATGAAAATAATAATAATAATAATAATAATAAAAATAAAAATAAAATAAAATAAAAATTTAAAAAAAAATGATAGAAAAAATGAATAATAATAATTAAAAAAAAAATAAGAAGAAGAAAAGAAAAATAAATCAATTAATTTAAAAAATGAAAAAAAAAAATAAATGAATAAATAATTAAATAAATAAAATAAAAAATAAATAATAATTTAAAAAAAAAAAGAAAAGAAAAGAAAAAAAAATAATAATCCTCACCCCAAGGTTGTATTTTACAGAGTAAGACGTTTCGTATCTTTAATATATTTGTAAAGACATTTAAAAATATCGCTGTTGACGTCTGAAGATAATTCGGCATTACCATAGAGTAGGCAACTGATATTTCTAAAATACATTGGCAATAAATTAATGGTATTATTTCGCTGAAGTGTGTAGTATGGACAGTAGAATAAAAAGTGTTCGGTGGTTTCTAGGTCGAGATCACAGTCACATCGAGGATTGTCATATATATGCATAAGGAATTTATGGTATCTTAAATCACTTTTATTATTACGTAGTTTACAGTGGATAATTTGGAATTGTCGTTCACCGTAGTAGAACAGTTTGTTGACTTTGGGAAATAAGGTTGGATACAGTTTAGTTTTAAAATCAGAGACAGACGAGGCTTTTTTATTTCATTGTCTAAACTATTCCACGCTTTTATTGCAGACGGCAAAAAGGAGTTTTTATAAATATTAGTTTTACATTTAATTTGTGTAATGTGGTCGGAGTTACGTAGGTTGTAAGGGTTGTTGGAAGAGGTAATTGGCGGGATAAGACAACAAAGATAACTGGGGGCTATGTTATTTACCATTTTATAAAACAATGTTAATTTATGAGCTTGACGTCGCACTGATAAAGATGAGAATCCGGATTCAGTATAAAGTGCATTATGGGAGGTTCCACGAGGCAGGCCGGTTATCGTTCGTAACGCGTCTAAGTGGAGCTTTTCTAATTTTTGCAAATTTATTTCAGTAGTATTATTCCAGACTATATCAGCGTAATCAAAAATAGAAAGAATAAACGATTTATACAAAATACTCAATGACTTACGTGATAGTCTATATTTCAAACCTGTTTACGTCATGATACCATCACAACTGCTTGATAACGACAAGAGAATCATTGTTGAAGCATAGCTTTAATAGAAATACAGTAATATTGTTATCCATAGAACTGTGGTGTTTATTTAAATAATACCTGGCTTGTAATAGCTGCTATGATGATCTGGGTGGGTTCTGTAGCATTTTACCTTGTTTTATAGGTACCTATTCTAAGACCGATAACAGCTAACTTCGAAATATGGAATTGATATGCACCTTACCCTGGATATCGAAAGGAATTGTTACCTAATTTGGTCAACAAATATGATAGATGTTTTATAACAAAGAAACATGTAAATGACCAACATGTACACTAATCTATAGCTTAGGGTAAACTTACTCTTCCGGACACTTGTTACCACTGTTTGTCGGGTTTTTTGTAAACGGTGAACAGCCCATTTGCTGATTACACTATTTTGCATAATATATCTATTTTTTAGGACTTCCAATTTTGTCCGATTGACTTGGATTGTTAATAGTTGGTTTTAATCTAAGCCTCCTTTAACACACAGCGTCATTCACCAATTGTCAGTGATACAGCACAGAGGGCCTGGCAAGGGACACCGTGTAGTCGCTCGGGTAAAACAACAATTGACAGTTGGAATTCGATATAAGAGTAGGCCGTCAGTGCCGCTGTTCGGGCAAAACTTCACTCTTGGAACACCGCATAACGCATCTCCGCCTTTCTTAACCCAGTCGGAGCAGAACAATAGGACGTTTAACTTCATTTCCTTTAACACTAACCTTATTTGCACATCTGTCAAAAAGAGTAGGAGGGGCTCGGTGGCTAATTGGGTAAGACGCTGGCTCGCTAGCCTTGTTGTGACGTTTTCGACCCCTGCATTGGCCGAGAAAGTTTATCGGGATTTTCCGGCGCAGGACGGAGAGCCTGACAATGACAGCTGTCTAGTCGTTCGGGTGCGGCGTAAAAACCGAGGTCCCGTGTATACATTGGCATGCACATTAACGATCTTTTAGCAGTGGAATTCGATATAAGAGTAGGTTATATAGCCGCTGCCCGGGCAAAATTTCCCCCAATAGCACACTATATGACGTATGCCCGTCTTCATTAGCCAAGTCGGAGCAGAACAGTAGGACGGTAAACCTCATTTCATTTCCAAAAAAGAGTAGAATTGAGTACTTGTTAAAAGAAAGTAAAACAACAAAATAATGATGCTTGTGTTTTATTCAGGTTTTAATTACAGCTGCTAAACGATACATCGTAATAGGATCCTTGTGTATCTCCGATTTCTAAAAAAAATAATAGAACAGATAATGGATAATAAACTAAAAACACAGGCCGAAACGTCCACTTCCACCGAGGGTTGTATCGATGACAGATTGTCTTATTTTGTATAATCTTAGCACACGCGCAGGGACTTTCTTGTGGGAGGAAACCGGGGAACCCGGAGTAAAGCCTTTGGGTTGAGAAGGCGTCGCTACCTATGCCACCTAACCCTCCTCTGACGACTATCATGTGTGTTAATAACTTTACTTAACGTCTGCTTCCACCGAAGTGATATCGCAGACTATCAGTCAGATCCCCTCTTTTAACTCCTCGGACACTGGTCAGATGTCATGTCCCAAAAAGCAGACCTCACGCCCTTACACTGTGGTCTGATTGGATAGTCTTCTGTCCCAGGATGGACTATGCTTCGATTGGGTAGAAAGCGTTAGCGTATCAGCTTCCGACAGGTATTGGGCGGGTGAACAATACTGACAAAGGTTGTCAAAACGATTACATGACTGGGCTATTGTATGTATAATGCCAGATATAACAGACATTACATAACCCAGACTAGCCATCTGGTAATGCGTCAACCATTTGATCATTGGTGATATAATAGTAAAAATTTCCCTTCCCCAAGCATTGGGTACATTTATTCAATGTTTGTAGACTAAACATGACGTTCTTTTATGCTGGTTAGTAAGATACGAAGTCTTTGGGTATCGTAGGTTTCGGGGCACAAAAAACATTAGGGTATCTTTTTTATAGTTCGAAGGCCCTTGTATGTCTTGAACTCTTGATGCATTGGTAATTTTGTCACAGGTTAAATTTGTGCTGTCAAATAGATTTGTGCGTCAAAGAAACATCAGGATGATATCTTGTACTCCAGGTTAGTTTTTAAACAAATATTTTCTCGCCCGGATACCCTAGATTGGGGGCCCCCAGTCCTTTCCTGGTTATAAGCGCTCCTCTCCATTGTAGGGGACTGTTTCACGAAATTTTAACTAATTTGATAGGATAATATTAGATTGATTTTAGTACTTGGCCAATCAAAATTGAAGTATATCTACTAAAATTTGGATTTTATCTTTAGTTAAAATTACAAGAAACAGGGCCCAGATCCCCAGTATAATTATAATTAAATTGTACGGTACATTTACAATATTGTCCATTCGTGAGGGAAAGTGGTTTCCGCAACCCACGTTTTGTAATGCGCATATATATTTTTGAAATATGTATAAAACAGAATAATAATTGTAAGCTAATCACTGGTTTACCTTTATTTCTGACGTTACCTAAAGGCAAAATCTATCTCCTCTGGTGTTATATTATCATCCCCTATGAAAGTAAGGTAAAATAAATTAAACGAGAGAGAGCAAGAGAGAGAGAGAGAGAGAGAGAGAGAGAGAGAGAGAGAGAGAGAGAGAGAGAGAGAGAGAGAGAGATGGGGTTTAACGTCCACTCGACACAGACTAGGTCATTTCCGGAGTAACATTTGGTTCAATTTTATTTCAATAATTCGCTTGCGCGTATAGCGGTCTTTATCAGACGGAGGAAATCGGAGGACCAAAATTAAACGGATTTTTCTTCTACTAACATCACCACGATAGATCATATAATTTACGAGGGGTGGGGTTGTGGTGGGGGTGGGGTCAGTGAAAATATAGCCAATCTCTAAATCAGTCTGCGGGTGGTTTGGGGGTCGACTGGGTTTAATGCACTTTAGTTTATAAGATCCTGGATTCAAGTGGGTGGCTGTGATTGCACACTTGTAGCCTTGGTGACCGAGAGTAGTGTTCGCTTGTATGACCTCCTGGGTTTTTTCCTGATCCTCGAGTTTCCTCCGACTGCTGAAGACACCTACGAGCAAGCGTATTTTTTAAATAAAATTGAAGCATATATTAGCCCCAAGTTTGTCTCAAGTGGACATTAAACCCCATTTCTCTCTATTGAAATATATTTTGGCAAATATTGGATTCCTTTGATCAAATGTATGCATCCGTTTTAATTAGTTTCAGAGATATATAGCGAGTACAGTATATATAGTACCATATTCCTGAAGCAATGGCCCGAGAAATCCCTCTCTGGCCATTGCTGGATTCATTTCTGATATTTGAACTTTTGCGGGAGTGTGTCTATTCCTCCCGTTCAATCAAATCTATCTCTTGAGTACAGCAACGCGACAGCCCTTCGTTTAATCTGGGGTCTTCCCTAAAACTTTAGATAGTGATTTATGGTACCGGTATTAAAAACGGTGAAAGTCTGTTCGTCTGCATACAGTATTGTTTACATTATGTCAATGTTGACAGCCTCGTTTTGTCACGCAATTAGTTTTACTGCAATATTCTTCTATGCGCTGGTTAATTGGACATAATAAAATCGTGAGCCATGACGTAACGTTATGTAAACATATTTGGTCCAATTTGACACCCTGTTTCAAGGGTAATGCATTTGTAACATAGTTAGCGATTGGTAGTTAATGGGACTACTGACCAATCATAATTTAAAACAAGAATGTTCCCTCTTTCCAGCAGTGAGTAGTGGGATTAGCTCTAATCAAACGCAACACTGCGAGGAGTATGATGAAGTACAGAACATTCATTATCTGTTCTGCTAATTCTTTAATGCATTTTGCATTAAATGAAAACACATTTATGTACTCGTACATGCAACGAGGAATTTGCCGCCAAAGTTATTAAAGTAAACTTGCCATTTAGGTCTATAGCTCTTGAGAATTCACGAAACTCTTCGGATCTTCGATCCATGTCAAGAGATCTCGCCAAGGCGTCAAGATTCACCTCTTCAGTCGATCGTCCATGTCTTAGCTCGTGTATACCCGCTTCGATTACTTGGGGCTTAATTCTTTGCCACAACTCCCCCAGTCTTCTTCTAAATCTGCGCCCGAACAACCAGCTTTTAGCAGGAACAACAAGTCCTACCATTACCACTAACAGTAACACCAAGGCGAATCTCATCTGGTAAAATAAAATTTACATGTATAAACTTGCCAAGAAAAAACAAAGACATTGGGTCGCTAACCAGTATGTCTCGGATTCGCTCCCGGCTTTGGCCGAGAAAATTCTTCCTTGTCAGGATATGACATGGAAAAGTGCGTCGTCGTTCGGATTGGACGAAAACCCGAGGCCCATGTACACATTGACGTGCACGTAAACGAACACTTGACAATTAGAATTCAAAATAAGATTATAGACCATAGCGTCGCTGCCTTTCAAAATCAAATATCATGGACGGATCCAGGATTTTCAGAAAGAGGGGGCGTGCTCTGGCACTTGGGGGTGCAAAGCCCGGCCTTCGGTGGGAGGAGTGACGGGAAATCAACCAAGTCACAAACCGGCTCGTTTCGGAGTACAGTACTAGTCAGACGGAAGTACTAAATTACCCCTTAGTCCGACCTGGGCGGAAATGAAATATGGCGGGCGTCAGTTAATCAATCCGCTCTGGCCACGCTCAAAATTCCGTTCACAATGTCCACCGCGAATTTGACATGGCAGATACACCGCGAATTTTAAGAAGTCGGACTTTGATCGACGCACGTAGGTCTACAGCCAGCACATCCATAGCTGATTAGAAATGGGGTTATTTATCGTGCAATTGCACCGCAGTCAGTGTAGTCGAATATCAGCTAATACGGTTATACACGCAGAATTTACTGGCTTATATTGAAATATAACAAATTGACAGGTAGAATTATGCATATACCAATACATTACTTCATTAATATGTTCGACAATTTTAAGACTTGCTTTGATCGACTATTTCAAACTCATTCAAATTACGAAAATTTAAAAATTTACATACATGGTCTTACCATGGGCGAAAGTTTGACAAATTAGTTGCAAATGCATTGTAAATCGGTAAATCACACCTGAAGTTGAATATCTTCGGATTTAAATCACAAATGAATTAAATGCCGGCAGCTCCTGTTTTTAAGCACACGTTGCCAGATGTCATCGTCAACCTTGCTGAACACATGTACATTAACATGTATCAGTCGGATAAAACCGTGATGATCAACCCTGTGACAATATGGACATATTTTCGCGAGCGATAACCCAGTGCAAATTTTTATATTTTCGCGGACTTTTTTCGTCTCAGAACGTCTATAATTCCGCGGATTGTAAATGGGGAAAACACCGTGATTTTTTAGCGGGTAAAATGACAAGAAGGACTAATTTCTTAGTAGTACTTAAATTAGGATTTCCAACCTAAACTATTTTTGTTCTCCTTTCCCCCGAGAATATAATTATGGAGCTAAAAATTATTCGCCACAACAAAAAATAGAGGGGGCGTGCGCCGGGTGCGCCCCTTCTGGATCCGCGCCTGAATATGGTGGTGCATGTCCGTGTTCAATCACTTGAGAGCATACATGTAGTTAATTTATAGCCCAGTAAATCTAAATTTGGATCTGGGATAAATTTTCTACAAAACTGGGTAATTGCTTGTCAACATATCAAAAGTCTTCCAAAATCGAATGCTAGTTGGTTATCAACATAGAAAAAGTCTTCCGAAATAGCATATGCTGGTCTGGGATAAAAGCGATATTCAGTTGGTCTGGGATAAGAGTGATATTCAACGGTTGGTGGTGTTTCGAAATGGTTAGATCGATTTCGTAAGGCACCGTCCAGAATTGGTCAAAGGTCCTAAACCCACAACCTCGTCAACGATCACGTGCCCTAACACTATTTACATTCCACGGACATTGTCGAAAACTGGAGGTGGTCTTAAAAATAGATTTAGCCCCTTGGAAATGTCAAATATGGTCATGCTGTTGGCCAATCTGAACGACAGTCCCACCCTACCTACAGAGATAGAGCTAGCAACCATTTAATTTTCGTACGTTAGTTACGTACGCTGGAAGGCTTTCGGTATATTGATAAGTCATTACTCTTGATACAGAAACAGATCAATCCAGCACTCTGAAAATTTATTCCAGGTCCAAATCTAGATTTACTCAATCTGATTCGAGTATACCGATCTGTATTTCGTTTCGTTTAATTATACTTTCGATGGACTACACTATATATAGGTCTGACCAGTTGTATTGGATGATCGCATCAAGGTTCGTACGAACGGCTTTTGAGCCTATGACGTCAGACATTCATTAACCAATTTTTTACCTATAGTTCCGTGTATCGCACGCCAAGAACTCGCTGTAACAGACTGTTTCGTTGACTAATTTCTCACTTTACCCAGAACGCCGGTAATATAACAACTCTTCCAGTTTCTAGTGTAGTAAAGACTGCATTTATATAAAAAAACGAAACGCAATAGGATCTGTGTTTTAATCAGATTGAGATTTACTGAGTTCTAAGCAAACTACAAGTGAGTCTGCCCCATTGATTTACTGGTCTTTTATTCCATAGGCGTACGAGCCAGGGGGTCAGTGAGCAGCTGGCCCCTAACTTTTGGGCAATCTGACTTTTTCGGGCTTAGGCCAATCTGTCACGGACAGGTGGACAGGTGGACCCAGTCCGGCAGTGGCTTTGTTCACTGGCTGAAATAGCAGAAAAACGCGTTTGCAGCCGTCAAATATTATAAAATTTCTTTGGTGTTCCATACAAATTAGCTCCGCTTCTTCCCCTCTCAAAGAAGACCGCCCCCACCCAACTGCCATCGAACGGGTACGCCTATGTATTAGTCAAAGATCTTACCTTGATATAGGTCGACTGGAATCTACTAGTAATTCTGTTCTGTACGATATTCTGGAGACAGGTAGTAGGAACTGATGGTGGAACGTCTGCTTCCACCGTAATGATGTATAAGATAGGCAAGATATCGAACCTTATATAGATCAAAACGTGTCGATTAATTATAAAATTCAAAATTCCCAATTTTTAAGCAAATGTAATGTGCCCATGAATATGACAGCAAATTAATTGGACTGGGCTGTGTTTGGTGTAAAGTTTCTTAAGTTTCTAATTAAATGTTACAGGATTTCCACTGTGGTACATCCCTGGAGAAAGATACTAAAACGTTTTAGTATTCGAAAGTCGAACTGTGAATTTGGGAGGTCTGAACGGTGCCCTAGGGCGCACAACAGACGAGGTGTGTTGGATAAAATGAGATATATTTACTTAACAATAAGTTTTCGTGGAGACATTGTCTGAAGTGAAAATTTTCAGGAAGGGTGGCAAAGTGTGGCGTCGCCTTAGGGAAGCGTCGCAAAAAATCTCCGGTGGCAAGTCGTTGTGAAATTGCAGTTGACGGTTGACAGTGTTATCTTGCGTAGCCTCTGGTGATTTATCGATATAATCGATTTTCAATCATCTGAAATGAAAGAGAATTAATTTAGGCCTGTTATCTTAGCCAACAGATGTCAGAAAATGAATCTCATCTTTAGTGTTACTTATACGCCCATATGTATGACAGTCAGTCCACGCGTGGGTTTACAACTGATAACGTTACTGTCCAATGCCCTTTCTGACCATGAGTAGCCTACACATTATGGAACCAGTGTACAGTTGCCACTGGCCTAGCTACGAAAACGTAGCTAAAAACGTTGAGATTGATGATGTGCTTGTTTTTAGCTACGATTGGGTACATATAGTTCCAAGTGGCAAACCCAGTTTCTTTATTAATGCATGTAACATCTTCAAAATAAGATAATTTTATTATATTATGACTAATTAAACTTACAGAGGCCAATGTAGTGGCACAACTATCGCTTTACTCCAAATATTCGTTTTTGAATTAACGAAGCGTTGTTTTTATGCAACATACACCGCCATACGTCTCCCGTCTACAAAGACAGCGCTCTTAGTAACGGCTTCATGCCTCATTTTTAAATACGATGATTTATACCTGTTTCAGGTAGGAGTATATGCTTAATTGTGGTTGGATGTGGCAGAAATAATATAAATAACAATATTCAATCGTTGTTTTGATGAAAAATATTCAATAATATTGTCAATTTTGCTTACTTTTAGCGAGTGTGATTCGCAATCGCATTGCTACGTTGAACTATATAGGATCATCCCTTAAAGGACAATATTGGTGCCAGTCATTATCACATATATGATAGAGCTGGTTAAACACATTCCAAATATACTTTTAACAGAGAGATCAATGCTTCGATAGCTGAGTAATACAGGTTTCCCAAATCGGAAGTGACGAACGCCAAAGGAAAACACGAGTCACCGGTTTATTTAACTGACTGAAGCGACGAGTGATAACAGGTACACGGCCGAATTTCTACTCACTAATAATTTCTTCGAAGACCAAAAGTTGTTGTGTTAGACTGTGAGAGGATATCTGACAATTCATAAAAAGAATTGACTGTCACTAAATAAGAAAACACGAAAGAAGAACAGAAAAAGTCCGTGCATTACCATGTTTTTATAAGGTATAGAATGAATATAAACAAGGGAATGTACGGACTTTTTCTATTTTTCTCGTGTTTTTTTATCTAATGACATTCAATTACTTTATTGAATTGTCAGATATTCTCTTACAGTCCCATATAACAACTTTTGGTCTTCGAAGGAATTATTAGTGAGCAGATATTCGGCCGTGTATCTGTTATCACTCGTCGCTTTAGTCAGTTATATAAAGCGGTGACTCGTGTTTTCCTTTGGCGTTCGTCACTTCCGATTTGGGAAACATGTATTACTCAGCTACGGTAGCATTGATCTCTCTGTTAAAAGTATATTTGGAATGTGTTTAACAAGCTCTATCACATATGTGATAATGACTGGCACCAATATTGTCCTTTAACTCGAAACACTGAGGGTTGAGAGGTGAGGTTTGTTATCTACCACTGGCACAGTGCCGTACTTTGAAACACAAATTAATTGTCCAAGGTGCCGAAAAGCAAAATACTTTGCGAAAGTTGTTTATTAGGGTTGGATTGTCTGAACCCACTTGGCTATACGTACGTCTTGTCCCTTCTGCTGTTGCATGTTGGGGTGGTTAAACGCGTGCGCTTTCCAGGGGCGTGGTGAGAATGAGTTCATGAGTAGCCATACTCATGCGCCAAAAAGTTTTTGCGCCAAAATCACAATCAAATTGTCTCGGATTGCTGGAGATTGCGTTTCTGGGCTTCTAATTTTCGAAATTTTCCCGGGGGAGGGCCCCCCGGACCCCCCGCCGCGGGCTCGCGCCTTCGGCGCTCGCGGTGGCCGGCTTGGCCAGCTAAAGCACCGCGGTCAGTAAAAGGGTTTTTGTGCCAAAATCTTTTTTGTTACTCATAATTTCTTCTCAATAATTGCCCTCACCACGCCCCTGGCGCTTTCGGTCATAAGGAGTAGGAACGCATGTTCACCCTTGTGGGTTTTCTCTAGCTGTGTCACCCGGTTTTCACCCACTGCTAAAGAGGCCTTACGTGAACATGTGCATTTTTGAAGTAGCTAGAACTACCGTCTACTGTTGAGTGTTGGGGTGGTGTTAACGTGTGTGCTTTGGGTCATAAGGAGTAGGGGCGCTTTTCACCCTCGTTGGTTTTCTCTGTGTCCCCCGGTTTTCGCCAACTGCTAATGAGGCCTTACGCGAACATGCGCATTTTTGAAACAAAAATTGAACCACAATAGTGCAGAATTAACAAATGGGCACAAACCCAAACCCAATTTTGCTACAGTAAAATTTTCCGCAGGCTACGATGCCGTGTGGTAATCAGTCCGCCGTTGGATCAATTGAGGTGATTGGGTGATTGGTGTTCTGGTTTGATCCAGGTCTGGTTTATAAGCGGATGAATATCAGTGTCACGTGACATCAAAATGGTGGATAATGTGAAATGAAAAATTTCAGTGTACTACTATACGTGAGGTATTAAACTGAATGGAAAATAGCCTAGAGACCATGGTCCGATAATGACCGAAGGGGCTATACAATTTGTCATGATTTTTGTATTAATATATGAATTGTCGTATCTTGTCATGCCATCTTATGGTTCATCTACGTAATCTTCTGGGTGCTACTCATCTGTAAGTAAGTCTAAATGTAAGTTTGGGCCTTGGGGTAGTGTAAAAAGAGCGATTTCAGTTCGGCAAATAACAAATATGAAATAATTGATCAAATAAGCAAAGTATTCCCACCACCACCACCCTTTATTCGTTGCACATAAGGCTCAGGGTAGGACCTGCACCACCATAAATAAATATCTTCGCATATACTATGATATACATCGGAAATTTTACCACAATATATTAGACTTAACTTACACTAAATAAATGGTCATGTTTTGTTTTTTTTTCATTAACAAGTTTAGTTACGCCAAAATCCGCCCGCGGCGCCACTGCGATGACGTTATCAATATTTACGCTTCGCCCGTGTGACGCCAAAATGCTTGAACGATCTGCGTGTCGGTTAACAAAATGCTCGTTAAAAGCAATATAATTGGTTTAGAATCCACGCGGGGTTGAAATTGAGACAATCAGAGGCCGTCTTTCATAGACTATGCGCATTCTTTCTGTCATCGCATATTATTCGTGAATTTTGAACGTCGTCAAAAATTTCTTCGATTTCAAGGATAAAATACACCCCTATCAAGGTAGATAAATAAATTATTATTACTTCTAACCTAAATAGTAACTTCTAACGAACATTTTGATGTATATATCATTGTAATCCATTCTCCCGAACGTAGAAAATATCGCCCCGAAACATGACATGGTGCCGTAATGCGTATGACGAAGTGGATGGTCGCCATCTTGGCAAGCAGTCGAAGCGTCGGTTGTGTTCTGGGAATAGGTCCATCATATAGGACTCAGAAAGACAAATCCACTGCTTTTTGAATTTTCATTCTAGCATTTATAGTTCTCAAGATATTGACATTTTCCGTTAGTCTTAATTGACACAGTTTTCTTAATTACAATGACGCGATATTTAACGACTGAAAAAATGTAATATCTCAAAAAGTACTCTTGCTATTGCAATAATTCTAAAAGCACCGGATTTGTCTCAATAAGATCTATCAAATGAGCCCATTTCCAGCTAAAAAGAAACAAGTTGAAATTTTTATATAATCTGCCTAACAAGTTATGATTAAATTGTAACTATTTAAACATCATTATTTAAACATGCAGGCACTTTAAGGTGAAAAATAGGTTACAAGTTCATTTGAAATTATTCGTGCTAAACCAATCATGAATAATCATATCTATTTTCTACAAAACATTAACTTGCAATTCAACAGTTGTTCTGAGAACCTTACCTTATAAAAGCAAAATACTACTTGTATTTTATTATTGCATATCCGCCAAGCTACAGACATATTAAGTGTATTAAACCAAAAGATGCCGCTCCTAACGGTATGGTTATATAAATATAAATATTAAAGAAAATTAAAAAACCCAAAAAGAACATAAATTCACCAGTGCAGCAAAGTAGGCCTAGACATTGTAACTGGTTTTGCATCAAATTTTCCAAATCAAGTCATACCCTTTGCCAATACAATAATATATGACTTCTCAACTGCCAGTTAATTTTGATAAATAAGGCAGATTTCGAATGCATGATGTACGTACACAGATTGATAATTTGGGATCAAATATTTTAGTATTTTCAGATATGAACCCTAGATGTGTCTATCAGAATGTTGAAAGAACAATATTTACGATTAGAGAATCAGCTGGCTTGTCTTGAAACAAAATATAGACAAGCGCTAGCAGCATGTGAAAAAGGAAAGAATGATTTTATTACCAAACTTCTAAAGACAGTAGGAAATCTGTTTAATAATCTTCAATACAGGTAATCTTACATTAAATATACATGTAATAACCCTTACATCTATATTACTGACAGGAAATGGGGGGGTTGGATGTCCGAATGGTTTGCACATGGGTGCTGTACATGTATCATAAAGTCTGTCATTGAGGAGTCAACTGTTGAGGCTTCGTGACAAAGAGTACTGTCGTCTGTCCAACCTCCTTGGTTTTCTCAAAATGACCTAGTTTGTGTCGAGTACATGTAGAGGTTAAACCCCATTTCTCTCTCTCTCTTTCTGACAAGAAATATGTTAATTACCATTTCATATCCTATTTCTCAGTATTTCTACAACAGTCATGATATGATACATATTTTGATTCAGGTGCTAAGATATGATTCGTATCACGATTCATAACCAGGTCAATATTTATCAAGATTTGTAATAACTGAAATTCAAGAATCCTAATGATAATTATACAAAATTTTGCGTTTGAGTCCAATTTGAATATGCAAAACCTTGAAGTTGATGATGTTATTTTTATTATTTTACTTATCATTTTATCGGTTTGTAACTTTATATTTTATTTGTTTGTAACTTTATATTTTATTTGTCACTTTATATTTCATATTGTCATTTTATATTTTATTCAATTTGCTGCAATTATTGTAAAGCGCTACTGAACACTCCTAGTGAAAGCAGCGCTATATATAAATACATGTATAATATAATAATAATAATGTATAGAATGAGATAAGAAGTTGATTAAATGTACAGAATGAGATGTGACGGAAAATGATACAAATTAAACATTAAACGCATTTATGTAATTTATTTTTCAGTGATTTAAGAGTATTACTGGAAGGTGGATATCATCTGAATTGTCACAAATTCATTTGTTTTGCGAGGAGTGAAAAATGGGGTGTAGGCATAGATGATATCTCTGTAGAGGAACTTGATTTAAGTGGTAATAAGACACTTTGATTACTCTATGTCAAACACTTTGATACAGCGCTTTAGTTCAGTATTATAATTAATGGAGAGAGTTATTTTACACCATTTTATTTTTTTGCATCTCCAATATCTAGGCTCAGAGCAAAGTAATTTGACTGAAATTTTCGGCACATAATCTTTTCACTATGTATTATTTAACTATTATAGCCAGAACTGTCAGCTCTTTACCAAATCTTACCTAATGCAGTGTATTGTTGCTTTAAACTGGGGAAAATTCTGAAACATCTGTGGCTTTAAGTGCCTAAGAAAGATTCAATATTGTTGATAATTGAGTTAGAGCGATGAAAGATTGTGTAATGTTGTTTTTGTCAGATCTAAAGTATGAAGTGGCGTATGTTATGATCAGATGGGTTTATACGGATGAATTTGATACAGATGTTGATGACACTTTTATTATTGACCTTCTTGGAGCATCTCAAAGATACAATCTTCAGTCCTTATCCAACAGGTATAAATTCACCTTATGACAGCGAATAATCAATTAAGCAGTTCTGCTTTTGTATGTTTTGTCTATAAGAAATAAAATTATTCAAAATTAATTTATTTTATTTGTAAACTAAATATTCTTCTAATGCTTAAGCCTTGTTGAATTGATTCCTTGTTTCCCCTGCCACCACTCTGGCAATCATGTGCGGTAGTGTGCATTATCAACTTCTTTAGTTCGTAATTTTTCAAATATTTTTGTTTGTGTGAAAAAGAAAAGGTTTCGGGATCCAGGCGAAGAAAACCCAGGAATCAGTTCAACACGGCCTAAGCAACCATACTGCACAAAATTTGTGGGCTTTTGAGAATCTTATTGATTTTGACTATGGACAGTAAACTTTAGGATGTAGAATTCACAACTGATTCTGATACCATTTTTCAAATGATGCTTTGTGTAAATGTATTTTATTTCAATTTCAGATGTGAAAAAGCTTTAATGACATTTGTAGATGAAGCAAATTGTGAACAGTATCTTAGTCTAGCCCGAGAGAAAGAAATACGTGCAGTATTATTAGACAAATTTTGTGCCAAATTCATCAAAAGTCATACAGATCATGTAAGTTTCTTAAAACTTTTTGAAAATCCTGGAAAAATGAAAATGTGAAATCCTAGAAAAATAATATTACTCCTTGAAACTCCTGGAAAATTAATGCTGGTGGTTTTGCTAAATGTCTTAAGATATGAAACTGAATGTAGTCATCGAATGTTTCTTCAAAAGTTCATCAAGCTTTAAAAAATACAGGGACTTCTTGAATCTGGTAAATAACTCCTGGAATGTTAAGTATTCCGAGTTGTGCACACCGTGCTGCAGAGGAACACTTGAAATTCAATGTTGTGTCTTGTAAATTTGTATACAATTACCTATACTATACATGTACTTGCATGCAGTGTAAGGAACCCTTGAGAATAGAAAACCCTATTCCTTGAATTGAAGGCTAAAAAATATTACTTGATAGACTAAAGATGTGTTGTCCAACGAGCTGTTCATGTAGTCCTGCGAACAATACTTGGTGAAACCACTTACATCTAAGTCCCAGTATTTCTTTTGTTATTATTATTGGCTTACTTTTCACATTTTAAACCCCATTTTTCTCTGATATCTTCAGGATGTTACTAATGAAACAAAGAAGGTACATGTTGATTCAGTACATACAGCAACTGACAACATGGAGAAAACTGAATTATCTGCAAGTGAAAATGAAGATTTTGTTGAGGATGACATTATTACAGAAATATTGTCTACTGATCATTCGGAATCTGTGATGCTCTATGTCATGGATGAACAACTAAATAACAGGCACAGCCCAAATCAACAAAACATTAAAATATCAGAAATAAATGACCTTAATGTCGTAGGTATGTTGTAAACACTTGTGTATGTAATTGTAAGAATGTTAAATGAAATTGGGGTTTAACGTCGTACTTTTCTGGGCTAATGTAGATGTGAATACATCGTCCTAACGACTAGTTGTTCTTCCTTGCCAAGCTCTCTGTCCAGCACCACTGACAAGTGAAAGCCATACAGCACTACCTGGCCCCGAGTCCACAAATCATTCTTAGACTTACGTAAAATGTTTATTCAACTTTCAATAAAATCCAGTAACACAAAATGTTGCACAGAGTTTTTTATTGATGTATTACATACATAGAGCTAAAATTAGGCAAACAATTATCAGTAGATTCTGAGAATGTTTTGTGAACTTGGGCCCTGGTTTATAGAGAGTCAGCACCCTACTCACTGAGTCACGTAATAGTAAGATGAACTTTTTCTCTTGAGAAGCATAGCGTGTAGGGGACACCGAGTACCTTGTGGGGTTTCTCTGGGTCCACCGACTGCTGAAGACCCCAATCTGCAGGCGAATTATTGAAATTCCCTCTTTCTCACTCATTGATTCACCCGCTGTCACATAATTTAATAAAACTTGAATGGATGTAACTATGAATATCTTTATTTCAGAAGAACAGGCCAGTGTACCTAGTAGTATAAATATTGATAAAACTTCAGTTGTGGATAAATGTGAAGATCATATTGATGAGGAGGTAAATATTATTTTATTAATTTTTTACAAAGTATTCTTCATCATTTTATCCCGAAGTTTCAATTCTCAAGTTGTATGTGACAAGGAGTAGGGTTGCCTATCCAACCTTGTGGGTTTTCTCTTGGTCCTCCTGATTCGTCCCACTGCTAATTAAGACCCCAACGCGCAGGCAAGTTATTGAAATAAAATTGAATCGTATATTAGTCCCAAAATAACCTAGTTTGTGTCAAGTGGAAGTTAAACCCCATTTCTCTGTCTCTCTCTCTTTATTTCCAGATTTGAGATATCTAATTGTTTGTCAGTTACAAATAGAACCAGGAGAAATAGAATTTCCTTATAAAGTAATTGACACTCAGTACAGTAATTCTTAAATGAACTCTTTCTTAATTAATTATAGGTTTCTATTGACTATGAAAGAGAAAATGAGGAAAATACTTTCGAAATCCACAACCAAGAAATAAAACAGAAGTTACATAAATGTGACATTTGTCAAAAAATATTGAAACATGCTTATCTGCTTAAAGAGCATAAGTGGTCACATACAGGAGAAAAACCTTTTCAATGTGAATATTGTAGCAAACGTTTTAGAAATCGTGGAACCTTAACGGAACATATACGTATTCATACACGAGAAAAACGCTATAAATGTGATGTTTGTGAACTATCATTTATATCGAGCACGTCAAGACGTATTCATAAACGTTTACATGTCAACCCCAAACCTCACGTTTGCTCATATTGTTATAGAAGTTTCATGTCAGCTGATAAACTGGATAATCATGTCAAAACACATATGAGTCTTGACGACTTTAAATGCGATTCTTGTGAAGAAACATTTTCGACAAAAGCTAGTCTTGCTCGACATGTTGCGAAATTACACACAGAAAAACCTCATAGTTGTCACATTTGTGGCAAAAGCTATGCGCGAGTATGTAATCTAAACCTCCATATTGAATCTCACACTGGAATCAACCCTGCTCCGTATGATTTTGTACCTAAAGCGATTCGGGTTTACGATGAACGCACAGACACAAGTAGATTAATGTATCAGTGCGATTATTGCGATCAGAAAAAATATAGCATTGTGGCTTTAAATGAGCATCTACGTATTCATAAAGGAGTGAAACCTTTTAAATGTGACATTTGCGGTAAATCGTTTACGTTCATTCGGCAGCTTCAACCACACCTGAGAATGCATTCTGGAGAACGACCACATCAGTGTGTAGAATGCGATAAATCCTTCACATCTTCTATGTATTTACAGAGACACAGGAAAACACATTCAACGAATAAACAATATCAGTGTGATCTTTGTGGTAAAGCTTTTTCTTTGATGATTTATTTAACAAAACATGTTAAAAAAGTTCACATTTAAAGCCCCAATACCACTCTTGTTGTAACTAAATAATATGTCCCAATCTTCATTCTGGTCAACAAATTGTATTATTTTACAATATTCCAATTAATTGATGATATAAATTTCATCTTAACACATCTAATTTAAAAAATTGGAAAAATTCAACTAATTGATTTGAAAAGTCTAACGTAAACCTTTTCAAATGTGACTTTCATTTTAAATATTTTCGAACCCTCTGGACAAGTAAAATAGGTCGTAATGGATAATTTACACAACAGGTAGGACACTTAAACATCTAGTACTTAGAATAAGGCTATTATTTATTTTCTGGGGCTGCCAAGCCAGCAATAGTGTTATTGTCCCTTTAAAGAAATAGGCTGATGATTTATTACCTAAAAAACAGTTAGCTCTTACTGATGCATTATGCAAGCACAAATCTGTCTATTCCAGGTCTTTCTTTAGGCCTGAAATGTTATATAGACTAATAATTAGATATTAATTAAGTTGGCAAAACCATCATATAAACAACTCTCAATGTCATGGCTAGCCTGCTATATTTATTGGATTAGAATCCCAACTGTTGCTCAATGCTCAACGCTCATTGATGATTAAATCGGAAAATGTTCAATCAAGACAATGTTTTTTATTGTACCGACTTTAGATGACATCGAGAGTTGATCAAGGTCTTTTCATGTTAATAAATGTTTAAGTATTCTAATTTCTCAGCTAGTTTTACTTGTACATACGAAGCTAGTTTGCCTAATTTGTTTCTTAGATTGTCCATCATTCTAAATCAACATTCATTGTGTTTATTTCATATAAAATAAAAACAAATAAATACAGTCTTATTTATACATGTATGCATACGGACGTAGATCAAACATATAACTGAGCATTCTCGATGGTATTCTGTGGTTTAGAATCCCTGGTTGTACGTGGCAACGAGTAGGGTCGCCTGTCCAATCTCGTGGGTCTTTCTCCGGGTCCTCCGGTTTCCTCCCACTGCTAAAGACCCCTACGCGCAAGTGAATTATTGGAATGAAATTAAACCATATGTTTGTGCTGAAATGACCTACTTTGTGTTGAGTGGGCCTTAAACCCCATTTCTCTCTCTCTCTCTTTCTCTCTCTCGATGGTATCCCTGGGGGTATAGTTCCATTCTGCTCCATTATCCCTCTGGGTCCATCCTCAAGGTTTTCGCTAATTCAAATTATCTGTCCCTGATCATAGTTTACATACTAGTCTTGGTCATGTTTTTTACGTTCAATAGAATGCAATAGAATGTGAGTTACTTCCCTTTGCCAATTCGATATGCGCAAATATCGAAAAGAACCAAGATCTTTGGGTGTTAAAGATGCAAGTCATGTTTCATCAAAATCGGATTAAAATTGTGACCTATACATGGTCAACAACCATGATATACCATATTTTTACACTATGTGCTGAAAAGTGGCGGCCATTTTGTCCAACAATTGTTACCTCTACTGTCCTCTACGAGTATATATAAGGGTGATGTCGTAAACAAATTAAGAAAATTGTGAACTTTCGATAAATGAATGTATCTTGTTATTTATTGTTATATTTTATGAATGTATTAATAACTGAATGATAATAATTGTGTTTATTTATTATGGGGATAGGTGGATGGGTATAAATGTCGATATGAGATTGAATTTTTGTGTGACTGTCCTTAACCCAATTAAAGTCGATCGACATTCCGATAGCATGAAGTTTTCGGCTTCTTATTATGTGCTAAAAAAAGCATCACTTTCTCCGTGAGAAAAATGACCGGTTGGGAAAATTTTGAAGTGGAAGCCCTGGTCCACAGCCTTGTTATACCATATTTTTACACTATTCGCGTACAAGCGACGACCATTTTGTCCGGCAATTTTGGTCCGATTTTCATGAAATTCGAACTCAACCTTCATAATGGTGTAACGGTGATGTAATCTGTCGGGTTTTGAAATCGGATAATAATTTTGACCTCCAGAGGGACCACAAGCTAAAATAGGTTATTTTTCGTACAATCAGGGGCCCTAATTCAGGAAGTTACGATGCAATATGCGCAAATATCGAAAGGAACCAAGATCTTTGGGTTATATAAACATGTATTTTAAGTTTCATCAAAATCGGTTCAATTGTGTCCTCTACAGTGTTCACAAGCTAAAAACGTGATTTTTCGTACAATCAGGGGCCGTAACCCCTGAAGTTACAGTCCGATACAACCCAATACAATATCGAAAGGAACAGAGATCTTAGGGTGATAAACCTATATTTCAAGTTTCATTGAAATCGGATATAAATTGTGACCTGTAGACTGTTCACAAAGAATTGTGGACTGACGGACGGACAGGGGCGACGACAATATATGTCCACATCAAAATGTGGGCTTACAATAAAATTACATGTTAGTTAAATTGACAGGGCCACTTTAATTTTAGTCAAAGACAAAGCTTTTAATATATAACAGCCTGAGATGTAATCGATATTTTAAGCTAAAAATTAAACTAAAGTTGGTTCAAACCGCGATTTTAAAGCAAAGTCAGACATGTTTTGAAATTAAATATTTCTATATAGCTATCTCATTTTTATATGCCCGTATTTTAATGTGGTCGTATGTTGATGTCACCATGTTAGTAAGATGATATTTTATTGTTCTAAAATATCCATTGAGGACAGCATACAATACAAATATAATTAACGAAAATTATCAGTGTAAATATTTACATGGAAATATGATATACACACTTGGTAGCCCATGTTTGTTGTTGGTTTGAATTCATTAACATGACACACCCAAATTTTATGCACGGTTGCTGTTGTCTTAGGACTAGGCATTGGGCAAGAAAGTTCATAAGGATTTTCCAACGTGGATTCTCCTTGCCAGTGGTGCAGGACAGATGGCCTGAAAAGGACAGCTGTTTAGTTGTTAGGATGTTACGGAAAACCAAGTTCCCGTGTATACATTGGTATGCACGTAAAAGATCCCTTGGCTGCCCGGGCACAATTTCCCTCACAACACACTGTATGGCGTATGCCTGTCTTCAGTAGCCAAGTCAGAGCAGGACAGTAGGACGTTAAACCCCATTTTATTTCAGATAATTTACTGTAAATGCCTGGCTGGTGTTTCTTCTGGGCATTACTGTATTGGTTGAACAGATTATTAGCAGTATGACTGTACGTAATTCATTTCGGAACGTCCGGAACTACCTCTCACGGAAGAATACCTATGACTGCCCCTGTCCTTTGCAATATGAAAATACTGTATTTTTCTCCTCTTCCCCGACCTGGAGCGGTATTTTCATATTGTAGCTTGATGAGGACGATCAGTGGACTTCGTCCGTGAGATGTGATAAAAGGACTATTTTAAAATGTTATTGATGAAACCAGGTTTTCGGAGGTAGAAGCTAATTGATAGGTACATACATGTACGGTTAAAACTGTAGACTCTACACAAGGTTTTCAGGGGGGGGGGAGGGGGTTAGCTCCCGAACTGAAGGTAGAGGAATACTAACTGTCGATAGGATTCATGTTCCCATGTTCCAAATTCATCACACTAGAAAGCTCACAAACTGTGTTACGCTATGTGCATGTAAGGCCTTAACCAAAGCAGCTGCACCAAAATAGAATTTAAACCAAGGTCTTTTGATCCTCAAAATCCAACACAGGCCAAAATTGGAGCACAAATTAATGTGAAACTGTTGCCTTATAAAATTTAAGTATCGGTATTGTAACCCTCAGCTGACTACTTGCGTCATCATGCTTTATTTTTAGACATTTACATACAAAACACGAAATTTAAACGAAATTAAACGCTAATTAGCATAAATGGCACACTTACTATACATTTCTTCATGCAATCTTTTCAGTTTCACAAGGATAAATACCATTTTATTTTCAGGCACAGATTTTTACACGCCCACAGTTTCATGTGAACGTATATTGTGGTTGCCCCTGTCAGCTCTACAGGTCAAAATTTCCAAAAGATCTCAGTACAAAAACTCACACTTTTAGCTTGTGGACACTCTAAACTAAAGCCTACAATTTTCATCGGATTTTGATGAAACTTGAAATGCATGTTTATAACCCAAAGATCATTGTTCCTTTTGATATTTGGGCATATTCGATTGTAATTTCTTGAATTATGATTCTGATTGTTCAAAGAACAATACTGTAAGGTTTTTACCTTTATTTCAATTGGAATGGCAGTACAGTTTACCGAACACAAATTGGCCGCCTATTCGGCTAGCCAGCTATTCGACCGATCCAGCTGGCCACCTGTTCGTTGGCCACCTATTCAGAATTAAGACAACAGTCGCCCAAACTCATCTATTTTTACCAACCAATAAAATGCAACGTTACGTCTATCAAATGAAAGTAGAATAATATATTATTTTTTATCCATTCCTTTAGCTCAGAATAGAGGTGTAATTTCGCATTATCGTACAAAATTCTAGACATTCAACTAAATATATTCCGAAAGGTAATTAAATAGGCTTTCCAGATATTATTAGTAAAAGTTGGCACAATCATATTAAAGGGGTGCGCTCTCATCCTAAACGTCGACAATTTTTCAATATTTTAAACTCAAAGAACGGTAATATTCCGAGTCAAAATTCGCACCATCGTACAAAATTCTTAGCAACCAGCTATATATATTCTGAAAGGTAATTAATTACGCTTTCCAAATATTATTAGTAAAAGTTGGCACAATCATATTAAAGGGGCGCCCTCTCAACCTGAATATAGCCAATTTTTCAATATTCTATATGTAAAGATAGACCGGTATTTTATTCGAAGTCCAAATTCGGACCATCGTACAAAATTCTGAGCAACCAGCTATATATATTCTGAAAGGTAATTGAATAAGCTTTCCAAATATTATTAGTAAAAGTTGGCACAATCATATTAAAGGGGCGCGCTCTCAACGTGAACATAGCCAATGTTTCAACATTTAAAGTGAAAGAACGGTAATATTCCGAGTCGAAATGCGGACCATCGTACAAAATTCTGAGCATCCATCTATATATATTCTGAAAGGTAATTGGATAAGCTTTCCAAATATTATTAGTAAAAGTTGGCACAATCATATTAAAGGGCCGCCCTCTCAACCTACAAATAGCCAATTTTTTAATATTTTAAAGTGAAAGAACGGCAATATTCCGAGTCGAATTCGGACTATCGTACAAAATTCTAAGCATCCAGCTATATATATTCTGAAAGGTAATTGCATAAGCTTTCCAAATATTTTTAGTAAAAGTTGGCACAATCATATTAAAGGGGCGCGCTCTCAACCTATAAATAGCCATTTTTTCAATATTTTAAACTGAAATAATGGTAATATTCTGAGTCAAAATTCGGACCATCGTACAAAATTCTGAGCAACCAGCTATATATATTCTGAAAGGTAATTGAATAAGCTTTCCAAATATTATTAGTAAAAGTTGGCACAATCATATTAAAGGGGCGCGCTCTCAACCTACAAATAGCCATTTTTTCAATATTTTAAACTGAAAGAATGGTAATATTCTGAGTCAAAATTCGGACCATCGTATAAAATTCTGAGCATCCAGCTATATATATTCTGAAAGGTAATTGCATAAGCTTTCCAAATATTATTAGTAAAAGTTGGCACAATCATATTAAAGGGGCGCGCTCTCAACCTAAAAATAGCCAATTTTTCAATATTTTAAACTGAAAGAATGGTAATATTCTCAGTCGAAATGCGGACCATCGTACAAAATTCTGAGCATCCATCTATATATATTCTGAAAGGTACTTGGATAAGCTTTCCAAATATTATTAGTAAAAGTTGGCACAATCATATTAAAGGGGCGCCCTCTCAACCTACAAATAGCCAATTTTTTAATATTTTAAAGTGAAAGAACGGCAATATTCCGAGTCGAATTCGGACTATCGTGCAAAATTCTAAGCATCCAGCTATATATATTCTGAAAGGTAATTGCATAAGCTTTCCAAATATTATTAGTAAAAGTTGGCACAATCATATTAAAGGGGCGCGCTATCAACCTGAACATAGCCAATTTTTTAATATTTTAAAGTGAAAGAACGGCAATATTCCGAGTCCAAATTCGGACTATCGTACAAAATTCTCAGCATCCAGCTATATATATTCTGAAAGGTAATTGGATAAGCTTTCCAAATATTATTAGTAAAAGTTGGCACAATCATATTAAAGGGGCGCCCTCTCAACCTGAACATAGCCAATTTTTCAATATTCTGAATGTAAAGACAGACCAGTATTTTTTTCGAAGTCCAAATTCGAACTATCGTACAAAATTCTAAGCATCCAGCTATATATATTCTGAAAGGTAATTGCATAAGCTTTCCAAATATTATTAGTAAAAGTTGGCACAATCATATTAAAGGGGCGCGCTCTCAACCTGAACATAGCCAATGTTTCAACATTTAAAATGAAAGAACGGTAATATTCCGAGTCGAAATTCGGACCATCGTACAAAATTCTGAGCATCCATCTATATATATTCTGAAAGGTAATTGGATAAGCTTTCCAAATATTATTAGTAAAAATTGGCACAATCATATTAAAGGGGCGCCCTCTCAACCTACAAATAGCCATTTTTTTAATATTTTAAAGTGAAAGAACGGCAATATTCCGAGTCGAATTCGGACTATCGTACAAAATTCTAAGCATCCAGCTATATATATTCTGAAAGGTATTTGCATAAACTTTCCAAATATTATTAGTAAGAGTTGGCACAATCATATTAAAGGGGCGCGCTCTCAACCTACAAATCGCCATTTTTTCAATATTTTAAACTGAAAGAATGGTAATATTCCGAGTCGAAATTCGGACCATCGTACAAAATTCTGAGCAACCAGCTATATATATTCTGAAAGGTAATTGGATAAGCTTTCCAAATATTATTAGTAAAAGTTGGCACAATCATATTAAAGGGGCGCCCTCTCAACCTGAACATAGCCAATTTTTCAATATTCTGAATGTAAAGACAGACCAGTATTTTTTTCGAAGTCCAAATTCGAACTATCGTACAAAATTCTAAGCATCCAGCTATATATATTCTGAAAGGTAATTGCATAAGCTTTCCAAATATTATTAGTAAAAGTTGGCACAATCATATTAAAGGGGCGCGCTCTCAACCTACAAATAGCCAATGTTTCAACATTTAAAATGAAAGAACGGTAATATTCCGAGTCGAAATTCGGACCATCGTACAAAATTCTGAGCATCCATCTATATATATTCTGAAAGGTAATTGGATAAGCTTTCCAAATATTATTAGTAAAAGTTGGCACAATCATATTAAAGGGGCGCCCTCTCAACCTACAAATAGCCAATTTTTTAATATTTTAAAGTGAAAGAACGGCAATATTCCGAGTCGAATTCGGACTACCGTACAAAATTCTAAGCATCCAGCTATATATATTCTGAATGGTAATTGGATAAGCTTTCCAAATATTATTAGTAAAATTTGCCACAATCATATTAAAGGGGCGCCCTCTCAACCTGAACATAGCCAATTTTTCAATATTCTGAATGTAAAGACAGACCAGTATTTTTTTCGAAGTCCAAATTCGAACTATCGTACAAAATTCTAAGCATCCAGCTATATATATTCTGAAAGGTAATTGCATAAGCTTTCCAAATATTATTAGTAAAAGTTGGCACAATCATATTAAAGGGGCGCGCTCTCAACCTACAAATAGCCAATGTTTCAACATTTAAAATGAAAGAACGGTAATATTCCGAGTCGAAATTCGGACCATCGTACAAAATTCTGAGCATCCATCTATATATATTCTGAAAGGTAATTGGATAAGCTTTCCAAATATTATTAGTAAAAGTTGGCACAATCATATTAAAGGGGCGCCCTCTCAACCTACAAATAGCCAATTTTTTAATATTTTAAAGTGAAAGAACGGCAATATTCCGAGTCGAATTCGGACTATCGTACAAAATTCTAAGCATCCAGCTATATATATTCTGAAAGGTATTTGCATAAACTTTCCAAATATTATTAGTAAAAGTTGGCACAATCATATTAAAGGGGCGCGCTCTCAACCTACAAATCGCCATTTTTTCAATATTTTAAACTGAAAGAATGGTAATATTCCGAGTCGAAACTCGGACCATCGTACAAAATTCTGAGCAACCAGCTATATATATTCTGAAAGGTAATTGAATAAGCTTTCCAAATATTATAAGTAAAAGTTGGCACAATCATATTAAAGGGGCGCGCTCTCAACCTAAAAATAGCCAATTTTTCAATATTTTAAACTGAAAGAATGGTAATATTCCCAGTCGAAATGCGGACCATCGTACAAAATTCTGAGCATCCATCTATATATATTCTGAAAGGTACTTGGATAAGCTTTCCAAATATTATTAGTAAAAGTTGGCACAATCATATTAAAGGGGCGCCCTCTCAACCTACAAATAGCCAATTTTTTAATATTTTAAAGTGAAAGAACGGCAATATTCCGAGTCGAATTCGGACTATCGTACAAAATTCTAAGCATCCAGCTATATATATTCTGAAAGGTAATTGCATAAGCTTTCCAAATATTATTAGTAAAAGTTGGCACAATCATATTAAAGGGGCGCGCTATCAACCTGAACATAGCCAATTTTTTAATATTTTAAAGTGAAAGAACGGCAATATTCCGAGTCCAAATTCGGACTATCGTACAAAATTCTCAGCATCCAGCTATATATATTCTGAAAGGTAATTGGATAAGCTTTCCAAATATTATTAGTAAAAGTTGGCACAATCATATTAAAGGGGCGCCCTCTCAACCTGAACATAGCCAATTTTTCAATATTCTCAATGTAAAGACAGAACAGTATTTTTTTCCAAGTCCAAATTCGAACTATCGTACAAAATTCTAAGCATCCAGCTATATATATTCTGAAAGGTAATTGCATAAGCTTTCCAAATATTATTAGTAAAAGTTGGCACAATCATATTAAAGGGGCGCGCTCTCAACCTGAACATAGCCAATGTTTCAACATTTAAAATGAAAGAACGGTAATATTCCGAGTCGAAATTCGGACCATCGTACAAAATTCTGAGCATCCATCTATATATATTCTGAAAGGTAATTGGATAAGCTTTCCAAATAATATTAGTAAAAGTTGGCACAATCATATTAAAGGGGCGCCCTCTCAACCTACAAATAGCCAATTTTTTAATATTTTAAAGTGAAAGAACGGCAATATTCCGAGTCGAATTCGGACTATCGTACAAAATTCTAAGCATCCAGCTATATATATTCTGAAAGGTATTTGCATAAACTTTCCAAATATTATTAGTAAAAGTTGGCACAATCATATTAAAGGGGCGCGCTCTCAACCTACAAATCGCCATTTTTTCAATATTTTAAAGTGAAAGAACGGCAATATTCCGAGTCGAATTCGGACTATCGTACAAAATTCTGAGCAACCAGCTATATATATTCTGAAAGGTAATTGAATAAGCTTTCCAAATATTATTAGTAAAAGTTGGCACAATGATATTAAAGGGGCGCGCTCTCAACCTACAAATCGCCATTTTTTCAATATTTTAAACTGAAAGAATGGTAATATTCCGAGTCGAAATTCGGACCATCGTACAAAATTCTGAGCAACCAGCTATATATATTCTGAAAGGTAATTGGATAAGCTTTCCAAATATTATTAGTAAAAGTTGGCACAATCATATTAAAGGGGCGCCCTCTCAACCTGAACATAGCCAATTTTTCAATATTCTGAATGTAAAGACAGACCAGTATTTTTTTCGAAGTCCAAATTCGAACTATCGTACAAAATTCTAAGCATCCAGCTATATATATTCTGAAAGGTAATTGCATAAGCTTTCCAAATATTATTAGTAAAAGTTGGCACAATCATATTAAAGGGGCGCCCTCTCAACCTGAACATAGCCAATGTTTCAACATTTAAAATGAAAGAACGGTAATATTCCGAGTCGAAATTCGGACCATCGTACAAAATTCTGAGCATCCATCTATATATATTCTGAAAGGTAATTGGATAAGCTTTCCAAATATTATTAGTAAAAGTTGGCACAATCATATTAAAGGGGCGCGCTCTCAACCTAAAAATAGCCAATTTTTCAATATTTTAAACTGAAAGAATGGTAATATTCTCAGTCGAAATGCGGACCATCGTACAAAATTCTGAGCATCCATCTATATATATTCTGAAAGGTACTTGGATAAGCTTTCCAAATATTATTAGTAAAAGTTGGCACAATCATATTAAAGGGGCGCCCTCTCAACCTACAAATAGCCATTTTTTTAATATTTTAAAGTGAAAGAACGGCAATATTCTGAGTCGAATTCGGACTATCGTACAAAATTCTAAGCATCCAGCTATATATATTCTGAAAGGTATTTGCATAAACTTTCCAAATATTATTAGTAAGAGTTGGCACAATCATATTAAAGAGGCGCGCTCTCAACCTACAAATCGCCATTTTTTCAATATTTTAAACTGAAAGAATGGTAATATTCCGAGTCGAAATTCGGACCATCGTACAAAATTCTGAGCAACCAGCTATATATATTCTGAAAGGTAATTGGATAAGCTTTCCAAATATTATTAGTAAAAGTTGGCACAATCATATTAAAGGGGCGCCCTCTCAACCTGAACATAGCCAATTTTTCAATATTCTGAATGTAAAGACAGACCAGTATTTTTTTCGAAGTCCAAATTCGAACTATCGTACAAAATTCTAAGCATCCAGCTATATATATTCTGAAAGGTAATTGCATAAGCTTTCCAAATATTATTAGTAAAAGTTGGCACAATCATATTAAAGGGGCGCCCTCTCAACCTGAACATAGCCAATGTTTCAACATTTAAAATGAAAGAACGGTAATATTCCGAGTCGAAATTCGGACCATCGTACAAAATTCTGAGCATCCATCTATATATATTCTGAAAGGTAATTGGATAAGCTTTCCAAATATTATTAGTAAAAGTTGGCACAATCATATTAAAGGGGCGCCCTCTCAACCTACAAATAGCCAATTTTTTAATATTTTAAAGTGAAAGAACGGCAATATTCCGAGTCGAATTCGGACTATCGTACAAAATTCTAAGCATCCAGCTATATATATTCTGAAAGGTATTTGCATAAACTTTCCAAATATTATTAGTAAAAGTTGGCACAATCATATTAAAGGGGCGCGCTCTCAACCTACAAATCGCCATTTTTTCAATATTTTAAACTGAAAGAATGGTAATATTCCGAGTCGAAATTCGGACCATCGTACAAAATTCTGAGCAACCAGCTATATATATTCTGAAAGGTAATTGAATAAGCTTTCCAAATATTATTAGTAAAAGTTGGCACAATCATATTAAAGGGGCGCGCTCTCAACCTGAACATAGCCAATGTTTCAACATTTAAAGTGAAAGAACGGTAATATTCCGAGTCGAAATGCGGACCATCGTACAAAATTCTGAGCATCCATCTATATATATTCTGAAAGGTAATTGGATAAGCTTTCTAAATATTATTAGTAAAAGTTGGCACAATCATATTAAAGGGGCGCCCTCTCAACCTACAAATAGCCAATTTTTTAATATTTTAAAGTGAAAGAACGGCAATATTCCGAGTCGAATTCGGACTATCGTACAAAATTCTAAGCATCCAGCTATATATATTCTGAAAGGTAATTGCATAAGCTTTCCAAATATTATTAGTACAAGTTGGCACAATCATATTAAAGGGGCGCCCTCTCAACCTGAACATAGCCAATTTTTTAATATTTTAAAGTGAAAGAACGGCAATATTCCGAGTCGAAATTCGGACCATCGTACAAAATTCTGAGCATCCATCTATATATATTCTGAAAGGTAATTGGATAAGCTTTCCAAATATTATTAGTAAAAGTTGGCACAATTATATTAAAGGGGCGCCCTCTCAACCTACAAATAGCCAATTTTTCAATATTTTAAACTGAAAGAATGGTAATATTCCCAGTCGAAATGCGGACCACCGTACAAAATTCTGAGCATCCATCTATATATATTCTGAAAGGTACTTGGATAAGCTTTCCAAATATTATTAGTAAAAGTTGGCACAATCATATTAAAGGGGCGCCCTCTCAACCTACAAATAGCCAATTTTTTAATATTTTAAAGTGAAAGAACGGCAATATTCCGAGTCGAATTCGGACTATCGTACAAAATTCTAAGCATCCAGCTATATATATTCTGAAAGGTAATTGCATAAGCTTTCCAAATATTATTAGTAAAAGTTGGCACAATCATATTAAAGGGGCGCGCTATCAACCTGAACATAGCCAATTTTTTTAATATTTTAAAGTGAAAGAACGGCAATATTCCGAGTCAAAATTCGGACCATCGTACAAAATTCTGAGCATCCAGCTATATATATTCTGAAAGGTAATTGGATAAGCGTTCCAAATATTATTAGTAAAAGTTGGCACAATCATATTAAAGGGACGCGCTCTCAACCTGAACATAGCCAATTTTTCAATATTCTGAATGTAAAGACAGACCAGTATTTTTTCGAAGTCCAAATTCGAACTATCGTACAAAATTCTAAGCATCCAGCTATATATATTCTGAAAGGTAATTGCATAAGCTTTCCAAATATTATTAGTAAAAGTTGGCACAATCATATTAAAGGGGCGCGCTCTCAACCTGAACATAGCCGTTTTTTCAATATTTTAAACTGAAAGAACGGTAATATTCCGAGTCGAAATTCGGACCATCGTACAAAATTCTGAGCATCCATCTATATATATTCTGAAAGGTAATTGGATAAGCTTCCAAATATTATTAGTAAAAGTTGGCACAATCATATTAAAGGGGCGCCCTCTCAACCTACAAATAGCCATTTTTTTAATATTTTAAAGTGAAAGAACGGCAATATTCCGAGTCGAATTCGGACTATCATACAAAATTCTGAGCATCCAGCTATATATATTCTGAAAGGTAATTGAATAAGCTTTCCAAATATTATTAGTAAGAGTTGGCACAATCATATTAAAGGGGTGCGCTCTCAACCTACAAATAGCCAATTTTTCAATATTTTAAAATGAAAGAATGGTAATATTCCGAGTCGAAATTCGGACCATCGTACAAAATTCTGAGCAACCAGCTATATATATTCTGAAAGGTACTTGAATAAGCTTTCCAAATATTATTAGTAAAAGTTGGCACAATCATATTAAAGGTGCGCGCTCTCAACCTGAACATAGCCAATTTTTCAATATTATATATGTAAATATAGACCGGTATTTTATTCGAAGTCCAAATTCGGACCATCGTACAAAATTCTGAGCATCCAGCTATATATATTCTGAAAGGCAATTGGATAAGCTTTCCAAATATTATTAGTAAAAGTTGGCACAATCATATTAAAGGGGCGCCCTCTCAACCTCAACATAGCCAATTTTTCAATATTCTGAATGTAAAGACAGACCAGTATTTTTTTCGAAGTCCAAATTCGAACTATCGTACAAAATTCTAAGCATCCAGCTATATATATTCTGAAAGATAATTGCATAAGCTTTCCAAATATTATTAGTAAAAGTTGGTACAATTATATTAAAGGGGCGCGCTCTCAACCTGAACATAGCCAATGTTTCAACATTTAAAGTGAAAGAATGGTAATATTCCGAGTCGAAATTCGGACCATCGTACAAAATTCTGAGCAACCATCTATATATATTCTGAAAGGTAATTGGATAAGCTTTCCAAATATTATTAGTAAAAGTTGGCACAATCATATTAAAGGGGCGCCCTCTCAACCTACAAATAGCCATTTTTTTAATATTTTAAAGTGAAAGAACGGCAATATTCTGAGTCGAATTCGGACTATCGTACAAAATTCTAAGCATCCAGCTATATATATTCCTGGAAAGGTATTTGCATAAACTTTCCAAATATTATTAGTAAGAGTTGGCACAATCATATTAAAGGGGCGCGCTCTCAACCTACAAATCGCCATTTTTTCAATATTTTAAACTGAAAGAATGGTAATATTCCTAGTCGAAATTCGGACCATCGTACAAAATTCTGAGCAACCAGCTATATATATTCTGAAAGGAAATTGGATAAGCTTTCCAAATATTATTAGTAAAAGTTGGCACAATCATATTAAAGGGGCGCCCTCTCAACCTGAACATAGCCAATTTTTCAATATTCTGAATGTAAAGACAGACCAGTATTTTTTTCGAAGTCCAAATTCGAACTATCGTACAAAATTCTAAGCATCCCAGCTATAATTATCTGAAAGGTAATTGCATAAGCTTTCCAAATATTATTAGTAATAGTTGGCACAATCATATTAAAGGGGCGCGCTCTCAACCTGAACATAGCCAATGTTTCAACATTTAAAATGAAAGAACGGTAATATTCCGAGTCGAAATTCGGACCATCGTACAAAATTCTGAGCATCCATCTATATATATTCTGAAAGGTAATTGGATAAGCTTTCCAAATATTATTAGTAAAAGTTGGCACAATCATATTAAAGGGGCGCCCTCTCAACCTACAAATAGCCATTTTTTTAATATTTTAAAGTGAAAGAAACGGCAATATTCCGAGTCGAATTCGGACTAGGAATATTGCCGTTCTTTCACTTTAAAATATTAAAAAATTGGCTATTTGTAGGTTGAGAGGGCGCCCCTTTAATATGATTGTGCCAACTTTTACTAATAATATTTGGAAAGCTTATCCAAGTACCTTTCAGAATATATATAGATGGATGCTCAGAATTTTGTACGATGGTCCGCATTTCGACTGGGAATATTACCATTCTTTCAGGTTTAAAATATTGAAAAATTGGCTATTTGTAGGTTGAGAGGGCGCCCCTTTAATATAATTGTGCCAACTTTACTAATAATATTTGGAAAGCTTATCCAATTACCTTTCAGAATATATATAGATGGATGCCTCAGAATTTTGTACGATGGTCCGAATTTCGACTCGGAATATTGCCGTTCTTTCACTTTAAAATATTAAAAAATTGGCTATGTTCAGGTTGAGAGGGCGCCCCTTTAATATGATTGTGCCAACTTTTACTAATAATATTTGGAAAGCTATGCAATTACCTTTCAGAATATATATAGCTGGATGCTTAGAATTTAGTACGATAGTCCGAATTCGGACTCGAATATTGCCGTTCTTTCACTTTAAAATATTAAAAAATTGGCTATTTGTAGGTTGAGAGGGCGCCCCTTTAATATGATTGTGCCAAACTTTTACTAATAATATTTGGAAAGCTTATGCAATTACCTTTCAGAATATTATAGATGGATGCTCAGAATTTTGTACGATGGTCCACATTTCGACTCGGAATATTACCGTTCTTTC